>CM053624.1:117293299-117332925 GCA_028646595.1 Phalanger gymnotis | reverse complement strand
AGAAAGTTGGCTGTGGGAGAAAGTGTATGTGTGTGTGGTTAGAAATGGAGGCTGTTGGTGGAAGAAGTCAGGAATGGGCAAGGTAGAGGAAGCTGGAAATGGAGGATGCTGGGGAATGGTTTATGGAGGTGCCACAAGGGGGAACTGGGAGCTTGGGAGGAGTATGGGAGGAGTGACAATGGGACAAGTCGAGGGGAAGACAAGAGTGAGAGTTTGGGGAGAACTAGGGATGGGAGGAGGTGCTGAAATGGAAGGGAAAGGCAATGTAAGGATTTAGCTTGACTGTGGGGCTTTAGCAAAGCCCCACATCTCTAACCCTGTAATTAGAAAGGGAACAGTATTAATCCCAGGCTGTGCCCTGGGGGAGGGGGGCAAAGACTGGGAACTGTGACCAGTAAACCTCCTATTGATGAGGCTGGATTCCAGGCATGCCTGGGTAAAAAACGAAGGAGCCAAGCATTTCATTCCCATGCTCTGCCTTCGGTCTGGCACCCCCCACTTCGGACACTCTGTTGTCAGGCCCAGCTTCCTTGGTGGGCTCTCCAGGGGGTTAGCTGTGTGTGAGCATTGACCAATCACCTTGCTTCTCTAGAACTCCATTTGTTCATCTGTAAAATGGCGGCTAGGTCTTATCCAGCTCTGTCTGTGCTTCTGCATCCTGTTGAGGGTCTCCCTATCAGCTGCCTTGAGAATTCCAGGCCTTCCTTAGGTCTAACTGTAATCTTCCTTGCAACAATACAAAGTGATTTCCATTTGCCTGGCCTTTGAGAGAATTCAAGAAGTTTTTGCTCATTTCCAACCCCTTTTGCTCAGGGATTATTATTCAGTTGCTTATCCATCCTTTTCTTCCCCAAGTTAAGTAGCTGCTTTGGCCATTCCCCAAATTCAATAGCCTGTTGAGGGAAGAGTGTTCATTGAGCTAGAAGAGCTTGTAGAGAACCTAGTTCATTTGCCTTATTTCACAGATAAGGAAACTGAGGAATCGTTCGTTGTTTTAAGTTGGGTCACCAGAGCAAGGTGGCGAAGTGGTCAGAACAAAGGGCCTAGGATCAGGAAGATGTTGTTCATTCGTTTCAGGCTCTTCGTGACACCATTTGGGGTTTTCTTTGGCAAAGTATCTTCTCCAGCTCATTTGACAGATGAAGAAACTGAGGCAAACAGAGTTAAGTGACTTGTCCAGGGTCACACAGATAGTAAATGTCTGAGACCAGATCTGAACTCAGGAAGATGAGTTTTTCTGACTCCAGACCCAGCACTCTATCGGCTGCACCACGCAACTGCCCTAGAAGTCAGGAAGACCTGAGTTCAAATCTCATTTCAGACACTTACTAGCTGTGTGACCCTGGACAAGTCACTTGGCCTGTGTCTTCTTCAGTTTCCTCAACTGTAAAATGAAGATAATAACGGCACCTATCTTGCAGGGGTTTTATGAAAATCAGATGAGACAATATTTGTAAAAGCACTTAGCACAGCACCTTACAGTTGTAGGCATTTACTTAATAAATGCTTACTCCTTTCTTTACATCACCCAAGCTACAAATGCAGGGCCCACCACTCCCTGGTTGGTCTCACTCCAATTATTTTGTTTTTGTCTTTGTTTTTTTTGGAGTGGAGAGAGCTGGGCAATTGGGGTTAAGTGACTTGCCCAAGGTCACACAGCTAGTGTGTCAAGTGTCAGAGGCCAAATTTGAACTCGGACCCTCTTGACTCCAGGGCTGGTTCTCTACTCACTGTGCCACCTAGCTGCCCCTCTCACTCTGATTATTATGGGAGCTTTAACTTGTCACGGTCTGACCCTGGGCCATCCCACCCCTATTTAAGCAGCCTGGTACCCCCTCTATCCCCAGCTCCAGAGGCACAACATATTGGTGTCAGACCTAGTGCAGATGCCCATTCTGCTTAGCCCGCTGGAGCTCAAGTGATCTGCCTGCCTCAGTCTGCCCTGTAGCTGGGATAACAGGGCTGTACACTACATCCAGGGAGATTCAGCATTAGAGATGTGTTATATCTTGAGAGAGGTCACCCACTTAGCACTCAGGACTAGAACCCAGATGTGCTGACTCTCAGGCCCAGCACTTTTGTTAGCTGTCTTTCTTAGGTGAAGACTAAATCATCGAATCATTGACTGTCCAAGCAAGAAGCAATTTTTTATGTCATTTCATCTGGGATTTATATTTTACAGAGGAAGAAACTTAGACACAGAGGAAAGGTAAAGAGAGTTACCCCTGATCACAGGACCATGACACCAATTCCAGGGCTGTTGCCCCTGTACCAGCTGCCTCTTTCAATCTCTTTGGTCTCACACTTTCAGGGAACAGGGACCCACTTATCTTTATAGAGCTGGCATTGGACTAAGGGGTCTTTACGGTCCTGAATTCTAAGGCACTTGAACCTCGTTGGTGTAGTTGGCTTCCTCCAGAGAAGCCCAAGGACATCTAGGCGGTGATGGGAAAAGGAGGCTCAATCAAGAACAGGGGTTCAATTTGCTGAGAGTCAGTCCCAGGGACCATTAAAGCCCTGTCATCCAAGCTCACTCCCAGACCTAGGGAAAACTCCATCTCCCCCTCCCTTCTTTTCTGCTCCTCTCCTTTCTTTTCTCCTCCTCTTCCTCCTCCTCCTCTCTCTTCCACTCCCATTCTCTCTCTCTCTCTTTTTTTTTTTGTCCTTCCCTCTCTCCTCTTTTCTCTACCCCCTTCTCCATCTGGAAGGGGGTCTGGGGGAATATTGGGGGCTGGATCACCACCGCGATTTGGAATGTTTCTCTTCTTCTCCCTCCCAGGGGCCTTCCCTTGATCCCCAGAGCTGGGGGAGCTTATCTCTAAATCAATTCCCCAAACTTCCAGGCATGCATCTTTGAAATCTGAGCCCCAGCAGCCTCTGTAGCCTGGCTCAGGCCTCAGACCCGCCAAACTAGGCCCTAATTGGCTGATTATAGCCAGAGCAGCATTTTTGTTTCAAGCTTGGGGAAGCCCCAAGACTGCCAGAGGTCAGGAGGCCTTATGGAGACTTCTTTTCTGGCAAAGGAAAAGAAACATATAACCCCATGGAGACCTGAGCCGCCCCCACCTAAGCTGGGGCCTATTGAGCCAGTCTCAGGCCCTTGCTGCTCCTGCCCTACTAGGAAAGAGCTAACAGAGCAAATTCTGGAACTACCTTTCCACACCGCCCCCCATTCCCCACAAGTTACCTGGAATCAGAGCACAGGCACCATCACCCTTGAGTGGAATCTCAGGTCTGCCAACTCTAAGGTCTGTGGAATCAAGATCCACAGAGACAATGAAAATAGCCTCACAGCTGAGGATAAACTGTGCATATACCCCCCCCCCATTTCTACCTGTTCAAATATCCTTCTTTTATAAATGAAAACATCCCTGGAAGGTATAACTCGATGAAGTACCTAACGCCTCAATGTGAATAATCCCCAGTTTTCTCTTCCTTTCAATTATTTTTTTTAATTAATAAGCATTTATTTTCTTTCCCTCTCTCTACCCCATAGGGGAAAAAAATCCTTTTCTTCCATTAACTATTTTATGAATACTCTTTCCTTTTTTCCTGTCATCATCACTCCCCAATGCTCCCCCACCCCTGATAGAACCCTCTCTTGTAACAAAGAACACAGTCAAGCAAAAAAAAAAATCAGACCATAAGTCACACGTGGAAATGTATGCCTTGCTTTGTACCTATAGTTCACCACCTCCTTCCCCACCTGCAAGCTGGAAGGAATGCCTCACCATTAGTCCTCAGAAGTCACATTCGATGATTTCATAAATCAGGGTTCTGACATCTTTCAATAATGTTCTCGTTTTGTAGTGTCTCCTCTGGAAGGCACTCCCCAGACAATTCCAATTTAGGGGTTGGATTCTCCCCTAAATCCCCACCGCTGGTGGACAACTATCCCAGCTTTGAGGTATTCTGTGGGTCCACACTCCTAAAACTGTATAGCTCACGAGCCCCACCAGCGTGCTTATTATCGTCAGTAATCAGCTATAGGACATAATTAGCTCAAAGCAAAGGCTTTCGTTGATGTAACATAATTAATGGTGTGCTGGTAAATGTTTAAGAACCAGTTCTCTAGGGAAAAAAGTACACCACACAACGCTCAAGTTTAATATGCATTTTTAATATTTTCTCCATCACTTTCTTAAGTCCAGACCACAAAATAATTAATCAAACTCTGAGTTGTAGCGTTTGCCAGTTTCTGAGGTGTAAATTCCCACGCTGAAAATTAACAATTGTCCCACATTCAAGACGACTCGAACTCACCCCTAACATGTAAGATAAGTAGCTATAAAATAGTATTCCATAAACCTGTATTCCACTACAGATACACACAGAGTCAGGGAGAAGACTAAGAATTCCCATAGAATGAATGAACAAATAAGCATATATTAAAACATTTACTATGTGCCCCAACACTATGCTAAGCTTTCTTTTATAAAACCAAAAATTAAGATAGTCTCTACCCTCAAGGAGATTATATTTTAAGTGGAAAGAGAAGCGAAGATGGAGAAGGGCATTTTGTTTGTTAAGTCACTGGGATGTCGAATGGAACCAATTGACTCACATTTCTAGGAGTAATGGCGGTATTGACTGATTGACTACAGTTCCTGAATTGGAAAGCCAGAGTCAGAGAGGAAAGGTAAAAGCAGGGGAGAAGGTAGGTAACTATTGAGAAGATATCTGAGAATAGAGTAAAACATGGCTACAGTCCTCCTTGAAACATGCCCCGTGAAGCAATCCCTGATCAGACCAGGGCAAGTCAAGTCATCACATCCCGCTTCAACTACAGAAATGCTGCTATAAATATTTTTGTATATAGGGCACCTTTCCCTTTATCTTTTACCTACTTGAGATATATCCCTGGTTATAGTATGGTTCCAAATTGCTTGCCAGAATGGTTGGACCAGTGCACATCTCCTCCAATAGTTCGTCAGAGTGCTCTGTAGGTCCTCTAGCTATTACCACCTCTATCTTTCATCGTCAGTGATGAATATGAGGCAGAACCACAGAGTCGCTTTAATTCTCTTATTGTTAGTGATTTGCAGCATCCTTTCCTATGATTGTCGATAGCTTGCATTTCTTCTTTTGAAAAGCTGTTGTTCAAATATTTTGACCACAAATTTTTGACACCAGAGCTTTAGCAAAAATAAAGAAATATTTGGTGGGAAGTTTTCCACCCCTGCCCAATTAACTATGCCTTTTAAAATTCTCATTGTTATTCAGTCATTTCAGTAGTGTCTGACTCTTTGTGACCTCATTTGGGGTTTTCTTGGCAAAGATGCTGGAGCAGTTTGCCATTGCCTTCTGCAGCCCATGTTACAGATGAGGAAACTGAGGCAAACAGGGTAAAGTGACTTGCCCAGGGTCACATGGCTAGTAAGTGTCTGAGACCAGATTTGAATTCAGGAAAATAAGTCTTACTGACTTCTGGCCTGGCATTGTATCTGCTGTACCACCTAGCTGCCCCTATAATTTTATATAATTTTAATTCTAGCTGCATTAATTTTGTTTGTACAAAAACTTTTTAATTATATATGTACTAATGTATTTTTTAAACTTTGCCTTTTCTTCCTTTTCTTTTCCTTTTGTTTCATTTATTTTCGTTTCCTTATCAAGAAGAGATGAGGGGGCATCATAAAAATGAAGAGAGTTAGATTAGCCAGAGGAGTCAAACTTCACTGCAGGGCCATAAGGCTCCAGAGACACTACTGAGAGCTGCCTAAACCAAATTAAATTGTCATTGGGAAATGTTTAACAAAAATAAATAAAAATATGGTACAACATAGCCAATGTTAATTTATGGTTTTCCAAGTCAATATGCAGTGTACAGGGATCTTTTCTATTTAAGTTTGACATTGCTAGCCTAGAAAGTTTCTAAGGCCCCTTCTAGCACTAACATTCTGGGATTCTGTAACTCTTTCCTTTGCACGAGAGAAAAGAGCTCCAGAAAAGTTGGAAGGCGTGGGGAGAAAACTATCCATGATGGAATTGCAGGCTTGCAGGAGCTTGTGACTTTAAATTATTTCAGGAAAGGATTTCAGTGAGTGGAGAATCTATACCCTTGGGGGTCCTGATACAGATCAGAAGAGCTGCTTTTAAAAAAGCACTGCTTAAAAAGCAACTTTGGCCAAATTGTGGCCATCATATAGTCTTTCCAGAACCAGTCAGACTACTCTCAGGTAGCCAGGCCACTAGGCAGAGGGATGCAGTTGGGGGAAGGGATGCTTGGGCCCAGCTACATTAATAATGCTCTGACATTTATGTAACAGCTTTTCAGGATGGTCTTGTGAGTAGAGTGTTAGACATGGAGTCCAAAAGGTCTAGGCTCAAATCCTGCCTTTAACACTTACTGGGTCACTTAACCTGTATGAGCCTCGGTTTCCCCATCTATAAAATGGAGACAATGATACTTCTACCTCTCAGGATTGCTGAAAACTAAAATGAGGTCATTTACATAAAGCACAAGTATATGCCAGTTATTATTATTGAAAAACATTTTCATATCCATTCTCAGACAGCTGTTGCAAATATATTGGATATAAGCTGTTTAGACACATCAAGAGCCTCTACCACTTAGAACTTAGAATTGGCAGCCGCCTATTAAGTACGATTTCAGGGACACCAGAAAAGCCTTTTTAGGGTTAAGATTAAAGTCCTCCTGCATTTTAGTCCTTTGTCTGTGAAATCGTGTGCAATTTATCCTGTATATATCTCCATACCTGCTTGCATATTGTCTACCCCATTATTAGATTGTGAGCTCCTTGAGGGCAGCAACTGTCTTTTGCCTTTCTTTGTAAATGAAGTGCTTAGCACAAAGCTTGGTGCCAAGTATGGCATATATATAAATGCTTGTTGATTTGACTTGACTAAGAAATGCCTTGATGCCCTGTGGGTGGGTGTGGGGGGTAGAGGTGGTTAGATGGAAACTTCAAGTCTTTAATTCCCCAATAGGAGAGCAAGATTAAAATGGAAGAGCCAAGCTGTCTAAAAGCACTTATTAAGTGCCTGCTGTGTGCCAAGGCACTGTGCTAAGCATTACAAAGAAAGACAAGAATCAGTCCCTGCTCTCAAATAGCTTACAATTTAGTGGGGGAAACAACATGAAAACCACTACGGACAAACAAGATATATACCGGATAAACTGGAGATAACCAACAAAAGGAAGGAAGGAACAAGCATCAAAGGGGACTGAAAAAAGCTTCCTCTAGAGGTTAGGATTCTAGCTGAGACCTGAAGGAAGCTAGGGAAGCCTGGAGGTAAAAACGAGGTAAGGAATTAGAGATGTGCTGGATAGATAGCCAGTGAAAGTGCTCTGAGTTGGAAGAGGGAACACAGGTAAACAGAAGTTCACGTTCTAGTATGAGTGACTAATGGCAGAGCCTTTTAAATCTCTAGGCTTTCACAGTGGCCACAGTCCTTTCTAGCTGAAGCTCTTTTTCTTCAAGATACAGCAGAAGTCCTACTTGCTGACTTCTCAGAAGAGTTGCAGCTCAAAATCAGTGGTGGACTAGACGTGATGACAGCTAAAGCTTCTCCAGATAGAAACCTTCCATCTCATCAATGGTCTATGAAACCTTCTTTGGTGGTCTATGAAACCTTCTTCAGTCAGCCCAATTGGATATGATCTTTCCCTCCTTGGATTTTCTTAGAGCCCCTTGTCAATACATGTCCTTTGTTCCTTATACATTTGTCCTTGTATCATACTTATTTGTATAGGAGAGTCACAAGGTCAGATTTCATTTAAGGCAAATAACTTTGGCAGCAGTGTATAGAATGGCCTGGAAATGGGAGAGACCTAAGGCAAGCAGACCAATTAGGGGGCTGTTGCAATAGTCTAGGCAAGAGGTTATGAAGGCCTGAATTAAACTGGTAGATGTGTGAGTCTAGAAAAGGGGTCAGATGTGAGAGAAGTGAAGGGAAAGCCAGCAAGATTTGGCAACCAATTGGAAATGTGAACTTGGGAGAGTGAGGTGGCCAAGATAATGCTGAGATTATGACCCTGAGATGCTAGAAGGATCGTTGTGCTTCTTTGACAGAAATAGGGATGTTCTGGGAGGGGATGGATTGCAGGGGAACAATAATGGGTTCAGTTTTAGACAAGCTGAGTTTAAGATGTCTTAGACAGATGTCCAGTCTGAAATGTTCAATAGACCATCGGTGATGTGATCCAGAAGCTAAAGGGAGAGACAGTGCATAGCACAATGCCTGGCACAAAGAAGGTGCTTAGTTAGGTGCTAGTTGACTGGCTGACGAGATCAATAGGTCTGGGCATAATTTTGACATGCAATAAAAATAACATTACACTGCTATTTGTCATAGGACCTTTTATTTAATAACAGAAAGGATCTTTGAGGTCATCTAGTTCAACCACTCATTTTGCTGTTCAGTTGTTTCAGCCAAGTCTAACTCTTCATGACCTCGTTTGGGGTTTTCTTGGCAAAGATACTGGAGTTATCTGCCATTTCTTTCTTCAGCTCATTTTCCAGATGAGGAAACTGAGGCAAACAGAGTTGGGTAAGTGACTTGCTCAGGGTCACACAGCTAGTAAGTGTCTGAGGCTGGATTTGAAGTTTTCCTGACTCCAAGCCCTGTGTTCTATCCACTGCCCTACCCCTTATTTTTTTTCCTACCACTTATTTTACAATTGAGCAAACCAAGACTCAAGAGAAATGACTTGCCACACAGAGGGTAAATGACAGTCAGGATTTGAACTGAGTCTTCTGACTCCAAAGCATGCCTCCCAAGGACAATATGGAAGGTACAATGTCAGCTGATGGCCCCTCTGAGCCAAGACAATAAGATAACTATGACCAATGTGAAATTGTTGACCTCTCTAGCAGGGTCTTGGCTATGCCCCAAGAACCTCCTTCATTAGGGGAGGAGGGGAAAGGGACAGGGATTGGAAGGTACTCTCAGCTGCTAATGCCTTCCCCACTCACATAGTTTTTCATCTATCTACCCCATATATATTATATCTGTACCTAGTCATTTACATGTTGGCCTTCCCATTATAACATGAGCTCTTTGAGGGCAGGGACTATTTTTGCTTTTTTCTACGTATCCTCAATAGTTAGCACACAGTTATAACTTATTAAATGTTTGCTGACTGATTGACTAAGCTGTAGCCATGAATGGCAATCTCCTCCTTGTGGTGTTTCAAGGTCCTCCACCAAGAAAATGTGAGGAGATGGATGCTTAGAACCTCAGTACAGAAGCGTCTGGGACTTAGGGTAGGACAGAGGCAAGGGAGGATCAGCAAACAGTGACTTCCCCCAACTTCACTGACCCTCTACCATTCTCTATCTGCAACAAATTTGCCCTCAGCTGCATCAAATTTGATATGAAATGTGTTTTCATTGAAAAATGTGAAAGCGTCTTTGTATAAGTTGTACTTGAAAATTGTCAATAGTTCTGTCTATTGCTCTACCCACACCCACCAGGATTGCATTCCCCTGTGGGGGATTTAGAAAATTCTGACTTAGGAAATCAGTCAGAGGACCTGGGAATGTTTGGCCTGGAGAGGGAAGTCTTAGCATGGCAGCCATCTTCACATGTGGGAAGTACTATCACATACAAGAGGGATTAGTCTTATTCAGTTTGACCTCAGAGGGCAGAATGTCAGGAATTTGATTCAACAAATATTTGTTAAGCACTTGTTGTGTACAAAGCACTGTGCTAGCCTGTGATGATCCAAAGACAAAAATCTAAACAATCTTTGCCCTCTAAGAGGTTATACTGTTGCGGGGGGGGGTGGAAAGGGAGGGGAGAACACCAAAATTTTTTTTCTTTTTTAAAAAATAGTATTTAATTTTTCCAATTACATGTAAATACAATTATTAACATTCTTTTTTAACATTTTTATTTAAAGTTTTGAGTTTGAAATCTATCTTTTCCTCTCTCCCCTCCCCCCCTTCTCTGAGAGGGTAAGCAATCATTATTGCTTGTACAGGTTATACATGTGCAATTATGTAAAATATTTCCATGTTGGTCATTTTGTACAAGAGGACTCAAATGTGAAAAATAGCATGCATCAGTCTGTATTCAAATAATCTCAGTTCTTTCTCTGGAGTCAGACAGTATGCTTTGGGATTGTCCTGGATCATTGTATTGCTGAGAATATCTACGTCATTCACAATTCTTCATTGAAAAATATTGCTGTTACTGTGCACAACATTCTCCTAGTTCTGTTCTATGCATCAGTTCATGTAAGCCTTTCCAGGTTTTTCTGAAATCATCCTGCTTGTCATTTCTTATAACACAATAATATTCCATAGCAATCACATACCACAGCCTGTCTAGCCATTCCCCAATTGGTGGGCATCCCCTCAATCTCCAATTCTTAGCTACCACGAAAAGAGTTCCTACAAATATCTTGGTACAAATAGAGCCTTTTCCTGTTTTTTAATGTCTTTGGAATATAGATTTAGCACTGTTATTTCTGGATCAAAGGACATTTATAGCCCTTTGGGCATAGTTCCAAATTGCTTTCCAGAATGGTTAGATCAGTTCACAACTTCACCAACAGTGCACTAATGTCCCAGTTTTCACACATCTTCTCCAACATTCAACATTTTCCTTTTCTGTCATATTAGCCAATCTGGTAGGTGTGAGGTGGTACCTCAGAGCCATTTCAATTTGCTTTTCTTTAATCAATAGTGTAGATAGCCTTGATTTCTTTGTTTGAAAACTGCCTGTTCATATCCTTGGACCATCCATCAATTGGGGAATGATTTGCATTTTTATAAACTTGATTCAGTTCTTTATATATTTTAAAAATGAGGCCCCTGTCAGAGATACTTGTCACAAAATTTTTTCCCAGTTTTCTGCTTTCCGTATAATTTTGGTTGCATTGGTTTTGTTTGTGCAAAAACTTTTTAATTTTATATAATCAAAGTTATCTATTTTACATTTTGAAATGCTCTCTATATCTTCTTTGGTCCTAAATTCTTCCTTTATCCACAAATTTGACAGATAAACTATTCCATGCTTTCTTAATTTGCTTACAGTATCACCCTTTAGATACAAATCATGTACCCATTTTGACCTTATCCCCGGTATACCGTGTGAGAACTTGGTCTATGCCTACTTTCTGCCATACTGTTTTCCAGGTTTCCCAACAGTTTTTGTCAAATAATGTGTTTTTGTTCCAAAAGCTTAGATCTTTGAGTTTATCATATCCTAGATTACTATGGTCATTTACTATAATGTAATTTGTACCTAATCTATTCCACTGATCTACCACTCTATTTCCCAGCCAGTACCAGATTGTTCTGATAATTATTGCTTCATAATACCGTTTGAGATCTGGTATGGCTAGACTACTTTCTTTCACATTTTTTTTATTGATTCCTTTGATATTCTTGAGCTTTTGCTCTTCCAGATGAATTTTATTATTTTTTCTAGCTCCATAAAATAATTTTTGATAGTTTTATTAGTATGGCACTGAATAAATATATTAATTTGGGTAGAATTGTCATTTTTAATATTATATCAGCTCAGCCTATCCATGAGCAATTAATATTTTTCAAATTGCTTAGATCTGACATTATTTGTGTGAAAAGTGTTTTATAGTTGTGTTCATATAGTTCCTGGGTTTGTTTTAGCAGGTAGATTCCCAAGTATTTCATGTTGTCTACCATTATCTTAAATGGAATTTTTCTTTCTATCTCTTACTGCAGGACTTTGTTGATAATACATAGAACTGCGATGATTTATGTGGGTTTATTTTGTATCCTGCAACTTTACAAAAATTGTTAATAATTTCGAGTAGTTTTTTTAATTGTTTCTCTAGGATTTTCTAAATATAACATCATATTATCTGCAAAGATAGATAGTTTTGCTTCCTCAGTGCCTAGTCTGACTCCTTTAATTTATTTTTCTTCTCTTGTTGCCATAACTAACATTTCTAGTACAATATTAAATAATACAGGTGATAGTGGGCATCCTTGATTCACTCCGATTGTACTGGGAAAGCTTCTAGGTTATACCATTACAGATAATGCTTGCTGATGGTTTTAGATAAAGATCACTTATCATTTTAAGCTAAGCTCCATTTATTCCTGTGCTTTCTAATGTTTTTAATAGGTATGGTGCTGTATTTTGTCAAAGGCTTTTTCTGCATCTATTGAGATAATCATATGATTTCTTTCAGTTTTGTTATTGATATGGTCAATTATGCTAACAGTTTTCCTAATGTTGAACCAGCCCTGCGTTCTTGGTATAAATCTCACCTGGTCATAGTGTATGATCCTTGTGTTATATTGCTGTAATCTCTGCTAGTATTTTATTTAAGAATTTTACGTAAATATTCATTAGGGAAATTGGTCTATAATTTTCTGTCTCTATGTTGGTTCTTCCTGATTTAGGTATCAGTACAATATTTGTGTCACAAATTAGCATTCATTTTTAAATAAAATTTTGAGTTCCAGATTTTCTCCCTCCCTCCCCGCCCTAAGATATAGGATATATATATATATTTACACACATATATGCAGTCATGTAAAACATATTTCCATTTTAGTCATGTTGTATAAGAAGAAACAGAACAAAAGGAAAAATACTATGAAAAAAATAAAGTGAAAATAGTGTGCTTTGATCTGCATTCAGACTCCATTAAGAACACCACTATTTCAATGGCTCTGTAATTCAATGTGGATATTTCCTCCCTCAAATAAGCAATCTATCTATGCCTGCCCATCCTGTGTGACTTTTATCCGTGTCCTCCCATAAGCTTGCCCCAAGAGGTTCCCCCAATGTTCTGAAGGCATTCTTCACATCTTCTTTACATTGTACTGTGATCAGACATCCTTTACAGGTTTTCCTAAATAACTCCTTGTTTGTGGTGGTTACAGCCCTCTCACTCCCACCAAGTGCCTCTCTGATTCCCTTTGGGTGATCCTTAGCTTCAGTTCTTTGAAGACCTTAATGTTCCATGACTTGCAGCCATAAAACTTCCTTGGGAGAATATTGTTGTGAAAAATTGACCCTTTGTTTTAGGGAGGAACTTGGGCTCATTAAAAGAATTTTGCAATTTTCCAAAGGCAATTCAGTCTGCTTTCCTCTTCCTATTCAAGTCTGAACCCAGCTAATTGTCTATTTACAGTGTAACTGGAGTCTGTGATAGATAGGTAGATAGATCAGACAGACAGACAGACAGATAGATAAATAGATAGACAGGCAGACAGATAAGTAGATAGATGATAGATAGATAGATAGATAGATAGATAGATAGATAGATAGATAGATAGATAGATAGATAGAAAGAAATAGATGATAGATGTAGATAGAGATAGAAGTATAGTAATAGAGGTTTAGAGATAGGTGTATAAAGATAGATTATGGAGATAGATAAGTAGATAGAAAATCAGATAAATAGATGATATATTGATAAACACGATATATAGAAATAGATAATAGAAAGATAGATGTATAGAAAGATGGTAGATAGATAAATATATATATATAGATATATATATACGTGTATATATATATACACACATACATACAGAGTCAAGTTCTATAGGTTGCCATCCAACTCAATATTACTATCTGGATAATAAGCATTCTTCATCCACTTGTTTTTTCCTGTTTAGTTAGAACAAACTGTTTTGAGTAACCATGAGGATCCTCAGCAAAGTCCTGGCATTTCATGCAATCAGCCCATCCCCTGAAAGCAAAAGCATCTGGAGTACCTTATCATTTATAGGGAATCCATCTTAATCTGGATTCTACACCAAAAAACTACACAATAAGCTAAGGAGAGAGAGAGAGAGAGAGAGAAAGAGAGAGAGAGAGAGAGAGAGAGCACTGTCAACTGGGGTAGGGGAAAGAGGGAAGTTTTATCTGAACTAAGTTTTTTGAGGGGGAGGCAAATTGAGGTTAAGCGACTTGCTCAGGGTCACACAGCTAGTAAGTATCTGAGGCCAGATTTGAACTCAAGTCCTCCTGATTCCAGGGTCAGTGTTCTATCTACTGCATCACTTGGCTGCCCCAGAACTGAATCTTGAAGAAAGACAAATATTCTAAAAAGCAGGAATGATAAAGGGATACATTCCAGCCATGGGGATTATGACAGGGCAAATGCATGGAAATAGGAGACTGAGTGTTGATGTCAGGGAACAATTTGTCTTCCAGTTTGTATGGAAGATAGAATTTGTGAAGGTGAATATAAAATAAATCTGGAAAAGTGGATAAGAGTTAGAACATGATATGAGAACTAGAGCAAAGAACAGAAGTTATAAAAAAAATAAAGGTAGGTTTAGGTGTGGTATGTGAAAAAATTTACTAAAAATTAGAGTGATTGGAAAGTAGAATCAGCTGCCTCTGGAGGAAGTGGAAGCAAGCCTTCGAGCAAAAGGACTTGTTGGAGATTTTGTAAATGGCATCCATGGTCATGTATGGGTTAGGATAGATGGCTTTGGAGGGCCCTTCGAACTCTTAGATTCTATGACAACTCTCAAAGAATTAGTCAGAAGACCCACAATTTCCTAACTTTATAGCTGATAGACAGTAGTTGGGTCATAGGGGCAGCTGGGTGGCATAGTGGATAGAGCACCAGGGCCTGGAGCCAGGGTGACACATCTTTATTAATTCAAATCTGGTCTCTGACACTTACTAGCTGTATGACCCTAGGCAAGTCACTTCACCCTGTTTGCCTCAGTTTACTCATCTGGAAAATGAGCTATAGAAGGCAAAGGCAAATCATTCCAATATCTTTGCCAAGAAAACCCAAAATGGGGTCAACAAAGAGTTAGACACAACTGAAATGACTGAACAACAACAAGACCAGATGGCCTCTAATATCCTCTACAGTTAGGCAGTATTATACAGGGGGAAGGACAGTGAATTTGAAGTCAAAGGAACCAGGTTTAAATCCTGACTCTGCTGCTTACTACCTATGGGCCTCGAATGCCACTTTATTTCCCTGATTCTCAAGTTTTCTCATTTGTAAAGTAAGTAAGTTTAGTTAGATGATCTTTGGGGGCCCTTCTGTCTCTAAATCTCTGATTCTGAGTTTTAGAGTCTATGGTTCAATTGGCCATTCCAGGAACACTCAGAGGCAGCGGGATTTCAGAAGGAACCCAACCACCCGGCCAACTTCCAGGTGTCTCTTTGAGCCTCTCCCTCGTTTCACCTTTCCCGGTCTTGGCCTCCCTCTCCCGACATGGAGGTCCTCTCTCTGCTAGGATTCATTAACTGGCCTTCTCTTCACAAAGGACACAATCTTTGGCTCTGTGGAGGACTGGCCCTTTTTATTAATTCCTGCTGAAAATGCCCGCTGGCCTGAGGCCCAACACGCATAATGCACCTGTCAAAAATGAACAGCTTTTTTATACCTGCTGCTTTCCATCCAGCAGCGTCTGAAATGAATCATCAGTGTTTGCTTTGCCCCACCCTGAACCAGGTTTTGATTCTGCCTGACTAATTCTGGCCATTTTTTTTTATTAAGCCAGCACTAAGGACCCAGTGTAGCCCCCCTAAATGAATAAGCTGCTTGGGCATCTGGACCCCTAATTAGCCATGGTTATAGGTAACTGCATGGATAGGCCTCTGTTTCCTACTAAAGGCAGGTGAGATATTTCAAGAGAGCAGAGACTTCCAGGATCTGTGTCACAATGCATAAGGGCCTGGGTGGAGGGAGGTGGAGGTGAGGTCAGGGGGAGAAGAGTGGGGGAGGGGAAGAAAATGCTTGCATCTGCTCTGAATTCATCTATCCAGGTGTGCTCAGAGATCTATCATCTACCTGGGGCCCTTTCTCCCTTTGCAGATGGCTTGGCATGTGGAAAAAACAGTTAGATGTTTCTCCCCCATGTCTGGCAATATAAAGGAAAGAGGGCGAAGCCTTCCTGGTGCTGTTTGGGCCAAACAATGAACACAGTTAACTGTTCGGAGGCATAAAGTACTGCTTTTCATTTCCCTACAAAAGGTCACTAGACTGATCATCTCCCAAAGGCACATTCCCCCAGGAGGTCTAGAGAACCTGGCCTTGAAAAAGAGGTGTGAATATCTCTCCAAAATGCTAGAGTTGGAAGGATCCCCTTGAACATCAAAAGGGCAAAATTTAGTACCACAAGAAGAAAATAAACTTAAAGAACCCAAGTTATAATAACCCAAACCATAAACAGAATCAAGAAGGTTTCAGATTAATTTCTAGTTGACAAGCTATACGAGGTTATGGAGGGACACTTGGGACAGGTCCATAACACTCAGGTCGATGTCAGGGGGCAATCATGCCCTACCCTAAATTCACCCCGAATGGTGAGGCCAATGTTTTAATTCCTGGTTGGTAAAGAGACTACCCAGTCAAATGCTTTTCATAATTAAGAAACAATAATATAATTGACATCCATACATAAAAATTATTCAATATTCCTTGAAAGAAATAACCCTGTTTAATACAACAGGTGAAGCATAAAACTATGGTGGAGGAATCTGGTGCGGAGGCTAAGTTGAAAAGAGTTCCTCAGTGGATGGTGACGGTCATCCAGATAGTGAGATCTTCCATTTATGAATGACATTGTGTTGATTCTATCAAGTCCTAGAATACTGCAGAGTCTCCAGGGAGAGATGTTTAGCCATTTAAAACAGCTTGAAGTGACCATCTATGCAAGAAAGCCCAAGTGGATGAAAGATGTCTATTGCCAAGATCATAACATGTATTTGGGTGGAAATCCTATAGAAGTTTCCATTAGTGTGTATATCTGGGGCAAACATATAGACAGACAATGAATTAGGTTTTTCTCTTGAACAAGAGGGGAGTGGACGTGATTACCTTCAGGAAACTGAAATGCTCCTTTAATGACTCGAAGCTTCTAATGGAAACAAAGGCCCATCTTTTCAATACCAGCAATCAACTAGTGTTGCTGAATGGCATCAAGACACGGAATAGAAGAGTCTCTGAAGAATTAAAAATTAATGTCATACAAAGGGTAGTGGAGAGGTGTGTGGTGGGTATGAGCCAGTTGTGACATGCAACCAATAAGAAACTCTAAGAAGAGGAGTAAAAGATGTCACCAAGAAAATGTATTATTGAAAAAGAAGAGCTGGTCATGTGACAAGAGCAAGGGAAAAGAGGTGAGCAGCCAGAGAGATCCACTGGCATCCTCCTGATGCACCAAAGGAAGACCTGCACCATTGAGTGGATTCCATGTAAAGAACACCATCAAGAGTCACACCGGATGGACAGATGTGGAGGGGCTGAAAGAACTCCCAAAAGGGTGAAATCACACATCCCTTTGTGTGTTTACTTTAACTCAGATTGACATATTTTGTCTTTATATTACATTCATTTCTAAATATATCCCTACCCTGTGAGTCAGTCTTTGTAAAAAAGAAGCAAAAGAAGAGAAAGGGAAGGGCTTAATGAGGAGATCCTTGACCGGTTGATTTTCCCCATTCCAGTTGAAGGAATTACAGAATGTTGGGAACAGATAATAGAGAGAACAAAGTATTAAAGTCTCGGATGAATTAGAGAGAGGCATTTCCCCTTTGTCATATCTTCTTAGAATTAAGAGGGCAGCTAGCCATCGACGGGCTGAAAGCTCAACAATATCTTGATGGCCCTTTGAAAAGCAAAGTGTACTTCCTAGGGGATCAGTCTTAGCAAGACTGTTCTGAAGAGAGTAAGGCCAGGTGGTCAAGAAGAGAGCCAGCTACAGAAGACCCTGGCTCCTGAGAGGCAATTGATAGCTCTTCACTTCTTAGGGGAGAGGAGATTTCTCTCTCCTTTCCCCCACCCCACCTTCATCAGCCATAGTGTCTTGCAGTGGAGCCCAGTGGGAAGCAGCATGCTCAGAAGGGAGAAGGCCCAGGGAATCCAGTGGAACGGCATGTTCAGGGTAAAGCAGTATGAGGACATCCTAAGAAAATAAAGGACATTGGGGCCTCAAAATATCAAAGGTGTGAGTCACCTTGGCTATAGGTGATACCTAAGCAAGGAACTCTATCAATATACTCTGTGTGTATGTGTGTGTGTGTGTGTGTGTGTGTGTGTGTTGTGTCCATTCTTTCCACTGACATTGTCCGTGGGAGAATGTACTTCAGGTTTGTTTTGGGGAGGGTAAGAGTTGCAGCTACTATTCTTAGGTTTCATCTCAGTAAATGCTTTTACTTTGAGCTAATTATGTCCCTTGTCTAACAATTAAATGCAAATGGAGCAGTGAGTGCTTGTGAGCTTTAATTTTAGGAGTGTGCTTAGCAGAGATGAGCACAGTGCCTGGCACATAGTAGGCACTTAATAAATATTTATTGACTAAGTATGGACACATAGTAGTTTGAATGTAGGGTAGTGGCCCCAGGAGACCAACCTATCCACAAGTTGGAGAGGGAAATAACTTGGAGAGTGTACTCTACAATAATTTGGGCAGGGGCCTAAAAGATGAGTTGACTTTAGATAAGGAGTATCGAAGGGGGTGATAGTTCAAACCCTGGGAATGGCACAAAGGAAAGAATGTGTACAGCATACTCTAGGGAACCATGTGAAGATCTGGCTAAAGCAAAGAATTCGTGTAAGGGACTAGTTTGAGATGAGTCTGGAAAAAGAAGCTGATATCAAACTGTGTAAGACCTTGAATGCCAGGCTAAGGAGTTTCAATTTTTTCCTTCAGGAAATGGGGAGTCATCGAAGGTGTTTGAGCAAGCAAAAAGATTTTCTACGGACAAATCTCTCCCCCTCCCCCCAACAAATGTAGATCCTTGTAAGCCAGTCATTCTAAGTGTGGCCCTTCTGACTTTATCCAGAAATGTGGGAAGACATCTTACCCTTTGAGTTTATATGTAGTTCTCTCTCTCTCCTGCCTATAACAGGAAGTTGCAATCTATTCTGCTCAGAAATTACAAAATTTCAAAGAATGAGCGTTCAACTATTGGTATTTGTTTCTAAAACTGAGGGACACCAGGGTGGAATAGATAGAGGGTTGGTCTTGGAGTTAGGAAGGTCTCAAACACGTACTAACTATGTAACCCTGAGCAAGTTACCTAAGCTCCCAATGCCCAGGCAAATCTTTTAGACCATAATTCCAGAAGGGTTGCGGATTCACATCAGTGTACAGAGCTTCCCACATCAATAAAATCTCAGGTCTAGAACAAACACTAAAATTAGTCTGGACGTAGTTTTGCTCCGTCTAATGATTCTGAACCTCAGAATCATTACAAACACCAACAGTCACTGTACTAGAGGCCAGAAAAGACCCACCAAGAGGTAGGGTTGATGGAATTCCAACTGCATGATGCATTTGGGGGATAGAGGAGTTAAACAACATGGCCAGGTTGGTAAATGGTCTGAGGCGTGGAAGAGAAAACCACACACACATACAGCTCTTTTGATGAGCTCCAGCTAGTTCCCAGGTGTGTCACTGATAGAAAAAAGTTTGGTCTAGTGCAAAGAGAACTGTGTTCAGAGTCAGAGGACTAGGACTCAAATGCTTTTTGTTGTTGTTGTTGAGTCATTTCAGTCATGTCTGACTCTTCATCCACTTGGGGTTTTCCTGGCAAAGATACTAGAATGGTTTGCCATTTTCTTCTCTAGCTCATTTTGCAGATGAGGAAACTGAGACAAACAGGGTGAAGTGATTTCCCCAGGGTCACACAGCTAGTAAGTGTCTAAGGCCAGATTGGAACTAATGAAGATAAGTGTTCCTGACTCCAGGTCTGGGACACTATCCACTGAACCACCTAGCTGCCCCTATACAAATTATATACAAATCCTCTAATTAGTCCTTGTGCAACCCTGAGAAGTCATTCCGTCTCTATGAGCCTCAGTTTCTTCATCCATAAACCAAAAGTGGCTGGGCTAGATGATCTTTAAGGTACCTTCCAGCTCTAAACACTATAAACCCTCTCCTGGGTGTGTCCTCTGTGTGTGGGAGAGACCTCTGACAGGTGGCTTACAGACCCTTCCAGTGCCTGAATCAAGCGCCATCTAAACCTTCCCTCCTCCCCTATCTCCACCCCCTACATTCAGCATAACTGCCATGATCTTAGCCATATGCTTGCTTCTCATCCAAGAAACCAACAGCTTGAGGTCCAATTGCCTATAGCCTTCATCAGAGCAAACTCAGTCACACCTGATAAACAGTCTATGCCTCAAGTTGATGAGGAAGGAAGACAGAGGTTGGGAGAAAGGGAATAGATGGCCAGAAAACCTGAAACACAGTCATGGATGGGGTTATAACACTTGGAAAGGAGACAAGAGCAGCCCACCAGCTTTCAGTGACCGCTCTCCTTTTTCCATTTTATTTGTAAATCCAATAGACAAAAACTGGGCTATTTCTACAGAAAACATTCAGCCCTAATCTAGGGATGGCTGGTTCTGAGTCTAAGAATTAGACACAATTTGTGCAAAATAATCTCCTACCAGGGCCCACATGTAGGCAATATTAATTGCCACAACCAGGGGAAGTGGAAAAGTGAGGAGAAGAAGCGGAGTCTGTAATAGATAGTGGTAGTGAAGGGAAATACTAGCTCCCCTCCAATAGGCTCGTGATGGGGGGTAGAGTAAGGTCAGAGTGAAGAAATTTTATCCTAGCATCATCACCGGCAAATTTACTCTTCTATACAAGTAGAGAATCTCCTTTAAGAAAACTTAACATTGGAAAATCCAACTGTAATAATAGGTCCCACTTACATAGCACTTTAAAGTCTCTGAGGCCTTAAATGATTTATATCTATTATATCATTTGATTCTCACAACAAAACACCAGGAGGTGGGTACTATTCCCCATTTTACAGATAAGGAAACTGAGGTTAAGAGGAGCTAAGTTACTTGCCTATAGTCATAAAACCGGTAAGCATCTGAGTCTGAATGTGAACTCAGCTCTTCTTGTCTCAAGCTCAACCCTACAGCCACTACATCGTGCTGCCTCTGAGTTACAGTTGCTGAATTAAGAAAGACACATATTCATAGCTAGGTGGCTCAGTGGATGGAGAGCTGGGCCAGGAGTCAGAAAGCCTGAATCCAAATCTGATCTCAGACACTCCCTAGCCTTGTGACCCTGGGCAAGTCACTTAACCTCTGTCTGACTAAATCCACTGGAGAAGGAAATGGCAAACCACTCCGGTATCTTTGCCGAGGAAACTCCCTATGGGATCACAAAGATTGACACAACTAAACAACAACAAATTATGTTACGTTATGTTACGTTACTTTACGTTATGTTGTGGTGTTGTGTTGTCTTGTCTTGTCTTGCGTTATATCATATCATATTATATTATATTACATTATGTCATTTTACACAATGTTATGTTGTATTATATTGTATTATATTTTATATTATATCATTTCACGTTATGTTGTGTTATAACTAAACAATAACACATTCTAAGAAGACTCATATAAAAGACTTTATAACAATATTTCTTGAAATGGCGGGCCCCATCCAGGATCTGGGAAGCCTGGGATCTCCCTTGAACTTTGCTAGTAGCTCTTCCTCATGCTCTTAAGCAAATAAGTTCCCTTCTCTGGGCCTCAGTTTCCTCATCCGTAAGTGGAGCTGTACCAGCCCAACCTTATAGGAATGTTTCAAGGCTCAGATGAAGTGATGAACTGAAGTCAATTCAACAAATATTTACTAAAGTAACTTCTGCATCCAAGACCCTAATAACGATATGGATTGTGAAAATGCTTTTTAAAATATTGTAGCTGTGTCGGGTATTAGGAAAGCAAGCGCTGTTAATGCATCTACGATAGGACCCAATTTGCAAAGCCCAGGAGAAGGAATGTGTTTGCCTCTTAAGGCGCCATTCCATTTGCAGAAAGGTCTGGCCTTGACATTCATATGAACCAAAGAAAGATCACTGGGTCCTAGATTAAGAATTCAAAAGGACCATAAGGGGCATCAGGTCTACCCTCCTCTTTTTACAGATGGAAAAATTAAGGAACTGAGATGTCAAGTGATTTGCCCAGTCACCCAACTAGAAAGAAGATGAGGTAGGATTTGAACCTTCTGTAAAAGAAGGATGACAGCATTTATGCAAGGGGTGGGGAACCTGCTGCCTTGAGGCCACATGTGGCCCTCTAGGTCCTCAAGTGCAGCCTTTCGACTGAATCCAAACTTCACAGAAAAAAGATGATTAACTGGGATGGAGTGTCATTCAATCAATCAATCATTCATTCATTTGTTCCTTTCTTAAGTACCCTTCATGTACATTGAGTATACCAATGTGCTACCAGAGGTGGGGAACCTGCAGCCTCGAGGTTACATGTGGCCTTCCAGGTCCTTGGGTACTGCCTTTTGACTGAGTTCAAATTTTACAGAACAAATCCTTTTATTAAGGAGATTTTTTTTTTTCTGTGAAGTGGGATTCAATCAAAGGGCCACACCTGAGGTCCTAGAAGGCCACAAGTTCCTCACCCCTGATCTATGCTACCTACCTTAAAGGGGAGTTATGTTTTGGAACATCTAAAATACCATAGAAATGTAAGTTATATGACTGAAGAGAAAGGAGAGGAGAAGAGGAGAGAAAAATGTAGGGGAAGAATAGAAGGAAAAGTAGAAGGTGAAAGAAAGAGGAAGCAAGAGAGCACGGGAGAAGAGAAGAGGAAAGAGGATAAGGAAGACAGAGGAGGAGAGAGGAGGGGGTATGAGAAGAAAAGGAGAGAGAGGGAGAGAAGGAGAAACCAAGATGATAGAAAAAAGAGTGGGGGAAATGAGAAAGAGGCGGAGAGAAGAAGGGAAGGGAAGGAAATGCGAGGAAAGGAAAGAAATTGAAAGGAAGGAAGAAGGGAAATAGGGGAGGAAGGGGACAATTCATCATGATCACAGACCTAGACCTATAAAGGACTATAATCTTATCTAGTCCAACCTCTTTATTTTACGGATAATGAAACTGGGGGTTTGAACCCAGAGCCTCTGAAAAAGTAGGGGCAGGTTCAAGCAGTACCAAAACAGAGCCAACTGGAATATGGGGGGAAAGGATCTTTTAGGATGCCTGCCAATTATTCTTCTCAACCTCCCATGCCCCTCCCCCCTCAAACTGTGCCCGTTTTCAAAAGAAAACTACCTTGTCTTCTTCTCCCCAAACTGCCCATCTCATTCTCACTGCATGACCATTCAGTTTGGCTGAGGGCAAGACCCTTGACCCCCATCCATCGGTATCACAAATCTCCAGACCTGAGCCTGAATGTTGTAAGATGCTTAGTAGCTGTGTAGTCTTTATGAACCTCAGCTTCCTCATCTGTAAAAGGGGGTAATAATAACTCCCAGAGCTGTTATGAAGATCGAATGAAATAAGACACATAAAGCACTTTGTTCACCTTAAAGTGCTTTATAAATGTGAGCTATGATCATTATCATCAATATTATTAATATCAATATATCTCAATAATATATTAATAATATTAACAATATGATTAGTAATGTTATTATCATTCTATATCAGAAGAGCTATCACAGGACACACATTGTTCCTGAAAGTTACCACAGCGTATATCACCCCATGGCCCCTGCTCTTTTGCTAGAGACGATGGGTCATGCCACTTTTCCTGACTCTCTACTTAAATGGTGGGAGTTATCAAGGAAGACCCATGCTGTTCACCTATGCAAAACACCGAGCGTTTAGCCCTGGACAGAGCAGCTAACCACCTAAAGTGGAGGCTCATCAGACAAATAGGAATGGGGTCCTCAGCAGGAGTAGGGGGTAAGATTTCCCGTTAAGTTTCTCAAGGGACAATGGGAAGCATTTCTTCCTGGGAGAAACGTTTCCTATTGTCCCTTTCCTGGCCTTGATGGGGGGTCTGTCCATTAGATTATAAACTCCTTGAGGGCAGGGACTGTCTTTTGTCCCTTTTTGTATCCCCAGAGCTTAGTACAGTGCCTTGGCACTTAGTAGGCACTTAAATGTTTATCGATTAAAAAGGAGGTGTCAAGAACCTGGGGTGCTTTGAGAAGAAGAGAAGCATTACCTCTTGTACTGGAACTTCTTATGTCCATATGATGGGGGCGGGGAGGAGACACACAAAGGGAGAAGTAGAGATTACAATTCATTCTGAGGGAGGGTAATTTAAGGAAATTTTAAGTCCAGGATGAAAAGTTTGGGGAGTGGCTTGAGAAAGGGTGGTGGAGATAAGTGTAGAAGCTGAGTCTAGAAAGGTCACTCCTTTCCAGGTAAACACAAAAGCAGGTTATCCTCCTTTCCCTCCAGGCTCTTCTCCCATTGTATAAGCATCATGGCATATGTACCTGAGCAGGCTTGAGGCCTGATTGCTGTGATACCCCCACCCCATCCCCCATCTCCAGCACATACCACTATTGAGAAATCAGTAATGTAATGATGAAAAGTTGAAAGTCAGCAACCGTTCATTACTTCAGAAGGCTGATGATGAAGCATGTCTCCCTACCTCTTGGCAGAGAGAGGTGATGGGCTGGAGATGCAGAGTGAGACTGGAATTTTTAGGCATGGCTGGTATTTTGATTTGTTTTGCATGATCATACTTATTTGTTAAAAGGGATGACTTCTATACAGTAGGGAAGGGAGCAAATTCATGGGAGGTGATAGAAATTTTTTTTAAAAGAGAATTACTAATGAAACATTAAAATACACAGAAGAAAACAAAAAAAAAGTCCAGACAGAGACAAAAACAAGTGGCAATTTGTTACTACCTTGTTAAATTTAACAGAATTTTTTAGTCTTTTTTATGAAATTTTATTTCTTTTTCAATTAAAGAGCATTTATTTTCTCCTCACCTCTCACCTCCTTCCCCCACTGAAAAATAAAAATGAAAACAAACCTCTTTTAATAAACATGCCCAGTCAAGTAAAACCAATTCCTACAATGGCCATGTCCAGAAATGTGTCTCTCATTCTGCATTTTTAATATAATGTTAGATACTGTAAATAACACTTCATATACAAACAAAAGAAAGAAGCATAGATTTTTGTCTAGTGCAACTTAACTAAATTGTGGGCAGTTTAGCCTATCTCCAGATTCCCGTTTCAGGGGTTACATGCTGTGTGTTAGAAAGGAGGGGCAGTGAGAAGGAAGTCAGCATGGCCTGAATCACTGGACACCGCCTCAGGTGGCTTGGCGTCTTGGGGAGGATCCTAGCTGGCTCTAGTCAGAGAAGGGGGTCATGTTCATAAGAGAAGAGGTGACTGACCCTAAAGTGACTTTGTTTTGTGTCCCAACTCAGCTGTGGGTGATCTATTCACAATCACATTATCCACTGGGAATGACCAGAGCCCAGGGTGGCCCAAATGATCAGATAGGAACAACCTTCAGTGGTTTCCAAAGTTGGACAAAGTGACCCGGCTCAGATTCCGAGCCTCACAATGCAATGTATGACTTCTTCTGAAGCATTGAAAATGGACAATGAAAGAATTCTTTGCTGTGGTCTTGCCCTTCCCTTCACCCCTCCGAGTAATGCTGTGTGGAGGCCCAGTAAACACAGGGTGCAGTATTTCCCTAAATAAAGCAGAGGGAACAGAACAGATCAATGTCCCAGCCGCCAACAGCAGATATGCAGTCAAGTTTAAAAAAAAAAAAACCTCAAACATACAATAACTTAACTCTTTTTATTGACCCCTAGACCAGGGGGATCAATTCAGTTACTGGGACAGTGGTGGGACTAGAAGGGTGGGCAGACAACTCGCACAAATTTCTACCAGTTCATAAAATATATACAGACAGAGCTCTGGTCTAGACAATAAAAGGGTAGGAGTTGACGCAGTCCCTGCCCTTTGGGACCTCCCAGTCTGGTGAGGGATGTATAGTCCCGTATTTTTAATTATCTGCCGTGGATAGCTGTGATTAGTGGAAAGTGGCTGAGTTTTGGAGTTAGAGGACCTCTGTTGAAACCCTAGATCTCTACTTACCACCTGTGTGACCTTGAGGAGATCACTTAATTTTTCTATGCCTCAGTTTCCCCATCTGTAAAATAAGAGGATTGTATTAAATTACCTCTAAGGTCCCTTTCAACTCTCTATGCTCTTATGATCTCCTCCCACACCCATGGATTGCTGGCCTCTGAAATGCAATATATGCCAAACTGAGCAATCATCTTCCCCAACAACTGACCCACCCTCTAACTTTTCATTATTTTTTGTGGATGTTACCACCATTCTTTCAGTCATCCAGGCTCATCGACTCTGCATCATCCTTAACTCCCCTCCCTTTTCCTCATCTCACGTAGCCAATCATTTGCTAGGTCCTGTCAATTATACCTTCAGAATATCTCTTCCATCCCTCATCTTCTCTCTACTCACATTATCACCACCTATATTCAATCTCCCATCCCTCCAGTCCCCTGTTGACTCTAGGTCCTGTTTTGCACAATCATTATTGTCCAACTAAGTTTCCCAACTCTTCACTCTGGTCATGAAGGGAAGCCTAGGGTGGTGGATAGAGTGCTGGACCCCAAATGTGGGACTTGAGGTCCAATCCCCAGACACTCACTATGTGTGACCCCAAGCCAATCACTTAAATCCTTCATTCCTCAGTTTTCTCACCTGTAAAGTGAAGGTAATCATAATAGCAGCTATCTCACAGAGTTATTGAAAAGATCAAATGAGATGATGAGGGAAGCACTTTGCAAACCTTGGAAAGTGGTATATAAATATCTGCTATTTGTGCCTTTGAAAAACTCTCAGTAGCTCCCTATTACCTGATAAAGTTTAACCAAAATAAATAGGTAGATAGGGGCAACTAGGTGGCAAAGTGAGTAGAGCATGGGCCCTGGAATCAGGAGGACCTGAGTTCAAATCCGGTCTCAGACTCTTGACACATTAGCTGTGTGACCTTGGGCAAGTCACTTAACCCCAATTGCCCTGCCTTCCTCCCCTCCAAAAAAAAAACCCCAAAATAGATAGATAGATAGATAGATAGATAGAAGGTTTAACCTCTCCATCTTGGCATTCAGGGTCTTACAAAATCTGATTTAAACCCAACTTTTCCAGTCTTGTTTCATGTTACTCCCCATCCTGTGCTCCACATGCTGGTCTGACTGGTTGATTCTCCTTCCCTCCTTCTTCTCTTGCGGACTCCTATCTTTGAGCCTTTGCTTTTTTCCTGACCCTGCCTGGAAGAGACACCCTTCCCCACCCCAACCCATTTCTGCCTGCTGAAGACCCCTCTTTCCTCCATGATGCAGCTTCATGATCACCTCCCTATGGAGAGATCTTTTTTTCCTTAAAATTCTTGTAGAATTTGACTGGACCTCTCCTTTGTACTTTTCTCACATTTGTTGTATCAGAGTTGTATACATATCTTTCCTCTCCTATTTGTAAAATATTTGAGCTATTTCACACATATTCAAATGCAGCTACATGGCATAATGAACAGAACGTGGGCCTGGAGTCAGGAAGATTCATCTTCATGAGTTCAAATCCAGCCTCAGATATTTACTGTGTAACCCTGGGCAAGTCACTTCACTCAGTCTACCTCAGTTTCCTCAACTGTAAAATGAGCTGGAGAAGGAAATGGCAAATCATTCCAATATCTCTGCCCCCCAAAGCCCCAAATGGGGTCACAAAGAGTCAAACACCACTGAACGACAACAACTGTCCCAGGCATGGTGCTAATAATCCAAGTGCAAGGGCAGCCACAGAGACCCTATGACCTTAACCTAAATGTCTCTTGCCACCAAGTCCCTGCTCCCCATACATGAGCAGACGCCAGTGCAGAGAATCCTAGGACTAAAACTGGAAGAGATCTTACAAGTATCTTAATCCAAAAGAGTCAAACCCTCAGCAGCTGGCTTATGAAACCTCAAAACCTAAGTGAGGACCACAGGAACCAGACTAAAATGTATTTAGGAGATGCTTAACAAAATAAGTAAAAATACAATATAGATAATGTCAATTTGTAGTTTTCTAAAGTCAAGAAGCAGCCTCCTGGGATCCATTTCTATCTCAGACACCACTTATGTAGTCCAACCCTGACAGATAAGGGAACTGAGATCCAGAAAGGTTTTTAAATATTGCAAGTTCCCTTAGCTGTTCTTTAAAAAAAATTATTTTTGATATTTTTTTTAAAAAATGTTGAGTTCTGAATTATCTCTCTCCCTCCCAACCCTTCCCCACCCATTGCACAAGCAAGAAATTTCACCCAACTTTTCTATAAATATCAAGGAAGTGCTGGAGCCGGCTCCAACTGGTTTGAGAGCCAGTTGTTATGAACATTTACACCTCAGAAATCCGAAAGAGCTCACTTGATTGTTTTGTTGAATTCTAGACTTAAGAAAATGATGGAAAAAGTATAAATAATGCAGATTCAATTTAAAAGTGGGTCATGCCTACATTCGCAACCACCCCCAGCTGGTTGTTAAACGTTTACCAGCATCCCACTGCAAATGACAGAGATCCTAACCCACTCCTCAGAAATAATCATCTGCATTTTGCAGATAAGACTGCTGAGGCTCTGAGAGATTAGATGATATAAAAGTCATTTCAATTAGTCAAAAGTAATTTTGTGACATTCAATAAAATGTAAGGTCAAGGACCATTTCATGTATTTTTCTTTTGTCCCCAGTCCTCAGCATAATCAGTGTTTTAACACACAGTAAGCACCTCATAAGTGATTGTTGAATTGAATTAAGTTGATATTGGATAATTTTTTTAAAAGAATTAAAATTAAAGCCCCCAAGAAGGTTTCTGGACTGGGTTACTTCCTTAGAGGACTTTAACAATAGGGAAGCGTGTGTCTGCTGAATTAGGAAGGGGGATGTGTGGGGCAGCTAGGTGGCTGTTTCGACAATCCGGCTAGCAGCTGTTGTGGGAGTGAAAGACCAACATAAGCCTAACAACAAGCACACTACCAGTATGCTGCAAAAGCACAGGTTCTTTTGATCTGCTTTCCTAAGGGAAGCAACATTAAGGGGTTGACAAGCTTACTTTAATTCAGCATACAAATATCATTCACTTAGTTCAGGGGAAAAAGCCAGCACCCTGAACTTGAGAGCGAATTACAAACAAAGTACAAACATCAACAGGCAGACCTTGTCTGATTCAAATCCCAATACATAGTTACCAGAGTTTAACAAAGTCCCAACATCGGGGTTACGAGCTGGAGGGCTCTTAACTACAGCTGCCCAGAGTCCCCACATCAGCACCAACACAAGTGAGAGCCCCAAACAAATTACAAACATCGACAGACAGACCAAATACAGATTCATAGTTACCAACATCTAGGTTTAGCCCAGGAGCTCATAATGAGGGCTGGCCCAGAGTCACTCTCGCCACCACTGCTGTGGGCAAGAGCTCCAAAGAAGAGAAGGCCAACCCCTGGTTTTATATTTGACTCACCCACGTGACCTAGAATGGTCACAAAGAGGCAACTTAAACTTTCCAGGTGGTCTAAAAGCCTCTGCTGTCCCAGACATGTCATTCAAACTCATGTGTAAACTAGGCCCTCCCCTGAGGCAAGGAGGCACCCAAATCTAATCAAGGAAACAAAGGCCAAACTCTTCAAGGGCTAAGCACTTGAACTAAGTGCTAAGAGCCCATTTTGCTTACCAACACAGTGGCCCAGTGAATAAAGCACGACCCTAGTTCAAATCCAGCCTCAGACACTTGCCAATTACTGGCTGTGTGACCTTGGGCAAGTTACTTGACCCCAATTACCTTGCCTTCCCACCTCCAAAAAAAAAAAAGGAAAGGGGATGTGAAAATCTCGAGGTAGGGCCTACTAGACTATGGAGACCAGGATTTTATGAACTAATGGTACCTGAAAGTGTAAGTCAATGTACTTTTCTTTTCTCAAAAATCAACCCCAGGGGCTGATTTGACTAAGCATGTGTGGATTGGCTTCCCTAGTTCAACTGGCCTAGCCCCAGGTTACTCCTGTGCAAAGGGGGCTAGCCAGTCCCAGAGGCATAAATTAGATCCCTTTGGCTGAATCTGTGTGGACACACACACACACACACACACACACACACACACACACACACACACACACACACACACAGCCTAGAGCTCTTGCTAAGTGACCTGCACCAATCCTGGTTGGGGGTGTGTGTGACTGCCAACTTCACAGCAACTGTTCTTAAGGAGGCTGGACCAAGAGCAAGGGGGAGTCAGGCACCAAGTTCTCACTGGGGAAGAATGAAGCAGTTTTTCCCCCATCCATCATCTGTGATTTTTCAGATGACTGCATTCCTCCGCTCCGTCATCAATGAGTCTCTTTTTTCACCCCATTTTCATATATGGTACGGTATGTCTCTGAGGGCTGACTTGTCTGGGGCCTTTGGGTTATATAGTCTACACACATACAGAGTTACCCAAGAGACCAAGTCCCTATTATACATGCTAATGAAGTGGCAGCACAGGTAAATCCACCTCTGGATCCAAAAAACAGTTTTCTCAAAAAAGTATCTTTAAAAATTACACACCTATCTCCAGCTCTGAAATACATTATGAGCTTCCCACCCATTCCCTTCATTCATCCTGGGAGACTTTTGTGAAAAGACCCTCTCCCCAAAATGTGGCTATAAATTTAGGATTCATCCCCCCCCCCCATAAAGGAGGTCTGTCTTTAAAATCTACTAGATGCCAATGGGAGCTGCCTTAAAATGTATAGATACTCATCTCCCTTCTTTGCAGAGAGAGAATGTGTGGAACATTATATATACCGTAAGACACAATTAAGGTGTTTGTTAGCTGTGCCGAACTGCATTTTTTTTCCCTCTTCTTAATTTTTTTTTTTAAAAGAGCTGGCTCTCTGGAGAGGGGATGAAGAGGGATATATTTGGAAATGAAAGTAATGGGAAAACAAAAGATATCAAAAATAAATAAATAAAATAAAATGTATGCATATCTTGCAAGCCCCTAAAGAAGGAAATTGTAAAAGGATATGATGATGGGAAGTAAGACCAAGAATCATCTTTCCATGGTGGAAGTATCCCCACTTTTTCTATTTAGAGGATAAAAGGAAAGAATCATAGAATATTAGTACCAGAAGGAACTTTAAGAAGTCATCTATTGCAACCCTCTGGTTTTATTATTGTAAAAACCAAGTCCCAAAGGAGGAAAGTGATTTGTTCAAGTTCTTAAGATAATTAGTGACTGAGATCTAAACTTTCCTTTCCCCTCTCCCTCTTTTCCTCCTCCCCCTCTCTTTCTTCCTTCCTTTTCTCTTCCTTCCTTCCTTCTTTTTCTTTCCTTCTTTTGTTCTTTTCCTTCTCCTCCTCTTTCTTTTCTTCCTCCTCCTCCTCCTTTTCTTCTTCTTCTTCTTCCTCTTCTTCTTCTTCTTCTCCTCCTTCTTCTCTCTTTATCTCTCCCTTCCTTCCTTCCTTTTCTTTTCTTTCTTTCTTCCTTCTTTTCTCTCCCTCCATTCTTTCTTCCTACTATTCTTTCTATATTTTTTCACTGATAGCTTTTAAAAATATTACTTTCATTTCCAAACACATCCCCCACTCCTTCCCCTACCAAGAGAGTAATCCCTTGTTAACAGAGACTCCTGACCTTCCTACCTCTTATCTAAAGCATTCAGCAAGCTAGAGAAGAAACTCCCAGATCAATCAGAGATGAGATGGGGGATGTGCCTCTGTCCAAATTGTCTTTATGCTCTTAATCCTTTATTTCTCAGTCCCAATATTAATCTCAACTTTCATTCACTAAGCCCCTAGAGAAGATGGCCCTGGACATATTCTGGTCGGCAGAGGGAAGCTGACCTAAGATTCTAATGTTGCCCTAAGGAAGCATTAGTGCTGAGAAGTAGGCTGCTAGGGAGGCAAAAGGAAAAATGAACCTAATGATTGAGACCAGGAAGGCAAATCCTATGGAGGATGAGGGGCAGCTACTTGTCACATCATTTTAGGATAGCTACAGCATGGAAGATTTCAGCTGGGCATAGGGAAGAACTTCTTGGCAATAAATGCTCTAGTTACTAAAATCATTGGTAGGTACATAAGGGTTCCCTGTAGTTCATTCAGCCCCATTAGTCTGGGCTGGAGGACAGACAGTCTCATTAACCACACCAGAACTCTCCTCGTCCTTCGCGTTCTCTGGGACACCCTCTCCCTATACTCTGCTCCCATCCACCCCTCCTCCCATCTCTATCTCTTTCTACAGGATCAATCAATAAATATATATTTATTAAGTACCTACTATGTGCCAGAGCAGCTAGGTGTGAAGTGAATAAAGTATTGGGCCTGGAGTCAGGAAGACTCATTTTGAGTTCAAATTTGGCCTTAGACAGTAGCTGCGTGACCCTGGACAAGTCACTTAACTCTGCCTCAGTTTCTTCATCTGTAAAATGAGCTGAAGAAGGAAATAGCAAACCATTCCAGCAGCTTTGCCAAGAAAACCCCAAATGGGGTCACAAAGAGCCAGACATGACTGAAAAAAAGTAACATCATGTGCCAGACACTTGCTAAGCACTGGGGATACAAAAAGAGAAAAAGAGACAAAAGATAATCCCATATACAGGATAAATGGGAAATGATTTACGGGAAACCCTAAGTGTACAAGTCCCTGTCACACACTGGATGTGTGAACCTGAGCAAATTGTTAATCTCTCAATTCCACAGGTTATACTTGAAGACCATAAGTTGCAGAAAAATCGCTGATCTACATTGGTGAGGCATTTACTTGCCAGGATCCCTAGCAAATAAAATCATAGATAGGGACCAAATGAAACAAATCACTATGTAACACATATATAATACAGGTGTTATATTCATACTGTATCTTCCTTACCTCCCAACTCACCATGTAAAATCATAAAGGTCACTGAACATTCAGAAACTCTGCATGGAAGGTGAGGCCCTTCTTGGTACCCTGTCCTGCCCCCCTCCCAAAACCCTTTAATCAACAAGAAACAGGCGTTTATTCTGAACTTAATAAACACCAAGTAAAATGAGTATTTCTATATACAAAGTAGAAGAGGAAAAGATGATTGTACATCAAACTTGCTTTTTCTTTTAAGTATGCAATAATTCCAACACGTAGCTTTCTCTTTTTTTTCAAGAATTGTAAAAAAATCTAGTTTATTTTGTTTTCAGGTTTTCATTCTCTCCTTTCCCAGCTCCCACGGAGGAAAAAAAAAACCTGTTACAAACATGAATAGACAACCAAAACAAAAGTCCCACGTTGACCATGGCAGCTTCCCCCTCAAAACAGAGAAGCCTCAGTCTGTCCTCTGAGTCTATCACATGATCTACCATGTAGAAGTAGTTAGCATGTTTTCATCATGAGTCCTTGGAATTGTGATTAGTCACTGTAATAAACAGAGCCTTTCAAAATTGTTTGTCTTTACAATATTCCAGCATGCAACTTTCAAAGCTGTCCTGATTGTCTGTTTCCTTTTAGCCTTCCTTATGTGCTTTTTAAATGATAACTTTTTATGTTTCCTTTGTATTGCCTAGTTATTCCCCTGTAGCCCCAACCATGCCTTATAATAATTATTTTTAAAGATTTCTATTCATTTAAAAAATGCTTTGATAACCTTTTCTTCTTTCTCTTTTTGAGAGGTAACATTTTCTCTAGTCCCCCCTCCCTTCCACCTTCCTCTCCCTACTGAAAAAAAAAAACAACAAAACACTTCTAATAAATATGCGTATTCAAGCAGAATAAATTCTACATTGGTGTTGTCTGAAAACATCTTGAGTCCGTCATCATTCTCTGTCAGGAGGTGGGTAGCATGCTTCACCATCATAGTGAGATAGGGGTTGCATTGATCAAATCAACCAGCATTTATTAAGCTCTTTTTATGTGCTAGGCATTGGGCTAAGAGCTAGTGATACAAAGAAACAGAAAACAGTCCTTGCCCTCAGGGGGATTACATTCTAATGATACATTCAAGTATAGATAAATACAAAGTAGACACAAGATAGAGTAGAAGGCACTAGCATCTAGGGGGAGGCAGGATCTTGCACGAGGTGCTAAATGAGCTGTCTTGAAGGCAAGCAGAGTTTATGAAGGGCAGCTAGGTGGCAAAGTGGACAGAATACCAAGGCTGGAGTCAGGAAGACTCATCTTCCTGAGTTCAAATCTAACCTCAGACACTTACTAGCTGTGTGACCCTGGGCAAGTCACTTAACCCTGTTTGCCTCAGTTTTCTCATCTGCAAAATGAGCTGGAGAAGGAAATGGCGAACCACCAAGAAAATTCCAAATGGGGTTGGACGTGACTAAACAACAACAACAATAAAGGGGTTGTAAGAAGCCAGAGGTGAGGCAGGAGAGCATTTCAGGCAGAGGACAACACATGCAATGAAATGAAGACAGGAGATGGAGTATAGTATGTGAGAAACTGTGAGTGGGCCAATATGGCTAAGTTGTAGAGTGCATGGAGGCAACAAATAGACTCACCTCTTGTTTTCCCAACACCACTCTCTAATTTCACTGAGTAAGCATAAGGGAGGATGGGACAGGCCGATAGAGGCCTTTGCCGAAGCCAGTTCCAAAGCTTTCCTGGCCTGCCTGGGTCCCCAGGTGCTGAGGTGCAGATGATGTAATCACACCTTGTGAATGCAACGTTTAGTCTGTAAGAAGTCGGGAATCTCTGCAATGTAGGTGCTAGGCATCGAGCCCACTCCTCCTTCCATTCAGCTGCCAGGGCCCACACAGCCCCTGCAGCCCCGACTCTGAGAGGGTTTAGTTCTCCTGGGTCCTAGAATAGCTCCCTTCCCTTCTTTTCCACTCATACAATACTTTAAAATTTACAAAGCATTTTTCTCACAACACCCCCAATGAGGGGCAAGTGCAGGGGTGGGGAACCTGAAGCCTTGACAAGACCACATGTGGCCTCAAGGCTGCAGGTTCCCCACTCCCAGGCAAGAGGTATTGAAGAAATTAAGGCAAAAAGGGGTGAGGTGACTTACGTAGGTTGTCTGACTCTAAGAGGAATTCTGCTTCCATAATACTACACCATCTCTCATGACTGTTGGTCAGGGGAATGAGGATGCGGATAGATAGAAGCTATTATATGAGAGACATCTACTTCCCAAAGAAGCCTATGCTGTATTCCAAAGCCAACAACTATAATAATCCTGAGCCTGTGTATGTGTGTGCGTGCGTGTGTGTGTGTGTGTGCGTGTGTGCGTCTCTGTTGGAGGGGATCATTCATGCAGCGGTTTGTCTCCATTGGAGAATAATGTACTTCTACACACTGAGAAGCAGCGTGGCGTGGTGGATAGAAAACTAGACTTGCAGTTAGTGGGTCTGGGTTTGAATCCAAGTTTTGTTATGACCTACATGGTCTTGCATGTCACTTCCTGTCTCTGGGACTCAGTTTCCTTCTTTGTAAAATGAAGGAATTAGACTAGACTAGACTCTACATCCTTCCCAGCTCCAATCTTACAGGGTCTTTCCTAAAAGAAAAAACAAGACAATTACAGAGAATGAACTCCAGACTGTGGCTACAGACTATAGAGATACTAGGATCTAAAGGAAGGATTTCATCAGAAAGAGGTGGTGCGGAAGGAGCACTGGAGATATGGGTTTAAACCTCGACTCTGATATTTGGGGCGGCTAGGTGGCACAGTGGGTAGAGCACCCAGCCTGGAGTTAGGAAGACTCCTCTTCCTGAGTTCAAATTTGGTATCAGACTAGCTGTGTGACCCTGAGCAAGTCACTTTAACCCTATTTGCCTCAGTTTCCTCCTCTGTAAAATGAGTTAGAGAAGAAAATGGCAGACCACTTGAGTATCTCTGACAAGAAAACTGCAAAGGGTGTCAGGAAAGGTCAGACAACTGAAAATGACTCAACAACAACAAGGTAGGACAAGTATCAAAGCCAATATGACAACAGGAACTTGAAGTGGTGGTCTGTGGTGGCCAGAAGCTGCTGCCATCCACCCCTCTTTACCTGGACCTTGAGCATAGATCTACACACAAACCTAAATAAAAAGCTTTCATTCAAGGAAAGAGTTAAGATGAATGACAAATAACTACAAAAGAGGCCCACAGTGGTAACATGGGGTAAGAGGCGGTTATCTCCAGAAAGTCCCTGTTTAAAATGAAAAGATATAGATTATCTCGGAGACCAGGTAACTCAGCCACATCTGTCACCATAGATTTGTTTGTCAGATTAGCTGTCACCTTGGAGGGCAGGCAACAGTAAAATCTAGACAGATAAGGTTGGATAAAAGGGCCTGGCGGAAGGAGGTTACTGAAATGCTAGGGTATGGAAATCTGGCCTAGGGAGAATTGTCAGCAAGTCATTTCAGTCTCTTCCAATTCTTTGTGATCTCATTCGGGGTTTTCTTGGCAAAGATATTGGAGCTGGCCATTTCCTTCTCCAGTTTATTTGACAGATGAGGAAACTGAGGCAAATTGGGTTAAGTGACTTACCCAGGGTCACACAGCTAGTAAGTGCCTGAGGCTCTATTTGAATTCGGGAAAATGAATCTTCCTGACTCCTAACACAGCCTTCTATCCACTTTGCCACCTAGGGAAAATGGGTCTGCATTAAATACCCACAGTGAGGGGAGTCTAGAAAGCCTAGAGCCTACCGGGGGCATTGAGCATCCGGGATCTATGTTGAAAAGACAGTGGGGAAGATATTAGGAGAAATATAAAGAAGATAACGAAGATGGAGGTGAGAAGAAACAGGACCCAAGAAACTCTTGGGTCTAAAGACAAACCATCTAATTCAGAAATTCATCCAAAGCTGATTCTTTGGAATTAAAGGCAGAAGAGTATTCAGGGTGACATAATGTAAAGAACCTTGTCCTTAGAACCCAGAGTCTTGAGATTTCCAGGCTCTGCTACTAGCCTACAGCACTTTGGGCAAATCACTTAAAATTTCATAGAATAGGGTCACACATTGGTGATTAGGGAAGAGACTTTGGAGTCTAGGTCACCTGTCTTATAGAGGAAGCTCAGACTTCCTGGGCTTCATCTTCTCCCCTGTAAAATAATATAGTTGGCCTAGATCAGGGTTTCTTAACCTGGGGTGATTAATTTGTTGTTTTTTTTTTTAATTTAAACTGTATTCCAATAAATCGATTTGCTTCATAATCATCTTATGTTATGCCTTTAAAAGTATTACTCTGAGACGGTGTCTGTAGGCTTCACCAGAATTTCAGTAGGGTCAATGACACATAAAAAGGTTAAGGACCTCTGGAAGAGACGAACTCTATAATTCTATGTAAACCAGGTTACATTTCCCCTGATCTGTTTTCTTGGTAATGCCAAGGATAAAAAAAAAAAAATGCCCAACTCATTGATAGATAGCACCCTCTGCTGGAGATGAAGCATCATGTGCCTGATGTTGGATTAAGTGCACAAACACTCCCCTCCACCCCCCCACCCCACACACCCCAAACAGGACAATATGGGCCATAAATTTATTTGAATGACTTTCCTTAGTAAACAGGGCCTTGTAGATGCAGCCGGATTAAATGTCCTCTTGGCCCCACGGAAAATAGCGTCTAGCCAGAACGATGCCTTATCTCTGGGAGTTTATGTTTCGGGGAAATAAGCTAAGCACATTGCCTCCCCACTGAGAAGTGGGACAATGGCCCCGACTGAGCAGTCCCTGATATTATATCTGCTTGTCTAGGGGGAAGGAGAGGCTGCCATATAAACAATTCTTCGATAAACATTCCTCCCAAGGTCTGGGAGATACCAGGGCCCTCGGGGTGGAGGGCTCCTTCCGGAAACTTGGGCGGACAGCTGAAATTCTCATACTCACATAGTGGGGTGCTGGATAGATTGTCTGAAATGTAACTCTAGAACAAAAAAAAAAGAGGAAAAAGAGAGACGAGGAAAAGAGGACCCCTTCCGAGGATGTCACTTCTGAAGACATAGTGTTCGTTGTGGTATTCCCTTACTTAAGGATCTAGACTGGCTCCCTACTGCCTTCCAAAGCAAATTACAGAATCTTAGTATATTATGGTAATATGTTACATAGTAGTAGTATGTTATAATCAGGGCACCTAGGTGGCACAGTGGATAGAGTGCTGGGTCTGGAGTCAAGAAGATGAGTTCAAATCCAGCTTCAGACATTTAATAACTGTGTGATCCTGGATAAGTCACTTAACCCTACTTGCCTCAGTTCTTCATCTGTAAAATGAGCTGGAAAAACAAATGGCAAACCACTCCAGTATCTTTGCAAAAAAACCCCAAATGGGATCACAAAGAATCATACATGATTTAAATGACCAAACAACAAGAAATGTTATAATCACAGTATGAGCTCATGGGACTAAACTCTGCCTGTCATTCAAGGCCCTCTTGAATAATCTGGCCCCTAACCTTATGTTTTGCTGTTCCCTGACAAAAACCATCTAATTTCATTCAGACTAGTCTTCTAATTGCCTCCTTGGTACCCAATTCTCAATCTTAGCTTCCTCTTTTGTTCTTCCTGTTTCATCCATGGATGTATACGGACTTAGAATGAGCATGTCTGGTTATAGTGACTGAGTATGAACATGTAGGTGAGAAAGAGTGAGTGTGTGTGTGTGCATGCCTGCGTGCGTGTATGCTAGACTGGTGTGTCTGTGTGAATTCAGGAATGTGTGCCAGTGTAAGAAGTATGCTATTCAAGGCAACCCTGCTGGAAAGGCAATGGTTTGAATGCCTCCATTGGAGGCTACTGACTTCTGATGAGAGCAAGGTCATCATAGGACATCTCCAGGCCACGATCCTGTCACAGGCCTACCTAACAGCACTTGTTAAACAGCGTAAGGCCAGGATCAGAACCCGGATGACAGGCATTGTCCTTGCAGCTGTGGTGGATTTCGATCTGCTGAGTCAGAGGCTTTTTAAGAGAAATGCCCTTATTTTCACAGGTGAGAACCTCAGCCCCTCACTGGGTCACAGAGAGTTTATCACCACAGGGCATGAACAACCTGGAAGAGGGGGAGGTGAGGGCAAATTCCCCAGAAAGCAACAGGGCCTCTATGGACAAGACAGCCTTGGTCCTGAATCCCTGGACTGAAAGCAGAGTGAGAGCCGGAGAGAGGGGGAAGAACTCTGACTCTATACAGAGGGCATGAGCTTAAATCCCATTTGTTGCCTGGCATTCTATCCACTGTGCCACCTACTGGTCCACATCTGCTACTTCATGTCTATATGACCAAGAGCACACTTCCCTCTGCTTCTGTTTCTCAATTTCTCCACCAATAAAATGAAGGATTTCATGGGTTCAAATTCCAACTCTGCCATGTAATACTACTGTGGTCTAGAGCATGACACTTTACATCTATTTCTAAGTTTCTCTATCTATAAGATGAGGGTGTGGACTAAATGATTTCCAAGACCCCTTCCCCTTCTAAATTCTTTTTTTCCCCCTTCTAAATTCTTTTTTTTCCCCCTTCTAAATTCTTACTGAGTCAAATGATTCTAGCAACCTTGCTCCGCTGTTCTTCATGCTTTCTTGGTTTAGTCACTCCCTTGGGCTGAGTGCCTGTTGGGCATAGACACCTGTACTTGGTGCTGGGGAAAGATGTAGGGAGAAGAGACACAGTCCTTGTCCTCTGGGGCTTCTACGTCTAACAGGAGAAAGAGTCCCCACCTTGGAGGAGATCTCCGTTTTACTGGGGAGATAGCACATACAGAAACAAAAACTTCTTGTATGTTACTTTATAAGCATTGACTAGTATAATTTCATCTAATGCAAAAAGAATCCCGATGGGGGGCGGAGCCAAGATGGCAGCTGGAAAGCAGGGACTTGCTTAAGCTTCCCGCCCAGGTCCCTCCAAACACCTATAAAAATGGCTCTGAACAAATTCTAGAGCTGCAGAACCCAC
>CM053624.1:117271823-117292799 GCA_028646595.1 Phalanger gymnotis | reverse complement strand
ATTTCCTTCTCCAGCTCATTCTTACAGATGAGGAAACTGAGGCAAACAGGGGTAAGTGACCTGCCCAGGGTCATACAGCTAGGAAGTATTTAAAGCCAAATTTGAACTCAGGTCTTCTTGACTCCAGGCCTCGCACTCTATCCACTGAGTCACCCAGCTGTCTCTTTCTTGACATTATCCTCTTACTAATACATGTTCTAAGATTTCTTTGACTTTTTTGAAAATGAATCATGCAACCAACTCATATTGTGCTTTCAAACCACCATAAACCCCTAGGTTCTCCTATGGGCCTCCTCCTTATTCATAAAGAAAGTGTTGGATAAGACTTTCCCAAGTCCCCTTTGGGTTCCTATGTTCTTCTTTATGATTTTTCCCATTTCACATGTATATATCCTGTCTAATCAACACAATTATAGACTTCCTGAGAATAGGAATAATGTCTTGAGCTTCTTTATCCTCCTCAGTGTCTGTCACAGTCCTGGACACATAGTAGGCTCATTGGTCCAATTCTAGAATTTGAAGGGCAGAAATACAGTCACACCCACCTCTACTCTAACTACAGGATTACTAATAGCGTACAAACCAAGAGCTGAACACTCACCCACGTGAAAAGTATACAAGGATGCATGTATTTCTGCCCAACTGTTAACTTTGAGTATCAGTCTTGGTCTGGTTCTAGATAAAGAAGCCTCAGATACAAGCAGGAATTGGCACTATCTGAACCGTAGACCAGTTCAAGGTGGCCTTGGGTGAATGGGAGCTGCCCAGTTCTGTGTAGATAAAGTAAGCTGGGGGCAGTTAGGTGGTGCAGTGAGTAGAGCACCAGCCCTAGAGTCAGGAGGACCTGAGTTCAAATCTGACCTCAGACACTTGACACACTTACTAGCTGTGTGACCTTGGGCAAGTCACTTAACCCCAATTGCCCTGCCTTCCCACTCCAAAAAAAAAAAAAAGATAAAGGAAGCTGGAGCATCTTACAAATGTACTAGGCTAGGCTAAGGGGATCCCAGGAGGCTTTGAATACACAGATGGATGAACACAGGAGTTGGTAGCACTCCTTTGCTGTCAACAACTACTTTCATGGATTCATCGATTACTCTAAAAGTTTCTGTCTACCTGTCTCCCCCCTTCCTCTGGTCTAAGCAGTCTACATTAATAGGTTCTCAGCAAGAGAATTCAACTGGACACAAGCCCATATTCTGGGTGTGAATTTGAGATGAGTCCAAATTAGTAGGTGGTCAATTCCTGCTCCAATATGTGGAAAATTCAATGGGTCTTGAAATTCGATTTAATCTGTACAGGGGAAAGATTTGCCATAGTACTGAGTTCCAGGGGTTCTGAATCCTTTTTGGCAAACAAATCCTAGGCTACCCTTGGACCTCTTAACAAAATCTCTGCTCCCAGTGTTGCTTATATTTACTAACATTATCCCTGGCAGGGGTAGAACAAGGATTATTATGATTTTTAAATACCTTTTATTTTTTATTGTGAAATTAAATACTTGAACATTCAATATATAAAGAATAGAAGATTCTATATGTGAATTTCTATTATGTATAATTAAATATATATTAAATCAAATTAATTAATTAAATTTAAATGAACAAAACTGCCCTATTTGCTCATATCTCCCACTAAACTTCCCTCTGCTCTCTTCTGTGTGTTTAAAAAAAAATTTCTTGTTGTTTCTTTTCTTCTTTTTTTGCATCACTATCACTATCCGCCAACTCTCTCTCCCACCAAATAGAAGCTCTCTCTCGGAGAAAAGATTATTCATCCCATTCTACAGATGAAGAGCTGAGGCCCAGTGAGGTTAAATGACTGACCCACAGGCACACAGAAAGTTAGGAGTAGAGCCCACAGAAGAATTTTTCTCCAGCTTCCTTCCTTCCTTTCATCACTGCTCTGGGCACGAGCCTCCCTGCAAGTGACCGGTAGCTCCCTCCTAATTTACTTGTCAAGACCCCAGATGAATTCCAGATGTTAGCAGACAGCTATTCCCTCTGCAAGCAGAAGAGGGGGGCCAGAGCAGGTCCCTGGACTTTCCCCTCACAGTTTGCCCCACTCCTACATGTGTAATAGGAGTCCAAGGGTCTCCTGCTGTCTCTGCTCCAAAATCATCCTCACCCAAAGATTATTACCTTCTACCAAGAGGCCACCTAGGAAGGGTTGTTTATATCTATGTTCACATGTGTTGTTTCAAACCCAAGTCTGAGGTCCTAAAGGTTGGAAGAAATGACTAATTATGGAACCACTTCCTTGGCCCTATCCCAGCCCCCAAGAAAAGTGGAAAGAGCTAGAAGTCATTTTTCTAGGGGAAAGAACAGCGGCCAGAGCTCCCAGATCTCCCCTTCCCACCATGGCCTGGCTTTCTAGAGAGATCTCCCCAGTTCCATCAGAAAGAGACCCTGGAAACCCAAGAAGGATAAATTGTGATTCAGCTGCAGTTTTCATGTTCTCCATTCATAATGACACTAGGGGAGAAGGGATAAAAGATAAAAGCACCCCTCAGGTTCGATGTGGCAATCAATGGAGCAATAAATTATTTAACTCACCACCCAGCCCCTATCTTATTGGTCTCTTTGATCATATCTTACAAAAGATACATAAGTCTAATAGCAAAAGCATTTAATTAAGACATGAAACAATGTCAATAACAAACAAAAGCACCAAGTAGTAAAATATTCTCTGTGCCCATACAAAAATAGGTGCAATCTTCTACACTTCCAGAGGAATTATAATGAAATGCCCTTCAATCCCCTTGAGTTCCTAGCCCAGTGAGAAGACACAGCCAATGGGATGCAGCCGTGACTCCTGGATTTCAGACCACTATAGCCACACTATGGTCTCTAACCTCCTCTGACCTGAGCCTTCTACTGTTTGCTTCTCCAACTGTCTGCTTACACCAACCTTGTGGTCCCAGCAGCTCTACTTTTTAAACCTTCCACCTCACAGCACTACCCTCTAGAGTTCTCATCGAAAGATGTCACCACACTGTGCCACATGATGCCTTTTGGGAAAGGCAAATGTCCAGCAAATATCTTCTAATAGCCTTCATCCCCAAGCATTATGGGGAATTAAGGCCTATACACATATACTACATTGGCATTGTCTGAGTTCAATGACCAACCCTAGAAAGGTGAGCTGGAGAAAGGAGATCCAATCTAGACTTGGATCTTTTGGGTCAAATCTTAGCTGGAGTAGAACCAAGAGTTGCAGAAATGCTTTCAGTGAGTTTCCACAGAGGATCTAAGCACCCGACTTCCAACCTTGGATATCATGTCATGCTGCATGCATCAAGACATTGGGATCAGCAGTTTCACCAGATTTAGAGCAAAAATGGATTTGTTTTTTAGGATTTTTTTTGGAGGTGGGAAGGCAGTACAGTTGGAGTTAAGTGACTTGTCCAAGGTCATGCAGCTAGTAAGTGTGTCAAATGTTTGAGGCCGGATTTGAACTCAGGTCCTCCTGACTCCAGGGCCAGTGCTCTACTCACTGCACCATCTAGCTGCCTCAAAAAGATATATTTTAAAGATCATCTTTCCCAACCACCCCCATGCCACAATGAAGCATTAGAGGACTTGAGTATAGGAATGGGATTTCAGGATGCATTAATAGAAGTATTGTGTCCAGAATGAGGGAGGTGATAATTCTTCTATACTCTGCTCTAGTCTGACAACATGTGGAATACTGAATCCTGTTTTGTGTGCCACATTTTTAAGGGGATCATTGACAAGGTGGAGTGAATCCAAAGGAGATAGTCAGGGGATTGAAAAGTAAGCTGTATGAGCAGAAGGCCAAAGAAACTAAGGATATTTATTCTAGAAAAGAGAAGAGGGGACGAGGTAGCCTACAAGTATCTGAAGAATTATCACATGGGGCAAGCCATAGACTTATTTCATTTGGCCCCAGGAGAGACAATTAGGCAGTTACAGGGAAGCAGGTTTTGGCTCAGTAAAAGGAAAATTTTCCCAGCAGTCCTAGCTGTCCTTCAGTGGAATGGTCTGCTTTATGAGGTAGTAAATTCATCATTGGCAGCACCCACACAGAGAGTGGATGACCATTTGTGAGGGAAACTCTAGATGTAATGCATGCTTCCGGCGGGGATTAGATTAGATGGCCTCTCAGTTCCCTTCCAACTCTGTGACTCAATTTTTATGAAAGAACAGAAGTTTCAGGAGACTGTCCATTCTGTTTGGGCTTTTAGCCAGTTTGGACAAAGGTAGAAGGGGTGGGAAAAGTCTGATAGCCCCAGGTGGAGCTTTGCCCAGTAATCAAGGTGTCCCAGGCAGGAGGCAGGGAGCTAAAGAAGTTCTCATCCATACCTGTTTTCAGTGGTGGCCTTTTTTTTTCCTTTTGGCTCCAGTATATTAAATGAAACAAAAAGAAAATGGAAAAATTGAAGAATCATAAACTAGATTTAAAAAAAATGAGTCAACCTGCATGGCGATGAGATTTCGGGCGATCAGCTTTATCCTGAGGGGAGGCACGTTTGCAGAGTTCAAACCAAGCAGAGCCCCTCTGATGGAGAATGAAGATCAGAGTTTGAAATCTGCTTTAGATATTTACTAGCTGCATGATCCTGAGAAAGCTACTTAAGCTCTCTCTGCCTCAGTTTCCTCATCTGTAAAAGGGAAATAATAATAGCACCTACCTCCCAAGGTTATTGCAAAGATCAATCAGCAAATAAACATTTGTTGTTCAGTCACGTCCAACTCTCCATGGCCCCACTGGGGGTTTTCTTGACCGAGATACCGGAGTGGTTTGCCATTTCCTTCTCCAGCTCCATTCTTCTCCATTTGACAGATGAGGAAATTGAGGCAAACAGGGTTAAGTGACCTGCCCAGGGTCACGCAGCTAGTAAGTATCTGGATTTGATTCCAAGCCTGGTGTTCTATCCATTGCACCACCTAGCTGACCTAATATAAATAGTAGTGATTATTACTATCTAGACAAACCTCCTCAGTTTACAGATGAGGGAACTGAGGCCCAGGAAATTTAAAGAGCTTGCCTACGGTCACACAAGTTGTCATCATCAGAAAGAGGCTCTTCTGAGTCTAGAGTCAACGTTCGTTCCATCTTATCCCGTTGGAGGCAGGATAGAACCACAGAAAGAAACCAGATGCTCCAGATGCCAACCACAGTTGGCCCTGGGAAATGCCCATCTTCAGCAACTCTCTTCCTTCTGCCTCCCAAAACTTTCTTTTAAAAAATTTCCACTGAAATCTTTTGTTCTTACACCACCTTTATTTGTCAGCATGTCTTTCCCCTTCTCCTCCCCAGAGAGCCATCCTTCACAACGAAGAAAAAAGAAAGAGGGAACAAAAGAAAGAGGGAGCAACAGCGCATCCAAGCTAACACACCCATGAAGACCAGTAGGATGTGCAGCATAGGAATCATTTTTGTTATTTAATCACATATTGTGAAACCTGATCCCATCCAGTCTGTCCAGCCTTGTCTCTCATGACTTCCCATTATGAAACTGGGGCTAAGGACTATCCTCATCCAGCCCCCAGCCCCATCCCACCTCCATGACTTTGTAAATGCAACTTACCCTGCCTGAAATGCCCTCCCACTTGAGGCAGCTTGTGGTAAAGAGTGCTGGGCCCTAGAGTCAGGAAGATGTGAGTTCAAATGTGGCCTCATACAATTACTAACTGTCTGATCCTGGGTAAGTCACTTAAAACTCTGTTTGCCTCAGTTTCCTTATCTATAAGATGGGGTTAATAATAGACCTACCTCCCAGAGTTGTTGTGAGGATCAAATGAGTTAATATGGGAGGAGGAGACAACAGCACAGTGCCTGGCACATAGTAGGCACGATAGAAATATTTCTTCCTTTTCCCTTTCCCCTCCCTCCATCAAAGCCAGATCATTTAAGGCCTAGCTTCAGTCTCACCTCCTCCAGGGAAGCTTCTCTGACTACTTCAGTCCTCAGGGATTTCCTCCTCTGAATTTCTGCAGTCTTTGGCTGGTGGGGAGTGAAGGGGTGGGCAGGGCATCTGTACCACACTATTTTGCACTTGATAATAGTCTTATAATATGTTACAGGCTGCTCATGCCCACCATATCCTTCTCCTTTGTCCTTTGGGTGACACACAACTTTAATCCTTCAGAGTCTGTGGCATTACATGATTTACAGTCATAAAGTACTACCAGAAGAAAATTGATAATCCAGAGACAGACTTTTATTTCAGGGAGAAGTATGGGGTCTTTAAAAAGAAAGAAATGAGTGTTTATTCAGCACTTACAGTGAAGCAAGTGCTTTACAAATATTATCTTATCTGATCCTCATAAAAACCCTGCTCCAATGAGTCCAGCCTCCTCCCCGTGGCACCGGCCCTAGCTCTTTTGATTCTGTCCATACCTTTTCCCTGACATGGAAAGCCTTCCTTTCTCCCCTGTACCCTCTCTGTAAATCTCAGCTAGGTCCAATATGAGCCCCACCTACTCCAGACAATATAACTCTCTCTCTTGTCCTAATTTCTATAGAAAATTAGTTCTGTAGTTGAGTTGATAGAAATGCTTTTCTGAAAGTAGAAGATAGAATGTCCTCTCCGGGAATCCAGGCCACAGATCAAAGCATCTAGGAACATGGGCTACTAATGTTCCCTCCTCCACCCCAGGAAAAGGCCAACAAGAAAAAGGCCTTGTCCCCCAGGTGAAGGTCCCAGGGAGGAGATATATGGCCTCCAGTTGTCAACAGAGCCAGGATTAGAAACCAGGCTTCCTGACTCCCAGCTTAGTCTCCTCTAATGTCATATAATAGGAGGATTTCTATTTCCCAGAAGCTTTGTCCCATCATTGTCATGATTTGGGTTCTCTTTTGGTTGAGCCAGCACGGGTTTAAGGACATAACTCATCTCAGGAGCATATGCTTTTTGAAAGGGGGCTCTGGAAATCCTCGAGGCTCCAAAGGATTGAACAACTTGTGACAGGTAAATAGATGGATGACTGGGCTGATCTCATCCAACCCTCTGTGTAGGCCCCTGTGGTACCTTCTCTATAAAGAAAAGAACATCTCAACAGCCCAGTGGTCACATACACAACAACGGTAACAATTCTCACTTGTCTAGGGCTGTATTCTTCACACTATACTTTCACACAAATTATCTTATAATTGAAATGAGGCTGCTGGAATAGATGATCTCTAAAGGCCCTTACACGCCTCACATTCTCTTACCTTTGACCCTCGAAACAGTATTCTGAGTTAGGCAAAGGAGGTATGATTATGTCTCTTTTTTTGTTGTTGTTTTGGTTTTTTGGAGTGGGGGAAGGCAGGGCAATTGGAGATAAGTGATTTGCCCAAGGTCACACAGCTAGAAAGTGTGTCAAGTGTCTGCGGCCGGATTTAAACTCAGGTCCTCCTGATTAAAGGGCCAGTGATCTACTTACTGTACCACCTAGCTGCCCCAATGATGTCTCTTTTATAGATGACTCTGCAGGGGAGAGGTAGAGAGATTCTGTGACCATGTGGTCTAGTTAGTGTCTGGGCCAGGACAAGAGCCCAGGCCTCTTGACTCCCCAGGCAATGCTCTTCCACTCCAACACGTGGCTCCCCATAATCATGTGGCAAGCATTCATTAAATGCCTACTGTTTACAAGGTTCTATGCTAGGAGAAGTGATACAGAAGACAGAAATGAGACAGTCCCTACTTTCAAGGGTCTTACATTCTATAGAGAGAGTCATCATGCACACATAAAGACATAAAATGTTCAGTCGTTTCTGACTCTTCATGACCCCATGTAGGGTTTTCTTTCTTGGCAAAGATACTGGAGGGGTTGGTCATTTCCTTCTCCAACTCATTTGACAGATAAGGAAACTGAGGCAAAGAGGGTAAAGTGACTTGCCTACGATCACACAGCTAGTAACTGTCTGCGGCCAGATTTGAACTCGTAATGATGAGTCTTCCTGATTCCAAGCCCTGTGCTCTACCAACTGTGCCATCTAGCTACCCTAGTCATAAAAAAGAGGCAAGCAATTGGTATATAGACAGAATACTGAAGAAGGAAGCTGAGCCCTTCAGAAAAAGGTTGGTTTAGGGGCAACAAGGTGGTACAGCGGATAGAGCACCAGCCTTGGAGTCAGAAGGACCTGAGTTCAAATCTGGCCTCAGATACTTGACATTTACTAGCTGTGTGACCTTGGGCAAATCATTTACCCCCGATTGCCTCACCTCTCCCCTCCAAAAAAAAAAGAGGTTGCTTTATTTCTGTCTCTAAAAGGTTGTGTCTGGATCAGGAGCTCTTAAAGTTTTCTGGGTCTTGGATCCACTTGGGAGTCTGGTAAAGCCAATGGACCCCTTCTTAGAATAAAGTTTTTAAATTCCTAAAATGCCATATATAGAATAACAAAGGAAATCAATTATATTAAAATATAATTACTAATTTTTTTAAAAAAAATAAGCTCATGCACCAGATTAAGAATCTCTGGTTAAGATTACAGCTAAGTGACATAATGGCTAAAGCTCTGGACCTGAAATTAAGAGGCCCTGAGTTAAAATCCAGTCTCAGATATCCCTCAGCAAAAAGGGCATAATTATGTTTATTTTATAGATGAGGAATCTACAGACCGGAGAAGTGGAGTGATTCTGTAACCATATAGTTAGTTAGTGGCTAGACCAGGACACACTGACTATGTGATCTTGGGCAAGTCACTTAACCTATGTCTGAACTTAGGAAACTGCCTCAGTTTCCTCATCCACAAAAATGGGGATAATGACAGTAACTATCTCCCAGGGTATTATGAGGACAAAATGAGGTAATATTTGTAAAGTGCTTCGCAAATCTTAAAGCACTCTATAAATAAATGCTAGCTATTATGAATTTAACCCCTGTCCCAAAGTTCATTGGTGTGGGCTTCTTTCCTTATTCATAGAGATGAATGCCTTGACTTTCATAAGAGGTGAGAGCTGAGAGAGCTCCAGTACTCAGCCAGTCTCCTTTCAGACTCTTCAGGCTTTGGGTCTTCTTTGGGACTCTTCAAGCTTTGAGTTTGCTTTGGGCACTTCTGGCTTCCATCTTTGAGCAAGATGATGGAGAAGACCAACCCCACTTCGGGTTGCCGAAGGAAAAGACTGGGAAGTTATGAGAAGAGCAAACAGTCTCCGTCACATGCCTATAGCCGCCTCATTACTCTAGAGACTACAGGGAATTTCCCTTTAGGTGAGATCTAGGACACTCTTGGTCGAGCTATCTTGCTCCCAATGGGAGAGCTCCTTTACTTTGTATTATAGTCTGTTATATTTTCGCCAATGTATACCTTCTCTGATTTCTGTTTTGCTACCATTTGGATAAATGGGTTTCTTTGCTCTTCATTGCGTGTGTTCATTGTGGAACTGGAATTTGGTGGGAATGGGCTCAAGCTTTGGATATAGAGTTGGGGTCCCTCTTTCCTCAATAATGATGAGACAAAGTGATCAGAAGTAAGAGTGAGTGTGATCATATCCTCTATAGAGGCAAACAATATCTTATTTAATTTAATGTTAACACTATTTAAGAGAAGTATAATTCTAGTCCAGTACCCTCTCTCACTGAGGGCAGCAGGATGGCCTCAGGCCATCTTCCAGCTTCCAGCTTCCCTCCTGGCAGGAATTAAAGTTTCTCTTGGAGAAGGGTGGGGAAAGAAGAGACCAAAGATATCTATTCTACCTCCCTTTGAGCCACACAACAGACAGACCTTGCCACAGTTGCACCCCTCTACACATGAGAGGGTCTCTTTCACCATGTCAATGCTCTTATCTCTATACATGGGGCCCACACTATATATGGGGGGGCCTATATTGCACTACATTACTATTGTAAAAGGGTCTTATAGTAGGTAGTTTATTGAATTATGAGAACTTGATGTATTGTGAAATGGCCGATTTGGGGTGTCCTTATTTTAAAACTGCAGGGGAAAAGGAGAAGTGTCACCACAGCACACTTTGCCTATGAGTAGGGCTGGTCCTGTGACTGTTATTGTTTCTGTGTGGCTTCCACATAGAGCAGTAGATAGGAATTAGATAACAGTTGCAAAGCATTTATAGAATCATAGAATGTTAGAAGTGGGAGGGACCCTAGGGAACCATCAAATCCATTTGTTTCAACTTAACTCATAGCTAAAAAGGCTTTTGCTTCCAGTCAAACACACACAGGTAGGCCTGTGTTTATACATTTACCCCATACATAGGGGTGATGTGTTCATTTTACTGAGCATGTGCATAGGTTTATATGTTCATATGTGCTGATGAACCATTGTTCTAAGAAGATAAGCTTCTCCTCCAGATGTTTCAAATGACCCAAGATCACAACTAGACTACCCCAGGCCTCTGATTCCAAATCTACTCTGACACCATTATACCACAGCTGTACCTGCCCTCTCCCCACCCAGTACTCCCATACCCCTAGTCAGTAAAACCTAGGTCTGCAAAAATCAGAAGCTTAAGGCAATTGGGGTGGAGGATCCACTAAGGAGATAAGAGGTTTTCTTTTGTTCTTTTTTTTCTTTTCTTTCTTTCTTCCCTCTCTTCCTTTCTTTCCTCCTCCCTTCCTCTGTTCCTTCCTTCCTTCCTTTCTTTCTCTTTCTTCCTTCCTCTCTTCCTCTCTTTATTTCTTTCTTTGCCTCTCTCTCTCTTTCTCTCTGTCTCTTTCTCTCTCTCTCTCTGTCTCTTTCTCTCTCTTTTTATCTTAAAATCCTTGCACTTCACAACACTGAACATCTGAATTACATAGTAAATTCTCCCTTTCCCCAGCCCCCAAGAAGAGCCAACATCAGCCTGGAGGCCCAGAGCTCTATTCCATCATTCCATCATTCCCACTAGGAAAAGCAAGGCCAAGCTAAGAAAAGCCCATTTCTTTTGGGGAATCAGCCAGCCTGCAGCCCCACTAAAGCACTCTAAGTATGGGCTGCTGAAGAATCCAAACCTGAGATTGGGGGTGGGAGTGGGAAATAAATTCAGTTCATGACACAGGAAATAATAATCAGATGATCTCAGCCTCAGAAACATTCCTGGGCCGGGGAAATGCCAGGTTGGAGAGTTCATGTGGAAAAGCCAGAGGCTTGTGAGCCTTCCAACCATCAGTCATCACTTCCAGATACCACTAAATACAGCTATTCAGGGGCTGCCACAGGATACCTCTAAATACAGCCATTCACTCCACACTGCGGGATATTGTATTGAAAAGCAAGGCTGGGCGGCCTTGGACCTGCCGCCGCTAAATATGCTCTGCACAAACCTACTCTAAGTGTGTTTTTCCTATTTGGAATAGGTTCTTTCATTACCAGCAAGGACTCTGGTACCAGTGCCATGGACTCAACAAGGATACAAGCGTTCCACGTATGTGTTGCCCTCTAGAGGTGTGTGTGTGTGTGTGCGTGTGTGTGTGCGTGTGTGTGTGTGTGTCTGTGTGTGTAGTAGATAGACATACAGACATGCACAGGACTATGTGTACATATATTTTTACGCATGTGTGTTTTATGTGTATGCATTAATATATGTGGATTATAGGATTTAGAGCTGCCAGAAGCTTTAAAAAATCATCCGATCCAGGGGTTTTTAACCCTCTCCAGGGGGACTATGTACAGGTTTTAGGGAGGGTCTATGAATTTGGATAGGAAATTTTTACATCATTATTCCAGTACAATTTATTTCCTTTGTACTCCTACATATTTTGTTTTGTGTTTTCAAAAATATTACTGAGAGAAGGAGTCTATAGGCTTTAGCAGACTGCCGAAGACACAAAAAAGCTAAAGCCTCTGATCTAGTCCAATTCACTCGTTCCTAGTCTGGCCACTGCCAGTTAACAACTTTGCTCAGTTAGTTAATAAGCAATTGTTAAGCTCTTATTATGTGCCAGGCACTGTATATAAAGACAGAAATATAATAGTCCTTGCTCTCAAAAAGTTTTATTGGGGTAGAGAGACAACCTATACATATATAGTCCACATAACCCCTGGGTTTCCTTATGCCAACTTTCAGCTGAAACTTTCAACTTTCAAATCAGGACCTACAGAGCAAGATTGGCTTCATCTTCCTCTTAGGGTTCTAGGGATGCCCTTAAGTGATTGGGGGTGTCTTCCTCTTGCCACTGACATGAGCCCCATTCCAGTCTGTTCCCCCAATATCAATCACCAATTACAGTTAGTACCTTCCATATACCATCAATACCCACCAGTGATTCGTATCCCAAGATCCCTTAACCGATTAACATCAATTAGTTTTTACAGAGGGATATTTACTAAGCAGACATAGGAAGAACAGATGTATAAAGCCATTCCCCCAAGCTGGGTGCATGCTCTCCTCTGTACCACCTTGGTCTCTGAGAGTGGGCTTAAGCTTAAAGCTATATAGTATCTGCCCCACCAAGACTGCTTCCAAATGTGGCATTGCCAATGGAGAAATTAATAAGAATAACTAGCATTTATGTAGCACTTTAAATTTTGCAAATTGCTACATATACATTTGCACATTTTATTCTTTTAACAATCCTATGAAGTAGATGTAGTTATTATCCCCATTTTGTTGTTTGTTGCTGAGATTTATTTTTAGTCATAGTCCAATATTTCATGACCCTATTTGAGGTTTTCTTGGCAAAGATACTGGAATAGTTTGCCATTTTTTTCTCCAACTTGATTTACAGTTAAGAAAACTGAGGCAAAAAAAAGGGTAAGTGACTTGCCCAAGGTCACACAGCTAATAAGTGTCTGAGGCTAGATTTGAAGTCAGGTCCTCCTGACTCTAGGCCCAGCGCTCCATCTACTGTATCACCTAGCTGCCCTATTTTACAAATAAGGAATTTGAGTTACCTAGAGGTTAAGTAACCTGACCAGGATTGCATAGCTAGTAAGTATCTGAGGCAGGAGTTGAACTTAACCACTGTGCCACCTAACTTGCTGTTGCTTCTTTTTCACTGTCTTTGCTCCACTTATATCCACTTAAGAAGGTCACTTGGGCTTCACTTCCCTAGCAGCTGGTTCTTCCAGCCTTTCATAGATCATAGTGTTACAGCTGTTCCATTTCTGATACTCCTTCACCTAAGGCGTGAACAGGATAGAGACATAACAGAGACAGAAGAGACAGCAGGGCCATGTGCTCATGGCTTGATGGTGACCCTGGAGGGGAGAAAGGCAGCTAGTAGCAGGAGGCCACCGCTGCCCCTGCTACTACCCCTCTCCCCACCTGGAGGCTTACAGCAGTCCTTGCCTTGAGCACCACCAAGAAAGAAAGACTCCTCTCTTGTATGCCTTCTCAGTTCTAGCCTGGCAGCTAATGGAAGAGTTGCTTTCTTTACTTATGATAATTGAATAGCCCGAAAGGGCCAGAGTCTCCCAATGCATCCTGGGCCATCTCCAGTCATCCTGGTGAATATCAGGCCACCGGACCCAGCTGGCTCTGGAGGAGGAAGTGAGGCTGGTGACCTTGAACTGCCCTACCTCACTCAAATCAAAGTCAACTGCAAATCACGTCATCATTTTTCCCTGAGGTCATGGTCCTCTTCAAGAACGAAGGACAAACACATAATTGAAGGTAACAGTCACAGAATATCCACGCAAGCTCTAAGGTCCACATGAAGATTGCATCAAAGGGGCATGCTGCCCATGCTCATAAGGACTAGGATCTCATTGCTGAGTTCCCCTATTACACATAAGTACATACAAAATATCCTGAGTGGCAGAAAGGGAGGCAGATTGCCCAAAGTCTTCCAGGGAGTAAGTAGCGAAACTCAGATTTAATCCCACTACTGATTGGCACCAAAGTTTTAATCTGCTTCGCCTCTGACCAGGTCAGTTTACTGATACCCAGGCAACCTAGTGGCCCTCCCCAATCCTAAGGGCTCACCATTTTGATCCCAGACGAAGGACAGAATCCTGATCAGCTCAACCCACTGCATTTCAGAACTCCTGAATTCAGGCTTTGGGGATTACACAACTCCTAGCCTTAAAAGTTTTTTTCAGAGCTTGTGTTACAACCCCAGCCTTGGTTGTTCTTGCCAGAGCCTGTGCTTCCCTGGAATGGCCCTGGAGAGCCTAGAGTCACTTACATACCATGATTAGGCATCTGAAAAAAAGACCATAATGGAAGAATTTTTAGGTTACAAGTAAATATACTTTAATATTTCAAGAATATACAGTTTCACTAGAGTGAGACTTCCCTCCACCAATGCGGATTTCAACCCCTTCACAACTCTGTAGATGGTACAGTATAGGTGCTGTGATCCCCCAAATTCCTCACTCTGCAACCAACCTGGTGATGAGCTTCTGTGAACTGAGTGACACTAGTATTTGGGCAACAGACATAAGCCTGCCTATCTCTGGTCCCGTACTGAAAATCTTTCCAGCTTCTACTCTACTGACGCAACCAAAAAGAAACAACAACACTACCATGCTGGAAGAGATCTTGGAAGAGACTTTAATGGAGGATAATCAAATAGAAAACCTTCATTATGTACACAGATCACTTCCCAACAACTGGGTCAATTCACTTACAATTTGATAAAATTAACAAGTATTTACAAAAGGGCTTACAAAGTACCCAACTTGAAGCTTTTTGCTGTGATGCCAACAGAGCTGCCCTTAAGAAGGACATAGTTTAATTAGAAAGACAATCAGTGAGTCAATAGACACTTATTAAGCACCTACTCTATGCCAGTCACTGCGCTAAGCACCAGGGAATACGGAAAAGAGGCAAAGGACAGCTCTTGCCCTGAAGCAGCTCACAGGGTCAAAGCGGAGACAACAAGCAAAGAAATATGTATCAAAAAAGCTATACACAGGATAATAGGAAATGACTAACAGAGGGAAGGCACTGGAAATAGAAGGACTTTGGGAAGGCTTCCTCTAGAATATAGGATTTTAACTAGGACCTGATGGAAGCCAGGGATGTCAGGAGGTGGAGATAAGGAAGGAGGGCATCCCAGGCATGGGGGGACAGTCCGAGGAAATGCCAGGAGTCAAAAGGTCTTGATCATGGAACAGCCAGGAATCCAGTGTCATTGCATCAAAGAGTGTGTGTCGGAGAGTAACGTATAAGAAGACTGGAAAAGTAGAGGACTAGGCTATGAAGGGCTTTGAATCCCAGACCATTTTGTATTTGATCCTCGAGTTAATAGGGAGCCACAGAAGTTTATTGAGGGGGCTAGGGTGACATTTGGACCTGTGCTTTAGGAAAATCCCTTTAGTGGCTAAATGGAAGATGGATTGGAGTGGGGAGAGACTTGAGGCAGGCAGAGCCGTTCTTAACCTATAGCAGTAATCCAGGTGTCATGTGATGAAGGTCTGTACTAGAGGGGTAGCAGTGTCAGAGGAGAGAGGAGGGGCTGGGTAGGGGAGGAGAGCAGAGAGAGAGATGACCCAGGGCCCAGGTACAGCAGCAGCACTTCCGACAGAAAAAAAAAGTCAACAAGTCAAGGTTATATGTATCTCTCTCAAGGGATAACACAAGACCCCATTCCTGAGTGAGCCTAAATTTATGACTTACTCGACTGGGCATATCTATACTTATGTCTATCTACATACATGTATGTAAGTATGTGTGCAATATATGTATGTAAGTATATATGTACATATATGTATGTGGTATGTATATACATATGCATGTACATATATATAAATATACAGTATATGTATATATAAACAATATATATGTGTGTATACAAATATAACATACCTATAACATATACATATACAATATATACGTACAACATAGACATATACAATATATACATGTGCACGTACATATACACATGCACATACACATACCATATACGCACACATAAATATACATACACATAAAATAAGAAATAAGTTTCAGTTAGAGGAAATTCCAGGTCTGATACCTCAGTTCTCAAGCTGGGAGTTCTGCATAGAAGAGCTATGACCACAGGGCAGGCCAGGAATGCTTATGGAGGGGGCCAAGTAGTTTAGTGAAAAGAGCATTCAACGGAGGGCCTGATTCAGAATTTGGATCTAACTATCTGTGACCTCAGGAAAGTAGTTTAGCCTCTCCGGGTCTCATTTTCCTCATCTTTCAAATGCGAGAGTTAGACCAGAAAGGTCCCTCCAGCTCGAAATCCTGTGGTCTAATTTCCCAGGGAGAGCTTTGGAAACCCTGATCGTCTGAGAAAGTTTACCAGCTAGAACAGGAGACTAGGTGTTAGAACCTTATGGGTTCTGATATAGACACATGTTAAGGAAAGACTCCAAAAATGAAGTGGAAGAAACAATTGTGACTGATTTTGTGATAGTAACCACAGGACCATGGATTTAGAAACCGAAGGGAATTTGGAGGCCATCAAGTTTAAACCCCACCCCGCCCCCGCCTTATTTTATAGATGAGGAAATTAAAGCAACCGGAGCTAAAGTGATTTGTCCAGGGTCACACAGCTAGTTCCTTTCTGAGGCAGAATTTGAACCCAGGTCGTCCTTATTCCAAGTTCAACATGATATCCACTTGCGCAGCTCTCTGATGTTCTCCATATCTAACATCTCAGGAAGCTTACAGCACAGCCTAACATGAAATACTTCCTCAGGACACACATATGTCAAGGTCAGGGATTATTAACCTTTTTTTTTTTTTTAAATCCTGGACTTCTTTCGCAGTCTGGTGAAGTCCATCTCAGAATAATGTTTTTAAGTATATGAAGTAACACACATAGGACTACAAGGGAAGCCAGGTTCACAGACCTCTGAAGTCCATCCATACAGCCCTGAGATGTCCCCAGACTAAGAACCGCTGGTATAAGGGAACATAAATACAGGCACGCAGGAAAAGCCGTCCAGGTAGCCAAATCCGCAGAGATGCACAATTATAAAGAGGTCTCACCCAGTTCTTTAGCCCTTCCTTCTGATGACACACACTGATTTGCCTTATCGATAGAAATAGGGCGGCTGTAAACATCAGCGCCGAAGTTCGCTCTTTGCCTACTTTAATGTTATCTCTACAGGCAGCTCAAAATGGGACAGGGAGATCCCTTAGGGATATTGAAGACAACTTCCCACCTTCCTGATTGCGCTAATCGACACCTGAAGTACTCATGCCACTGGGGTGACTGAGACAAAAAAAAAAACAACTTTGGCATGAAAAGATTATTTGTTCTGAGACTACAAATCGCTTCTTACAGACTAGACATTGTTTCTCAGTTTTCTGAGGCAATCCGAGTTAAGTGACTTGTCCAGGGTCACACAGCTAGTAAGTATCTGAGGCTAGATTTGAACTCAGGTCAAGGCCAATGCTCTATCCACTGCACTGCCTGCCGTGATTTTCTGTTTTTTAATGAAGCTTTCCTTTAATACGTTGTAGCAGGGAAAAGGGCAAGGAATAAGTATTTATGTCCTATCGGGCACTACACCGAGCAAATGTTATCTCATTTGAGCTTCACAACAAGCCCTGAGAAGTAGGTGCCGTTATCATCCCCATTTTACAGTTGAGAAAACTGAGATGAACAGATTAAGTGACTTGCCAGGGTCACATAGCTATTTAGTGTCTGGCAGTGGACTTGTAAGAGGGAAGTTCCTGGAGAATATTGCCAGATTTCTGAATAGGGACTCAAACCAAAGGAAGGGTGGCCCCGCCCAAAAAAAGAAAAAAAAAGGGGGAACCAGGTCCTTCAGGCTACTGCCTCTCTGACATGGGTCATACACATTCAAAAACAGCTAAGGATTGCAGGCGCTATAGAGAAGAGAGATCTCTGAGGGCTGGGGTATGTCCGAGAAGGCTTTGTGGATATGGGAATTGAGCTGAGCTTTCCAGGATGAGAGAGATCCACATAGGTGTAGAGGATGATGTGGGCCGCTGAAAGATGGAAATCAATGTTCTGGTTATTGTTGTGCAAGCACCACTTCCTACACGAACCCTTTCTTGACTTTCCTAAAGACTCAACTTCTCTCTCCCTAAGCTATCTTGCATTTATTTCTTTTCCCTATATTTCTGTTACTTTTAATATTTTTTATTCATTTCAGTAAATATTTCCAATTACATTTTTAAAAATTAACATTCATTTTTAAAATTTTTGAGTTCCTATTTTCACTTTATTTTTTTCATAATTTTTTCCTTTGGGTTTGTTTCTTTTTTTACAACATGACTACCACAGAAACATGTTTTACATGATTGCACATATATAACATATCAAATTAATTACCATTTTAGGGAAGAGGGAGTAAGAGGAAAGGGAGAAAATTTAGAACTCAAATTTTTTTAAATGAATGTTAAAAATTGTCTTTACATGTAATTGGAAAAAATAAAATACTATTTAAAATCATTTTAATGATTTTCAATTTAATTTAAATTTTAAATGATTTTAAATAGTATTTTATTTTTTCCAATTACATGTAAAGACAATTTTTAACATTCATTTTAAAAAATTGAGTTCCAATTCTCTTTCTCCCTCCTGGCTCTCCCCCTACTCCTTGAGATGGCAAGCAATATGATATCGATTATATATGTGAAGTCATGCAAAACATATTTCCATATCAGCCATGTCCTTGCATTGATTCTAATTTATTCTTTATGTACTTACACTCAAGTTGCTGTCTTCTTGAAAGGAGGGACTGTTTCGTTTTTATCCCTGGTTCCCCAGGACCTCCCACAGTGCCTGACATGTATCCCTTCATATATGTTCATTGATTGATTGTCTTCTCCACCACTTCTCCACCAGTTGAATCATGAAACTCCTGTGGCCGTTGGACTGCACAAGTAGTGGCATATAAGGGGAGGGACACTGTAATAGAAGACCACTCCTGTCACCAATTCTCTGTGTGACCTTGAGGAAATCACCTCACCTCCCTAGGTCTCAACTTCCTTTTTCAGCGATATAAAGTAGCTGGCTTGACTAGGATATCTCTATGGTCCCTTTAAGCTCTTACACAAAAATCTAAGCAGAGTTCTCAAACTGTTATCACACAGACAAGTCTCTTCCATGTGGATGGAGAATCTACTCATTCATTGTCCAGGGGTCTATCGGCATGCACCGATGGGGTAAGTATCTCCTGTGCCTTCGGCCCTCTGCTTGCTATACCCAGGGGACTGGATGAGAAGACCCCACCTGTCTGGGATCAGCCCCCAGAAAGGCTGAATGGAAGGAGGGGTAGTGCTGTTTACATTTATCCCTAAATTCTGCTCTTAGGTGCCTACATTTTATTGAAAATAGAAATAAGGGCTGTTTTAGGGAAAGGAATAAACAGAGAAGGAAGGGAGCCTGTGTAAGACTTTATGAGATAATCCTTGGCTCCCCACCCTCCAGTCCCTCTGCAGCCCTTAGCTAAACATCTAACTCTAAGATGGGATGTGCTGACCCAGCAGAGGGGACAAAGAGATTGTAGTAGAGAGAAAGAAATCCACCCAGGCAACAGCAAAGGAAACGTTGAATTTTAGAGTCTTAACTAAGAAACTTAGAAATCTAATCTAACCCTGCCTTTTGACAGGTAAGGAGACAAATGCCCAGAGAAATGAAGTGATTTACTTCCAAGGTTACACAGCTAACTGTACTCTACCTCCTCTTATCTTTTCCTGGAATAAGTCCCGTGGGACTAAAGGCAACTTAAGAGTATGTTTGTTTTTACAGAATCTCCTTCCAGCTCAGTTGCACAGGGGAATATTGGACTTGGAGTCAGAAGACATGAATTCCAATCTTGCCTCAAACATTTTCTGTGTGACTGTGGGCAAGTCACTTAACGTTTTCTGCCTCAGTTTCCTCACTTGTAAAATGAAAATTACAATAGCATCTGTTTCAAAGACTTGTGGGAAACGAATCTGATAACATATAAAGTACATTGCAAACCTAAAAGTACTGATGAAAGCTAGCTATTATTTCCAAATGTCATGAAGCCAGATCCTAAGATCAGTGAAGCTGTCGGGAAATGGAAGGTGCCATAGGGAGGCTGAATCTGTTTTCTTGGTCCTTTGCTGGAGAGGAAGGAAGCAACAATTGGTGAAAGCCTAGGGAAGAAGACTCAAAGTAGACTGTTCTTGTGTGTAAATGGGGGTCTCTGCAGCAGAGAGGCCTTTGCCTGCCCACTGGAGGCTGGGCACAATTTCGTAAATCAGTGTCTTAGAGCAAAGTCTGGCAGAAACCATTCAAGTGCAAGGCCCCCTGAGAACCAGGCTGGGGGCTTGTGGGAATGAACAAACCACTGGCACAGGCAGCAAATAAAATTAATGTGATGGGGGCTCATCTGTAGAGTTCCCCCCATTCATCCCTGACTGCATTGGGCTGGCCATCTACCTCCAAGACAAACACTCTGCCTCCAAGACTGGAAGGAGAGGTAAGATTCTTCAGGGATGACATAAACACCTATATTTTTACATTTCCTGACCACATAAGCATGGAGAACAGAGTTCCTTGGCAGGCCAGCCAAGCTCTGGCAAGGCAACCTTCTTCAAAGGGTTCCCCATGCATACCTATCTCAAGAGCTCACAGCTTACCTTCACCCCCAAAGGGAGAGAGAGGCCTGTGGCAAAGGCCTGGTGATCACTCTCTGACCTGGATACTTGTTAGTGGAAGGACTGAGGAAAAAGAATATATATTTCTGCCCTCTGGAAGCCTCTAGTTTCTTGGATGAGCTATATTTATTCGCTCAGTGAGCACTCATTAAGTACCTTATCAGGCACTTATCAATCAGGTACAAAGACAAAAACTAATAGTCCTTGCCATGCTACTAGAGGAAAGCAACATGTACACAGACAAATAAATACAAAACATCTACAATGTAAATACTCATATTTAGGGAGCATTCAGTATATTGGGGGAGACCATTGCCCAGCCCTCATCTTTGGTTTCTTTGTTCATTCATCTCACCAAAATTTTAATGAACTTCCTACATATGCGAGGCATTGACTGTATTCCCAAATCTCTTACCCCATAATCATTCACAGGATCATAGATTTTTTTTTTGAAAGTAACATGTAGAACTTATTGTAAACTTTTTTATTTAATATTTTTAGTTTTCAGCATTGATTTTGACAAGAGTTTGAATCACAAATTTTCTCCCCATTTCTACCCC
>CM053624.1:117253648-117271323 GCA_028646595.1 Phalanger gymnotis | reverse complement strand
ATACATACATACACATATACATAAACATATATATACATATACACACATATATACATACATGCATATTCCCTTCAGCTACCCTAATACTGAGGTCTCATGAATCACACACATCATCTTTCCCTGTAGGAATGTAAACAAAACAGTTCAATTTCAGTAAGTCCCTTGCAATTTCTTTTTCTTGTTCTTTTTCTTGATTGCCTTTTTATGCTTCTCTTGATTCTTGTGTTTGAAAGTCAAATTTTCTATTCAGCTCTGGTCTTTTCACTGAGAAAGCTTGAAAGTCCTCTATTTTATTGAAAGTCCATATTTTGCCTTGGAGCACAGGATCATAGATTTAAGGCTAGAAAGTACCTTAGAGGTCATTAAATCCAACCCTTTTATTTTACAAATGAGGAAAATGAGTCCCAGAGAAGTAACTTCCCCAGAGTTACAAAGTGAGTTGCAACAGAATTTGAACTCAGATCTTCCTAAGTGCAGATACAGCACTATAGTCACTATGCCACCTAACTATAAGAAACTACCCCTTTCATATTTGAGCAGTTTGGTTGCTAAAAAGGGAAGAAAATGAACTTTTTAATAAAGAAAAGAAATTAAATCAAGTTGTTTAGTTGTTTTTCAGTTATGACCTCATTTGAGGTTTTCTTGGTAGATATTGTAGTGGTTTGCGACTTCCTTCTCCAGCTCATTTGACAGATGAGGAAACTGAGGCAAAGAGGGGTGAAGTGACTTGCCCAGGGTCACACAGCTAATAAATGTCTGAGGCCAGATTTGAATTCGGCTCTTTCTGATTCCAGCCAAGCACTTTATCCCCTGCACCACGTAGCTGCCCTAAATCAATTTCTAAAGGATACAAGGTACTGCCCTTTTTGTTTATTAACAATTAGGTGGCAAAAAGGGGCAGAAAAGAAACTTTTGCATGAAAAATGGTTAAAATACAGTTTCTTCTCCATCCCCCCAGTTCTCTGCTGCCCTCTCAGGAAAAAGCAAAAGGAGAGATGTTTGGGGCTATTGTGCTCTTACCATGTATGGGGTCAGGGGAGGGGGAAAGAGGAAGGAGGTTGGAGGTTAAACCATCAAGAATAAGAACACATATTTTCATAGCATACTCAAGAATTTCACAGCTCTATCAGCCCATGTAATAATGAGGAAATTGAGTTTAAGAGAAGACATGGCATATTCTTAGGCTCACACAATTAGGATTAGAACCAAAGTTCAAAAGCAGGTCTCTTCGCTCCAGGTCCAGAGCTTTTCTCCAGGCTGCCTTATTTTTCAGGAATTGGAAATTCCTATCCTCAAGGTGGGGTTCCCTTAAGGGGAAAGATGCCTTTACCATGCTCTCCCCATAAGCCTCAGGCCCTACGTCTCTCTGTGATGTGCCAGCATCTCATCTTGGCCTACCATCTGTCTCCTTTCAGTCACTCTTAGCTGCTGTATAGCAACATTTCATGCTCTGCTAACACACCTTTGATATTCCCCATCATGCCCTTGAGGGATACCTTCTTCCCTCTCCCTCTCCCCTTTCTTGTTATCTTCCCACGTTAGACTGTAAGCTCCTTGCAAGCAGGGACTGTCTTTCTTTTACATATTTGTATTCCCAGAGCTTAGCACAGTGCATAGTGAGTGCTTGACAAATGTTTATTGACTGACAGACTAACATTTTTTCATTGTCTATTTTTTTCCAAATCACCTGAAAAATGTTTAACTCTTTTAGCCCCAAAGAGGGAGGAAATGTGGTTTAGGAGAAAGAGGTCTAGACGTGGAATCAGGAGATCTGGGCTCAAATCCCGGCTCTGACACTTAATATAAGTGTCAGAGTGTTGCAGTAACAATGGGCAAGTGATTCTCTGAACCTGTCTCCACATCTAAAATGGAGTTATAGGGGCAGCGACTAACTATCTAGCAAGATAGAGTACTGGCCCTAGAGTCAGGAGGACATGTGTTCATATGTGGTCTCAGACACTTACTAGCTATGTGACACTGGACAAGTCATTTAGCTCTGCCTCCAAAATAAAATGAAGCATCTAGTATTATTCTCACTGCCTATAGCACACTTGTTTCAGGAAAATAGCCTTTGTAAACCTTAAAGCTCTATTAAATTCACTATTGATTAGAGAAATGCACATTAAAACAACTCTGAGGTACCATCTCACACCTATCAGATTTGTCTAACATTACAAAACAGGAAAATGATAAATGTTGGAGAAGATGTAGGAAAACTAGAACATTAATGCATTGTTGGTGGGGTTGTGAATTAATCCAACGATTCTGGAGAACAATTTGGAATTATGCCCAAAGGGCTATAAAACTGTTTATACCCTTTGGTCCAGCAATACCACTTCTAGATCTGTATCCCAAGGAGATCATAAAAATGGGAAAAGGATCCACATGTATAAAAATATTCATAGCAGCTTTTTGTGATGGCCAAAAATTGGAAATTGAGAGGATGCCCATCAACAGGGGAATGACTGAACAAGTTGTGGTATGTGAATGTAACGGGATACTATTGTTCCATAAGAAATGAGGAGCAGGTAGATTTCAGAAAAACCTGGAAAGACTTGCATGAACTGATGCTGAGTGAAGTGAGCAGAACCAGAAAAACATTATACACAGTAGCAGCCACAATGTGCCATGACCAACTTTGATAGATTTAGCTCTTCTCAGCAATGCAATGATCTAAGCCAATTCCAAAAAGACTCATGATGGAAAATGCTATCCACATCCAGAGAAAGAACTATGGAGTCTGAATGCAGAGCAAAATATACTATTTTTCCTTTTTCGGGGGGAGAGGGGAGGTTCTTTCTTGTGGTTTTTCCCTTTGGTTCTAATTGTTCTTTACAACATGACTAATGTAGAAATATGTCCTAATATGATTGTAGATGTATGGCCTATATCAGATTGCACATTGTCCTGGGGAGGAAGGAGGGGGAGAAAATTTAAAATTCAAAATCTTATAAAAGTGAATATTGAAAACTAAATATAAATATTTTTTTAAAAGCTCTATTAAAAAGTAAGGTTTTTTTTTTAAATTTAGAGGAATCACCAATCCATCCTGAGCCACAGGAACACGCTTCTGCCCTCTCTCTTCCATTCCTGAGCATCTTCTGTGACTGGTCTTATTGAGTTGTTTTTTTCCAGCCATTTCTGACTCTTCATGACCCCATTTAGAGTTTTCTTGGCAAGGACACTGGAGTGGTTTGCCATTTCCTTCTCCAGCTCATTTTACAGATGAGGAAACTGAGGCAAACAGGGTTAAGTGACTAGTCCAAGGTCACAAAGCTAATGTCGGAGGCCTGATATGAACTCTCAAAGAAAAATCTTTCCGATTCCAGGCCAGGACCAGTGCTCTATCCCCAGCTGCCTGTGACTGGTCTTAACCCAGAGCAAAGAGCACAGAATACCAAAGCCCTAAGTTCCTTAGCAAATAGGTCTGCTCTCATCCTCTACCCATGAACATACCCCTCCTAATCAGAATAAGGATGTTGACTCTGCACCAATCAAGATTTGTTGATTCTACTTTCTACAGTTGAACCTATATGGGAAGACTGGGTAGATCCTAATGGTAAAGTGAGTGTTCCAGAAAGGCCTCACTTATTCTCCAATTATCTCCCCAAGTCTGTGCATGAAATTCCCACATTAGTCTCTCCTCTGCTAAAGACAGTGCTTCCCAAATTAATTTGGCCAAAGAATATTTTGGGGTTTGAGCTATATTGATGGAAAACAGAGGCTTGTACAAGGAGAGCAGGATTATGGAAGGGCATTAGGATTAAGGACAGACAGAGGTATTTTAGGAAGTTTAAGCCTATTTTCTTATCAAAAACATTTTACATAATAAGCATATTTGATACATACAAAGGATAAGTTCTGACATTGCAATTGACCTCACTTAATCTCTCTGAAAATCAGTTTCCTTTTCAGTTCTTATTTTCTATGATTCTGTTATAACCCTCATGACACAAAAGACCCAGGAACATTTTAGGGACTTCTAATTTCTATCACTTTTTGCCCCAACATGGAAAGTCAATACCTGTCTTACCTTCAAGAGTAGTTGCTAGCTCCCTTTACTGTTTGAGCACCCAGCCCAAAAACATGAAGAGTTTTGTTTTTAGCTAAAATTTGTCTCTGAGCCCATTGAAAATAAACACATCTTTTAATTCATTCCCCAGAAACCTAATGGAGTCTCCATGACTTACAGTATTGCCCTGGCTAGGGCAATGAAATGAGGTTTTTTCCTATGTAACAGTGTTCCTTTCCACAGTGTCTGTATTTGTGCCAGGTTGCTTGTTTCTAACAATTCTCACCTGGTGCTGTCAGCCAGCACCATTGTTATCTCTTACTGGTCAACACTTTTCCCACAAGCTCTCTTTGGTCTTGGCTCAGGCTGCTGCCCTCCATAATTTGGTAGCCTCAACTTCCTTGAGGAGATGGAACTTATCATCTGCTGAGATGAACATACAATCTTTTGGTTCTGCTTAATTTCATCCTTCATCAATTCCTACAAATCTTCCTATATTTCTCTGAGCTTCTTATATTTATCTTTCTTACTACACAATAATATTCCATTATGTTCATGCAATATCTTTTTCCTTGTAATTTCACAATTGAGGGACAATCAGCTTTGTTTTCAATTTTTTATTGCTACAAAGAGTATGACAATAATTTGTGGCTTTTGGCTCTCATTTTGCTTGCTGTTCTCAGTAATTCATCTCTCTCTTCCCTCAGATAGCACTGTAACCCTTTCCCAGGGCCAAGCTCTGCAGACATCTGGAGGGAATGTCTGCTGCTGCTTTCCTGGGGTATTGAATATTGTTTTATTCCAAAAACTCAAAGAAAGCTTAAGTTGGTGGTTTATAAGCTTTCAGTGCTCCCAAAGTTGTATGATCCAGGGCAAAGTCTAATTTCTGTTTCTCTGGTCTGAGTGCTATAAGTTCCTGACCTGGGTTTGAGTCTGAGCAACATGTCTTTGGGCTTGCTCTATTTGGAGTTCCAGTAGACTACTACTGGGCTTAGCCACTATCAATCAACTCAAATGCTCTCTTCTTTCAGAGTGACGGAACTGTAGGTTTCCCTTTGGTCTGTAGTTCTTGCCCTGGTTATTTCTTTGCAAGCTTCAGACTAGGATAGAAGCTAGAACTAAGACCTCACTGCATTCCTGGATTCTGAGCCACACAGCTGCTACTTCCTTCTGCACTTGTTCATTGTTTGATATACAGGCTAGGAGTCCCAACTATCCCTTACCCTGGAATGTCGCTTTTAGGTGCAAGTCCCCTCCTCAGCCTGCCCTGGCTCTGTGATCCAGAACAGAAGTGACAGATGGAACTTTTTTCTGCATCTTATACAAGTTTAGGCCCCACTATACTGAATGTAAGACCTCTTCTTTCCTTGGACAACAGCCTCAACTGGCTCTAGAATATTCTGCCCTGCATGCTTCTGGTTAGATCCTATCTCCAATATCCACAGACCTCTCAGTCTGTCTCCTTATGTTGACCAAAGCTGGAAAAATTACTCACTGTGACTTTTTAAATTGGATTTCCCAATCAAGATTTAGTCTGGTGGCATTTCTAGATTTGTTTGTAGTAGTTGAAGAGTAAGGGAAGAGCTCTACTTTTTCCTTCTACTCTGTCATCTTGGTTCTGCCACTGAAGCAGAGAAAATTTCAAAGAGGAGGAGAAATTCTGGGTGTGAGAAGAATCTTTGTGCTATAGAGTATCTCTTTTAATATATTTGATTTTATTTTTTTTGCTTCTATAGTCATAAATAAAGAACTATATACAATTAAACCACACTTATACAATTGACTTCATTATGCCGTACTCACAGTTAGGTCCATTAAAATTTAGCAGCCAAGAAAGAGGACAAGATCTCCCAGGAAATGGAGGCTGATCTAAGAGTCTAATTGGGTGGATCCACAGAGATCATGTCTATAATGAGATTAACATTGTCACTTACTCAAGAAAAGAGTGAGGGGTTTGCCAGTTCTCCAAGAACTATAGAGAGCTAGATATTTCCCAGGACTGCTCCCTGGTGTTGGATAAAGGACCTAACACCAGGGCGAGCTTGAGATTACCAGTGCCTGCTTCTTAGAGTTGAACAAGATCAGGCAAGTAGCCAGAAACACCCCCTGGTGGCTAAATGAGAAAACAAGAAATTGTGTATGACTCATCAAAGAAAGATGGCCAGACCAACACTCCTTAAAGTCCTCTTGCACATAGGAATCCCTAGGGCTAGAGTAGGCATAGTACTGCTCCCTCCCTTCCACCATCATCCCCAGGGTTTTAGCTTTCATCCTAGATTCCATTGCTGACTCAGACTCATCCACCCAGCTCAGCAAACCCGTGGCAGCTACTGACTAAATCAATGGATTGTTCGCTTTTGTTAGAGGCTTAAGTTGCCAGTTTGGCTTACTAACCAGAGGCTTCTGCTACAGGGGTTGTGGGCACAGATCACAGTACAGTGTAAGCAGCAAGGTCACTATCTACTAGCCTGACAGGTCTTGTCATTGCCTGTTACTCGGCAAGGGTCTTTGGCTAAGGATATGCCCAGGTAAGCTGGCTGAGGGTGGATTCCAAGGAAGTTTTGGGGAACCAGGAAACCTGAGTTGGCACACAGCTTCTCTAGGGGATTCAAATCTGAGGTATGGAAGAATTCCCCCTAACATTCAGGATGGGAGACACCATGTTGGGTGTGTTTATTCAGGGTGCCCAGTCAGCACTGAGGGATTCAGCTTATACTCTCTGTTGCATTGCTATAGCTTATATGTTGCTTTGAAAGCACTCTTAAGGTTGTCCATGTTTGTCCTGTTTTATTCTATCAGACTAGAAGCTTCCCAAGTTTAAATACCCTCCCCAACAGATTATGAGTTTCCTATCTATCTACTCTCCCATCTATCTCTCCCAGCACACTGAGAGTTTCCTAAAGGAAGTGACTGTGTCTTTTCTGAATATTAAAAAAAATTATCACTGCTTCTTGTCATTATATGACAGTGATTTCTGAGGAGGGAAAAATCCTTCCTTGTAAAGAAAAAAAATCACAGTTTGTTCCCCACCTCTCAATTGTTAGGAAACATTTCATTATCCATTCTCTACAACCATCATTGGTTTTCCATTTACTCAAAATTTGACTTGAGTGATCTTTCTATTTACCTTGTTATGATCATTAAATACAAATGTTCTTTTGTTTCTACTTATTTTATTCTGCATCAGTTCACACAAACCTTCCCAAGTTTCTCAGAATTCCTTGTATTTGTCATTTCTCACTACATAATAATATTCCATTACATTCACGTGAAAAGGTTTTTTCCATACCATTTCATTTCCTAATTGATATTTTCAACATTCCAATGTTGTTTCCAGTTCCTTACCAGTACAAAGAATACAATTGTTTTGTATATATTGAAGCTTTGTTTTTATTTTTGGCTTCCTAAGGGTTTTTGCCCAGTAGTGGAATTACTGATCCAAAGAGTATTGACAAAATTTTGCTTATTTTCTCGCATATCTCCAAATTTATATTCAGAACAGTTGAACCAATTCACACTTCCACCAACTTGTATCTGTTTTCCCACAGCCCCTCAAACATGGACTCTTCTTGTATTTTGTCAGCTTTGTCAATTTACAGTATGTGAGCTGAAACTTCAGTTGTTTTCATCTGCATTTTTCTTGTTGCTAGTTATTTGAAGTATGTTATAAAATAATCATTTATGATTCTTTGGAAATTTGTTTATATCCTTTGACCAGTTATTCTTTGGAGTCTTATTGTCATGCATGTCCTTTAGTTTTCCATGTATCTTGGATATCAAACATTTATGAGTGACATTTGATCCAAATGCTTTTCTCACTTGACAATTTTTCTTCTATCTGCATTGATTATTTTCCATGCAAAAGCTTTTTAATTGTATGCAATTGAAATGGTCTGTTTTGCCTTTTATGAGCTCCTCGCTCCCTTGCTCGGGTAAGAAGTCTCCTCCAGCCATTATTTTGAAAGTTACTTTCTCCCATTTGTCTCTGTTTGTTTGTTTTATGATGTCACCATTTACATTCAGGTTAAACATCCATCTTGGTCTGGTATATGGAGTACACTGAACCTAATTTCTGCTACACTGTTTTATATCAGAAGAGAGTCCTTCACCCAGTAATTTGTGTTTTGGGGTTTATCAAATTATTGACTAGGGCAGTTAGGTGGCACAGTGAACACAGTACCAGGCCTGAAGTCAGGAAGACCTGAGTTCAAATCTGGCCTCAGACACTTAGTAAGTGTGTGATCCTGGGCAAGCCACATAACCCTGATTGCCTCAGTTACCTCATCTGTAAAATGAGCTGGAGAAGGAAATGGCAAACCACTTCAGTATCTTTGCCAAGAAAACCCCAAATGGGGTCCCAAAGAGTTGAACAGGACTCAATAAAACTATTTTTGATTGTTTCTCTTTCTTGCTTATTTGGTATTTTTCAATGTCCTTTTCTTTTCTCCAGTACCAAATCAATTGGATGATCCATATAACTTAACTAAGGCACCTGTTTCAGTGCTTAACACCATCAGGAATTTCTTTCTTCCCTCTCACTAGAAGCAGGAACACCTGTCATCTTGGTCTGTCCTCAGAACACCTGGAACCTCTTCTGTTAAATAAACACACCACGTTTAGCCTTTCTTAGTTGAGGCTTAGATAAGGGAACGAACGTGAGATTTAAAAACTGAAGACCTGTGTCCAAATCTCTGCCTGCCTTTTATTTACTAGCTGTGTGACCCTTGGTATGTCACTTCAACTTTCTGAACCTCAATTTCCTCATCTCTAAAATGAAGATAACATCTGAACTATCCACCTCCCAGGATTGCTAATACTATCAAATGAGATAATGTATGCAGGCTACTTTGTCAACCATGAATGAATGAATGAAAAGTTCTATGTGCCAGAAACTCTGCTAAGCTCTGAGGACACAAATGCAAGCCAGAGGAAGACAACAGGTATAAGGAAATGATGGCTAAGGAGGAGTGTTTTGGACAGGAAAGTCAGAGAAAAAAGTGAAGTGAAAATGCTATATTTTGTCTCTGTTCTCTCTGTGTAAATGTGAGCTATCAATTGATCTCTCTCCATGCCTCCCCATGACTGTGAAGCTCAAAATTGGTTCTGGACTCAGAGTTGACAGCAGACCCAGCTATACCTTACCAGATACAAAGCAGAGTTTGGAGCTTCTGTCGGGTTTTTCCAGGTGTCTGGAGAAGGGCTGGCCAGTGGACACCGTGAAGACAACAGCCTTCTTCAGCCTCTGCTACCAACTGCTGCTGGTTCCTGGACTATGGGCAGACAGAGAGTTCCCTTGGGATGATTCCTCTTTTTACTATGGGACCTTCCCCCCTGGTAAGTCCCCTTGTCTCTTGTGGATTACTACATGTTCCATTCGTGAAACTTGTTGGGGGACAGTTAGTGGTGTCCTGGAGTCAGCCCTTACTGACTCAGGAGAGTCAATTGCTAAATTGTTCACTGTGAGCTTCTTACACCTCAGAAAGGTCAAACACAACAATTCAGGGATTGATTTATTGTTTTGTTGATTGCCTGGACTTGAGAAAGTGATGTAGAAAGTGTTAATGATGCACCTTCAATGTTAAACATTTAGTAGTCTACCTCTGGGGTCAGTCATCTCCAGAAACAAGTTGGCCACCCATCTCTGCTTACCCTAGCAAGGGCAGATTCCTCAGAAGGTAATGGGGTATGTGTCCAGCGTGAGGAATTAGCAGGAGTCTGACCCAACCTTCTTTAGGGGAGGTATTTCAGCTTAGAGGCTATTGTTTGTAGGCTTCTCATGGGGTGTCGGAAGCTCAGCCTACCAGACGGAGGGGGCCTGGGACCAAGATGGGAAAGGCCCGAGCATCTGGGACACCTTTACTCATCGCCAAAAGGGGAGGGTTTTCATGAACCAGACGGCTGATTCATCTTGTGAGAGCTACTACAAAACCCAAGTGAGTATAGGGTTTTGTTGACTACCCCTCAAAGAGAAGAGGTGGAAGGGAGGGGTAGGAAAGACAGAATAGGGTAGTAGACAGAAAACTGGCCTTGAATTTGAATCTTGGCTTTGCCACTTTCGAACTATGTGACCTTGGGCAAATAAATCTCTCTGATCCTCGGTTTACTCATCCAGGAAGTCCTAGAACCAATTCCAACCCCTGACACATGCTGGTTGTGTGATCTCCTCCCTCCAAACAAACACATAAAACCCCCAAATCTATGAGTATGGAGTACCATCGGGAATTAAGAGGCATGAGTTCTAGTTCTGACTCCAGCTCTAACTAAGCTTGGACTAGTCAGTCACCACCTCTCTGGGTTTATTTCCTTATCTCTAACAGAAGGAGGTTAGAAGAAATAATATTTTAGGTTCCTCCTAGCTCTGACATTCCATGTTATAAATACCTTTTTATAGGTAAAGAAACTGTAGGGACGAAGGAACTCTTAAAGACCCCCTATCTACCAATTGGAAGATTTGGAATCAAACCCCAAGACCTCTATTAGCTATTACATTTTCTGCTACCCAAGGGATGGCTCTCTGGGGCTCTTGGTCTCTTTCTGCTGTGCCTAATAGGTGACCCTATAATGTCTTTCTCACTCCCCCACCTCAGTAGTTTTTCTTCTTTCTATTCTAGGATGATATCAAGTTACTGAAAGAATTGAATGTTAGTCATTATCGAATTTCTATATCCTGGCCTCGGCTGATACCCACGGGGGTCAAAGGTAAGTGGGTCAGAACATTCCCCAATGAAACTATTCCCTTGTTAGGCAACAGTCCCTGAAAAGACCAAAAGGTGACAAGGGCATATAGTCAAAACACTTGTTTAACATCCACGTTTATTTGTTTATTCAGATGCAATAGAGGAGACTATTATTGAAGTTCTGTGCTTTGGCTAACAAGCAGCTTCCAAATTTTGCTTACCCCAAAGTAATGATGCTAAGTCTCATTTGGTTTCTTCTGTGGCTCAGGCCACAGATAAATGAAACCTTTAATAAAAACAGAAGTAAGAAAAAAAAGAAGTATCACTTACAAGAGGTAAAATATTTGGGGAAGGGCTAGGTAAAACATTTTCAGGGAGATCAGTCTGTTTTGAAACTCAGCTGTCCATTATTGGAGTAGAGGGGTGAGGAAAAGATCACCTACTTTGTATATTATCTGTAGTAAATGTTTAACAATTCCTTCTGTCAAAGAAAATACTGTACTTGGAGTTTTACAAGGCACAAGTCTGCCAGAAAAAAAAAAATCTATTTAGTTCACCATTAACCTAACAACAAAGCAGTTCTAGCTTAGAGGGAGAGAGATCTCCAAACTGGCATAGTTCTTCTATGTCTACAGACATGTTTATTTACCCCAAGATGATTTGAGATAACATTTATGGGAATTTTGAAAAGATCATAATATGTTAAAATATAATTTTAGTTAAAATTCCAAAACAATAAAAAATACTTGGTTCCTACCTGGCCTTCTCCCTTCAAGGATTGAAAGGGGTTTCCTTTGCCTGGTCCATATTTTTCCTTTCTGAAAGGAGGGATGGGCCTTGGCTTTAGGAAATGGAGAAGAAAGAACTGTGCTTAGAGGCTGTTGGTCCTTCATTTTTCAGAGAGGACCAATGACATCACAGTGATGTCTTGACTTGCCAGTGAATTCAATTTAGGTGAGGCACAGCTGTACAGTCCTCAGCCTCACTTTCTCTTTCTGAGTCACTGAAATTCCAGGACAAAGGTCAAGATGACTGGTGATGGCCCAGGGTGCAGTAGATGGCCTTGGCATTTTCTTCAGTGCCTGACCAAGCTCTAAGCAGCACTCCACAGTGCCTGCTCCAACTGCCTTCATGGCTATTGGGACAAATTGTTCATGTCCACCCATTCCATCAGGGAAAGTCTTCGCATGCTTGGGATAGATATCCCCCACTCCCTGACTCGCTCCCTGGTTTAAATCACTTCTGGAAGGAAGGCAATGATCTTGATTAGTCTATGGGTACTCTTGGTTAAAAGGTTGGTTTCTACCCTTAATTCATTTCCTTAAGAAAGGCCTTTCGTCCTTGACCTAACCCACCTTCAAACAGGGAAGTCCGAAAAGTATTTTACAACAGAAAAGTATTACTTCTTAATGTTTTCAGCTTTTTTTCCCCAGCTTAGAAAACCTTTATTAAAAAAGGAAGTTTTTTAGTAGAGGCAGCAGAGTGGTATAGGGTATATAAAGCTGCTGAAACTGGAGTCGGGAAGGCCTGAATTCACTTTGGGCCTCCTCAGTTGGAAGCTGATTAGCCAAGTCCCTTAACTAATGTTCTTTGCCACAAGTCAATTCAATAAACAACCATTAAATACCTACTAAGTGCCAGACTTTGTGCTAATCATGTTGGATATGGAGAAATCTAAAGACAGCCCCTGCAATCAAGTAGACCAGAGTCAAATGGGGGGGGCGGGGAGGGGGGGGGCGAGGAGAGCAACCTGAAAACATGCAAACAACCATTTGCCGACAATTCTGCAACCACCTGCCAGATAAACTGGAGATAATCTGCCCTCCGGGTTGTTTTGAAGATAAAATGGAATAGTTGGTAAAGGGCTTCGCAAACTTTACAATGCTATATAAATGCTAGCTATTATCATGTGCTTTCCCAATTCATTCATGAATTCATATATTCAATGAACAATTATTAATGACCTTTCATACAGAATAGGCTTGAACTAGATGCTGGGAAAACAAGAATGAAAAACAGGCCCTGCCCCCAAGGAGCTTGTTCAATAGTAAACAGATAAGTAAATAAAAGACAATCTGAGGATAGGGAGAGCAAGACCAATTATTAATCCTAGAGGTGAGCCTTCAAGTAAGCCAAGGAGTCTGAGCAGAGCTGATTAGGAAGAAGTGTATTGGTGGGACGGGAGATAAATGCAATGAGGTAGGGGATATGGTGCAGTTAGGTGGTGCCATAGTGTACACAGTGCTGGCCCTGGAACCAGGAAGACATGGGTTCAAATTAAGCCTCAGACTTTTATCAACCGTGTCACCCTGGAAAAATTGCTTAACCTCTATTTGCCTTAGTTTCTTCATCTATAAAATGAGGATAATAATAGTACCTGCCTCCCAGGGTTGTTGGGCAGCGAGGTGGCACAGTGGATGGAGTGCTGGGTCTAGAGTCAGGAAGACTCATCTTCATGAGTTCAAATCAGGCCTCAAACACTTAGTAGCTGTGTGACCCTGGGCAAGTCACTTAACCCTATTTGCCTCAGTTTCCTCATCTGTAAGATGAGCTGGAGAAGAAAATAGCAAACCACTCCAGTATCTTTGCCAAGAAAACCCCAAAAGAGTTGGACACGACTGAACAACAACCACATTGTAGAAGGATGAAATGAGATAATGATTGTAAAACTCTTAGCACAGTGCCTGGCACATAGTAAGCGCTATACAAATGCTATTAGCTAATATTGTTGCTATCATTATTATTAATTGCATGGAATGGCTTGTTTGGGGAACAGAAGTGGCTAGGCCACACTGTGCAAGGAGGGAAATAAAGTGACGTTAGTCTCAAAAGGAAGACAAGACCTAGAAAGTAAAGTATTTTAAGAGGAGGTAGGAGGGCTTTATATTTTATCCTAGAAGCAAGAGGAGAGAGCCACTGGAGATTTTTAAGCATAGACTTGACCCTTTCAGACTTTATGCAGAAAGAGGACAGGAAGCTTTAGGTCCCAATCCCACCAATAATATGCTTCCTTTTTTCTTTTTAACAGCAGACTATGTGAACAGCAAGGGCATCAAGTTCTACAGTGATTTCATTAACACTCTTTTGGAAAATGACATCACACCTATTGTGACCCTCTACCACTGGGATCTTCCACAGGTCCAGGGGACAATAGGGGAGGGGGTGTAGAGTCAGGACCTAAATGGACAAGGAAGCAAGAGAAATGTCCATTTTCCTCACAGATGGTGGGTTGAAAGAGATCTTTGCACTGATATTTGGTCCAGGGATCTTAGCAAATGAGAAAATGATAACTATGGTTATATACATATGTGTATGCATATTATGTGTGTGTGTGTATACAAGGTGTCCCAAAAGTCTAAGAGACTTATTATTTTATTAGAATTTTCTGTTATTAAAATCTTAAAATGGTACTAAGACTTTTGGGATACCCTGCATATAAATGTATGTGTGTGTTGCATGTGCCAATGACATGTGGGCCCTTGAGAAAATTACTTAATCTTTCAACTCTCCAAGCCTTTTCTCTATCACTGTAGGTTACAGAGTAAAATTGTCTATTTGCATTTCTAGAGAGAATTTCCACTTAAGAGTTCCCTACTTGGATGAAATTGTGGGTCCTGATTTGATATAAATATATGTGTATATTTGAATATGTGTATACAAATGGTTATATAGTAGAAAGGTAATGCTGGTTTAAACAGCTTTGGGTATAAAGTCAACAAATATTTTTTTAAAGCACCTACTATGTGCCAGAGACCGTGCAAAGCTCTGGGGATACAAAGAAAGGCAAAACAAAAACAAACAAACAAAAACCAGCCCCTTCTCTCAAAGAACTTAGAATCTAATGGGGAGACAAGGTGCAAATCACTATGTAAAAACAAGATGTAGACAGAAAAAAAATGGTGATACAATGTAGCAATGGTGATACAACTTTGCAGAAGTTGGTGTCTTTCAAACAATTTCAAACAATTTCAAAAAAAATGGGCTGAAGAATGGGCTTCATTTTTTTTTTGTCTTGACATATGGTGACACTCTCATGTTAGTGAGTAACTAGTTTATTAACTAGTCACTTAATTTCTCTGTACCTCAGTTTCTCCATTTACAAATTGACATCACAGAATGCTATAGCTCAAAGGGACCTTTAGAATGAACTAGATGAGTGTTTACAATCTTTTCAAATTTGAAGGCCATTTTGAAAAATAAATGTTATTTTTTAAATTAACAAGCCTTTATTTTCTCTCCTCCCTTGCCTTTCCAAAACTGTTTTTTAAAAAAGAAAAAAAGAAAGCCCTTATCACAAATGTGAATAGTTAAGCAAAATCAATTCCCATATTGGCCATGTCCAAAAATGTGTATGAAAACCCTATTTTAACATCAAAAAACATCAGATATGTATGTGACCTTGGCTGAAAAATTCATCACTGTACGACTATGCTGGTGAAGAACACCTCCAAATTTAGCTAGGTTGGTCCTTGAACAACAGGCACTGTTCTTAGGCCAAACTTTAAAATCTTTCCAGCTTAGTAGATGCTTGCATGCCACTAGCTTATCAGCATTTGAGAACTGGGTCACCTCCACAACATGTAGAGGCATTGGAGTAAGACTTTGAGGCTTTAATGGAGGACTAGTTATTTGTGGAAATAATAACCTTGAATTCTTTTCTCTTCCCATTCCCCCCTCCTTTTACCCATCATGTGTTCTAGCTTTCTGGCAAAGCTCCTCCCCTAATTTTATTTTATTGCTTTTATATTTTTATGCTATTTCTTCAGTTCGAGAATACCTTTTTGCTCATGTCATATACCAGGGCCTGCAGCATGATTTACGTGCCCCACTACAAGCATAGAAATTTACATAAATGCTTTAGTAAACAAAGCCGCAGAGCTCTCACAAATGGCAAATCAACATACATTGTCTATTGTTTCAATAAAAATCTAAGGTTGGACAGCCTGTCATATTCCTTTAACAAGATTTCCCTTTAACAGGACTCAACAAGACACTTTCCTTATGACCATAGGTTTGGGGTGGGGGGGTTGTTTCAGGTTCTTGGGGTTTTTTTCCACAGCAAATGGAAAAGGTTCACAGTGGCACAGTGGATAGAGCACAGGTCCTGGAGTCCGAAAGATCTGATTTCAAATCTGGCCTCAGACACTTAACAACTGTGTGACCCTGGGCAAGTCACTTAACCTCTGCCTCAAAGAACATAAATGCAACTTCCTCCCAAGGTTGTTGTAAGAATCAAATGAGCTAATAATTGTAAAGTGCTTAGCACAGTTCCTGGCACATAGTAGGCCTTAATAAATATTTTTTCCCTTCCCCCTCCATTTCTTTCCCGACTTTCCCAAATGTCTTTCACGATGGTGTCCTCAGAGATGTACTTCTCTCTCCCCTCCTATGCATCTAGATGCTTCAGGTCAAATTTGGAGGTTGGCAGAATGTAAGCATGGTCACCTACTTCAACGATTATGCCAATTTATGCTTTGAAAAGTTTGGGGACCAGGTAAAGCATTGGATAACTTTCAGTGATCCTTGGGTAAGTTGAATTATCTTTCTCAGCTATGAACCATACTTTTTTTTTCTATTCTTTTAATTGACCTTTTGTTTTTATATTGCCTAGATTTCCTCAAGTATCCTTCCATCTCACCCCCTCCAAGAGAATCATTCCATATGACAAAGAATATAACCCCATTCTTTTTTAATGTTGATTTCCACACCTGTTCTCCCATTAACTCAGGTCCCCCTCCTTACTCTTGTAGTCAATTGCAAAGGAAGGCTACGAGACAGGACGACATGCCCCTGGCCTGAAGCTCAGAGGTACTGGGGCGTATATAGCAGCACATCATATCATTAAGGTAAAAATCAAAGACTGAAATCCGCAGTGGGATGCTAATTAAGGCTGAGGGAGGGAGACGACTCCTCAAAGCTGAAGCACATTTGAGGCTCTCAGGGCTCCATGTCCCTTTTATTTCAGACCTTGCCCTTGTATGTTACTTTAACATGTTAGATAACGATCCATTGGTATATGTATGCTAATTAAACAAATATTGAGCTATCACTATGTACTTACTGCGGTAGGTGCCATAGGCAGAAATACAAAGATACATCTATATCATATTGCAGCTGCCATCAAGAAGTTTCCAATCTAGTTGAGGACACAATAAGTACCCACAATAAATAACAAAAAGGTATGCCATTGGTTAATGAATACACACCTTATTTTTTTCCTCTAATAAGATATTTAGTATTTGTATAACTAGGTGAAAGTCAGCAGTCCTGCTACTATTCACAGTGAAAGAGCACCCTACCCCACCAGCCACCAGAGACCTTCTTCCCAAAACTTCTTTCAACTACTTTATATATAATTGTATTTCTTTTTTTTCTTTACTTTTTTTATTTAATATATTTAGTTTTCAGCACTGATTTTCACAAGAGTTTGAATTACAAATTTTCTCCCCATTTCTACCCTCCCCCCACTCCAAGATGGCATATATTCTGGTTGCCTTGTTCCCCAGTCAGCTCTCCCTTCTGTTACCCCACTCCCCTCCCATCCCCTTTTCCTTTCCTTTCTTGTAAGGTAAGATAAATTTCTATGCCCCATTGCCTGTATATCTTATTTTCTAGTTGCATGCAAAAACTCTTTTTTTTTTGTTTTTGAACATCTGTTTTTAAAACTTTGAGTTCTAAATTCTCTCCCCTCTTCCCTTCCCACTCACCCTCCCTAAGAAGTCAAGCAATTCAACATAGGCCACATGCGAATCATTTTGTATAACCCCTCACAATACTCACGTTGTGAAATACTAACTATATTTTGCTCCTTCCTAACGACCCCCCTTTATTGAATTTCCCTTGACCTGGTCCCCTTTCAAAAGTGTTTGTTTTTTATTGCCTCCACCCCCATCTGACCTCCCTTCTATCATCCCCCCTTTTTTTATCTTCTTCCTCCTTTTTTCCTGTGGGGTAAGGTACCCAATTGAGTATGTATGGTATTCCCT
>CM053624.1:117135713-117253148 GCA_028646595.1 Phalanger gymnotis | reverse complement strand
TTTTTTTTTTCACTTGGCAAGTTTAATAAGTGCTTATTATCTAAGTGGCAATTTGTAGTATTTCTGAAGGTCTACTCTGTAATTATTTTTTTACACTGGTTAAACTTCAATCTGCATGGTGACAGTCTGTGTCCATATCAGTTTTATTTTTTTATCCATCTCCCATTTTCTAACATGAATAAATAGCTTGTTTAGATCAATAAGTTAGGTTGGATTATCTCAATTATACATCCTATCTCATTTATATTGTTTTATTTTGGCATTGACATTGATCATTGTCCTAAAGTGAACGAAATCTACACAGAAATGACACTCCTACTGTTTATCAGAATAAAAGCAATTTGTGTGTGTGTGTGTGAGATTAACAATTCTCATTATGTGCAGTACTTCTTGACTTTTTCTGAAGAAAGTATTTATGGTGCAGACATGAGGTTTTTATAGTCCATAAAGCCTCTACTTCCTGTTTCTTCTTCACAAACGATGTTTCCCAACATTTTTTTCTGCCAGTTCACTTCTGCACTGAAACCATATTGTATGTGTTCATTTAATTTGTAAGGTTTTAAACAGTTTTTTTGCAGAATTTCTTTACCTCCTCATTGACTGGATGTATAATAGATAAGCAAATATAAAATAAGAATTATTTGATCATTATCTTCCTGGGCAACATTTACTTCAATTCCATTTTAAAAGTATATTTAAAAGTAATAATACTACATTCTTTGAAGGTGTATTTCACAACTATTTTAAAATGGACTTTTCAAAATCAGAAGCTTCTGGCAATTCAATTTGCAGGTAGATTTTAGATGCATTACTCATAAAGTGATGCTTTACCAAATTAAAGTTTCATTTTTGTGGTTTTTAACATTTTTAAATTGTTATTAAAGACTAAAGTTTTTCTCATAGATACTTTAATCTTAAATCCCAGGATTTAGACATCACCTTTTAAATGAAGTTTGTAAGTATTACTATCATGTGTTTTTAAAACCAAAATATTTGTGGAAAATTATTACTTTTTGAAGATATTTTTTTTTTCCTTTCATGACAGGTAGAAAGAGTACAGAGCAAGGCCTTGGAATGTCAAGGTTACCAGTGTTCTCAATCCGTGAAAAAAATGACATCAAAGGCACATTTGACTTCTTGGGATTAGGCCACTTCACTACACGATACGTCACAGAGAAGACTCATCCTTCCCGTCAAGGGCCCAGCTATCAAAACGATCGTGATATAGCAGAATTGGTTGACCCAAACTGGTCAGATTTAGGCTGTCATTGGCCACATTTTGTGCCATGGGGGTTCAGGAGGCTCCTCAACTTTGTTCAGGTAATAATTATAATGCATTTTTATAGGGAGTTACTAAAGAGCCTTGTTTTGATAAAAACATATAGACAAAAATTACATATAGCCCTCTTCCAAAGTAGATAGTTAAAAGCTGCTTTTGCTTCTCTAATCTAAAGCTAGCATTTTAAATAGTCTCTACATACTTTTCCCATATGATCCCCAAGACTTTCCATAGCCGTTTCAAACCTTCATTTGTCTTATTTTCAGACTCAATATGGCAATCCTCTCATATATGTGACTGAAAATGGTGTGTATGAAAAGCTAACTCACATTCAGTTGTGTGATGAGTGGAGAATACAGTACCTCAAAGGATACATTAATGAAATGTTAAAAGGTGAGAATTAGTTGTAAACACTTTCAAAAGGTGTTTTTGTTTTTCATCTAGGCATTTTGGTAACTCATAAACTCATCAAGGGTCAACATGGCTGCTGAAAGAACAAATGCTACCCTAGAGTATGATCAGAGAGGTACAGTGTCCAGAACATAATAATCCCATTGTACTCATCCCTGATGAGATGACAAATGAAGTACTATATTCAGTGGGGTGTCACATTTTAGGAAGGACAATGATAAACTGAAGAACATCCACAGGAGAATAGCCAGGATAGGAAAAGGCACTTCACGTTTACAACATAAGACTTATCAAAAGAAGGGACTGGGAACATTTATCCTGGAGAAGGGGGGTGAGAGAAAGCAGTTTCACAACTGGGCATGACATTTGCTTTCAACTCTATAAGAGGATATCATATGGAAGAAAGATTAGATTTGTTGTTTGGCCCAGAGAGCAGAACCGGGAACTAAAAGTTGCAGAGAAGGAAATTTAGGTTAGCTGTAATGCAAACACCTCCAAACAGTTAAGGGGTATCCAAAAGTACATTTGCTGTGGCTCAGGTCATGGGTTTTCCCTCATTTTACTGCTTCAAATGTTCTTCAAGACCATTTATTCAGGATGTTACAGAGGTGATTCTCCAAAAGACAATCTCAAGAGTTTACAAGGAACTCAAAAGCCATGTAATCCATTTCATATCTGAATAATCCCCTCTAAGATAAATATGGGGTGAACTAGATACCACCTGTGGCCCCATCCCATTCTTGATATTCTATAAATGTATAAGATTTGATAAAATTTCAGGAAATAAATGTAGTTTTATACATATTTTCATTGAACTATATAGGCTGCAGTAAATGTTAAAATTATTTTTAATGGAAATTTGTTTTCAGCTATAAAAGATGGTGTTAATGTAAAGGGATATACTTCCTGGTCTCTGCTTGATAAGTTTGAATGGGAAAATGGATACTCACACAGATATGGATTCTTTTATGTTGAATTTAACAACAGGAATAAACCTCGATATCCTAAGGCTTCAGTTCAGTACTATAAAAACATCATCAGTACAAATGGATTCCCCAACTCAACAGAGGTGAGACTATATTCTGTCCATAATGCCACGATGTCGAAAATGAATACCATTAAAAAAATCAAATACAAACAATGCCTATTCATGAATACAGATAGTTTATTGATATACTAATAACACAAAGACGATTTAGCATTACAGGAATGGTTATATGGTAAGCTAACTAAAGCAAAGGATATGACTACTGTTCACTAGGACATTTCTAAAAATAAGATACCTCGCTGTTTCTGTATCAAGATTGTCCAGCTCATCCCACCAGATGGTACCAAAACTTTTGGTGGGGAAGATGTGCTGAATTCTATTTTTAAGGGTTTTAAAGTTTTTATTGGGGGACTATGAGGTTAGAAAATAGCAAAGAAAAAGGAATATTTAAAAATGTCACATACTCTATGATTAATGAAAAACAAAGGAATTTTAAAAATACAAAGAGGCCAGTTTTTCTTGCTTTTAGATTATAAGCAACTTGGGGGCAGGGGCTGTATTCAGTTTCAGCTTTGTATTTGCACCTAGCACAATGTTATACAAAACAGAAGGATAAAACACAACCTCCTCTGTTTAACATCTAAAGCCTATCACAATTAGGCTCCAGATTGTATTCCCATGTTAGTTACACATTACTCACCCTACCAAGCTACGTGATCAGCCAAACTTGCTATTCCTCACCTGTGACATTCCATCCGCCTCTGGTATAAACCGTTAGTCCAAGTCTGGAACGCTTTCCCTCCTCACCTGAACATTTTAGTTCCCTTTGTGGTCCTTGAAAAGGGCTTCCCTAATAGGTGTCAGCACCACCCCAAATATTTTTTGTGTATCCTGTACTTACTTATCTGCGAAATACTATACCTCCCCAGCAGAACTCAAATTCCTTAAGGGTAGATGCTGTCTCATTTTTATTTTTTGTATAACCTGAAGGCAAGGAACAGAACTTTTTTTAAAAAAAATATTCCACACAATGCCCTGAACAGAGAACACTCAGTAAATATTTGCTGATTGATTTAAACAGGCTAAAACTTTGACTATTAGGAAACCATTACTTATCAAACTAATCTTATCAGGTGGAAAGATGGTACAGCATAGCCACTGAAACCTGTTCTACCACCAACCAGATCCTTGCTGCAGGTAAATATTCTATCCTTATCTTTGGCTCACTAAATGACATGATCAGATCCAGAATAACATAATCATATGTTTCTGAAGTCAGTTTCTAATATCTATTTAAAATAAAAACAAATTCTTATTTTACCTATAAGCAAATGCTAAGTTGCTAATTACAAAATCTTAAATGAAAAAGAGAACTGAAATGAAAAATAATCAATCCAAAAGAATGTTTCTATGACATTATATTGGTCCTAATAAATCAAACTGATGCATACTGATAGCCAATGCAAACTAACAAACTTCTGGTTTTTATTAGTTGGACTTTTTTTTTTTTTTGAGGGAGTGGGTGGTATTAAAAAATGGCACCAAACTGAAAACATACAAAGGGGCACTTCATATATTGCACGTCAGCAGTTCTAATGCAATGGTAACTAAAAGGATTATAAGTAGATCTGTGTCTAAACTTTCCAATTAGGAGTTTTAGGTTAAAAACTCACCCAGAAGCCACGTAAAAAAAGAAAATATAAGAAAGCATAGCTTACTAAAAAAGAAATATATGTTGCTCTGTATTTTAATACTCTTAACTCAGCATAAGCATAATTGTAAAGCTAGCGTGTCATTTTAAAATCTGCTAAAAATGTCTACTTGATATAGAAAAAATTGAATAACATTAAGGCACCTATTTGAAAAAAACAGGAGCTGATAAGATAAAAAATAGAGAATGAGATAGGATAGTATTAATATCAAAAGGTAGTGTTAAATATTCCACTAATATAAATATGAACTAATACTGAACTCTCTATCACAGTGAAAATATACTCTAAAGGCATTTATTGTTTAATTACTGAAGATGGTATACTTAACATCTAATACTTAACATAATTCCTCACATAGTGTGTTTAACTATACTGTTATTATCTGTTATTATCAATGCCACCTTCAAAAGGTTCTAAGTGCTTCCAAAGAATTTTCTTCTGGTAATTTTACTTATTTCTCCCCAAGTTTTATGTCTCCTCCCCACCCACCTCCCACAATGAAAGTAAGAGGATCAGTGGAATATTTTGCTTATATTCAGAGGTGAATTCACAGACAGAAAAAATGAGACTTTGCATGCTTTTAAGAAGCAAAGACATGTTTGAAAACTTTTCTAAATTTAAAAGGCACTAAGTCCTAAGTACTTTGCTTTCTATTTTCTACAAATCATTTTAATAAACGCTAATACACTTAATTCCCAACATTTAATTAATTAGGTACCTAGTTTATAGTAAATCTGAATGGCTGAAAATGTGAACTTCTCTTTTAAGGTTTTTCAATACTATTAACCTTTCAGTAAAGTTACATTAGCTGAAACAATGAGATATTGACTTATGGTCCCTGTCTTCTTACATTTCAGAGCCCTTGTTACATCACATGCAAATGGTTACAGAGATTGTGGTGCCTACAGTCTGCACACTCTGTATACTTATAAGTGCAGTTCTACTGATGTTCCTTCTTCGGAGGCAAAGCTAAAAAAAGGTTACTAATAAAAGGTTACTAACAAAATAGCTTCATTCCATATATAAAGTTTAGTGTCAGTGTCTTCATCTTCATTTGGTTTCAAAGGCCTGCAGAGTTTCCTTTTTGGTTACTGTGATGATAAAGAAATTATTTTTACATACATATAACTGACACCACTTCCAACATACAGTGTCATAAAAGCAATCTGAATTTTAGTCGACTTGTGTCTATTTTTTAAAATGCTGCAAATACTATTGTTGGAGAACAATTAGAGAAAAAGCTAAAATTCACGTTAAAGAGATATACCTTGAGGTAACAAATGATTAAGAAATCTCAGCCAATTTTATTCACTGAAGTACTTTAGATGAAGTTTATGTTTCCTTCAGTGAGAAATTTTGTTTTTTAAAAACATACAGTGGTAACAAGAGGGGAAAAAATGGCTAAATTTTTTCTTTTAGAACATCATATCCAAACTTCAAACCACATTAGTCTGGGACAAAGAGAGACATCTTAGAGAAAACAAAAAATACCAAGTATTTTAGCTCCCATGTGAAGCTACAGAGTGTTATTAACTATCTAAACAAAGAATTCTTGAAAGACTTAAATTTTTACACAGATTATTTTGGTTCATTTTCTTTCAGATCAAAATCTTTTTAGAAGTGATACTTTGCATCTGGGACCTACATTAAATACTAAACTACTGAAATGAATCTTACCTCACTGAAGTGGGTATTGACAGAAATGACATACTTTTGCAAAATAGATGCGTGAACGGTTTATCTTCAATAGAACTTTTTGACTAATTTCAAAATACTTATATTCAATTTTTTATCACTAATTTATATTCTGAAATCATATATATGTTCTTGCTTAAACTTTGAGGTCAAAATGTTTAATGTTTTGTATCTCAGGCAACTATAAAATCAATTTGTCAAGGTAACTGCAATAAATGAAAAGACAATCAAAGCTCTGTGTGCTTAGAAATAGATCTGCCTTTGGACAAGTTACTTCTGGGACTCAAGTTATCTCATCTCTAAAAAAGGAGATTCCTTCCAGCTCTAAATGACAGAATCATGAGTATCATGTATTAGGTTATATTAAACACAATTATTATTGCATTAAATCAGCACTACATCGTGAAGAACAACCTAAGAGGACACTTGCTTGCAAGCTTCAAAACATGAAAAAAAAAGACAACATAAATACCTCTTACAAGATGATATCAATACACTTTAAGTGAAATGCACTTTGCTGCAGGCAACCATGTTAGTGAAATACATTTTTTCTTCAAGAATACTGTTCAATGTTGATTCAGACAGCTCTGTAACAAAAATGAAATTTCAGTGACTAGAAGAACTTTAAAAATGGTGTAAGTTCTGCCCATTTTCATAATTAAGAGAAAAACTGCTTCCATTCCACTGCGATATTCAAAGTTTGAATGACAAATGTATATACTACTTTGAGAAAAAACAATCTAAAAACCCAAATTTACAAAGCAGATGTATTTGAAATACGTTTCAATTTACTTAAATAACATAGAGCAAAGGGAAAAAAACCACTTATTTTAATTTATTAACCCAATACCATAATTTTTATACTACATTTAAGAAGGTATTCTTTTCAATTTTAAAATTCACAAAGTATGATATATTCAAAATTCTAATTCTCAGGCTGGTATATTTTCTATTGTTATTACTATTACTACCTTTTCCTTAAGACAGATAACAAATGGTTCAATTAGCATTTAGATAGACTCTAGCCAGGAACCTTTGATTTTCTATATTATTAACCATTTACCACCTATCCAATCAGTACAAGGCACTCATACAAAACCTGACCATAATAATAATGATGATGATGATAACTAGCTTTTCAAAAGCTCTTTAACTGTTTAAGGCACTTTACAAACATTATCTCACTTGATCCTCACAACAAGCCAGGGGATACACAGGCTAGAAGTCTCCTCCTTTCCCTATGGTAAACCAGTTCTACACTGAGCCCATTTGTATACTTATCCTATTAATGATCATGTCTTACCAAGCCAAAACCTTCAATTACTTCCATCATACCCTGATTTTCTTCTTATTTATATGCTGCTAAATGGAGATGGAGAAAAATCACAAAACCCCATTGGGTCCATATTTATATGACAGCAATCTCAATTGGGCCTTCACTACATCTAAGCACTTCTCTTCACAACTCTCTAATTAATTTATTACCCTGCTCACCCACAGCAACTTTTCCAAACCTCCCACAGCACCCACTCCCTCTCAGCACCCTCTTAGCTGAGAGCCTTGCCTTATTCTTCACTGAAAAAGTTGAGACCAATTGTCAAGAGCTCTCTCCTCTCACTCCTTCTTCAGAGGTCTCTTGCTACTATTTCCTCTTTCAGTCTGTTCTCTTCACTAAAGCATGCATGAAGATGTATTCTGGCTACTCTATAGCCTTCTAAATGCAGCCTTGAACCCATTCCATCTTGTTTTCTCCAGATTATTCCCTTTATCATCCCCACTCTAATCTTCAATCTCTTCTTATTGGCTGCTTCCCTGTTACCTCTAAAAATGCCCATGTCTTTCCCCAAACACACACAAAAACCCCTTTTTCAATCTACCACCATCCCCAGTATTGTCCTGTATTTCTCCTCTATTTTGTGGCTAACCTCCTCAAGAAAGTCATTTATCTTCAGTGCTGCCAGTTCCCCTCTTCTAAAGCTTCTGCAATCTGGTTTCTGACCACATTCTTCAGCTGAAATTGCTTTCTCCAATGTTACCAAAGACCTTGTAATTGCCAAATACAATCAATGGCCTTTTCTCTATCCTTTGTCCAAGGCCACCTTCTTTTTTGCCTTTTCTATGTTATCTCATCATGGATTCAGTTATCTGTGTCACAAGTTTGCTGGACAAGAAATTCTACTCAAAAGCTCAGTGCCAGAAGGCTAGGAGCAACTGGTGGACATTATAGGAGGCAGATTTCAGCTTCATATAAATAAAAACTTCCTATTACACTGAATTTCTCCAAAGTGGAATAAGTTGCCTCCTAAGACAATACGTTTTCAATCAGTGGAAGTCTTCAAGAAGAGACTGGTTGACTGTTTGGCGGATGTCATAGATACTTATGCTTCCCACATGGTTTGAACTAGGTAACCTGTACGTAGTTATAGCTAGTCAATACGGTGCTGGACGAGGAGTTGGAAAATCTCAAGTTTAAATCTGGCCTCAAATACTTAGTAGCTCTGTGAACCTGGGCAAACCCTTTAACCTATCTGCCTCAGTTTCCTCATCTATAAAACCTACCTCTCAAGGTTGGTGTGAGAATAAAAATACAATCATATTCATAAACTGCTTTGCAAAACAAAGTGCTATAAAAAAGACTCCCTAAAGCTATTGTTGTTAGGACCTCCAAAGTATCTTTAAAGTTTAAGATTCTACGATGTTAAAATAAAAGACACTTACTTCACGCCAGATCCACAGCAATCATTTGGGAACCTGAAATCTTATCTCTTTTATTCTGGCTTTGAGTATCAGTATCAAGTTGTCAAAGCTCAAAACTGCCCCAATATTTTTCACATACCCTGCATTTTTCTAAGACAACCTTTACCCTAACTTTAAGACTGAATGTTTAGAAACACATACTTGAAACAATTTTTAGTGGGCTATTTACCTGTACTGGCTACAGTATAGATTAGGTATTTTAAGATCAGGCCTCAGAGCTACTAAAATCATCTTTATGAGTATATATTATTTTCCCCTCTATCTCAATAGTTTAATTAGTATAGTTCTAAACTGTTTATTACCTTGTTTGCTAAAATTCAGATGGCTTATTGATGGGGTGTCACTCAGTTGCCAAAGTGTTTTAACTTCCTTCTGTCCACTATTTATTTCCACTCTCCATTTTTTTGGAGTCTCACTAATAAAAGAAAAAATAAGAGAAAATAAAGACCAGGTTTTTATAAAGGAATTACTTCAGGATTATAAAAGCTTACCTCTGATAGAAATTTTTTATGACAATTGGTCTGATTGGCAGCTGAAATGTATGTTTCTCATTAAGAGGGTTTCTCTTATAATATAGTATGCAAGACCTATAAAAATAAAAGTGAAAAGATTTTTTTTAAAAAAGAGAATAAGGTCCATTCTAAGATAAATTTCTTAAAGTCTAAGTTTTTAAAAATAGCAACTGAATTATAAACGTTTAAAGGTGGGAAACCTATTATAATTTGAAAAAAAAAAGAGACAAACTGTTGAACGTATAATCATGCTTAATACATGAACCAAAGGGGAAAAAATTAATCATGCCTAGCCAGCTTTAAAATAAAGAGACAGAAGATAAGAAATGAAGATGTTAGTAAAGAGATGGAATTAAAGACACCTCAGAGGACTAATATGATCTGATGCAGACTGAAGTAAGCATAACCAAGACAGCACGATGACTACAATAATATAAAAGAAAATAACTGTCAGACTTAAAAATTGGGATTAACCCAGTGACTGATCACAATTACAGAAGGGTAACAATGAATCATGTTTCCCACCTCTTGAGGGAAAAGGCAATAGACTAGAGATGCAGAATGTGACATTTTCAAATATGGTCAATATGTGGAATTGTTTTCACTATTTACAAGGAAGGGTTTTTTGAGGGGGTGGGAAAATAGTTAAGAATTGAGTGGGAGAGTAATGACACTAAAAAAAGAAAAGAAGAGAGAGAGAATCAATCATTAAAAAATAAATAGCAAAATGAAGTGCAACAGGGACAACAATAATCAGGAAAGGACTAACTACCATGTGAAACTTGAAATATAAAAAAAAAATTACATAGTAGTCCCTTTTTCTGTTCATTGTATGTGGACATGTTTGTTAATGTTTGTCAAATTCATAATAATAAAATCATTTTTAATAAATTAAGATGTTGAAGGAAAGAATAAAAGACATAATATATGTGGGGTGTAAAGGGAAGGATTGGGAGTAGGGAATTATATAAATATTACCACCATTTTGCAGATAAGGATGAGGGAAGTTAAATGACTTAGCCACAGTTATAAAACTATTTAATGCGAGATCTAGGATTTGAATTCTGATTTCCTGACTCTTACATGCAATGCTCTTACATTTTATTTCCTAATTTTATAAGTATAGGAATCTTGAAGTGTTTTCTTTCACTGAAACAAGGAAGGGTAGATCAAAAGATTCTACCACCCTCAGTTTAAGGTATTATCTTGTTACATGGAAGCAGGACATGCTTCCTACAAGAACAATTCTGCATAATTTTTAGTCAAAATGACCACCAGTCTATGTTGCAATGTGACAGTAAAAGACTCAGTAATAATAGTTAAATTTGGTCACATCATCATACAGATATACCACAGTAATCAGTGTAATCAAAAGTCATGCTCTCTTAGTTGTCAGAGACATTCTATTGCCACGAGCAAATATAGGCTAACGAACAGTATTAAAACACAACAGTTTGAATTATTTCTGAAGACAACTAAAGCATTTAATTATAGTCATTTAATTATGGTGACAAAAAGTTATCAGAAAATAATGACTACTTACTGTGCTAAAGTAAACAGGATTTCATGTGGAAGTTTAAGGTAAACCATGCAACTGATTACAACTTCTAGGATGTGGTGGAGTTTCCTAATACGATGAACTTGTTCTTGTGTATCTAAGGAAGTGGAAATAAAGTAATCCTGAAAGGAAAAAAAGCAAAAGGGAAAAAAATGGAGTCTTTCTATAGAAGCTAGCTAAGTGAAGGAGGCCTAAGTCTAGAAGACTGCAGGGAGAAAAGGAACACAGAGATATAGAACATATGTATTTGAGCATTATTCTTAAACTACACATTTTAAACAGTCTAGGTAAATCATTATACATATTTTAAGCAAAGAGGGAAAATGGCTTCTCAATTAAGTACCAAGAAATAACATACTGGCTCAAATATAGGCCACCCCCTAAAACAGATCATTTGACTAAACTGAGGTCTATATGAAAGGAAAAACAAATACATATAGTCATTGAAAAATAAAAGATTACAGATCATGCTTTTATCCAATTCAAGGGGAAAGTGGAGGGGGAAAAAGTATTATCTTTAGATCAACACAATCCCTTACAACTATAAAACTGGCTGCTCTGAGCAGGTCACAAAGTGGTTTATGGGTATTATCACATCACCCAGAGGAGAGAGAGAAAGTTTCATTTCCAAATGGATATCCTGTAAGCATCTTAGATTCAACATAAACCAAAAGAAAACTCATTATCTTTCTTTCAAACCCCTTCCCCCCACACCCTTCTCTGAACTTTTCTATTTCTACCAAGGGAACCATCACACTCCTCTAGTCACTTAGGTTCATAGCCTCAAAAATCACTCTTAATCCTAACTCTGACTTTCACCCCACACATTTAATTAGTTGCCGAATCTTGTTTGTTCTATCTTCTCTCATCTCACAAGGACACTATCCAAGTTTATCACCTCTCACTTGGAGTATTAAAATAGCCTACAAATTGGTATTCCCCAATTCCTGTCTTGTCTTCTCCAATTCTTCCTCTACATTGCTGCCAATGTCATATCCCTTTTCAAAAAACTCTAGTGGCTTCCTGCTGTTTGGCATTTAAAATCTTTATAATTCAGCCTTCCTCGCCAAACTTATTTACACATTACTAATTTCTTTTCACATTTTTTATAGTACAGCCAACTGGACTATTTATTTCATCTCATCTCTAAGTCTGTGCAGAAGTGTTTCCCCATATGTCGATTAATCTCATCATCGACATCTCTTAGAATCCCTAAGCTTCCTTAAAAAGGTTCACTTAAGACATACCTCCTACATGAGATCTTTCCAGTACCCCTCAGGTACTAGTGCCTCCTCTCTGAAATTTCTTTGTAGTTACTTATATAGTATATGTTATTTTCCCCCATAGAGGGTGTGCTTCTTGAAAGTGAGTACAGTTTCTTTTTTGTTTTTGAACCATCAGAGCCTGGCACAAAAAAGGTTCTTAATAAATGCCAATCAACTGATCATCCAAAGTACTATCACAATATTTAATATCCTTACAAAGACAATAACTTCAAAAGTACAGAGAATTGGCAAGTTTGCAGTAAATCCATGTACCCCATTTTCATTCCATGCATTTCTGGTTAGGCCACTTTCAGAACACATATTAAATAAAACTAATAATCTGAAAGTAATCCCTCCAATATTTCACATGTGCCTCTATTTTGCACAACGGATATGGTCCTAAATTGTACACATAACTTTGACAAAAGTTTAATGCATGTGTGAAATTTATTTAAATTAATTCTACTGTCAATATTTTACAAAAGAATACCTTCATTTACAATGTAAATAACATAACAACATTAATTTAGTTTTTCTATAATTACAGATTATCACACAGTAAATTTTTATTTATCTAAAATCTGGATGGAAAATTGAAAAACTTTTTTGCACCAAACTTCTATGAGCAAATCATGTCAAATAACTCAAATCAAAGATATGTTTATAAAAGCAGCTGCCAGATTACATCATAGTATAGAATTATTTTCATCTCTTATACTTTCTACAGCCACCATACTGTAAAACCAGATGAATACTCATAATAATGATCTAAGGCAATGCAAGATCCTAAAAAGCAAAACTTAAATCATAAACATGTTAAATTCCATTACAATTAAATATATTTGGACATATTCTAATTTCTTGAAAAGTGGTAATCCACGTACCACGAAAATGGTACTAGTGAGACCAGATGCTCTGAGGTCCCTTGCAACTCTGATATTCTGTGAATCTGTTATTCTGTAACATGATTCCCAACATTCTGAATAAATAGGATTTTCTATATTGAATTTAAGGCAAAGTACACCTATATATAAACAACACAAAATTATAAAAAGTGCAAAGCAACTAGAGAATGTCAAAATAAACTTACCAAATGGTTTAATGATGCAAGCTCCTGGCCTATTAAACAAAATTAAATATATATGTGAGTGGAAAGCATATTCCCAACAATAAAATAATAGCTCCCTTAATTATCAAAGTAACCCTCTACATAATCTATTTGTAAATGTTACAACTTTAATCCTCTGTGAATTTTTTCATAGTATTAAGCTACAATTATACAATGCTATCATTTATCCCTGAATTTCTCAGTTTCTGTTTAAAACAATTTCTAAAAAGTTTCAAGTGCTGGGTGTGCTCAATCAACTCACACTAAAATATCTTACAAGACAACGAATGACAACTGTGGAAAGAAAAAAATTAAGTATCTGGAGGGTTGGCGATTAAAGATGGTAATGGGGAAATTAAGAAAAAGAGAAACAGCAGACTTACCTATAAAAAAGTTAATGTAATCTCTCTTTATTTTGTCCAAACCAACCTCCAAAAGCATTCGAATTGGAGTAGTACCAGTGAGTGGAACTATATCCATGGCTCCATGGTAAGACTGCTGAATGTGTTTACTGAGTAAACCACTACTCCCTCTGTGGAGCTAGAAATAAGACATCTCTTTTAGAATATTCATAATAATCTGAAAGTAAGTTAACATCATTTGTAAGAATATAAATTCAGTTAAGCAGAAAGCTACCAACATGGATCTAAATAAGGTTTTGCCTTATATAAGCATTCTGCTTATGGTTTTTATATCCTCGCCTACAAGTGGATCATATCTATTCACACACTGGAAGTCCCATCCTTTAAAATCATATATATCAAATAAGTAAAATATATACATACCCAGGGCTGTACATCCCCACGTCTTAAACACTGTAAGATCAATGTAAAGCACTTCACCAAATCTTGGTATGAATTGACACCTTGAAAACACAAGTTATTTCGATATTCATTTTTGTAGTATTTTTGAAATTGTTATAAAAGAAATCTTTTTTAAGCCATGTCAGGTAAAAAAAAGCATATTTGTCAATGAAAGAGAGACACTAAATTGAGTTAAAAATTAAGAATTAAAAGATCTAATAAGTTGATAATAAAGCAAAGGAACCAAGTGTCTATTCTCTATTATAAAATGGAATGTTAAAATGATTGTAATTCTAACAAGGTGGTACAATTAAAAAGAGCCCTGGACTTAGAGTTGGAGAACCTGGGTTGGAATCTTACTGTCACTTATTAGTAAACCTTTGTTGACCTTGGTCAAGTCATTGGATCAGTATGGCTCTCAGTTTCCTCCTCTATAGAATGAGCAAATTAGACTAAATGACTACTAAATAGTCTTTCCAACACTATAACAGCATACTTACTCATTCTCATTCTGCACCACAGCTGCTCAGCGAAATCCAGATCACCTCGTACTGTGAAAAGACACTTAATGGAATCGTCGACTGCAGCAGTATCACATTTCAATACCTGAAAAAGAATTAAATTTCAGGGAATGCTTTATTTACCAAAAATGTAACGATTTCTAGGTCACCAGAATCAAATTTTAAAACAGTCCGCACAACTCACTTATTAAATTTAGGCAGACAATTAAAAAAAAGTGTATACAGACAGACGCACAGGCAGTACTCTTGTTCAGTTGTGTCTAACTCTCCATGACCCCACAGACCTCAGTTCATGAGGTTTTCTTGGCAAAGATACTGGAGTGGTTTGTTGTTTCCCTTTCCAGTGGCAAACAGCTGGCACTTTTACATACCCATTTATCTTTATAAATACATAATTTATACTACCTTTTAATTTATATTGTATTAACATACAGTCATGTTCTGGTTATAAAAATGATATATATTTCAGAAATTTATCATGTAAATTTATTGGTTGCCTTTTGGAGGGAAAAACAGTAACAGAACAAATTCTTTAAGAGAAAAGTAACCAGCTAATATGATTCCTGAGGAGAACTCCAAAAATTGGGTCGGTGAATAAGAAAGACCAAGGGCTAACTTTCATTGGCCTTTTCCATGGAATACCAGGGCTACTCCTGTAAGTTTAACCTTCTTACAACTTTGTAAGGTACCTGTTCTGTTGTTTTAAACTCCCATTTTCTGAAGTAACACACACCATCATAATGGTAGTAACACACACACACACACGCACACACAAACATCACTTAAGACTAACAAAGGAGTACCTGCTATAATGTATCCATTTGAGATGGCACAAAGTCAAAGACCAAGCATACCATGGAATGAGGAATTATCTCTGAAGATTCTTAACAAAATGTCCACATACCTTGACCTTTTTTGCTGCACTATCAAATCCATCCAGCTTACTCTTCAAATCTAAAAATTGAAAAATGGCATTAATGATTTTCCATCCTGTTCTTTCCTTCCTTTCAAAGAAGGAAAATACCTTACTCAGATTAAAACAGTATACTGAAGCTGCTATAATTGTAGTCTAGAGCTGGAAGGGACCCTAGAGACCATCTGATCCAAATCTCCCTCATTTTACAGATGAAGAGGCTGAGGTCTAGAGAGGTAAAACACTAGCCTAAAGATCTAAGTAGCAGTAAAAAGCAAAGCTATGATTTAAACCTAGGTCTTCAGCCCAGAGTCAGTGTTTTCCCCCCAATATGTCTTTTGTCTGTTTTGTAACATACAGTTTCTAAGTTTAATATAGCACTATCACTATGTAACCTAATCTAAGTATTTGGAATTTCTAAAAGTACTTCTCTTTTTCCTTTTACCATATAATACTGCAAAACAGAAGATCTCTCTTCCTTAACCACGACAAACTTTCTTTACTTTAGACATACAGGGTACTATCACAAAGTCCTGCTCAAACTAAAATTATTTAAGTTGAATACATATAAGTGAGCTAAAAACACAAATACCATTGAGAAATTCCTGAACAAGGTCAACAGATGATTTAGCCTCCGTAGGCTCAGGCCACTCAGTAACACCAGTCGTCAATCCATCAGCCAAAGCCTATTAGCAGAAAATACATTGTTCATGCAATTAACGAATATTAATAACATGCCTAACCAAGTGGAAGATTCAAAAAAGAAAACATGACTAATGCTTAACTTAAGATTGTGCTCTATAACAGAGTTTGGGGGAAGATCAACATACATGAAACAATTAGAAAACAATGCATCTAATAACTATTACCTGATTATACCTAATTATCTCTCACATGTATCATATCAAATTCCAGTTATTAGTAAGCGCACTGTTCTTTAGTGTTTCATTTGTTACTTAAAACAGCTCACATTTCTTCCACAAAGTCCTATTCTGGTTCTTCATGGCATGGAGTTGATTCTGGGTTCCTGAAGCCTATTTCAGTGGGAACTCAGCTCTAGTTGGCTCTACTATACTGGAAAAAACTTTGTGTATAGTCCCAGCAACAGACTGTGTCCAGCTTAGTTTAAGTACAGAAAGGCTCGTCACCAGTAGCTGGCCACTTAGTGCTCCACCACCACCAAAAAAGTGGTCTTCAGTCTTAGGTGGCTTCCTTCTGCTTCTGCAGGGATGGCAGAGTGGTGGTAAAAGGGGTGAGAAAGTGTTAACAATCAAAGTTTTTAGATAGTCTTTAACTTTAACTTGGTTGTTAGTACTCTAAATGTGAGATTCATGTCCAATGACCAACAAGCAGAGAAATTCTAAGAACTTGTTGATAACGTAAATTAAATCATAATATGCTTTTATGCTTTGTGCAAAAAGAGAATGACACTGGCTAATTTATATTCCTACCTTCTAGCCTACAAAAAATTTTTATGAGAATCACTGACACAAACACTGAAGAATTTAATCAAGTCATTTGTGGGGAAAAGGCAAATGATAATCCAAAATAGACCATATCACACAGATAACCGAAATATGTGAATATTCTATGGCTTATTGTTTGTATTTTTAAAATCTATTTCTGTTAGGCAAAATGTCACCCCAAAGGTATTCTTCCAGCAAGGTGTCTCCCACTTATACTTGAAAATTATTCACGATTCCTTGAATGATATAACAGATTACTTGTTCAACAACCTATAACAGATATTAGCCAAGGCACATGTAAGAGCTGTATGCTCACCAAAAGTATCTTCAGTATCATAGAGGAAATCCAACGCAGAGGTCAAGTTGAAGAGGGATTTTCTATTACATGGTGTATCAGTAATTAAGGCGGGACTTTTTTTACCGTTTTCTCTTTTGGAGCACTTATTTAATCAAGTGCCCTTGACAAGTCAGCCTTTGTTTCTCTGATTAAATCAGGAGCTTTTGAAGACCTCCTTACCTCAAGGGAAAGCTTAGTTTACATGGGTTTGAGTTGCATCTTGTGACGCCCTTTGACCCTGAACAGGGTTTATAAACTCAGAAGTTGGTGTTTTTCCTTTTGCGTTCACTCATGAAAGGAGTGTTGAGACACTGGGCAAGCTGTTGTAACTGCTCCCACCCCAGGCTTTGCTAACCCAGACCCATTGGTTCTTCGGTCACTATGAATTGTGATTTGGTCTGTTTATATTGTCTGTTTCTAATTTGTTTGTGTTTGCTCTGAAGTTCAGCGTGCTGGCTTTTCCTCCTGAACTAAGTGAGTTATATATTTATATTTGATTAAAGTGAGATTGTTAACCCCTTTGTTACTTTCCTTAGTAAAGCAGATCAAAGAACTTGTGCTGGCAGCTCTTCTTGCCAGTCTTGTTGGGTCTTACATCTCAACAGCTGCTGCTAGCCAAATTGCTGTTACATATGGTGAGATTCTCCAGAGGCTCTTGTTTGTGGCTATCACTCTGTGAGTTGCATCGAGCCAGGAAACACTGCAGAGCCTCACAGAAAGGACTTCTAACCCCTCAAAAAAAAAATCTGACCTAATCATTCACACCCCCAAAAACCCAAGTGAATGAAGCATGTCTATGTCCCAGATTATGTCATGCAATTAGATAATCTATACCATTTGTGTTAGTATGTACAAATCTAAGACAAACGGTATATATGGAAGTGCTGGGCCCAGAATTAACACAGGAAAGGATGACACTACATTGCTTTCAGGATACTGTAGAGCTCCTTTAATGACTTCAAATTTTTTGACAACACCACTCAAACTATTATGGAAAGCAATATGGAATTATTCTTTAAAAATCACTAAAATCCATACTCTCCTATTCATAGATCCCACTGCTAGTCCAAAACCCCAAGGAGGCAAGAAAAAAAGGACCTATGTTCATAGCAGCACTTCTCATGGTACCAAAGAACAAAGTATGTGCCCACTGACTGGGGGATGGCTAAACAAATTGTGAAACATGAATGGATTAGAATACTATGGGTAGTGTTTAAAAAAAGAAAAAGATGACTTCAGAATTTTTCAAATTTCTTTTAAAGAAGACTTCAGAGGAGCACAAAAAGACTTATATACACTGATGCAGAGTTAAAGAACCAAGAAAACAATATAAACAATGGCTGCAACTAAGTAGAAAGAGGAAAAAAATGCAAAATTTAATGCTATGTAATTATAATGATCAAACTCAAATCCTTTTGGGAGTTAAGTGGGACAAGGACAAGGAAGAAATAGAATATTACATATACTGTCAGACAACTGAAGAAGTTGGTTGGTTTTGCTGAATTACATTTTTTATCTTTGTTACAAAAGATACACGGACTAATACTAATACTTTTCCAATACTGTTACATGGCTATGTATACAGTATATATGGAAGTTAATACATTCTTTGGAGAACAAAAAATGGTTATCAGAGAGTTCCATGAAGAGATACATAATGGAGACAAAACAACTGCAACATAATAACTAAAAAGCCTCAAAGAAGAACTAGAATAAATATCATCATCTGGAAATGTAGAATGGGCATATATGGATGGGTTGTGATCTACATCAGTGAAAGAACCATATAAACTGATAAAATCATAAATCTATTTGAACAGAAGCTCACACTTGTACAGCACTTTAATTTTGCAAAGAGTTAAAAGCATCATTTCATTTGGTGCTCACAACAACCCTGAGAGGTAGATGTTATATTACTATTTCCATTTTGCATAAGCTAATGAAGTTGAGTGACTTGCATAGAGTCACAGGGATAATGATTGAGGCATGATTAAAACATAGGTCCTCATGGTCAAGTTCACCATTCTTATTTACTATGCTGTAGAAAGTATACGAGTACTTTCATATTTTGACAATTTTAACTTTGTGCCCCACATGAAATTTCGAACATTAGTATGTTGGCTTACTGAAAGAAAGTAAACAAATTTCAGTAAAATGAGAAATAAATTTTTGTTGAGTGTGTGTGTGTGAAGTCATCCAGAGACCCTAAGTGTGAGAATCTCAACTATAGAAGAAACAGCGATTTTCATCTCAATTAAAGATATTGTGGTAGTGATAATTTGATTGAAATATAAAATGTAAGGAAGATTGCAACTTTCAGATTGATACTCACAATTAAAAACTTCAGCTCTCTATGCAGATGATACAAAGGGCTTCTAGGATCTCCAGGTTCCACTTTAATATTCTGAAAATCCCCCATAAGTTTTTAGTACTAATATCTTACACATCACGAAGTGTTGTAATTTATTACATTTCAAACTCCTATGTATCCCGCCCCCCTCCAAAAAAAACAATAAAAACTTACTCCTATAATTCCACTGTAGTGTGGACGCCTGATGCTATCAAAAGGGAAAAAGGTAAAAGAGCAGAATACACTGCTCACCCTGATACTCGTATCATCCATAGATATTTCAATTATTTCTGAACCCAGACATTCTAATATGAACCCAAGCCATTACACCCCCTCTACCTCAATCTCTTACAATAATTATGTTATAAACTTTCTCTCTCCCCCACCCACAATCAATCAAGTACCTACATTACTAGAGAATCCTTTTTACATGCTCTTCTGTACCCTTTCATTGAATTTCAAAGGGCTATAAGGTAGGAGAAATAAAAAGACTAATAATATCAAGTCTCAATATTTAAAATCAGCTACAAAATCTCAAACTTATTTTAATAGTCTCTCTCCCTTTCTTCCTAAAAGTCTGGCTTACCTAGTCCCAGATTAATATTTCTAAATTCCATCACCTACTTTCCTCTTTAAGGAAGAGTAGAGAGGGAAAAAAAAAAGGGAAGATCCTTTTTTTCCACTTATGACTGTCAGAAACGCCGTCAATTAGTAAAAATTCCACTAATGAAATTTTAGCATTATGAAAATTGATTTTATTATTTATAAAAAGATGCTATCTACTAACTGATGGGAGGACCTCAACAGCAAGACAAGAATTTCTGAATGCTCAAATTAGAAAGAAGCTGTTCCCTATGACAAACAAAGGAATTTTACTGAGACCTAAATAATAAAAGGAGGAAAAAATTATTTCTTACCAATACTGAAGCAGAAGTAAGAGGAGGTGTTTGGAGAAGCTCCTCCACAGGACTCCATGAAATATCCAAACCAATAGTAGTGTGTGAAAAGGGAATTGTATCATCTAAGGGAGTGGATTTAAACACCTCATACTGAGCAAAACCCCTAGTTGTTACCTGAAAAGAAAAGCCTATATTAATCACATAATTAAGCATAAAGTCCACATAAATAAGAGACTGGTAACAGAAGATACTTCATTTCTTCCTTAAGGAACCCAAAATCAGACGCAATACTGGAAAATGACCTAAAGGAAGATAACTATACAACTATTCTATCTATAAGTAAAGAAACACATTTTAAATTGACTACAAGTCACTATGAAAATTATGAAAATTCACATTATAAAAATAGTGCCAATTAGAAATCTTAATAAAAGCTTCCATAGAAAGATAGGTCTGTATGTGTACATACACAGCCCCTAGTTTTAAATAAAAACTTTAAAATGACAGACAACAGTTACAACAATTAAAACACATACGGTAGATGACTTATGTCTTTTCAGGTGTGAACTCTTCAAATCTTCAAGATTTACAGAAGAGTTTTTCTCAGGTGTGGGACCTGGGGGGAGGGGGAGGGAAATTACAGATTAAAACCCTAGTTCAGGTTTAGAAGACTTAAAAAAAAACAAATTACAATTACTTCATAATCCTTAAGATCTCACCTTTACACGTGACCACTTGTAAGACAATTCCTGTTATGCCCTTCTTTGTTCTAATAGGTTCTGCACCTAGCCAACAGGTACTTTCAGGATCTGAGCTGTCACATTTTACCCATAAAGGGGGAAGAGGCTTAACTGGCCCTTTAATCTTCAAATGGGTCATATTAGGATTTTGCGTCATAGTATAAAGTCCAATCAGCTGCCTGGAAAACAGAATTTTAAAGAATTTTAGGTATAGACTGGGATTCAAGTGGAAAATTTTAATTTTGGCAAATCCTAAGTTTCTTATAAATATATGCTAGATCATAAAGTATTTTATTTTAAAGCTATAGAAAATAACTTTTTTATGAATAGTTCTTTTGTATCCCAGTGCCTAATACCCTGGGGTCCCAGGAAGATAGTCAATGCTTAATATTTCTTAACTGATTCTTTTCTTTACGACAGCAATAAGAAATGGTGCTAGAGAATAAAAGTTTTAGGCAATTAAAAAGAGTAAGTCATGAAACTTAAATTCTCCTAAAAGAGGGACAGGAATGGAGTATTAAAATGTAATCAAGAACATTTTCCTTTTTTCATTGAGAGGAATACTTGACGTATTTTCTACCCGTATTTGGGAAATTGGTGTAAATTATTACTACTGGAAAAACGGAAATACATACTGTCCTTGTCTATTTGTCACTTAAGAAGCAAAGAAATATTGGATATGTAAATTGCAGACACTGTTAGATATGGTCATTGTCTTATAGTTGGCAATTTTTTTTTTGTCATCATAAGAGTCACTGGGAGAAATTTTGATGAAAATGACTGGCAATTTTAAAAGGGCATCAATAAAACTTAAAAAAAAACTAAATTTAAAAAATTTAAACCCCACCAAATTCACAGCAGTAAAAATTATGAATTAACAAGGGCACTTCTTGCAGTAGAAAGAACAATGAAGAAAAATTGGGTTTGATTCCTGGCTCTGACACTTTCTTGAAAATGAACAGGTTAATTACTCTGAGCCAGTCTCCTCATATCTCAGTTGGTTACAATACTTGTACTACTTGAATCACACATGGTTGTTACAAGAAAAGCACTTTGAAAACTGCCAAGGTTCTCTATCAATGTGAGTTATTATGCATATGTCCTTTTACTCCTGAAATTATTTTTGGGATCAAAAAGCATTTTTTAAAAAGTTCCCTCCTTCAAAAAATTTTTTTAAAATGAAACTCACCTGGCTCTCTTAACAGGTAAAGCAAGTGGTCCAAAATTTCCATTCACAGGGAAACCAGAAATAACGGATTCTTCAGACTGTGATTCTTCTGTATGCTCCATTTCTTTTTCTTTTGAACGCTTTCACAAATATTTTACCATTATCATTAGTCATAATTAAGACAACAGGGCTGACTTTATTAAAACTATTAATAATTGACGAAAATATTGTCATGGATATCCAGAGACAGAAAAAAGAGCCACTACTTAGCACCACAAAGCAAAGGTACCTGATACAAAGACTCAAAGCTATAAGCTACAAAACAGCTGATTGTTCAGAGAACCCTGCTAACAAAACCATTACCCACTTCCCTAGAATCCACCATCCATTTTTCATATTGCCACCACAGGGAATAGGAACACTTATGTAGAGAAATTATATCCTTTCCTACCAGCAGCATCTCTAAGAGGCTCTCTTCTTTTCCCACCAATCATTTCCACTGCTACCACCTGAGACTTAAGGAACCCTTTCTTTTGGCTCCAAGACAGCAGCTTTCCCTCGTTATCTATACACCTTCAATCAGTCACATCCCACCGTGCCTGTCATTTAGAGAACGAGAAGTTTCTTTAGTAGGGTAGAAAGATTATCAAACTACAAACTATCTATTTCATCCTCAGTCCATGTTTCTGCCAAAATCAATATTCACTCTGTCAATAAAGACTCTGACTCCCTATCCTTTTTCAACCACAGAAATGAGTAAAGTCTAAGTAGCTATTATAGCCAAACGATTCATCACTTTGTGACCAACTTTCTCACAATGAGGAGCTGATCTGAACTGTTAGGTTGATCCACCCTACACCTACTCATCGTTGAAGGTATTACAGATTGGTAGGACATACCAGAGTTTGCGCTCCACTGAGTCTTTGAAGACCCAGGGACACCATGATGAAGAATCAGAACTGAACTTTAGTACAAGTTAAAGACAAAATATACTCAAATAAATAACAGATAGGTAGTATGGTCATAGAATGGAGCTTTGCCACCTTAATAAATTTTAAAAGCATTTCAGTTCTGAGTTCCTCCAAGCTCTTCAACCTTAACCCTCTCTAGCCCCATTGCATGACTTCCCAAGAAGCTTAGCTTTTCTTCATAGTCCCACCTGTCATCAAGAACATGACTCCTTCCTCAGGTGGACTTCTCTATCGCTGACTTCCCATATCAATCTCAAATGGTATGAGAAGATTCTAACATAAAGAAGCTATGCCTATGATGAAATGCCAGAAGTACTGATGAGGGAAATGAATATGGTAATGGTAGGAAGAATCCTAGAACAGGGATTTGGAGGTATAAACTCTAGACCCAACTATGTGCCTATCGAGCTGTGATTCAGGACAAGTCATTTTCCCCTGTTGACCTCTACCCCACTTGCAAAATAAGGAAGGTATGACTACATGGACTTTTAAAGTTCCTTTCATCTCCCACTACAGCTCCCTTATTGAGATTTCATGATTTGTTTTTCTCTCCTGCAGAATGGTGTCATGGATAGCATGTAACAGATTTGGAGGCAGGAAGTCCTGAGTTTAGATCCAGCCTCTGACACTTGCTGGCTATGTGACCTTGACTTAGGCATTTATCCTCACCTGTAAAATTAGAGAATTAGACTGAATGCCTTTCAAGGTCTCTTCCATCTCTACCATCTATGATCTTATGATCCCTAAGCCCAGGTTGAATTATCTAAAGGCAGGAAACGAGCCCTCCAAAAAGCATTCTTCCTGGTTCCTGGTCCTAAGTGTCTCCACAAACTCTCTTTTTACCTTTAGCTGCTAACACATATGTCCTGAAGTAACCCTGATTAATTCTTGTTCTTCGCATTTTTTTGTCACTCTTCCCTAGCCCTGGATTCAACCTCATCTTTCATAATTATTTTCTTCCCAACCACCACAAATGAATATTGCTAAAATTCCCTTGCTAACACAATAGGACCTAAGATAGCTCCAGTCTATAGCAATAAAGATACACTCTTACAACATGCAGGGGAACAATCACAGCACCTCTATGTTCCTAATGCTTTGAACTAGTTGGAGGATGCTAAGTATTCCTAGGAACAACTAGCTCCAACTATATAATTGCTATTTCTTTGCACTCTGGGGAAAAGTTACCTAACATATGAATTAAAATCTAGTCCCAAACCATTTGAAGACTGGTATTAGCATTACAATGTAAGCTCCCATGGCACCCAAAAATTAATGCTATTCTTGTGAATTTTGCATTTTTGAAGCAATGTTTTTCAAGCGCCCATTTCAATAGGAATTTTCAAAGAAAACATGTATGACTGCTTTGCCTTCCCCCCCCCCAAAAAACACCTCCAAATATATTATTTTGTCCCTGTTACACTAAAATGAACTTACTCCAATAAAAACAAAGCAGTTCACACTTGATCTCATTTCTCACCAGGCTGCACTACTTTGGAACTTCTCTATCAGGCCCCAGGAATCATTATTAGGAAAACTTCATCATCTTCGAATATTATATCATTTTTGAAACTCTACCTCATCACCACCCCCAGTTTATCTGACTGAAAGGTAGAGCCATGGAGGGATGGAATTCAGCTCAGAACACCTCATTTCTCATTTAGTTGAACTACTTTGTTAAGTCTCTGACTTTTCCACTATGCTGCTCCTCCTGCCCTGGGTTCCTTCTTTCCTGCCCCTCCTTTTCAGCTGTCTTTCCCCCATGAAGTGTAAGATCGTTGAGGGCAGGAACTGCCTTTCTTTTTTCATATTTGTCCTTAGCACTTAGCTAGACATATTAATCCACTCCACTCATACTCTTTTTGAGACTGGTAAGTCTCCTGAGTGGTAAGGTTCCACTCACTCCACTCATACTCTTTTTGAGACTGGTAAGTTCCTGAGTCTATATTTTCATCCCCCAGTACTTAGCAAAGTGTTTAGTATATCATAAGGGCTTAATAAATTTTTTCACTAATGTATATTTACATAAAGCTTTATAATAACGAATAGCTTTACACACACTATCTTATTCACTCTTTGAAATAATCTTATGAGATGGTTAGTTCAACTATAATTACTCCCCCCCACACATGCCAGGGAGCTTGAGTGAATTGCTTAACATACCTTGAAAATGACAGGGCTGAGACTCAAACCTAAAATTCCAAGTTCAGAATGCTATCCACTATACCATTCAGTATAGAAACATCAAAGTGTCCTGGAAATTTATCTTTGCTTTAATAATAGCTAACATGCACAAATAAAAGGAAAACTTTACGTTAAACATCTATGAATAAGAATATAGAGCCACTGTTTACTGAAGTAAAGATCTGAAATTTGCAGCACATTTGTGAACATTGCCAAAGTAACCATGTGTGATCATTAAGAATTAAACAAAAACCCAGTCCCACTTACCACTTTCTCCATAATAAATCTCATTCCATATCTACTCCCAAAACCTTCCAAAGGATTTGACCGACTTTCAGTAATCAATTTAACTTGGACATCAGTCTGTCAAAAACAGGAAGTTTAGTAAATACGCATTACTTTAAGGAACTCTAATGTCTTACAGTAAAACTCTATTTTCACATATTTTAACATAAATACCAGTACTATGAAAGGAAAAGTATAAAAGAGGACCTGAATGAAGCTTATAAGCATTTTATGGAAACTGCATGGTAGGTCTATAAATGAGAAGATAAAACTAGATTATCTCCAATAATACTTATAGATCTAAATTTGCTTGGTCAATGTTTAAAATTAATTTTAAAGTATCTCTTGCTCAAGCTCATCTTTGTGTCTGGTATACTCTTAATTTTCTCTACATCATTATCAATGCTTTAAAAGCTTTGTAAAGTCCATTAACAACTCTCCCCCTAACTCATTTTTTTTTTTTGCTACCATTACCACAAAATTAGTAGCCATTCTTTCAGTACTGTATAATTTAGGACTTTAACACATCTCTTATAAGGTTAATATATGATCTAGCTAATTCATTAACTACATGATGAATGCATGTGCATATGTGTTCATACAGACAAGTCTGAAAGTTCCCTGGAGACCCCAAGACTGCCTATTTTACACATTTTATTTTTTAACTTTCAGCAGCAAAGGACAAAGCTTGACATATTAAATCCTAATGAATTATTCCCCTGATGGGGCATAAGGAGAGGAAGGGAAAAAGGATTGGCATGTTTAACCATCTGATCAATGCTTCAAATATATTCTACAAAATTCTTAGAATGAACTGAACATTTGCATTTTAAAATATCTTTTGTGGATTAACCTTGGCTTTTATCCAACCCATAAAAATAAGCATTTCATCCCATAAACACTCTACAGAATTAAATTATTACATTTTACATTCTAGATTAGAGTATATTTTATAATTTCATGGAATCTAGGAAGACCATTGTCTTTCACCTACATTTTCCTAAGCTAGCACCAAAGGATCATGAAATACACAATGTGAAAATGACTTAATTAAAAATAACATCTCTCACAAAGCTATATTAAGTAAAAGCATAAAACAATCCCTGGAGCTGATATTCAGTACTTTTCCTTGAGATATACAAATGGTTGGTATTTGTTAACACGTATATACAACATTAATTAATTTTAGGTATGAAGATCTGTTTAAAAGTACAATAACTTTATACCTCATAGAAAAATGGATCTTTCCTTACTTCTTCCATTGCTCTGAAACACAGAAAGATTAAGATGAAGTTAAGTTGTTTGTTAGAATAAAAATAATTTCATATTACTATTACAAGAATTTAAGGTTTTAAAATGCTTTCCTTACAAATGGTAGGGAGCTAGGTGGTGCTGTAGATGGAAAACACTGTGCTCAGAGCCAGGAAGACCAAAGATGAAATTTGGCCCGAGACACTTACTAGCTATATGACTCTGAGCAGGTCACTTAAAGTCTGTATGCCTCCGTTTCTTCAATTGTGGGTAACAGCAGTACCTAACTTCAAAGTTGTTCTGAGGATCAAATGAGATCTTTGTAAATTGCCTAGCACAGTGCCTGGCACTTAATAAAATGCTTGTTTCCTTCTATCCTATATTCCAAAGAGCTCAAAGAAAAAAGAAAAAGATTGATAATACTTATAGCAGCTCTTTTGTAGTGCACAGAACTGGAAATTAAGTGAGTGCCCATTAACTGGATATTGCCTGAATAAAGTATGGTATCTGAACATAAAAGAACAGTGTTATTACCATAAGAAATTATAAAAGGGACAGTTCGGAGAAACATAGGAAGACTTGTATGAGCTAAAGTTGAATGAAGTGATTAGAACCAGAACAATTTATACAACAACACTGCAAAGAGAAATCATTATGAAAGACTTAGGGGCTTTAATTAATGCAATTATGTCTTGGATATAACTGACCAATTTGGGATTTTTTTTGCTTGACTTTGGGTGATTTGTTAAAAAGATTCTTGTTTTTCCTCCCCAAAGTGTGTGGGGGAGGGGAGGGGAGGGTGAGAGGGAGAAAAAAATGTTTGTTAATAAAAAAAAAGAAATAATTTTTAAAGCAGCCAAAACCACAAGTTTTGTTACTTCAAGTCTAATGTTTTTTTTTCTATTACTCCATATTATGTAGTCAATTACTTTAGACGTTCAAAAGTTAGAAATATTTTTCATCCCTAAGCAAAAGACTAAACAAAGGAAATTATACAGGATGCCACTGGCAGGCTTGACTTCAATGAGAGGAAAAAAAATATTAGATGGTCAAAAACCAAAAATAAAGAAGAAATGGTATAAATATGATTGAAAGTAATCTGCAAGTCACATTCATCCTGACTGCCATTTTGTGCAAGGCAGGAAAATTTATCAGTGAAAGAAGAGAAATTTTAGTCAAAAGGGAAAAAAGGCACAATCTAGCAGCTCGAAGTTTTTTTGATATGTAAATAGCCTGCAGATAACTCCTGGCCACTGGATTTGGCAGTCCCAGTCATACACTACAGACAAGGATGCACTATCAGAACCCCTTATAGAAAATAAGCTGCTTCCAAATACACGGTCATTAAATATTTATTGAATTGTAGTATTGTCTTACAGGGAAAGATATTCTAGTTTAAAAAAAAATCTTACAACGATGTGTGTTCAAGTTTCAAAAGCCCGAATAAAGTTTTTTTTCTAAAATCACCAAATAAAACGGCTTGCTACCTCTCCCCCTCTTCACCCCATCCCCCGCACCCTGGACAGGACCGCTAAGCAAAGATAATGGAGAAAGAAGCAGCTGCGCAGCTGCTCCCTCCTAAGCCGCTTAATCCTGGTTAACTCTCAGGAATGCTGGCTGCTTGAGGCCCCAACTCTTGGTCTCCAGATGAGAGGCCCGCGAAGGGGGGTGACTGGGCCCAAGCCAGTCCAGCAGAGACAACAAGGGCGGCATCAGCGATGGCCTTCAGGAGGGAGGCCAGCCCCGGAGGGGGGCCCCCCGACCTTGCTACAAAGTCTAGGCCTAGGCTTCAGACTTGGGAGATGAGAGGGAAGGAAAAATAACTGTCCTGCGAGAGGGGGAGGGGCGGCTTAGACTAGGGCCTGAGCCCTGGCCAGGCCGAGCGCAGGGCCCGTCCTCATCGCCCTAACAGAGGCGGAGAGCCGAACGGAGCGAAAGGCACAGAGAGGCTACACGAGTTGGGGAAGACAACTCACTGAATTAGAAGGTCATACAGGCCCGTGGCCGCCTGGTTCACGTTGGGCAACATCGCGTCTCTAGAGTCTCGGAGCTCCCAGGCCACGTCTGCGATCAAGTATGCACCTAGTCTCTGACGTCACGGCGTCGTGACCTGCTCCGCCCCTCCGGACTATATTTTCCCTTGAAGGGAACCGATGCGTCTTCTCCACTAATTTTTTAAAATAATTTTCATGACATACGATGCGTTTTCTCATTTAAATAATATCTCCTTCTGGAATTAAAAAAATAAGTACTAATTACTTTGAGAAACGTTTTTACGCGTGACGTCAAACCCCACCCCCTTTAGGATCAGTCCGCGAAAAAATGAGTCCCAGAAGTCTAACCTATTTTACAGCCTTCAGGATTGTTTTAATAGGTGAATTCCACCTATAGAGGAATAAATTGTATGTTTAGAAAGTAAATCCTGGGTAAACAAATGTTCCGCTTTTCTCCATTGGTTCCGAAATGGTACAGAGCGCAGGAGGAGGGATACATATAATTGTAAGTCGGTGCTAAGCATTTCCTTTTCCTGCAGGAGCCATCGGGCGGAGAAGAGCGTGGCTCTAACTCTCCGGTACCCGCTATGGTAAGTGAACTCGTTGGAGGGGGACATCCCCCACACAGAGACCCTAGGGTGGGAAACCTGGTGCCCCGAACAGCGGAATCCATATTAAAAGGAGAGGGAGAAAAGCTAGAGCTCCCAAGAACGCCGCCTCTGGTGTGGGGTGGTTGGTGTGGCGAAAGGGCAGCCATCTTAGAAGCAACGTGTGTTTTCGGGAACAGGCAAAAAATTCGGAGGCCTGCAATCTATGCGTTTACATAGGATGAGGGCGACGGGCTGCCAAACCCCTGGGATTCAGAGCGGCCCAGATCCAGTAAAAACCCGGTTAGTGGAGCCTAAACGCCCCCCCCCCGTTGGAATAAACGTAAGGAAAAAAGAAGTGGCTTTAGGCCTTCCTCTGCTTTAAAAGTATTGATGTCACATGGCCTTGAATGTTCACTAGGTTTTTTTTCTTTGAAACCAACAATCTAGTAATTTAGAAGTGCCCTAAGGCCTACAGTACAACTGACTGAATTCAGTAACTGTAGTTTAATGTGATAAGGCATTTTGATCTCTTGTTGGGAAAAAAACTGCAGTATATATGTAGTTAATGTCTCTAAGCTTAGAGGAACCAGATCCAAAGCAGGTTTATTTACCTTGCTTGCATTGAATGAAAGAATCCTTTATGAGGGATTGCATCCTTTTGATTGCACCAAAATCTTAAATAACATTCACTGGTGTTTGTTTGTTGGATTGTTTTGAAGATTTTGTGTTCGACTGGCTCCATTTAAGTCTCTTTAATGAGATCTTTGGAAACATTAAAAATCCTAAGTTGAACCTTGCTTGGGAAAACATCATTGCTATGATGTCGTAATTTGCGTCTTACCTAGCGTTCAGTGACAGTTGCCTGCTGTCAGTAAGCTGACGCTTTCTGGGTGATGACAACTTGTAACTGAGCAATGTCCATGTGATTCTTAGAAATAAAAAATGGCTAATTTTTTTCCCCTAATAATGTGCTTGTTACTCTTTCTTTCCCAGGCTTGTGTACGTCCCTTGATATCTGTGTACTCCGAAAAGGGGGAAGTATCTGGCAAAAATGTTACCTTGCCTGCTGTCTTTAAGGCTCCTATTCGTCCAGATATTGTGAATTTTGTTCATACCAACTTGAGAAAAAATAACCGGCAACCTTATGCTGTCAGTGAATTAGCAGGTATGGACACTTATACATATAGCTTGGATTTGGGTTTTTAAAAAAAAAGAACTATGAATTTGAAGAATTGTGGGCTTTAAAAAACAAAAAAAGAAACCACCTACATTTTGACTCTACAATTATAATTTTGTGTGAGTTGTCTGAGGTATAGCTCCAAAGGGAAACTGCTTAGTGTGCTACACAGAAGTGATGAGATTTCCACTTCATTGGTCCGTGTTTCTGAACCATATGATTTTTATGGAAGTTCTGATGGTGTGTAGTACATGCATTCACCTAGGGTGATGTATTTAAGTCTTACTTGCCCCTCTCCTTAACCCCCCCCCCCCCTTTTTTTTTTCAGGTCATCAGACCAGTGCTGAGTCTTGGGGCACTGGCAGAGCTGTTGCTCGAATTCCTCGTGTTCGAGGTGGAGGGACTCACCGCTCCGGCCAGGGTGCTTTTGGAAATGTATCCTTATTATTCATCTTTGTTTCCTAAATGTGGTATTATGAAGTTAGTGATGAAAATTACTTTGATGTAAACTTCCTGTGTTTTGTGGTCACTCATGGCGTATGCTATTCATTATAGCAATCCTATGAGGTGGTTAGCGAAACTTAGTTGCTAGTGTATATGTACATATAAAGCATCTCTCCAGTAAGTACTAAATAGTCATAGAGGGAAGGGGTAGCGGTGACATAAAGAAAATTAGCTTGCTGTGATGCTGTAATTTGCGCCTTACTCTGTTTTCAGTGACAGTTGCCTGCTGTCAGTAAGCTGGTACAGAAGGTTGCTGAAAAGGTTTCTCTGAGCAAGATCTAAGTAAAAGGGTTTTTTTAAAGTTTTTAAGTGGTAAATTGGATTCTTGACTGAAAAATAGATGTGTCGAGGAGGTCGCATGTTTGCTCCTACCAAGACTTGGCGCCGTTGGCATCGCAGAGTGAACACAACACAAAAACGTTATGCCATCTGCTCTGCATTGGCTGCCTCTGCCCTGCCGGCACTGGTCATGTCAAAAGGTATGTTTAAGTTAGAATGGTTTGAGTGAAGGACACTTCACTGTTGCAATACAGACCTCACTCTCATATTTGGGGGAGAGTGGTCCAAATAATACACTTAAGTGAAATAGGTTTGAAAATAATTTTGGTGAAATGGAAATAAATTGAATTCCAGTCTTACTTTTCTCACCAACTAGCTTTGCATGTGATTTTTGAACATTCTCTGGGTGTTTTTTCATTATTAAGGAATTTTGGCTGTGTTTATTGATTCTGTTAGTTTACCCTGGTCTGTTTTCCCCTTTTAGCGTAGAGAACTTTGAAATTCCAAAGACGCGTGTTTTTGGAACCAGTGATATAGAAAGGAAGCATTTATATAATGTCTAACATGTGCTGGGCACTGTACCATGCAATTTACAAATATTTAATTTGATCTTCATAACAACCCTCCAAGGTTGATGCTCCTATTATCCCTATTTTACAGATGAAGAAACTGAAACAGACAGGTTAAGTGACTTTAAGTGCTGCACAGAAATGATGAGATTTCCACTTCATTGGTCCGTGTTTCTGAACCACATGATTTTTATGGAAGTTCTGATAGTGTGTAGTACATGCATTCAACTAGGATGTTTTTGATATATTAAATCTCATGTGCCTTCTCCTTACTGGAGGTGAGGGTCTGAGGCCAGATTTTAGCTCTGGACTTACTGATTCCCAGCTTTATATTTACTGTGTCACCAGCTGCCTACATCTGATAATTGATAGATACGCAAGTTAACTTGCGTGTCTCTTGTCACTGGCTCTATATGGTCAGGAAAAATTTCTTGGAACTAATTTTCCTATGAAATAGGGACAAGTGTAACCAAAATAATTTGTTTTATTCAGGTCATCGAATTGAAGAAGTCCCAGAACTTCCTCTGGTGGTTGAAGATAAAGTTGAAGGGTATAAGAAGACCAAGGAAGCAGTTTTGCTGCTTAAGAAGCTGAAGGCATGGAATGACATCAAAAAGGTGAATTAAATGGGCACTTTGTATTTAGTCTCATTATAGTTGTGCAGACAAGTAACAACTAAAATTGGAAAATGAGGTTTCGATGTTCGGGTTTTATTTAATCTTCTCTTAGAGGCGGTTTTAGTATAATGGAAAGACAGCTAGAATTAGGAAATAAAAGCAACTTCTCCCCCCTAAGACTTAATACCTTTGTTGCCTTTTGTAAGTCACAACCTCTCTTAAGCTTCTTCATCTATAAAATGGACGTTCTAACACATGCGATACTCTTAATTTGTGTAAAGTGCTAGAGATAGAAAATACAAAAACAAAGTGTCTGCCTTCCAGGACCTCTCTCAGGAGAGGGAACATAAAGAATATAGAAACAAGATAATTTTCGAAGGGAGGGAATTAGTAGCTGGGAGTGAATTGCGAAAGATTTCATATTAGAGGGTTGTTTTTTTGAGCTGAGTCTTAAAGGAAATGACAGATCCTCTCATGAGAGGGAAGAGTAATTCCAGGTATGAGAAGTGGCCAGTGCAAAGCATAGTGAGGAGAATAGAGTATCCTTTATAAGCAACAGCACCAAGGTCAGTTTGGCTGGACTTGAGAGGGGAAGTAAGTTGAAATTGGAAAGATGGGTTTTGCCTTCAGGGGTCCAGTGGAATCATCAATCAGTAAAGCTTAGGTCTGGTTTCTTGCCTCCAAATATTACACAGCCTTGTAATGATGAGATTATACTTCATGGTCCGTGTTTCTGAAACAATATGATTTTGTGGAAGTTCTGATACTAGCCTGTATGTGTAGATGCATTGGGAAGAACTTAAATCTGATGTTTTCTTCAGTTTGAGAGTTGTTACTTAGTACTAAGTAAAATGTGAAATTTTAAAATAAGGTGCCTCTTGAAACACTTTTTTTAAGGTCTATGCTTCTCAGCGTATGAGAGCTGGTAAGGGTAAAATGAGAAACCGTCGTCGGATCCAGCGTCGAGGACCTTGTATCATCTATAATGAAGACAATGGTATTATCAAGGCCTTCAGAAACATTCCTGGTAACTTTTTTTCTCCTTAATATACTTCAATACTCTAAGAATTAATGGTTGATTTCATCAGTGTGAGCGCTGTGCCTCTGATTTTTATTTAATCTGAAAAATGTACTGGCTTGCAGGCACCTTTTTTGTGGGCCTCTTAAACTTGACCATAGTTGAAAGTCTTTTTTTTGCCTGAGTATGAGTGGCCAGAGCTTAAGGTCCATTAGCATAGCCTTTAAGATTTATGGTTACGTTACCGTAGGATTTGGAAGGTTTTTTTCTCTGAATATAGAAAATAGCCTTGTAAAGATACAATTCTATTTCATAGTCTGTATATTTCGTTTATGATATATTACACTTCATTATAACAGTTTGTATTTAAATGCCTTTGTTTACCTGCAAGAAGAGGTAGGTGGCATATATATAGTGAAACAGTTCTTCACATTTTGCTTTACCATATAGGTATTACTCTACTTAACGTGAGTAAACTGAACCTTTTGAGACTTGCTCCTGGTGGGCATGTGGGGCGTTTCTGTATTTGGACTGAAAGTGCTTTCCGCAAGTTGGATGACTTGTATGGTACATGGCGCAGGCCTGCTACCTTGAAGAGTCATTACAAGTAAGTGATTTCTAAATTGAACTGTTTAGTATTACTGAAATAATATTAGAAATGATGAGATTCCACTTCATTGGTCCGTGTTTCTGAAGCCTGTGATTTTAGTGGAGGTTCTGATTCTGGTCTTTTAATGGTGAAAATTTTTCAGATTTTCATTTTAAACACAAAGCACCCTGATTCTCATAAGGAACATCTGAATTTTCTCCCTTTCAGTCTTCCTATGCACAAGATGACCAACACAGACCTTACCAGGATTTTGAAAAGCCCAGAGATCCGGAGGGCCCTCCGTGCACCACGGTAAGTTAACAATTATTGGCATCTAAGTTGACACAGTGGTAGTTAGAACTTCACTTTTGTTTTAGTGGTGAATGATAAAATTTTCAGAGCTTAGAATACTATTCTCTAAATACATCTCTAAAAGTATGTTAATATAAAATATATCCTCTGCTTTACAGCAAAAAGATTCATCGACGAGTACTCAAGAAGAACCCACTGAAGAACTTGAGAATCATGGTGAAACTGAACCCCTATGCCAAGACAATGCGCCGGAATACAATTCTACGCCAGGCTAAGAATGTAAGTAATGCAAAATAAATACTGGTTTTCTTCTTTCATTCAGTTTTTTGGTTTCCTAATTTTCCTCTCAATTCTTTGCAGCGGAGAATCAGAGAAACTAAAAGAGCTGCCGCACTAAAGAAAATTATGGAGGCAAGGAAAGCAGTAGAGGAGAAAAAGAAGAAGCTTGTAGGTAATAAGAAGGTTGCAGGAACTAAGAAGGTTCCAGGGCAAAAGAAGCCTGCAGCAGCAAAGAAACCTATGGAAAAGAAGCCTCCAGCTGAAAAGAAACCTGCACAAAAAAAACCTGCAGCTGAAAAGAAGCCTGCTGCATAAATTCCACATATCAGTTTATTGGGCCACAATCTATTGTGTCAATATTGTGAATTTCTAAAGAATAAATATTCAAAGTGGCTTTGGGAAAAAAATTTTTTTAGAATTCCATTTTCACAATTACAAGCTTTCAAAATCTTCCTTTCTATTTCACAACAAAGCTTGAATTAACCTGATTGCTTTATAGGTGGTGTTATGATTGGGCCTCGAATTCAAGACATTTGTTAAATCAAACACTAGGTGCTGGCTGCTGTACCACTTAAAGCATATAACTATGTATAGACCCTTAAAATTTTGAGATGGCTCTAAGCTGGGTGGGTGCTTTCAAAAGAAGTGGAGAATTGATATTTTAGCCTAGTCAGTTAACTGGAAATTAAGGGTGCACTCAGTACTAAGCCTAAGTGCAGGTCAGATAATACACAAAACCGCACAGGAGTGGGGTAGAAACAACAGGAGACACCTCCCTGAGTTCGAATCTGGCCTCTGACACTACTGTGACCCTTGGTACGTCGTTTTATTCAGCTGACCTTAGTTTCCCCCATCCGTAAAATTAGCTGGAGAAGGAAATGCCAAATCCCTCCAGCATCCATGCGAAGAAAACTTAAAATGGGGTCACGAAGAGTGGGACATGAGGGGCAACCACTGGAACCAGAGTAGAAGGGGTTGTACCAGGTACAAGGAATAGTATGGTCACCTGCCGCTGGGGGCAGCAGTAGGGCACAAGATGCCTGAGAGCCCAGAAAGGAGTTACTGGCATTGCCGCCACTGGGCGAGGCTCATATCTGCTGGATGATACCGACCAAGGGTCGGCCCCGGGCTACAAGTCTTTTAAGTTGGGTGGGCTAGGATGCAGTGTGAAGCGGCTGTGGAGGGGCATGGAAGGTGGGGCTTCTCACCGGTTTTCAAGACCTGAGAAATTTTTCACCGGCCCTCTTAGAAATCGCTTCCGGTGGCTACGTTAACGGTCCCCCCCGCGGGAGCGGGTAAATACCGGAAGTGATTCACCCGCCCTTTTCTAAGATGTCTGCTTGCCCGGCCTCTTCCGCATGGGGCCTTGCTGTCGTCGGACGGCATCTCCACGGGCTCGGCTTGAAAGTCGAAGGCGTGGCGAAGACGACAAGCAGGCAAGATGCTGAGCCGGCTGCAGGAGCTCCGCAAGGAGGAGGAGACTCTGCTGCGGGTGAAGGCGGCGCTGCACGACCAGCTCAATCGGCTCAAGGTAACTCCGCCAGCTGCGATCCCCAGGCCCCGGGGACCGGGTGAGGCGGGGCCCCTCGAGGGGCCGCCCCCTGGAGGGAGGGGAGGGAAACCGATCAGGGGCGTGGCCGAGGTGGAGGCAATCAGCCACGCCCTTCTCCAGTCCTAGACCATTGTGGCTCCCTCTCTTCTTCCCTTTCTCCTTCCCTTTCTTCCTTCACCCCTTCTCTCCCTCTTATCACCCCCAAAAAGATCCTCTTGTGCCCCGGGGTAAAATCAGGGAATACCGGACTAACGCTCTTGCTACCTTGGATAAATCAGTTCCTTTCCCTTCAAAAGCATTTATCGAGCACGTGCTGATCCCCAGGCACAGCCCGGGGATACCAAAACAAAAAAATGGTAGCTGCACTCGAGTACATTCCTTTGGGAGTATGAGGGGGTAACGGCAAGATGTGCACAGATAAGTAAATGAAAAATATGTAAAAAACAAATATACAATATCTTCTCCTGGGCGGGGAGGAGGGTAGGATCAGGCAGGGCTCCTGTAGGAAGTCTCTTCATCTCTTTCAGCCTCATTTTCCTTTCCTGTCAGGGGTGAGAACCTGCGGCCTCGCGACCACCAGTGGCTCTCTAGGGCCCCAAGTGCAGCCCTAAAGTCAAAGGGCCGCACTTGATCTAGAGAGCCACAGGTGGCCTCCAGGCCGCAGGTTCCCCACCCCTAGCTAGACGATAGATCTCTAAACTAAACTAAGTGATCTCCTGAGAAAATCTCCGGACTTGCTATCAAGAAACATATAATCTAGTATGGGATATGAGGAGCACATAATTCTATTAGTAACTAGGCATAATGCAATCACTCTCCCAGGTGGTATTAAAGCATAGTTCAGCACTCAAGAGGGAAAAAATTCTCACTCTGCAGCAGGATTATTGACAATTTCATAGAAGAGGAGGCATTCAAATCAGATCCTGAGGGATGAGCAGGATTTCAGCAGATGAGGTAGTAAACCGCAGAGAAGCTAATAGGCCAATTTGGCTGTAATGTAGGATGTTTTAACAACTGTAATGTGAGATGGCTGGATTGGAAAATTGGGACCGGATCTTAATTAGAAAGGACCTCTGGGCCCATGTAAGACTTCAGATGAAGATTACTTCTTTTCTCACCTCAAATGCTTTTCTCAAATTTCATCTACTTTTCCCACCTTGTCATTTTCTCGATGCCTTATCAATCAACATATATAGGCCACAGAGATCTCTCTAGTCTGAAGTTTGATTTTATTTTGTCTGTGAATTTGGTAGTTAACCTTTCTTGTGGTCATGTCTTAGCTCTCTCCTCCTTGCTACATCGTTCCACAAGGACTTGTGGATCATACTTCTGTGGACTGGCAAGAGCCTACCTAACATAGCAGGTGGTCAGTTGTTTGATGGTAATGATGATAACTAAAGAGGCAGAAAGAGTAAGAGCATCCAGGTTTGAAGTCTGACTGTGGTCCTTAACAATTCAAGTCACTTAATCTCTTGGGGGACCTCAGTTGCCTCATTTGCAAAATGAGGGAGTTGTAAATGCTCTCAAAAGGTTCCTCCCGAGTCCTTTGCTCCTGTGACATCCATCACCCATGCTCTCTCTCTCACACCTGCCAACACAAAAGCCACCCCCTCTTCGTGGTTCCTAGCTACCTTGATCCAGGACTGGTCTGGCAAAATTTTAACAAGCTAGGAGGAAGAGACCTGAGTCTGTCCCCCTTAGGGATGTTCAGGCTTGGCAGTACTTGCCTTGAAGTGAGCTCAGCTACAGAAGGGGCACCTACTTTCTTCTCAGGCTGAACAGTTTGAATTGTCCAGGGGGAGTTCAAGAGGGAGAGGGCTTCCCTTACCCTCTTCCTATAAGGACGGTACATGTCAGGAGCTCTGCTCTTCCCACCCCTCTGCTGGTAGCAAAAATCAATCAGAGGGCTGCATTTCATTTCCCCTCCCTTAGCACACAATGTGAGCTTTGTTTTCTCCTCTTCATTCATTGTACATAGAGTAGTGGAAAGCAAAATGACCCAGTTGTCTCATGTTTCAGGTTGAAGAGCTGGCCCTTCAATCAATTATTAGCTCCAGAGGAGGGGAGGGGATGACCCATTCTTCACCTGTAACGGAGGAACCAGAAAATGTAAGCATAAGCAAATGCAGGACTGTGGAAAAACTAAAATTCAGAGTTAATGCTATAATTTTCCTGCCTTTTGGTAATAAAAATCAATATAAAATAATATTTTTGAGACTGAGGGCCTTTAGAAAATTATGAGAAATTCCATTAATTGCTTAGGTTAGTAAACCAGTTGGTTTTTAACTTGCTTTTAGCCAAGCACAAATTCAGTTTTCACCATTTTTTGATTGCTTAACTCCCTTCTGTCACAGTAGTTATTCTGATAATTCCAGGCATAATGTTGAGGAAGAGTATAATTTGTCATGTGTCAAAGCCGTTGCTACTTTGAGACTGGTACATACACATTGTAACAAACATGCTTGAAAGTTACCAGAATCAGTAACTTGGGGGAGTTAATTTCTACAGATGCTGTATTTACCAGGATGGCAATACAGTTAAGCTTCAGGATAGGACAAAAATGGGTTTTTATCCTTAATCTGACCTTCTCCCATCGAATGACCTGCGGTAACCATTCAGCAAGCATTTATTAAGCAGTACATGAGTACCAGGCCCTGGGACATTTTGCTGGAATTATCTGTTTCTTCTGTAATAAAAGATAAGAATTAATGACTTTCCCCTAAGGGAATGTTATATGTGTTTAATAAACTTCAAACCATTCAGAAATAGGCTCAGTCAGCCCTAGTCTGCCTCCTGTTAGAGCCTACTGACTCATGTTTGTAATGCAATTAACTAAAACATTTAATCTGAAAGTATTTGAGGAAAAGAAGGGATGTGACTATACTCGGTGAGTCTGATTCTTCAGTATCTTAAAGATAGAGATGAGGAAAAAAAAGATTTAGCTTTAGTTTTAAGACCTGGCATTTTTTAAGTGTTTGGTTTAAAAAAAAAAACCATTAATATGTGATCTCTTAGGCACATCAGATCTTGGTGCAGGTAGACAATGAAACGTCCATCAATCAAACTGAATTACAGCTAAGCACAAGAAAACATGTTCAAGAAGAAGAGGAGGAGGAGGAGGAGGAGGAGGAAGAATCTGATTCCTAAAGAAGAAAGGGAAAAATCCGAATTATTTATCTAAGTTAATTTTAAGATTCATGGACTTTGTTCATAGAAACCATTCCAGTACAACCATTATGGCCTACTAACAAGGAATGAAGAACTCTCAGAAAATGCACTATTAAAATGACACCATAGCCCACTGAAGCTTTAGTGTTGATTTAAAACAAAAACTGATCATAGGAAATTCAGGCATCTATACTTTATCGTTGGAAAAAAAGGTCAAGTTCACATAAGTCAGTCAAATTAGATATGTACACATACTAGAGATAGAACTCATGTGACATTCTATTGAAATATTTATGTATTTGCAACCAGAAGAGTTTAAATGTTAGTCAGCCTTTCATATTTTTCTAATACAAGTAAAGACATACTATTAAACTCCCTTTTGCACACAGCAAGGCCATGTTCTAAGTTCTAGAATCTAGTAGATGGAGAGGTAAAGAACAGGTATAATGGGATTCAGCTTCTCATAGAACATAAGCTCTTAAATGCCAGCCATTCTGAGGAACACAGAGCACAAGCTATGCTGCTTGGCGTGATTGTGAGCATATTTTCATTTGAGTTACCACATTGTGGTAAAATGTAGTCAGTAAATTTTAGACAGAAAATGCTCTCTACAGATACCAAAGAAGAGTCAAACCATGTTCTTATATAATACATATTATAATAATAAAATGGAATAGTTTTAAAAATCACTTTTGTATTCAAGGAAATGTGCCACGTTTTTTAAAAAGTCTTAGGATATACTTTGGTGGATTTGTTTGTACAATAAAAAGAAAATGGCTAAAGAAATAGGACATGTAAAAACTCCTCATTTGTGGTCAAGATTCATTTACATGCTCTTTCCCTTCTCATGTAGGATATGGTTAATTTAGTTCAAACTCACACAGCACAAATAACAAAACATAGTAGCCCCAAACACAGAAAAAACTCCAGGCATTCTTGTGCAGTTTTTCAACTGTTCCAAAAACGACTACGTATACAATTTCAAAATCCAAGTCTTTATTAAATTAGAAACGCTCTCATAGGAATCAGAAACTGAACCAAACATGTTTCCTTGAAAATACTATCTAATGTTAAATTTAAAAAACAATTTTCTATTCACTTTGTTCAGGACAGAGAACTTTTGAATAAGTTCTAACTATTGGCATGTATGGAAACCCAAACTAGGAAGACTGCATCAGAGAGGTGCTTGAGGATATAATTATTCTTAGTTGCACTAAGTTAGGGTATGACTAGAGACAGCTAAACTAAATCAAGGCTGAAATTCAATTTGATCAGTGATTCACTGATAGCTGCCAATCTACAGTAGCAGTGAAAGTAATCAAAGATTTATCATATAAATTATTGCAATTATGAAACCTGAAAACTGACCAGAATATTTAACTCTGATGTAGATCAAGGTGATAATACTAGAGTAGTGTTATACCTATAGAAAACTATTTTGCCTTTTCTAAAATGAAGCAAGAAATTTAAACAATGAATGTTTCTCCTTTTTTTTAAATCAGATCACAAATCTCATTCAAGTTTTCAGTCTAGTATCTAGTAGGTCAGAGATCAGCATACCAGAAGATATTTCCCAGATTTTTTTTTCATCTGATAAAGCAAAAGTCCCCTCTGTCAAATGTTTTTATTGGCTTTTTATTGTGTAGTCTTGCTCTAGGCAAAGAAGAAAGTGAGAAGGAAGTTCAGGCAATGTATTTTAAGTTTGCATGCAATAAAAGCCCAAACTTAACCACTGAAGGAATCATTAAAAACCTTAGATGGCATAAATTGCCAGGAATGCAGAATTCATTTGCCTTTTGGTGACTTAGTGAGAGCTGTAATATAAAATTCAGATTGCTCACCCGTGAAGAGCATTAGCACAATACACAAAATATATATTCAACCTTTTACTGCCATGAACATTGGTTAAGAAACCAATTCCCACATTTTTATATGACTGTTCCCAAAGTGCTGTAAAAGTCCTACCGATGCCAGTAAATGAGGAAAGGCTTTTGTTAGTCATTTCAAAAATATCTCATTTCTTAAGTTGGTAGTCCCAAATAAAAAGTGGGATGGGAACAAGGAGCAGCTGAGAAAGGCTATCCTATACACTTAAACATGCTTCTGAGCATTCTAGAGCTATGGCTTTTGTATAATTAGAAGATAACAAAGGGATACAACTTCGAATAGCCACTCTACACAGGCAAATGCTTGTACCCTGCAGACACTGCTGAACTCTAGATTTAAGAATACTTCAGCTTAGAAAAACCCGTTATAGCCACTAAAATGCATAGAAGTGTTACAATGGGGGGGGGCGGGGAGGAAGGGGGAAAGCAAGACCATGAAGAGTTAGATTCCCAAGGCCCTTCAGCTTGGTCTTGAGATTTTTTCCCAGACCACTACCCTTTACTTTTGAGAAGAAATGGATGGGTGTCAAACTGGCTAAATGCTGGAGGGGATATGGGAAAACAGGTACACTGATGCACTGTTGATGGAGCTATGAACTAGTCCAACCATCCTGGATGATTTGGAACTGTGCCTAAAAAGCTATTAAACTGTACATACCCTTTGACTCAGTGATTTACTAGGTCTATAACCAAAAGAGATCAAGGAAAGAAGAAAAGGACCCATATATACAGAAATATTTATAGTAGCTCTTTTTGTGGTGGCAGAGAATTGGAAACTATGAGAATGCCTATCAATCAGTTGAGAAATGGCTGAACAAGTTATGGTGCATGATTGTGATAGAATACTGTGCTGTAAAAAATGATGAAGGTGATGGTTTCAGGAAAACCTGGGAAGACTTATACGAACTGATATGAAGTGTGCAAAAGAACCAGGAAAACAATATATACAGTAACAATGATAAATTGTAAAGATAATCAACTCTGAAAGACTTACTTAGTAAATGATTAAAATACAATTGACCAACTGCAATTTCAAAGGACTCGTGATGAAACATTCTATCTACTTCCAAATAGAACTGATAAACTGAGAATGCAAATTGAAACATTTTCTTTTCTTTTTTTTTTGGTACATGGCTAATGTGGAAATTTGACTATACGTATTTGTAATGGATTTTGGTTTTTCTTGCCTTTTCAACAGGTCGTGGAGGGAAAAAGAAACTGAAAATAAAGTTGAACTGAATTAAAAAGAAAAGTGGGTGGGAAGGACAAATAGGGTCCTTTCATATTTCTGGAGGAAAGCTATAGGAAGATGCTGATTTATAGATAAGGGTGTATGGTGGGAGAGATTTTGAACATTACTGCAATCATTTTTGATGTGGCTTCTAGAAATATAAAATGACAGGAAGGCATCCAAAGGCACATTATCTCAAAGCATTAAGCCACAAGCCGTTTCTTTGTCCAGTATTTCCTTCTTTCAAACGCTTCCTATTTTCACCTACCTACCCACATAAAAAGACTCAGCTAGGTTTAAGAAACCAAAATGACCATTTTCCTGTAGAGTGATAGAAACATTACCTGAGGTAATTGACACAGAAATCACTACTTTTCAACTCTTCTTTTAAACTTGATGATATATTTATTAGAATAAGAGATTAGATCTGTTAAACATTTGAAAATAAAACGGTTAAAAGGATCTCCATACAATTTTTAGGCACTATACACACAGTTGTCTTACAATATATTCTGTAATTGGATTAGGAGGAAGATAAATCCGATGAACTTTAATGACTTGATCCACTGGTGACATTTGAAAACACCCCCCACTATTTTAGAAATGCCGGTCGAAAATTAAGAGACATACACCATCGAACAGCTCTGAATATCCTACAGAGAATATTTTAAAAATAAATATAGAAATATAGCCACAAGTCTCTAAGTCCTCACAGTAGACTGATGAAGCCCTGGCTATTATGGCAGTGCGGGGCTCTGACTTGATTTAGGTGAAAACAGCTGGATTCTACACAGAAAGCAAAAAAATTACAACACCATGACATCCACTTTCTAATGCTTGTTTTCATAGCAGCAAAAGCATGCTTCCCATGCACTGCTTGTGAAGGACATCTCAAAGCTCCTCCCTTCCACTTTCAGGTAAAGGGGGTAAAATAAGCCTTGAGAGAATGAAGTACCAAGTGTCAAAAGATTCCCCCCCACCCCCCAAAAAATCACAAGACCAGCCAGCTGAGGCTGAAAGAGCAGTGATGCAAAGAATATCCGTTGTCGTCAAAATTTCACTAACTCAACATCGCATACTTTTTTTTTTTTGGGGGGGGGGTCATTAACACAAATAAGAAACCCCCGATGCAAAGCCAATTCCAAGAGAGTAATCATAATTTAAAAAAAAAAACAGAATTTGGCACATGCTATGTTCTTCATCCTTCTTCACAGGGTAAAATGCACATCTGAACAGAGACAAGCATGAGAAATAGGACCTAAGGTAGCATCATTTTGCACAATGGGGTAAGGGAGCTGCCTTTCTCCAGCTTGCCAAAGAAACACTTTAGACACCAGCAGCATGAGTTGGCGTGCTAGGCTGGTTAAGGCCTATGGTGGAGCAGAGCCAGCCTGCAAAATCAACTTCTTCAGCATCAGACCTCTTGATAAAAGCGTGAACCTGTATGTGAGAAAATGTGGAGAAGAAGCAACATTAGAACATTAAAAGATCTCAGTATGTATAAAAATATATGTATTATCCTTGGAAATTAAGGGAGTGTCTGTGAATTGGGAAATGGCTCAACCAACTATAGTATATGAATGTAGGGAACAATTTCTGTACCATAATAAATGATGAAAAGGATACTGTTTCTGAGAAATTTGGGAAGACTTGTAGGAACTGATGCAGAGTAAAGTGAATAGAGCCAGAACGATTTATTCAGGAACAGCAATGTAGAGACAAAGAGTTCTAAAAGGCTTTGATCGATGTAATGAACCACATGATTCCAAAGAACGAAGAATAAAGAGTGCTGCCCGCTTCCTGATAAAGAGGTGGGCTCAAGTTGCATAGTAAGACATTTCATTTTCGGACACAGAAATGTATTTGTTTTGTTAAACTATGGATATCTGCTACAAATACTTTTTTCTTTCTTTTTATTTAAAAAGAGAGATGTTTATGAAAGGTGGGATAGGAAGGAGGTACAGGGAAAAGGGTATCTCTCTGAAATGAGAACAGAAGGAAATTACAGAGAAGCAGGACAGTTTTGAAAGGGGCAGATTTGAATTGATCATATACTTTAAAAGAAAAGCAAACTCTGTAATAGAGATCGACAATTTCCTGTGTAATCCTCTCCTCTTCTACAAAGTATATAGAAATGTCTCATTTTACTTGGTACTTGTCAAATTCAGAATAAGAAAATTATTTTTACCCAAGAACAATAAGATTCAAAAGGAATACAATAGTCAAGATGATAAATTGAGCTTGTTTGAGCTTAATGGGTCTCCCACTGCCTGCTACTGTTTGGATAATGGCTCAGGGAGGTGAAGGGAGATGACTATGGCTATGAATGGACTGGCCTTAAAAAAAGACTAGAGGCTTATATATATACTATAAAACTCCCCACCATCACCAAGAAGTAGATGAGACCATATTTCAGGTTGCATGTTACCTCTGACAACCTTTTTTCTCCTTCAATATTGCCCTTAAAGTTAATTAAATTTGGATTCTACCTATATCCAAATATTGAGCAACAGACACACGATACAATTTGCCCTGGCCCGACACTTCCTTATGGTAGTGACAGTATTAGTGAGAAATCTATTAAGATTTTTACTTACCATAAGTTGCTTCAAATCAGCTCTCTCTGCTGGGTTTTTTATTAGGCTTAAAAGAAGAGCAAATGAAAATTATTTCTCTTTGGAGGTAAAAAAAATTACTAGTCTCTATAAAATTAACCCCTAAAAGATAAATTAATAAGCTGAGTGTAATGTGCAGTGTGATTACCTTATATAAGGCTTGTAACCCATAACTGACATAAACCCAGAAGCCCATGAGAGAATAATCAAAGATGTTCAGAGGGGAAAAGCTATGGTGGGTTATCACCAGAAAAGCCAAATGTGGAAATCCTATAGAGGAATATAGTCCAATATTGAAAGCCAAGTTCTTTAGGATATACTTTCTAAGAATAAGAAGCCAACTTACCATTTATTCACAAAATCTTGAAATTCCAGACTAAAGACTCCGCTGGGCAACTTTGGAGGGGGCTGAAAGACATGATACAATGTCACACCTAACTCTATAGAACAGTCACTGAACCCTCCCACAGGCTGGTCCTGAGCAAATTTTCTCTTCTATTCTCCTGCCTTAGGGCAGGCTTGCCCCTGAGCTATTAACACAAAGGTAGGGCACAGTTCACTCTCCTTGGTTCTTAAGATACACTGTTGCTACGATGATGCCAAAACTATCCATCTTGTTGGTATCAGGAACCCTATTCCCCATACTTGGTGAGATGATGTTTAGCAGTATAATTAACGGTGATTTTAACCTAATTTGCTAATCAGTGACAGGAGGGAAGCTAGATCCTCTTCAGTGGTTCTAACAACATAAAAAAGTTTCCTAAAAATATGTGTCTACATAGGAAGGGGACACAGTTAATGTTTAAAAAAGAAAAAGCAAGCAAACATTAATTCCATGAGGGAGACGGTTTAGAAGAATGCTACCAAAGCACTCTAGGACAGGGGTCCTTACAAGGAAAGAACGTTTTTCTGATCTCCATGAAGATTATCATGTTCAGAAAGGATCTTTGCCCAGTATTGTTTTTAGGAATAACCAAACTGAGGCAAGGACTTTACAACCTCTTCCAACATAAACAAGCAGGCCTAGAATCTTATTATAAGAGATAACAATATATACCCTGGGCCATTTCTCCCTATAAATAACCAAGGAAAGTAAGACTTTTCTTTTTCAAATTTCCTAAAATTATCTTAGTTACATCCAATCAAATCCCACAATCTGGTTCCAACCTGCGGTTCAGCCTTATCTCTCAGAATGTCTATGGCCAGACTGGTCCACATTGCTCTTTACTACTACCTAAGATGCCTTTTCCTCCCTCCCTTTTCTTCTACCTAATCCATAATCTGACTATCCTTCAAAGTCTAGCTCAGGGGTGGGGAACCTATGGCCTTGAGGCCACATGTGGCCCTCTAGGTCCTTGGATGCAGCCTTTTGACTGAGTCCAAGTTTTACAGAATAAATCCTTTCATTAAAGGGATTTGTTCTGTGAAGTTAAGATTCAGTCAAAGGGCCACAACTGAGCACCTAGAGGACCATATGTGGCCTTGAGGATGCAGGTTTCCCACCCCCGGTAACTCCATGGAGTCTTCTCTAACTACTCCTGAAGTGCTCCCTCTCTCCTGTAAACCATTCACTTCCCACTTCCCATACATACTAAATAACTACAGTACTCTGAGCCTCACTGCAGCATGCAAGTGACCGGGGATGTCTAAGACGTTATGCCAGAGTACATGCAGTCACAGAGTCTTCAAGATGGAAAGGATCAGCACAGCTGGCAACAGATGAAAGACCTTCTGTTCAAGGACCAGTTTAAATATGGATGCTTCATCACCAGAAGTCTCAGCACCAGATAACAATTTAATCTGGTCATGGCAACAGACAAGATGGACAAAAATGGAAAATGCCTAGAGTAAAGATGAGAGAGTGGTAGAGAAAGGGAAGCAGAAGTTGCTAAGAATCACTAAGTATAAACAGGAAGCTGCTGCTAACATTCAATCTTGGTCTAATGCTCAGCAAGGAAGGAATGTGGTGTACTGGACAGAGCATTAGACTTGTGAGTCAGGAAGACTTCAGTCTGAATCCAGCCTCGGGCTCTCTCTCAGGAGCTGTGTGACCCTGGGGCTCAGTGTCCTCATCTGTAAACAAACCAGACTCGCTCTAACTCCCCTGCCAGCTTGAAATCTATGATCCCAGACTGGAAAGTCAACACACTACTGCACAAATGGGACTGCATCCACATCAACATTCTCATTATAAAAGAAACCAGAAGAGAGAAAGAAGATGCACTACAAAATGAGAGGAAAGCTTATAGGTTCTCTTTGGAAAAGTGACAAAAACAGTTGGTTTCATTATGTGGACAAATGCAATAAGAAACACAATAACGGGACACTCAATTGCTTCACCTGGTAAGGCTCACAATGAACATAAGAAACAGTATCACCATGAAGGTAACTGCAGGTTATAAATGATTCTTGATTGACTATCTGTTTCAAAGGATGAAGCAGCACAGAAATTCTACAGAGCATTTGACCAGATCATTCAAGCTAAGTCAATACATATATTTCATCTGTGGTGACTTTAACTTGAAAATGGGAATGTAGAAGATGAGTTGAAAATATGGATCAGGATAAAGAAATGAAAGAGATTTGAAGATTACTCAGAAATGCTCTGCTTGTATATAATAAATACATTCCTAAAGAGTCAAAAAATAATGTAGGGCTTGGAAAGCCCAGAACAATTATAATTGACCCCTAATAAAAATGAAACTTCTTTTATCTTTAAAGGAAAGGAAATGACCAGTTACAGATTCACCATTTATTGCAGAATTACTTGTTTGAGTGCCTTCAGATCAACTAATTATGGCAAAAGATAAAGTAAATTCCAAATGAAAAGATGTCAAGAAGATAATATCAAATATGACTACATCAGCTCCAAAGCAACCTGTCTGAACAAGCCGTTGTCTTTAAAAAAAGAGATACGGACTGTAAAGATATCATGATTTCTCAGAAATGTTTAAGCAATGCAAACCAGTCACTATAACAAGGGGGCTGAAAGGAAACAGAAACTACCTCAAACTATTTAACTGTTAACTGAGCTGAACCTCAACATGGAACAACATGGCAGCCAAGGGCTACAACAATGGCTTCAAGTACAAGCTCACATGTAAAACAATGCAGAGAAGAATACTGAAAACTACTAAGGGTGTAAGCTCACCAAGATTGCAAAAAGTACTTATGGTGAAAATGGAGCTTTCAGGGAAAAGTCAAATGAAATTTAGCTAACTCATTTCAACAAATAGTTATTTATTAATAAATTGACTTAGCATCAGCTGCTCTGCTTGGTTTCAATTGCAGGAACATCATGCCTCCCCTTCCTTCCCCCCCCCCCCCGCCTCATAAACTCGTCTCAGAGACTGATTCAGTTCTGCACTCAACACCCCCTTAGCCCCTCAGTTGCCTCTCTCCTCTGGCTGGAGGGTGGAGCCATGAACTAGTCCCAAAGTCCCCTGCCCACCCCCACCCTCCTTCCTTTAGTGTCCTGTCTTCCCCAAGAGCCAGTAAGTACCGGGTGGGTGAAGACTGTCATTCTTGTTTGTATCCCCAGCACTTAGCACAGTGCCTGGCACACAGCTGATGCTTAATAAATGTTTACTATTATGAAACACTCACACTAAGAGCAAGACACTGTGTGAGGTGCTGGGGATACAAAGATGGAAATGAAACAATCCCTACATTCTATGAGCTCAGGTTTCACTTGGGGAGACAAAATGTAATCTGAGGAGGAAAATGGTAATGACTAGAGGTAATCGGGACAGGCTTCGCTCCAGAGGCAGGGCCAGAGATAGGTCAGCCTAGAGAAAAGACTAGGATTCTTAGAGAGGAGGAGGAAGAGGATGAAGCAAAAAAGAGCTGGAAGCTTGACCAGGAAGCAGCTGTGGCCATTGAAGCTAGAAAAGAAGAAGAGTAATTTGAACAAATAGGGCAGCTAGGTGTCAGAGGAGACAGAACACTGGGCCTGGAGTCAGGAAGACTCCTCTTCCAGAGTTCAAATCTAACTGCAGACACTTACTAGTGTGTGACCCTGGGCAAGTCACTTAACCCTGTTTGCCTCAGTTTCCTCATCTGTCAAATGAGCTGAAGAAGGAAATAGCAAATCCCTCCAGTATCTTTGCCAAGAAAACCCCAAATGAGGTCACAGACAGTTGGATACGGCTGAAACAACTGAACAATAAACGATTATTGACTGTTTGAGAAGAAAAACTAAGTCCCAAAGAGATCAACTCATTCATGGTCATATGGCCAGAAAATATATGTAGGCAAAAGACTGGAACTTAGACGTCTGTCTACTGATATTTTTCCTGGCACATGGTCCTGTTTCTTTCATGCCAGCGGTGGGGCTTTTATAGGACTGAGAGCAGAGAGAAGGAGGAGACAAAGAGAAGTGCTGGAATCATAGTAGGCACTGTTTTTTAAAAAATGATTGCTGGACTGACAATCCACAGTAAGAAGTCTACTATTCAGGCTAAGGGTCAACCAGGCCCTTGGTTTTTAACTTTTTTCCCTTCTATATTAGCTAACTTTTGGTCATTTAATTGCTTGTTAGCACTTCTGCCAGGAAAAAAAAAGGATGTGAAATGTTAAACACGCTCAACAAACATAAGGTATTTACAGTAAAACATCTAGTGACAAAATGCTCAGTGAGCTAGGGGGGCGGAGATTACATAGGGAATTTTAATCTTCAGGAAAGTAAAGCAGAAAACTGTTTTGATTCTTATTGCTGAAAATGTTTCTATTAAGGCTGATGCCAATGTCCAATCTCAGTATAGTCCAGTGACTGATAAGTGTCTTCCCTAACAGAGGTCAGTGCCTCCAGGGAATTCTTAGAAAGAGGCATCCCTACCACTGCCCAGGCCTATTCTGAGGTAAGGGATTAGGCTGAAGAGGTACTAGCCTAGGACACACCCAGAAAGTTGTTTTCTGAGAGAAGTGATTAGTTCTCTCTCATATTAATAATCAATCATTGAATTAGGACCAGGATTTTTTCAGAAGCCTGTTGAGTCTTTGATGGACATGGCTAATGATGAGACTGGATTAACTTTCTTAACGATCTTGTTCAGACCTCAGGAGAGGTCCACAGTGCCATGCTCAGGTCTGGGTGGAGGTAAATTCTTTCATTAAATTGCCCAAGGCAGGGGGTGAGTTGGAAGTAAATGATGTGATCGAAGTCACGTCCCTTACCTCCTCATTAGAATGGATCCACCTCTGATTATAATTATTCATTCTTTCTCATTATTTGTTAACTAACCAGTTAATTGCCACCCTCAGGAACACCCACCCTTCCAAAGGCATATAAGCATGGAATGAATTCCATGAGAGGTCTTGAGAGTGTCACTGACCCCTTATAATATGCTAGCATTATTAATAAAATGACTACCCAGAAACCATGTCTCTCGAACTTCTTAAATGTCATATTTCTAAATAAAGTAACTGATACCAATTTATTCTCTTCTAATTTATCTCTCTTCTCCAAGTTCAGCACAACTCAATCAACAGTTTTAGCTGTGTAAGAGTTCTATATAACTGAATTTTCACTGTATTACTTTTTTTTTTTTAAGCATCATCCTTGTGAAATATCACATCAGTGCTGGTAAGAGCTCCATTAGGCCTTGAAAGGGGAAAAGGTTGAAGAACAAAGGTGAAAGACCGGTTTGGGATTCTCCAAAGAATTCGATTATCCAGATTCCACACCCACCCCCTATTAGCACAGCTCATGAACTTCATTTCTTGAGACTCGGTGTGGAAGCAACATCCTAGACCAGGGGTGGGGAACCTGCAGTCTCAATTTTAGGTCCTTTGGTGCTTTTGACTGAATCCAAACTTCACAAAACAAATCCCCTTCATAATAGGATTTGTTCTGTAAAACTTGGACTCAGTCAAAAGCACCAAAGGACCTAAAATTGAGACTGCAGGTTCCCCACCCCTGTCCTAGACATATAGGGAATAGCATGGTCAATAGCTAAGGATTAGAAGACAATGTGATGAGATTGAAAATTGAAACACTGGTGGTTTGTTTGTTTTTTCTCCATTTGTCACCCACTTCCCTTGAATGCCTATCAGGTGCCAGTGCTTATGGTTAAATAAATCAAATGGAACAGGAGTTTGTGAGGCAACATGCATCAATGCTGTCATGGTGACAGATCAGTTCGAAACCACTACAGACTCAGAGCCAGAAGGCAGAATCACAGAGTATATGCATTTTGACGTGTATCTACAGCATCTCCCTACACTGGACAGAAAACATCAGTTCCAGCTCCTTAGAATCTGGCGGTGGAATGGAGTATTGTCCAATTGCCATCTCCACCAAAGAAAGCCCCATGCTTCAGCTAGAGGCAGCTAAATGGTGCAGTGGATAGACAGTGTGAGGCCTGGAGTCAAGAAAGACTTGAGTTCAAATCTGTCCTCAGATACATACTAGCCATGTGACCCTGGGCAAGTCACTTAATCCTGTTTGCCTCAGTTTCCTCATTTGTAAAATGAGCTGGAAAAGGAACCGGCAAACCACTCCAGTATCTTTGCCAAGAACACCAAAAATTCAGTCACAAAGAGTCAGACATGACCCAAACAATTGGACAACAACAAAAATTGCTAAATACAAAGTTTGGCCCATGATGAAATGCACCGTCACCGCAGTGAGAGGATGATTATTAGCCAGGAAAGAGAAAGAAAAGACTAAAGCAGGTAAATAAATCCAAACTGAGGTTGGCGGTGAAACCCAGAGCAGAAAGGCAGGTATACAGAACAAAGATCAGTCATCATCAATGGTCTCTTTTGTGCAGGGGAGGAAAGAATGGCCAAAAGTAAGAAAGAAACCACTAACCAGGGATTCTAGATTCAAGTTCCCTTTCATCCAGGGTAGCCAGAACGTCCGCATAAAGTTTACGTTCTCATTCTAGCTATCCTATCTTTATGGAGCACCTCTAGATATCCTCCTGGAGGCTGGTGGGACAGTGCACAGCTGAGCTTTACTCTTGGCTCTGCTGTGTGGCCTGGAGAACCGTACTGGGAATCTCTGAGTCCATTCCAGATGATCTATAGCTTATAAGACACTACCATTATTGACTAGAGATGTTCTAAAGGCTTCCTATTTGGAAAGGATTCTAGAATTATCGCCAGAGTCTAGTTAGTTCCAAAATAATTATTCATGAACCAAGCTAAGACTGCTGAATAGAACTTCAGCCTACCCCAGATGTCTCAACAGCTCACTATTTACCCAGTAGTTATTTTGTCCTTTGCCTCCATTTCCCCAAATTCCAAGACTTGGGAAATCGTGCTATATTTACCTCATTGACTATGTAATCCAGCAGCTCAAAAATCGCCATAGGTGGTCGGCTATCCATTCCATACGCTGCAAATTTTAGAAAGAGAAAAATAGGTTTATCAGATGAAGTTACTTTATTATTACTATGTAATAAATCTCCCTGGGTAATGTCCCCCTTGATAATAAAGACAAAAGTAAAGACTAGAATATAGAACATACCTTTCTCAAGGAAAGGATGTTGTCAAGGCAAGAATGTGAAGGGGAAAGGAAAGGAGGGATGTTGTTGCGGGAGGGCCCGCAAGGCTTGCGATGTAACAGGGAGAAAGACTATCAGTGGACTGAAGACGCTGTGGGACAATAGCCCTCCCTAGTTCTCAAACAAACTACTTCTCATCCAGGACCACTCTCATCAGATGTAGAGGCTCACGACCACCTGTACACTTCCAGGGTCAGAGAAACTAGCCTCAACTATGACCTCTTAATGCCATTCTAGCCACATTCAAGCTCCTGTGGGGGTCACGAAGCCTGCCCTCATGAAGACAGGGATTATGTCAATCCCATTGTACTGGGGGACCTCAGTATAGCCCTGGGATTTGTTCCTGGTATGCCAAAAAATAAACGAAGAAGTTTCTGATAGGACAGAACCTTCCTTAATACCAGGTCCATTTGTGATCTACAAAAAGTCAGGAGACCTGAATCAAATTCAGTATTCTTTGCTTTGCCACAGTGCCTCATGTTCTCATAAATAAAGGGACTGGAACAGATGTCCTTCAAGGTCCCTTCCAGCTCTATGATCCTATGATCCTTAGCTTGTCGCTGCTGACAGACTTGATGTTCTAGGAATATAATATTTATCTTTGCCTCTCAACCACTGTCTTTGCAGTGACTGCAATGACACCTAATACATAATAAACATTTAGTATGTTTGTTCAATTGTCTGAATGAGGCCAAAGCCAGTTAGAGATTCTCTAATTCTGAGCAGTTATTTCTGGGAAACTTACAGCTAAGAGGCCTCCCAGGAGTTCTTGGCCTTGGTGATGTCTCAGGAGCATCTCCCTCCATTGGACAGCCAAACATCAGTTCTAGCTCCTTGGAATCTGGTGGTGGAATGGGATATCGTCCAATTGCCATCTCCACCAAAGAAAGCCCCATGCTCCAGATGTCCGACTGTACTGAGTAGTGAGTTCCCTGGAGTCTTTCTGGCTGTATTAGACAGAGGGGAGAGAAAGAGAAACATCACTGTCATCATGAATAATAAAATTAATAATTTTATGAAATATCCTAGCCCTAGTGAGGGAAGTGCTAACCCCGGGGACCAAAGACTGCTATTAAGAACTGTTTCTGCTCATACTAACCCATTCTCCTCAAAAGGTATTTGACCTTTGACTTTTGTTTTTAAAACTTCCCAGTCCCAATTCAGGGAAGAGATCTCACTTAAACAAAAAAGGTACACAAGTTTCCATGACTGAGTAAATGGCGGGCTCGACTCAGTCCTTTCTCTGCCACTACCCATCGATATATTCTCCTTCTGTTCCTCCTTTAATGACCTTCAATATTCGGACCTCTGGCTATCTTCTCAAACTGAAATGCTTTGCTCTCCTAGTTCTGACTGGTCCCCCCAACTGATTCATTATTCTTGCTAACTTCACTGTTCTGATTTGCTCCAGTTTGGCTTGGCAAACCCAGAGGAAATCTCAGACCAGCCTTCAACATCAGTTACCTGGCAGATGTGTACTTTGACAATGGCTTCCCCAGTCCTGGACACCCAATGTGCCCTTACAGCACCTCTTTGCCAATGGCCATGCCATTTTAAAAAGTGAGAGTTATAAAAAGAGTCATGCTGCCTGGTTTTTCGGATGTGTTTGGGTCTCAGAAGTGACAAGGTGGCCTAAAATTCATTAGAGGGACAGTGTATTGCAATGGAAGGAAGACCAGATAAGCTGAATGACTCAGACTCTATAATCAACTCCTCCTTGGACTTGCTGTGTGAACCTGGGCTAGTCATTTTTAACATCTTTGAATCCTGGCTTTCTCATTGGTAAAATAGGACATAACATCTGCTCTACTTAATTCACAGACCCGCAGAAAGAATTAAATAACAAATGGTAGTCCTCCCTCCCCTAACAGAATGCAAGCTCCCTCAGGGTAAGTACTATTTCACTGTCTTTGCATCGTCAGCATTTACTACAGTGCCAGGCACATAGTGGGTGCTTAATGAGCACACACTGAAGGTACTTGGGAAGGCACTTTAAAAGAACACACCAACAGCAAGCAGTGTGGCAGAGGACAGAGCACTAGACTTGAGTCAGGAGACATGATTTCAAATGCTGCCTCAAAATTCTTAACAGCCTTATCATTATGAGGAAGACCCTTAACTTCTCGGAACCTCAGCTTCTTCCTCTGTAAAATGGGGATAATAACACTTGAAATACATACTTGATAGGGATATTGTACAGGAAGCACTCTGAAAATCTTTAAATGCTATTATACAAGCACACAAATTAAATTTTTTTTTAATCCTAGAAAATAACTTATTTTGACAACAAATGAACTTTTTCCATTAGATTCTCTCACAATACCCTATGGTATTAGCTATGCTAAAACTGAGCAAATAACCATGAAAAGATTGTCATCAAGTAAATGACAAAAAAAAAATGATTCAACTCTTGGTCAATAAGGGTTTATGAATTGCAGTAATACAGGTAAAGTGATGAAGGGGAGTAGGTGCATGAGTGGAAAGGAGGAGCCAACTATGAGAGAGATATATTGGAGAGATCAAAGCAACAAGACTAGGCAAGTGGTTAAATATGCAGGATGAGAGTGAGGTGTGGAGAATGACACAGAGGTTTGAAACTTGGGTGACTGGAAAATGGAGCTTTTCTTAAAGTGGCAAGCACTATCTATCTAAAATCAAGAGCAAGCATTACCTATACTGGGGATAAACTAGAAGCCTTTCCAATGAGATCAGAAGTGAAGCAAGGATGTCTATTATTACCATTAATATTCAGTACTGTACTAAAAATGCTAGCTATAGCAATAAGACAAGAAAAAGAAGCTAATGAAAAAGCATAGGCAACAAGAAAACAAAACCATCACTTTTTTGCATATAATGTGATAGTATACTTACAGAATCTTAGAGTGTGAACTAAAAAACTAGTTGAAACAATTAACAACTTTAGCAAAGTTGAAGCATAAAAAATAAACCCATACAAATCATCATTGTTTCTATATATTACCAACAAAACACAGCAGGAAGAAAAAGAGAAATTCCATTTAAAATAAATGCAGACAATATAAAATACTTAGGCGTCTACCTGCCAAGGAATACACAGGAATTATATGAACATAATTACAAAACACTTCATACACATAAAGACAAATCTAAATAACTGGAGAAACATTTATCGCCTCTGGATAGGCTGAGCCAATATAATAAAAATGATGATACTTTTACTTACTCAATGCCATACCAATCAATCTACAAAAGAATTGCTTTATACAGCTAGAAAATCAGACACTTCATCTGGAGGAACAAAAGGTCAATATTATCAAGGAAATAATAAAAAAAAATTGTGAAGGAAGAAGGCCTAATAGTATCACATTTCAAACTATATTAGAAAGTGTAATTATTATTACACTTTATTAGAATATTAGAAAGTAGTAATTAGGTACTAGACAAGAATAGAATAGTTGATCTAGATTAGGTATACAATATATAGAAGCAAATAAACACAATAGCCTAGAGTTTGAAAAACCCAAACATCAGAGATTGGGGAAAGATCTCACTATTTTACAAAAATTGCTGGAAAAATTGTAAAATAACCTGGCAGAAACTAGGCATAGACCAACATCTCACACCCTATACCAACATAAGCCCAAAATTAGTACAAGATTTGGACATAAAGCATCGTATCATAAGGAAATTAGGGAAGCATGGAAGAAAATACCTGTCAGATCTATGGATAGAAGAGCTTATGATCAAACAAGAGATAGAGAGGTTCATTTAATTATATAAAATTAAAGTTTATCCACAAGCAAAACCAATGTGGCCAAAATTAGAAGAAAAACAGGAAACTGGGGGGAAAATTTCACAGCAAATTTCTCTGGTAAAGGTTTCATTTCTCAAATATACAGAGAACTTAGCAAAATTTATAAAAATAGGTATCATTCCTCAATTAATAAGTGGTCAAAGGACATCAACAGGCAGTTGTCAGATAAAGAAATCAAGGTTATCAATGGTCACAGAAAAAATGCATTAAATAACTAATAATAAGAGAACTGCAAATTCAAACAACTCTGAGGTACCACCTCACATCCCTCAGTTGGCCAAGATGACAGAAAAGGAAAATGACAAATGCTGGAGGAGATGAGGAAAAATCAGGACACTAATGTACTGTTGGTGGAGCTATGAACCTGCCTCATCATTCTGGAGAACAATTTGGCACTATGCCCAAAGGCTATTAAACTGTGCCTGTTTAGGGTCATTAAAGCTTTTGACATAGCAATACTGCTACTAGGTCTATACCCCAAGGAGATCAAAGAAAAGGCAAAAAGACTTACATGTGCAAAAATATTTACAGCAACTCTTTTTGTGGTGGCAAAGAACTGAAAACTGAGGAGAAGCCCATCAATTGGGGAATGGCTAAACAAATTATGGTGTATGAATGTGATGGAATTCTATTGTGCTATAAAAAATGATGAGGGGGTTAGTTTCAGAAAAACCTGGGAAGACTTTTATAAACTGATGCAAAGTGAAGTGAGCAGAACCAGGAAGACAACATATACATTAAGAGCATTATTTTAAAAATCAACTGTGAAAGACTTAGTAACTCTGATCAATGTAATAATCCACCAGAATTCCAAAGGACTCCAAAATGATTTAAACTGCTATCCATCTCCAGATGGAGCACATTTGATGGATTCAGAGTACATAATGAAGCACGTTTTTTTTTTCCCTTTATTTCTCTTGCTTCCCCTCCCACCCCCTGAACAAGGATAATGCAGAAATGTTTTATATGACTTTGTATGTATAACGGGATAGGGTAAGGGAGAAAATTTGTAATGAAAAATAAAAACATAACTTCTTTAAAATCTAAAAAAAGATGGAAAAACATTTTAAATGTAATTGGTTAATATTTACAAAAAATAAAACTATAATACAACATTAAAAATTTCATAAAAATCATCATGTTATATAGGATGGTTTTCTGGGAGGGGGAGAGGACTACTGGGGGTAACAGGGATGTAAAAAACAGGTGACATCAATAAAAACTAATTTAAAAAAGAGAATCTATTAGAGAGAAAAGGAATCTCTTCCTTCAGTAAAGGCCTAGCAGAGATTAAATCCCATCAGTGTGGCTGCTAGCTGCTTCCTCTTCCTGATAGTGTAAGGGAGCAAGGGAATAGAGAATAAGAGAGAAGGTAGACTTTAAGGAGTTGGGGAGGAGAGCAGGTAGGAAGGCCTGGTAAAACACAGGGGTGGAGGAATAAGTTTGGGAGTAGTTATGCATAAGGAGAGATTGAATTAGACTGTGATTAAATAATTCTCACCTGATTGCAGGGGATGTTTATTCTGTTACACTGTGCATTATAATAGTTTGTGTATTTCACTGATCTTAGAGCTAGAAAGGACCTCAAGTCACCTAATAATCAAACACCTAACTTAAAATACAGATCCTCTTTTGTACATGTGTTTTCTCATCTTACTCTTTAAAGTTTTCCCTGAGTATACTGAAAAGTCCCCAAAGGCAGCAATCGCAGAACCTTGCTCTATAGTCCCTTTGGGAAGCAGCAATCCTACCCCCAAACCAAGACCTTCCAAAATCAAGGAAGCTCTCACTCAGTACAGGGCTCTGGTTTCACAGGGGATGAGCAGTTGCTGCTCCTGACGGAGAACCCTGGAGGGGCCAGAAGCCTAAGCAAATTAACCAGCTGTCCATACCGACATGTAGGACCTTGTGCCCACGAAAGAGTTAGCCATGGAATCAATCAGCTGCCCACTGACGCCAAAGTCACAAAGCTTGATTTCCCCACGTGAGTTCACCAAGATGTTGGATGGCTTGACATCTATTAGGGGAAAAGACAAAAAGAGAAAACTGCAAATATAATAGTGAAGAAGCCAGACCACCCCAAGGTGACTACCACTGCTAAAAGGAACTCTTGCCTCTCAAGGACCTCAGTGGCATTCCTAAAATCAATTATCAGAAACAAAAATGGATCTTCTGTGTTATCCTCTGAGAGATAAGATAAGAATCTTCTGTTTTTATAGCTTTATTGAGAAGTCTGACCCAGGGCTGGAAGACCTAAAGGAAGGAATCCATTAATTCTAGCAAAAACATGTCTACCAGCTTTGTTTTTAAAAGCATTATAAAATAAAGCATCTGTTGTTTTTTGGAAAATATGAAGAAGAAAATCAACCAGCCTGACTGACCCTTTTGGTAAGAGACCTTTTCTTCACTGTTGCTGCTGCTACTACTAAATATGACTTTCTATGGGGATAGGCCTTTTTCACTTTTCAAATCCCCTGTCACATTTATTATGTCACTCAGTCAAGGCAGGCAGTGTTAACCTAGCTCTCAGCTCAGGCTTCCTTATGTCCCACCATGCTACTGAAAGTCAAGGAACGCGGTAAATAGTCCCAGGCTATTCTGTTCTACGCCAGACAGGGTGTCTCAAACATCTTAGTACAATTTGAAGCTGAAATAATTTAACTATCCACCCCGTATGTGGTACTTATGGTTTTACAACATCTCTCATATTCCCAACATCTATGTCTTACTTCAACATCTAGGCTGTGAAGCAACATTGATTTTGCAATGTTTACACAGATGTCTCCAGAGTGAAAAAAGAAAATGAGAACGGTGGTTGACAGTCTATGGAATCTACTTGGTAGAAACACTGACAGTATGCATACATTATCCAGGCCTAAGGAACCACAAAACCAAATCCCACTTCTAGTGCATAACTACCCTTCTTCTACCTATAAATTAACCAGCTAACTCTACTAGAATGCTGATCAGTTTGGATGATATAGAAGAAATATAAATATTGTGGAGGAGCCTCTGGTTCTCAAGAAGGTGGTAATCTAGTTGGAAAGACAGAATAACTAAGTGTTAAATAGTGGGATGCTGACTCAGTCCAAGAGGTACTCAGAGAAGAGAGAGGAGCTGGGCTGGATTAGTAGGAAAGGGCTTCTTAGGGAGCTAAAATTATGTCATGGACCCTTTGGCAGTGTGATGAAACCATTAGACCCTTTCTGACAATGTTTTCAATGCATAAAACAAAATACATAGGCTTACAAAGTAAACTAGTTATAGTGAAATATAGTTATAAAAAGTTTTTAAAACACAAGCTCAGGTACTGAGGTTAGCAAATACCTCTGAAGGAAGAACAGAATTCACATTTTATTGATGCCTTTTGTTTTTTATATCACAGTTGATTCTGGGTATGTACAGCTCCTTACCCTCAGGTGAAACACAGAAAAAACTATTATGCAAAACCAATCTACCCACAGCAATGGTATCTAATAGCATCTACAATATCCCATATCTAGCATTCCCAGTCTCTTGGACAAAAGGAACAAAGTACATTCATTATATCTCCTCTGGGAGATTGGCGGTCGTTATAATTCCACAGCATTTAGTTTCATTTCTTTGTATTTACATGTTGTAGTTTCTGACCCCAAGGAGCTTATATTCCATCAGGAACAAGCACAGCATGTGGGGGACAATGGTAAGACCATCTCAAAGTGTGTATTATTAGACAATAGTAGGAGATATGGTTGTATGCGATGTGGGGTAATTTAAATTTGAAACAGTAAGCAACAGGGAAGCCAGACAACAAATTCTTTTCTAATGGTCTTTCTGTGGCCCTTTTCTCTCTCTAAACTCTCCCTTGGCAGTCTCACTTCCATACACTGTAGTTATGTCTGTGGATGACAAGCTTCCCAAGTCTTTATCTCCAGTCTAAACCCCACTTTTGAGATCCTGATACATCTACAAACTACCTACAGGGCAGCTTGACCTATACATCCCACCAGAATCTCAAACTCACCATTTCTTAAACTGAGTTCATTATCTTTCCTCTTAAATCTGCTTCTCCTTTTGGCTTGACTTATATTTACTTAATCTACCATGTCTGAAATCATGCATTTGTCTTTGATTATTTCTCTCTCCCCTGTCATATTCAGTTACCAAATCCTATTGATTCTACCTACTGATTCACATCTGTGGCTCTATCCCTGTCTCTCTCTTTCTAAATACTGTGGGAAATGCAAGGATGCTGCCTTTCCCCTCAATCATCTGAGCTAAGGAAAATAATACATGAAACAATTAGAAAATACTTTAGAACAGTATGTAACCAAGTATCAAACTCCATAGTGTAACTATACAGTTTTCCCTTGTACATTACTAAAAAAAAATCAGCATCCTTTACAGCAGGGTAAAGGTTTCTCACAAGTGTGTATATTAGTCACATGGTAAAATAGGTCTCCAATGCCAGCCACGTCTCCTCTCCATATACCTTTTCTCTTGATAAATTAAACCTGACTCACAACTAATTATTACCTCTAGGCTGATGACCCTCAAATCTATTATATCTGACCTCAGTCTCCAAAGAGCTCTACTTGAATATTACATCACTTCAAACAAAAATTTATCCAAAAAAGCCAAACTACTCATTATAGAATGTTAAAACAAGAAGGAAGCTTAGAGATCACTTAGTCTAATGTCCTTATTTTATAGATGAGGAAAATTAGGCCCACAAGGTAAGTCATTTGCCTATGGTCACCTTGGCTGATGAGTGGCAGTGCTGGGATTAGGGTCATCCCAACTTCCTGATTCCCAGTCCAATGCTGCCCACAGCAACTTTCCCACTTCTGTGAAGGCTGCCACTATTCTTTCATTTAGGCTTGAAACCTTTAAATTATCTTTGATATGTTCATCTTTTTTATCCTTTATAACCCACATGCAATTACCAAATCCTGTCAAATCTATCTATCTGGTGCTACTTCAGGTTTCTAACACCTCACTCCTTAGATATGTCAATCAGCCTCTGACCTGGTCCTTACCCCACGCCTGGCTCAATCTATCCTACACACCAGTAACACAGTAATCTTCCAAAGTGTTACAGGTGACCTGGGATATAGACAAAAAACAAACAAATCTCTACTCTCATTCAATCATCAAAGTTTTTATTAAGCACTAATTATAATAGGACAGCAAAGGTAAATGACAAATGTAGGAAGGGATGTGGCAAAAATGAGATATCAATGCACTGTTGGTGGAGTTGTGAACTGATTCAACCATTCTGCAGAGTAATTTGGAACTATGCCCAAAGGACTATAAAACCATGCAAACCCTTTGACCTAGCAATACCAATATTAAGTCAGTATCCTAAAAGCAATTTTAAAAAAAAAAGAAAAGGACCTATATGTACAAAAATATTTATAGCGGCTCTTTTCTGTGGTCAGAGAATTAGAAATTGAAGGGATGCCCATCAATCAATTGGGGAATGGCTAAACAAGTAGTGGTATGTGATTTTGATAGAATACTATTGTAGTATAAGAAATAATGAGCAGGATGCTCTCAGAAAAACCTGGAAAAAACTTATACGAGCTGACATAAACTGAAATGTACTGTGATCCAAAGTAACAGCAAAAATGTAATATGATCAACTGTGAATGACTTAGCTATTCTCAGCAATACAATGATCTAAGACAACTCTGAAGGGACTTAGGATGAAAAATGCTCTCCAGACAAAAACTGATGGTGTCTGAATATAGATTGAACCATACTTTTGTTTAAACTTCCTTTATTTTTCTTGAGTCTTTTTTCTGTTTTCTTTTACAACATGACCATTATGGAAATGTTTTGCATGACTACACTTGTAGCTCAAGGAAGAGGCTAGGGGCAGGATATAGAAATATATGAGTCAGTGGCATAGAGATGCTAATTAAACCCATGGGAGTGCTAATGGATCAACAAAAGAAAAAGCACTGAGAGAGAAGACAAGAGGGTAAAAGGACAAAGTTTTGGGAGTAATACCCAGTTAGGGGTGGATGAGGATCCTTGTCTGGATGAGGATCCAGCAAAGCCAGACAGACAGGAGAACCAGCAGAGAGTAGAGTCATGAAAACCCAGAGGAGAGAGATTCTGGGAGGAAGGCGTGGTTAATAGGGTCCAATGTAGCAGTGAGGTCAAAAAGGAGGAAGACTGAGGAAAAAACAATCAAAGCTAGCAATTAAGAAATAACCGGTAACTTTGGAGAGAGACATTTCATTTGAGTGATGAGGTCATAAAGCCAAACTGCAAAGGACTGAAGAATAAGTAAAAGAAGTGGAGAGAGTCAGTATAGACTGCCTTTCTAGGAATTTGCCTGAAAAAGGAAGATGAGATCCAGGATTGACAGCCTAAGGGAACAGTGGCACCCAGTAAAAGGTTTTAAGGATGTTCTGGGCACGTCAGAAGGCAATAAGGAAGGAACCAATAGATAAAGAGAGGTTGAAGATTGGGTGTAGAGGGAGCAGTGACTAAGGCTGCAATCTGCTGGAGAAGAAGAGATGAAATTCAGGAAACATGTAGGGGATCTGGCCTTGGCAAGGAAAAGAGCCACCTCAGCGTCAGACATGGAAGGAAAGGAGAGAGATTGAGAGTGAGAGAATGATGTCAAGGGGTTTAGAGAGGAGAAGTGAAGAAGATGGAGATCATGTCAAATAGTCTTCAGGTTTTTCCATAAAGAATTGAGGTTCTTTAGGGGTGTAGGGGGTGGGGGGAAGGGGAGAGTATTTCAGGAGCTTATAATTTTCTGGGAGGAAATACTATATACACCTCTAAGAAAATAGAAGACAACCTGAGACACTATTGGACGAGGGGATAGGACAGACTGTAATATAGGTAAAGTTTCCTATAGGAGAGCACCTTGATTAAGATATAAAGGAAGCTAGGGGTTCTAAGGAAGAAAAGAGGAAGGAATGAATTGTGGGTCTATACAAAAGTATGAAGGTGGCAGATGGAATGACAAGTTTGGGAAAGAGCCTGGGAAGTAGATTTTTGTAATTAAGTATGGAAAGGGTGAGAGAGCCAGAGTCTACAGGGCAGGAAACATTAAGCTGAGGAATTTGCATTTCATTCCAGAAGCAATAGGGAGCCATGGAAAGGCAAAAACTGGAAGTTGAGAGATGAATTAAGAGGCCATTTCAATAATCTAAGGATCTAGAACAGTGGTGGTCTGAGTGCAGAGAAAAGCCCAAATGAAAGTGATATTATGGATGGGAGAGATGCGGAGGTAGTATCCACAGTCTGGCTCTGCCCTCCCTTTCCAACCTTGTCCCCTACTACTTGGAAGCAAGAATCTTCACTCAGGCTAAACAGGCCTCTCCATTGAACATATCAGGTTCATTCTCACGTATTTCAAACTTTTGTTCATGCTGCTTACCCTGCCTGTAAAACCCTCATTCCTCTCAACCTATGAAAACAGTACACAGCTTCTAAGGTCCACAGGCCTACTTCCCTGTCCTCTAAGTGCACAGAGCCAGAAGCCTCCCCTAACTGACTACTCCCAGCCTGTATGAATCTTCCCTTTCTCAACATCCTAAAGCACTTCAATCTATATTACTGATTGGGCCTTCATCCCTGACTGCCCCTGCTTCACAATATTTCATAATTGTTCCACATATAGATATCTCATCTCCCCAGCTGGATCATAAGCACCTGAAAAACAAGCATCTTAATATTTCTGCATCATTTTTTAGAACTACCAGTGTCAAAGCTCAACAAATGCTTGTGAAATGAAATTATTCCCTAAAGAGCCACAGGTGTGAACCACCCAAGTTTTCATCAGTGCACCAAATTGACCAGGATGCTATGATTCAACTGAATTCAACTAAGAAAATATTCTAAGGCCATTACTGGCCATGAAGGAAAGAAAAAGAAATCAGAGGATTTTCAGGCAGCTATCCCTCTGGAATTGTGATCACTGGTAACTAGACAACCTGCCAAGCAGTCTTTTCAGACCTAATCCAATTCAGGCAGCCCCCTTGCTCATGCCCTCTCCCTAACACCCTCTCCCCACCCAATACTGGGGAATTTTTCAGTATAACTATTTTCTCAGGGTCATTATCAATGTTATTACCACCCAAACAATACACCGACTATAAAAGTGGAGGAGTCAGGACCTGGATGATCCTAATCTAACAGAACAGGAAGAGGAGATGATTTATTTCAGAAGCTGAAGAAGATTCCTGCTGTGTTAGCTTTCAATCATAACCACAAATCACAGTTCTCCTGCTGCAACCTATCCCTAAGAGCAACACTAACCCCTTCCCAAATACTCATGATCCAATACAACAAGTACATACTCACTGATAAAAAAGGGAAGCTAATTTGAAGTCTTGGAGACCCTGCACATTAATGTCACTAAACCAGCCAATCAACATATCTCTATAATCACCAAGTCATCAATATGCTAGGACTATAAAAGATAAAGCCTCTGCCTTCAAGAAAGACTCAGTTAAAAGTAGGATCTCAGAAATGTAGTTCCATTTCTGATTGAAAGATAGGTTTGGTCCCAATAAATCTAAGTCCCCAAACTGACACTTTTTGTTTCATGATTTCCTATTCTCCATTAAGAAACATCATTACATTAGGGTCTCCATCCCTCATCTAGCATATAATCCCAGGTCTACAGTTTAGGGCCTAATGAAGTTAGGCAAAAAGTCGGATGTCAGAGGAGAACAGCCACCAGGGGCCTCCCTCTGATAGTTTGTGTTTGGTTTCTTTTCTGAAATATCCTTCAGCCCTAAAACCAAGTCCAGCTTTCTTCCTCTTTCATCTGACTTAAGTGACAAATAAATGCCTGAACTAATTTCTCATTATATGAGAGAGACAGGAAAAAGCAACTGTGCCCCACCTCTACAATGAAAATCACAGCAGGGGCAGATAGGTGGTACAGTGAGTACAGCACCAGCCCTTGAGTCAGGAGGACCTGAATTCAAATCCGACCTCAGACACTTGACACTCTAGCTGTGTGACCTTAGGTAAGTCACTTAACCCCAATTGCCCTGTCTTCCCCCATCAAAAGAAAAAAGAAAATCACACTAGACCTATATAACCAATGCTGCTTTAAAGGTGCTCCCCTTGAGCCACTTAGGCATAGACCTTTTTCCTTCAGAAAATAAACCACCTTACCAAAAGGTAGGTGACTCACCCAAGCTGAACATGGCTCTAAAGGAGGAAGAGTTTTAATTTAAAATTTAAAATAAATATAAAAAATATATATAAATATAAAAATATAAAAATAAAATAAAAATAAAATAAAAAATTTAAAATTTTTAAATAGGCCTTTACTTATTTTCCTATTTTACACTTGAGGAAAGTGAAGCCCATCTAGGTAAGGAGACTTTCCCACAGTCACTCAGCTAGTCAAAGAGCCAGGATGAGAACATCACCAGGCCTTAGTTTCCTCCAGTGTCAAATGAGACTAATAATCACTGTTGTACATCCCTTGCAGGGTTTTAAGGATCAAATCAAATTATGTATGTGAAAGTACTTTGAAAAAATAAAATAATGTAAGTTAACTCACCAAATAAATAATCTGGTCCAGACAGATTTACAAGTAAATTTCATCAAATATTTTTTAAAACAATCTCCCTGTGCTCCATATACTGTTTTCAGAAATTAAAAAAAAAAAAAGGAAGGTAGATATTGGAGTCCTTTTATGAAACAAACACTACTCTGATACTCCAATAAAGGAAGTCTAAAGCAGAAAAAAAAAATATGGAGCTAGAAACAAACAGCATTGGAGAAGTCGGGGAACCGAATAGTTCCTAAAAATCATGTTTTCAAAAATATGGCAGGCATCTGTCAATAGAGATAGCCTCACACTATCATATTATGATATGATCCTTGGAGCAGAGATAATTAAGCATTTTGGGTTAAATGAGCCATTCTTGAAACTCACCCTCATTAGGATACAAGTGATGGCAGGATGCTAGGATAAATCAGTGGTTGCTGGAATAAGAAAGGGCAAACAAACAGCTCATTCTGCTCCATATGTAACTTCTAATCAGTGAAAAGACATGAGGCTGTACAGTGCAACAGAATTCAGGATTCGGATTTAGTGATGATGGGTCAGGACACCCAGGTCAGGTAATTGTGGTTCTGCCCCCTAACTCGCTATAAATTCAGGCAAGCCACTTCAAGGAAGGGTCTTTGTTCCTCCCATCTAAATGGAGGATTAACAGAAAGACAGGAACAAGGATTAAACAGCATGAGAAGGAGGAGTTCTGTTAGCACTGGTGAATGGAATACCAATACAATGAGATTCTGGACCAAAGTAACAATAGATTTCTTGCCCAACACGTCAGGATAAACTCATCTCCTTAAGTAATATGTAGTATCAAATGATAACTGTATACGAATGAATTCCTTCTGCTTGTGGAAGGGAGCAAGAAATGAAAATTCAAGTGGGAGAATTGAAATGTATTTCAGGACCCAGGACTTTTATTTAGGAAGCTGATTTTTAGTTAAAAATTCTTAACTAATTACAAAGAGATAATAAAACAAATTTTAAAATAAAATGAGCTTGGAAGAGATGCAAAACTGATTCCTGCCCAGAAATGGAGTAACTCTTATTGGCCTGGCTCATTCTGAATATACCTACTAAGAGATTTGTGCCTTTGCTTCCTTTTTTTTTTTTTAAACCAACCTCATCCAGTATCTAAGTCAGGAAATGCTAATAAATGTTAATATCAGTCTGAGTCTAACACAAAGAGAAAAAAATCTGTAATGCCTGTGTCCTCAAAACGTTTAAATCCCATAACTCAATCCAGAGCAAAGAAGTGACTTGTACATATTAGTGAAGTGGAGATTGCTATCCATATTCAATTAATCAATATGTATTTATTAAGCCCCTACTCCACGCCATGCACTACACTAAGTGCTTGGATAGTGCATTCTCACTCACCTCCTGAGGTACAAACAGACCACAGCAGCCCTCAGACACTCCTCCCTCCCCTCTGTGCTGAAGTAAAGCTAACTTTAGGATTCACTTGGGGCCAGTTCCTAGCTGTTCATCAGCTTTGTCCTGCTGTCTTTTTCATCTTCTTCCAACTCCAGTCAGAAACATCACATTTATTTTCTGATCTCAATTGCCTGGTGAGCAGATGGCATCATTAAGTATTCAATTAACACTCCCCCTCCCCCCAGTTAAAATTTAGAATGTATTAGCCCATCTAATAAGGAATGGACTTGGCAAAATCATAAAACAGGTCAAAGTTTATATCTAGAGTACCCTGCCTCCCCATTCTATCCACTTTCTCTCTGCCCTTTTTGGGGTTTCCAGTTTGGATGTTCAAACCCCAAAAAGGTTTCCAGTTCCCTTCCTGACTTCTCCCCTGTCTCTTGATCAAATTTTGTTCTCAGGAAAGGTTTACACCCTAGAATGATGCAAATTACTCTCCCAGGGGTATTTGTAGGTTGTGTTAGCTCGAAGGTGAATAAAAGCCCTCGTCTTGCATTCAAGGAGTATCAGGAATCAGCTAGTGTGGAGAGGTACTCTGCAGATGCCCCAGATAGAAAGGCATCTTAGTATTGTTCCTAAAATCACATCAAGTAAGTCATCACCTGTATGCAGTTCAAGTCCTGTAGTAAACCACATGAATCTATGTTTGCAAACAATATCCTTCTTTGTTTTTCTAAGTTTCCCTACCTCTTACCACTTCTGACCTAGATTCCAGGATCTGGGAGATTTGAATGGGTTCCTCTGCCACACCACCTCTTCCAGAAGAGGACTCAGTCACATCTTCAAAATCCCATTTCTCTATCCCTTCTGCTCCTCACACTGCTTCCGCAACCACTGTGGCGCACCAGTTAACATCAAGGTACCAGGAGACAATCTCATGGTTTCTTTCCCCTTCCTTCCAAAATCAAATGACTGTGGCTCCAAGTTAGAGGATTCCTAAATGCTAATGAGACTCCTACTAACCTCTGTTCTAAATTAAGAGGACAACTTGGCTCCCACCAGTACCATAGACTATATCTAATTAACTACTTAACTGAGAAATTCAGGGCAAAATGCCCTCTCTCTATTCCGGATAGGCTCAAAAGGTTGTTAAACCCTCCATTCCACCTCTGAAATGATGATAGAGAACTGCCTATCCTGAGAAACTGGGAAAGAAGTTGAAACAGAGTGCTTAAAGCTCATCATTACATTGCACAAAAACTATAATGAAGTCAATTATCCACAAGAATAGAGGGGGAATGTGATGGCACAAATAATCTGAAAATTATTTCTTTGGCTTTGGGATGCATTAGGTTTTGTCAGACCTTACCGTCATTGGAGGAAGCACAGACAACCAGTGAATAAGAAGGGTTAATTTTCCCCAACATCCCTTGAGCCCTTCCCAAAAAGACGAGAACAGCTGACAACAGCTGCTCAGAAGAAGGCCCCCAACAAGAGTTAAGAGACTGGAAGGGGAGAAAGTCTAGTCCCTCTTTAGAGACTAGGGCAAATAATTCTACTGAGAGAATCTAGGAAACCTGGAGGCCTGAAAACAAATCTTGGCTACAGAATAAGACAGAACAATGGCAGAAACCAAAAGTGTCCAGACAAGATGTCATCCACTAAGAAACAAATGTGTTTTTTCTTACATTGAACCAAAGTATAGATCTTTAGAATTGCAGGCTGAAGATTGTCTAACTAGAGTAACCTACCCAAGCTGTGTATGTGATACTGACCTTAGGCTAATTCACCCGTAGGTTTATTCTTCCCCAGCACGGTTTTCCCAATTCCATCTGGGTAATAGCGAAAATGAATTGTTATTCCCTAAGGAGTGAACAATGTCAAGAGAAGGCAAGTGAAAACAAGTCCTGTGGATAGTCGAATGCCCGTCTAGGATGTAGCACTTGCTACAGATAATTCACAGTGTGGTTAATCCAAATTTAAATATTCAAGAGCTAAAAGTAAAAATCAACCCAAACTCATGAAGAGAAAAAGCCTAGTGGTTAAATGACCTCTTCTCAGTAATGCTGGCAAATGTCAAATTCTCTGCTCTAAAGAGGAGGTAAAAAAGGCAACCAATTATTTTAGCATCATGTAAAAAGAAATGGCCTTTGGAGAGTCCACTTTGTGTGCAGGCCATAAGGAAATAATTATGGAGGAAAGATCACTAAAAATTCAGAGGACCCCAAACTTTTCAATTCTCATTCATTTTAACCTCTTCTCCCACCAAATCTTTCCTTGGAAGTGCTGAAAAGCAGCAAAATAAATAGGTTTGAGTTTTTTCTCCATTTGCTTCTTTTCCCTTTTCCAACTCCACTGAACTACATTACAGTACACACCTCCCCCTCTCTCCTTCTTCCCTCTGTCAAGAACATGAAAACAGCCAAAAGGAAGAAAATCAAATGTTACTGGTGGGAAAGTTTTTAAACGTCATACAGTCCAACATCTTCACTCTACAGATTAGGAAACCGAAGGCTGAAGAGATGGAGTGACCCGTTCAAGGACACAGAGATAATGAACGAGAGACCCAAGATCAGATCACATCAGGTCTGAAACCTCACCAATCAATCCCTGGACAACTGAGAATTAACTGCAAACCACAGAAACTGAGTCTGATTTTTAAGGGACTAAGGGAGCTCTTTTAATAAACAGGAGGTCAAGAGGAAAGGACTAGCACTTATTCTATCAGTTAGTTATGTTTCTGGGGTCTTGATTTAACTCGAGGTAAATCTGAATCTGAATAAGCCTCAGTTGTGTTACACTAGGATTCTACTGTACTAACAATATTTCAAATACGGAGGTCAGCTGAGCACATGAGCATGCTCACGCACACACATAAACACAAACACACACACACACACTCTTACTCTTGAGAACACTGTTCCAGCATGTGAAGATTCTCTCTCTCATTGTAGAGAATAACACCCCATTTTTATTCATTTGACAACTTTTCCTACAGCTCTAATGGTAGAAACACATTGACAGCAGGAGCTAAAGTTGTGTTTCCCCACCTCCTCCTGTTTAACAATTGGGTTCAAAGAGGTAGCCTGCTTAGCAAGCATGCCAGGGCCTAACAAGAAGACTATTTTTAGTCTCTACTCTCATTTGAAGATTTCTCAGCAAGCTCAACAACCAAATTGTGAAACAAGTGTTTTTCTGATAGTCATTAGTTTTGAAAGCTTTTATTTCCTACCCTCTGGCTCCACCTCCCTACCCTGAAACATGATAATTAAGCATATTAATTAACAATGTAAGAACAGAGGATTCAGCTTTTTTTTTTAAGCCCATCTTTCCTAGAAACAAAGTCACAATTATTACTCATTTTTAATTTAGCAAGATGTCTCAAAGGCAACTGACACGGACACAGGTGCAATGCCATGCTTACAAGGACAACTCAAAAGACTGGATGGGAGAAGGCTGGATTTTGTAGATCTGCCAATCTCTGCCCTTCCAGACTGCAGTGAGGCACAGCAAAGCACTCAGTCTGAATCAGACATGTATTCTAAGACTTGAGTAAGTTGGTTAAGGTTCCTCATTTGTAAAATGAGGGAGCTGAGCTAAATAATATCTGAGGTTCTCTTCAATTTCAATGGTCTATTCATCTATGATGTGTCATCTCAAGATTTGGAGCTGGAAGAGAACTTAGGACTAATCTAGTCCACCTCCTTCATCTTACAGAGCAGTAAACAGCAGGGCCAGGATTTGAAGTTAGGTCTTCTAAATTAACATTAGCCTGGCACAGAGTAGGTACTTTATAAACATGTATTCCTAACAGGAATTCCAAACATGGATGAAATTACAGTCCACAGGCCATCAGGTTAAGACTTTACACTTACCCCGTAATGAATTTCATCTTATTAGCCTGAACCCTGAATTTTCGGGACCTTTTGGAGCCTGATTCCAGATGGCTGGTTACTGATTCTATCATCCAGTGTGTTAGCTCTGCCTCCTAGCTTTGTGTCCTTAGTTTCCTCATCTATAAAATGGGCATAATAAGCATCTACAGGGCTGTTGTGAAGATCAATTAACGTAATTACATGTAAATCACTTTGCAAAACCTCAAAATGCTACATACATGTTAGCTGTTTTTATTATCTGTAAATATGAGAAGCCTGTCATCTAATATCAGTGACTTAGATAAATAGTACAGGGCTGAGCAGAGATGCCCTCAGGCCTCAGAGACATTCTGCCAAATTGACACCGAGCCATACATTGAGTCCATTTATTCAACCAGGGTTGTTGTTCAGTCATTTCATCAACCAACACTTTATGATCCCATTTGGGTTTTTCAAAGATACTGGAGTAGTTTGCCATTTCCTTCTCCAGCTCATTTTATAGATGAGGAAACTGTGACAAACAAGGTTAAGTCACTTGCCCAGGGTCACGCAGCTAGAAAGTGAGGCTGAATTAACTCATGAAGATGAGTCTTCCTGACTCCAGGCCTGACACTCCACCTACTGTGCCACCTAGCTGCCTTTATTCAACCAGTACCATATTCATTTTTTTTTTTAAATTTTTGGAGGAGGGAAAGCAGGGCAATTGAAGTTAAGTGACTTGCCCAAGGTCACACACTAGTAAATGTGCCAAGTGTCTGAGGCCGAATTTGAACTCAGGTCCTCCTGACTCCAGGGCTGGTGCTCTACTCACTGCGCCACCTAGCCACCCCAGTACCATATTCATACAGTCTACATCTCTACATCCTTTCCACAAAAATGAGATAATTTATTAAATCTTCATAAAAATCTAGGTAAATTATATCTACAGCATTCCTCGGATCTCCCAGGTTAGTAATCCTTTCCAAAAAAAGGAAATAAGAATGGTCTAGCGTTGTCATTGAAGTCTATGCATTCACCGCTTCCTTTGCTTAATGTTCAATAACCATCTCCTTAATGACTCTTTTTAAAATTATCCCAGGAATCAGTCAAGCTAACTGGTCTACAGAGTCTGTTCTCCCTACCCGCCTTTTTTGGGAGGGAAAATCAGGACAACTGCCCTTCTCTGTTCTGTTGTTTTCCACGATCTTTCAAATATCACACTGGCGGGGCAGCTAAGTGGTGCAGTGAATAGAGCACCAGCCCTGGAGTCAGGAAGACCTGAGTTCAAATCCGGCCTCAGACAATTGATACTTTACTAGCTGTGTGACCTTGGGCAAGTCACTTAAACCCAATTGCCTTACCCCCTCCAAAAGAAAAATATTAGAGCCACAAATATCACACTGGCTGAGCAGTCACAGCTGCCAGTTCTTTCAGAGACTGACAATGTAGTTCATCTGGTCTAGGTGACTTGAGTTAATCAGAAAAAAAAAATGCTCTCTTAAAACCTTATTACCTAAACTGACATACAGGGGAAGGAGGACAGGATTTCTCTACATTCTGAAATTCATTACTGAATTGGAGCTTTGTGCTAACTCCCTGCTGTACTTTTAGGTGAGGTGGTCAGCCCTGTTTGGTCTCATCATGGGGTCATGTGGGTTATTAACTGCATGAGTTAGTTAATGAGGAGACAGAGATAAGGATGATCAAGAATGAGAAAGCACCAGCCCACCTAAACCAACTGTGTACATCTCTGGTGTTACTGCAAGGGGTGAAAAAGATTTCCCCTCTGCTGCAGCTCAGGTGGCTCACGGAAAACCACACCCCTCTACAGAAAAGCAACACAGCACATGCAACAGCCCCAAAAGTGAAGGAGCTGTTACCACCCTGTCAGTCCAGTTCTTGGAGAATAACATGTTTTCCTCTTAGATTTGACTTTTATAGAGCAGCAAGGATTGATCCAGTCTTTTTTATTTTACATAAGATTACAGATTTAAAGCTAGAAGGAACACCTCATCTAATTCAATCCCTTCATTTTACAGATAGGGAAACTGAGGCCCAAAAAAGTTGAGTATCTCCCAAGGCAATGCCAATAGTAAATGACAGAGATAGGATTTGAACTCAGTTCCTACAACAATCATTTTTTTCAGCTGTACAACACTGTCTCCAGCTCCCTCACTTTTGTAGATAAGAATGACTTTGGTACTCCCTCCCTTCAACTCAATCAGCTGACCCAGCACCAATTTACCTACTTCTGACATCACTTCAAAGATTAATAGCTCCTGTCAAAGATTAATAGCTCCTGTGCTCTGACTAAAATAAGTAAAGGGCCAAAAATGATGGAAAATAACCTATAAGACAAAGACAGGAGGAAGCTAACAGTGTTTTTCTTCTTCTATATGAGACAGAAGAAATACTGCCCGGCACTGAAGGGAGCTGAATGACTATTTGTTTTACAAGGGAAAAAGTAACCCCTTTTTAAAAAAGGTTTTGTCTGGGGGTCCTGATTTGCAGCCATCATTATTTTCTGGGAACACAGTCATCACTCCTCCAAGATTAAGTATTTCTTTTCTCCGAGCATGCTAGACGAACACAAAATTGCCAAACAACAAAAGTAAAAGTATTCATAGGGTCTATTAATAGGCCGTTGGTATTCAAGACAAGATGGAAACTCATGACAGAGCGTGCTGCAAGAGTATAGGACTTGAAGACCTGAAGGAAAAATAAGCAACGTATTTGTAGAAATTGGGTGAGCTGCAAAATTTAAAAACACTGGACAAGACAGTCATCTAATTAGCCAAGTGGTTCAGAAAGACTAAAAAGAAAAACAGTATGAGAGATGCACAGCATTCAAGTCCATCCACGATGTGATCCCCTTTTGCCACTTTAAATTTATCTCCCCTTATTCCCCCATATAAACTTTCCCCATTGCCACTCCAGTCTAAGTGGAATACAAATGAGCATTCCTGACTCCATATTCTAAGGGCCACGTTCTACTTCCTCTCCCCCACCCCCACACTTATCATTTATTTATCTAAACTCTACTTAACCTTCAAGATCCAATTCAAGTTTCACCTGCCCCAAGCCCATCCCTTCCTTGTGAGATCCAGACCACCCACCAGGAGCTCTCCTGCATCTGAATGCCTGCAGATCTTATCATCCATACCACTTCTTTGCATGTGCTTGTTGTCTATTCCTGTGTGCTTCTGTGTCTAGCTTGTCTCTAAAAGAAGACTTGAAAGGCTCTGGAGAACAGGGTTTGTGTCTAATGCTACATGTTTACAGCATCTAGCACCTTCTTCCAACAGCAGATATTCAGAGTAAATGTTCCTTCTGTACAAGACTTCAGTGACTCCCTACTGTATAGCTCAATTAAAGTACAAACTGCTGATCTTGGCATTCAAGGCCCTGTAGAATCTGGTGTACCACCCTACCTTATCTCTTATTCTTCATTAGCCCTTTGCTCCAGTTTAAAAAAAAAAATAATTCCTTATATAAGCCCTATTCTGCTTCAATGCCTTTGTTCATGCTATTCCAGTATCTGGAATACTCTCCCTGCTTCTACTTATTAAATGACTATCTTTTAAAGCCCAACGAATGCCCCTTTCTCCATAAAGTCTTCCCTAAACCCTTGCAGTTGGTAATGACCTTCACTTTTTTCCTCTTCCCCATCAGAATTCACTGCATATATGTTTTATTTTTAGCAAAGTCATCTGAGTTTCTGTCTCCTTTACCCAGTTAAACTATAAGCTCGATGAGGTACAAGACCACTTCCCACCTGGACTGATTTTTTTTTTGGACTGATTTTTTTAGACTGATTCAATTTATTCCTAGTTCAGGACTGCAGATTTCTTTCCCAAGAACACTCCTATCCTCTTCAGTCTATACAACTCTTTTTTCACACTTGTGAGAATCAAGTGAGACGGCAATTCGATGTATGTGTGTGTGTGTGTGCGCGTGAATGCGCGTGTGTGTGCGCGCGAAGATCTGCAGTATCACCCCATTTGATATATTAGAGGAAATCGAGGCCCAGAAAGGTTAGCCGCCGCACTCCCAATTACACAAGTTTGTGAGACGTCTAAGTTTTAATCTGTTCTTTTCTGCAGCTGAATCTGTACCACAAGCCAGGTCACTGAAAGGAGATGATGCAACAGCTTGAATTCTGCTTTTTGGTGCAGTTATTGCTTAGCCACCATCACCTAATAATAATGCTTCCCACGCTGCTCACAGTACAGCAGGCACACACTTTGCTGTAAGCACCTCCCACCAAGGAGAAACTCTAAATGTGCTTCCAAACCAAAAACCCACTCCTGCCACCCCAGTTTCTAATTAATTCAGTACTACTGAATCTCCTACTGCTACCTTCCATCTGACAGAAAAGCACAGCCCCATCTGGGCCCTGGGGTTGTCACTCCACCAACAACATAAGTATTTCCATTGTGTCCTGGTGGCAAGTAAAATGGAAGCCACATGTTGCATAATCGCCAGGATGACAAGATTCTTAATCTGACAATTTCTACTTATGTCTAAACTTTTTATAAAGATCAAACAGGGAACAATGAGCTGACTGCCACCGTTCCAAATGTCATTTAGAAATAAAGATTTACACTACACAAAAGGGCAGAATACACACCTGGGCACGTAGGTGGAATAGTGGCTAGAGTGATAGGTCTAGAGCTAAGAAGACCTAAGTCCAAATCTGGTCCAGAAATTTACCAGCTCTGTGACCTTAGGTAAGTCATTTAACTTCTTTATCTGTAAAATGGGGACTATAATAGCCCCTACCTCCTATTGTGGTTGTGAGGTTCAAATGAGATAATATTTGTAAAGCATTTAGCACAGTGCCTAGCACATAGTAGGTGCTATTAAAATGCTAATTTAAAATACTACCACTATTGGTATCTACATCTTTAAGCCAAAGGATATAGATACTCTTCCTGAAGTCTACTAGGCTTGGCCCCAGCCACCCAGAAGAGGGTCACATGGTTTAGACCACCACCATTTCCTCTCCTGTTTTCCAGGTGAGGGTCACAGGGCAGATCTCTAACCAAGTCTGAAAAGGTAATTTCCCAAACCAGATATAGATTAGATAAGACAGGATAGAAGTAAAAAATTTTCCTTCATTCTAACCATACACTTACTTCTAAAGAAGAGGTTTGTTGTACTCATCTTATTTAGAATCCCTTTTATCTGTCTAGGTTTGGCTGCTTGCTTGGCTTTCCCACATTACTAGCAGGACTTCCCATAGAAAAGCTTTTAAAACTTCAGTTTCCTCATCTATAAAATGTCCATTTACATTTCTGAGAGCTATTGAAAGATCAAAGGAAAGAGCAAGCATGGAAAAGTTTATATCTGCATAACCTCAATCAAGGAGACTTGGGGCTGTGACATTCTAATAATTGTTAAAAAATCTGAAGGGCTTGCCACACAGAAGACAGCTTAGACTTGTTCTGACCCTCACTAAAAAGCAGAACTACAACCAAGGAGAAAATTATAGAAAGTAAGACTTCCTCTTAAATTAACATAAAGAAAAACAACCAAATGTGTGAAGTAATCAAAACACCACTAGACTTAGAGATTTGGGTTTGGATCCCAATTCTGACATTGTGTGACCACAGGCAAATTGCTTAGTCTTTCCAAGCCTCAATTCCTTAATCTGTAAAATGAAACTAATACCTAGCCCCAATAGGGTGGCTTTTGTTGTTGTTACCGAAAAAATTATTTTGCAAACCTCAAAACGCCATAGAAATTTGAAACATTATAGTTATTAAGGGTGTCCGAAAATAAAATGGGCTGCCTCAGATGGTAGTGTCTCACTGGGGGCTTTTAAGCAAAGACTGAATGACCACTTATCAGGAATAGTGTAAGACAGGATACCTGTACTGTGTGAGAGTTCTATGTATCCTATTTTTAACTTACTAGGAAATCTCACTATTTAAAGAAAATGCCAGAGTACCACTCTCACTGCCTCCAGACTGGTTGTTTGATAGAAGTTCATATCCCTTCATAATTCTAAGAGGCATCTTCTAGAACTGACCTTTGGCCTCTCCAGGGCAGTCATATGAAGCATGCACTTACCATTAACCTTTCACAGTTCACTGTCGATGGGCCCGAGTTTTCAGACACACACTAACTAGGGATGATTCAGAACCTTGGCAGAGAGCCACTAGCATCAATACTATCAATTTGCCTTTGAACTTCCCTATATTCCTGGGCAATACAGGATGCACAATCTGGACTGAGTCCATTACATGAAGTTTTAAAAGATATAAAGTTTGAAGAAGAAGAAAAGCTGCTCTGTTCTTTCCCCTCCTTATCTCCACAAGAGGAAAAATTAGAAAGAAAACGGGCTTTATTCATAGCAGGGGAGTTTAGTTAGAAGGATGAACTGACCAACAGAGAAGAAGATTAAACAAGGACAGGCTCTCTGACAGGCTCTATTTTCATACTGACTCAAGTTTCCAGGAAACACCAGCTCATTCTTTTCTCTTTTCCTCAGTGACATCATCGAGCAATATCTGCCCAGTACCAGAACCTCATTCCACTCTAACAATTCAGAAAAAAAGGCTTCCAATATCCTGACCCTTCTGGGTAACATACGCAGGCAACCAGAATCTGCAAAGCTGAGAGGCCAGCACATGCTGAGGCAGAAGGCTGTCCTCTAGCCACTCCCACCCAAGAGAGAGAGCCTATTTCCCCAAAGCTTTTCCATGGCTCTGGGCTGATGCCAAACTACTCATCAGCAGACATCTGTTCATTGACTCTTCCGGCCCCTGAAATTGCTCTCGGTGCCAAGAAGTAACAAATTCACTGATGAGACCAGAGAAAAGTTCACGGCAGGAGCCCAGGTGGGGCTTAATCCAGCTTTGAACACTCCAGCCCATGGCTCAACTGGGCAAGGGAGAGATCTTTCTGCAAATGCTATATCTGAGGAGAGGACGCTGGGTAGAATTGAACTAACAGGAGTCCCACTTTCCCTGGGCAGCTCTATGAAAGACTCGCCCTGTGATCCAGACAAATCTGCTAACCTCACTGCATCTGAAACTCTTCATTCATAAGATGGGGATAATCATCCCTGCTCTACTTCCATCAAAGGGATATTACATGTGAAAGTGCTTGGAACAACATTAAATGATGTATAGGAAGGATTACCCTCATGTAACATGTCCTCCCTCTACTTAATTCTCCCACTGTCAAAAGCATAATTAAGAATGTAATAGTGGCCCAGTGAAGACCATGGTGCTGGACCTAGAGTCAAGAAGATCTGGATTCAAATCCAGTCTGAGCCACTTATTAGCTATGTGACCCTGGACAAGCCCCTTAACCTCTCTGTCTGCTTCAATTTCCTTATCTGTCAAATAGAGATAATAGCAGCACCTAGCTTCTAGGATTGTTAAAAGGATAAAATGAGATAATATTTGTCATGTGTTTTGTAAACCTTACGGTGTAACATAAATGCCAGCTAGCTAAGAAGATAGAGCTAGACAGTATGAGGCAATCAACAGGTACTTGGCTCACAACAAAAATGAAAGGCCTAGTTTCTAAATGCGCTAGAGAACACGACAATGAAATATTCCTACAATTTGAAAGGGTAGCTAGGTGGCACTGTGGATAGAGTGCTGGGCCTGGAATCAGGAAAACTCATCTTTCTGAGTTCAAATCCAGCCTCAGACACTCACTAGCTGTGTGATCCTGGCCAAGTCACTTAACCCTGGATGTCTCAGTTTCCTCATCCGTAAAATGAGCTGGAGAAGGAAATGGCAAACCACTCCAGTACCTCTGCCAAAAAAACTCCAAATGAGGTTGGTTATGAAGAGCTGAACATGACTAAAGACAACTGAAACATACTGAAAGGCCTGGCGTAAAATCAAAGAATGTTTTCTAGACAATTGTTCAGTCTAAATACTTCTTTTTTAAAATTATTTCTTAAAATATTATTTACTTATTTTTATTTTTCAACATTCCCTTTTATAAGATTTTGAGTTCCAAATTTTGCACCTCCTTCCCTAAGACAGCATGCAATCTGATATAGGTTATACATTATGTATATATGTATATATGTCTACATACATACATAAAAAATATAAAATCATATGAAACATACTTCCATATAAGTCATGTTGTGAAAGAAGAATCAGAACAAAAGGGAAAAACCAAGAGAGAGGAAAAAAGACAGAGAAAATAGTGCACTTCAATATGCATTCAGTCTCCATAGTTCTTTCTCCGGATGTGAACAGCATTTTCCATCATGAGTCTTTTGGAATCATCTTAGACTGCTGAGAAGAGCTAAGTCCATCATAGTTAATCATCACCCCATGTTGCTGTTACCATATACGATGTTCTCCTGCTCACTTTATTCAGCATCAGTTCATGTAAACCTTTCCAGGTTTTTCTGAAATCTGCCTGCTCACCATTTCTAATGGAATAATGGTATTCCATTATATTAATGGTATTACCATTATATTACCATTACCATTCCATTAATTACCAATTACCATTATATTACCACATCTTGTTTGGCTATTCCACAAATGATGGGCATCCCCTCAAATACTTCTTTTTTAGGCAAAGTCACCCTGAGTGCCAAGCATATAATTTAACAACGAAGAATCACAGATTACTTCCAAGTTGTCCATCTTTTCTGTGCTTTCTCAGGAAGTCCTGAGGGATGATGGAAGGTGGGAAGCATAACATATGAAGGAATGAGGGAGCTCTGGACTGAGAACCAGAAAACCTGGATGGCTTCCTAGAATATCCACCAGTCTGCTACAAATATTACAGCTAGGATCCTGGGGATGGAGAGTTTGGCAAGGGCCTTGGGTCTGTTGTATAAAATAGACAGAATCATGTAATAGAAGTTCATGGCTTCACATACAAGCCTATTTTTTTATTCTTGCTTTATACTGAAATGCTTGGTTTGCAGATTGTTAAGTCCATAAATCATTTTCTAGATGATACGCAGCTCAAGGATATATTATCAAGTGCTTCTGCAGCCTCTGGTTCTCTAAGACCTTTTCACTTTAGTACTAGAACATTCTATGAAGAACAAGTATAAAATATTCTACAGCAAAAATGAAAAGTTCTTGAGAGCCAAAGGCTACAGAAGCATTTGATAATACATGCTTGAGCTGCCTAACACTAAAAGTTCTCTACCACCTCTTCTAAACATTTTCTTAATTTCCAAGGGAAGGATTGTAGTTGTGGTCAGAATGGTATGAAAGCAGCTAGCATAGCACTTTGCATTTGAAAGGGGTTTTGTTTTGCTTTTTAGAGTAGGCCTTTTTTTTTGAATAATTTTGAATTTTCAGAAATGCATCTTAGTAGTTCTTTGGGACTGACAAACACAGCTAAACTATATGCACAAATTGTAAACCAGCCATAGCAAATCCCAGTAGTTAAGCCTAAATCTGACAGAAATCAATCAATATTTGGTCAGAATTTCCATGGATTGGGGAAAAACATTTGTACAATATTCCTCGTACTTCTTTTTCTCTTTCTCCCTTTTTTCTATAAGTGCCATGGAGAGAGAACTCTGTGTCTCTGATTCCTAGGCTGAACTCAATGACAGCTAACATCCCTTCTAGCTCTAGATTTAGGATCCTGAGATTCCAGACCTCCCCATCTAGTCAAGCAATCTTCTCCCATGAGCTTCTCCCACCTAACTTTTACACCAAGAGCTAAGGTTTGGTAGAAGCCATAAACTCAGCAAGAACATTACACAAAATCAAGGGACAAAAAGTTTAGAAAACAAATCTATTAGTCAGGTCTAATGTGGCAGGCCTACTTCAATTAAGCAGAAAATCCAAAGTATACTATTAACTGAGATAGTAAGAGTCATCAGAATTCAAGGATCTTGATTGTTAGACAATAAGACATCTACTAGTCTAGGAAATTCATCCCAGCCCTTCCCTGTCTCATTTTTTTGCAGTTATCATGGATAAAGGGTGAGGCAGTTGGGAAATTGGGGAAATAGCAGTCAACACTATTCAATTTTTTTTCCTGTGAGCAGTGGCTTGATTCTATTGAACCACAGAATTTCTGAGCTGTAAAAGACCTTTTGTTTTCTGGTTATTTTTTTTCTGTGTGGTATTTTATTTTTATTTTTCCCCAGTTACATGTAAAAACAATTTTTAAAATTTATTTTTAAAACTTTTGAGTTCTAAATTCTCTCCCTTGCTCCCTCCTCACCTTCCTCCTACTAAGAAAACAAGCAGTTCCATATAGACTACATATATACAATCATGCAAAACAAGTCCATAATAGTCATGTTGTTAAAGAAAACAGACAAAAAAAAACCTCGAGAAAAAGAAAGTTTAAAAAAAATGTGCTCCAATCTGTATTCAGATACCATCAGTTCTTTCTATGGAGATGGACAGCATCCTTCATCATAAGTCCTTGAGAGTTGTCTTAGATCATTGTATTGCTGAGAATAACTAGGTCATTCACAACTGATCATCTTACAATATTGCTGTGACTTTGTGCACAGCACATTTCACTTTGCCTCAGCCATGCAAGTTTTTCCAGGTTTTTCTGAGAGTACCCTGCTCATCATTTCTAATAACACAATAGTATTACATCATAATCACATACCACTACTTGCTCATCTATTCCCCAACTGATAGGCATCCCATCGATTTCTAATTCTTTGCCCCCAGAAATGAGCTGCTATAAATATTTTGTACATACAGATCCTTTTCCTTTTATATCTCTTTTGGGATACAGACCTAGTAGTGGTATTGCTAGGTCAAAAGGTATGCATGGTTTTATAGCCCTTTGGGAATAGTTCCAAACTGCTTTGCAGAATGGTTCAATCAATTCACAACTCTACCTACAATGCTAAATGTCTCATTTTCCCCATATACCCTCCAACATTTGTCATTTTTGTTTTCTGTCCTATTAGCCAATCTGACAGGCATCAGGTAGTACCTCAGAATTGTTTTAATTTCCATTTCTCCAATCAATAGTGAGAATATTTTTTTTCATGTGCCTATACATAGCTTTGATTACTTCATCTGAAAACTGATCATATCTTTGGATCATTTATCAACTGGAGAATGGCTCTTATTTTTATAAATTTGACTCAGTTCTCCTCTTTTTATTCTTCAGTGAGAAGTGACCGACTACCACAAGATAAGCAGGCGTGGATGGACTGGGTCTACACTGCAGATCTCGTTATATTATTAACTTTCCCTCCATACCTACTTCAACGGAAGACTACACCACCCTTCCAAGCTTCCATGTCCTTAATTTTCTCCTTATCTTTGACTCTTCAAGTGAAACTGTTCTCTTCAAAAGTACCAATGCTCTCTTAATTGCCAAACTGGATGGCCTTTTCTCAGTTTCCCTCCTTCTTGACCTCTTTGCAGCATCTGACACTGTTGACTGCGGTTGCCCTTACTGGACACATATTATTTTTTTAACATTCATTTTTTAAAATTTTGAGTTACCAATTCTCCCCCTCTTGCCAGCCCCTCCCCCACCCATTGAGAAGGCAAGCAATATGATATCCATTACCCATGTGAAGTCATGAAAACACATGTCTTTATTAGATGGATTCTCCTTCCTTTCTGAGTTGCTAAAAAACAATGTAAGTATGTCACCTATGAACACTTTCATATCTGTACACTTAAAAACTAGGAACAGAATTTTCTATGATATCTTTTAAACAAAGAGTTACAATTCTACAAAAATGCAATACATTCCAATTAATTTGCAAGAACAACTGACTGACATCAGGAAAGAGGGAAATTTACTAGTTGAATTTCAGGAAAGCCTTTGGATAATTGATGGATGGAACTGAAAAATGACATTCATAATTTTGAAAGTACAGCAAATGAAACACTTTTTTCATTTGAAGCTAAAAATCTCTGTAAGGTATGATTTTCATATGACAGTATTAAAATCAAGTATCAAAATAAATTGAACTTAAAACTTAGCATTTGAATTGCTATATCACAAAGTATTAAACCAAGATTTTAAAAAAATAATGAAGCATATTTAATCACACTGATTTCACTAAAATATGAGTAATATTTTAGTGAGAATAAAATGGCTGGTGTGCTAGTAAAACTATTTTCGAAACATTTTTTCATCTTTTAAAATGTCTATTTTTGTGTAAGTTTCATGTACCTAGTTATTTCTAAGTATTACATATATATATAACTGATAAATAAGTAAATATACAAATATCAGGGCATCTATGCTAAAAATGTCTGCTGATTGGGATGTGCAATCAAAAAATTTGGGGACTACAGTTTGGATTTTGGAAGGCAGAACTAGGCCTAAGGGAGCTACAAGGATAGAAGGGCAGAATTCAATTCAATCTAAGGCCATTCTAACCATTAGAAACCTCTTTATCCTGGAAAATCACTTCAGCCCTAGAATTCACACCTCCGAAGCCCCTCCCCCTCTGAATCAGATGGCTCCTCTCAGGCCCTCTATTTAAGGAATGTGCCCAGGTCAGCTAGCCTCTTCATTTCTTACCACTGCAAGAGCTGCAGCCAGACTTCCCCACTTTTCTAGTTACCTTCTGGAATGTAAGCTCCTTGAGGGTGGTCACGTCTTTTTTTTCTCGTATTCCTAGTGTTTAGCACAGTACCTGGCACACGGTATTATTGACTGGCCAATAAAGGAATGCATGAATGAAAAACCATTTATCAAATGTTTCCTATGTGCAAAGTTCTGAGCTTGGGATACAAAATGAGTAAGACAACTTTTGCCACACATAGGGGAAGTTTCAGCTGCAAATCAGTAGGGCCACATGGTCCTCAGAGTGCAGTGGTTGCACTAATATAGATAAATAAATAAAACCATAACTATATCTGATGCTGAACCATTTGACAGAGCCAAGGACTTTAGAATGGGCTGCCTCACTACAAGAGTTGAGTTCCTTGCCTAAGTTTCTCTGTCAAGAAGAAGCTGGACAACATTTGCCAGGGGAAGCTATACAGGATAGTCAGCTTTACAAAGGGTTTGGGCTTCCTAGGGCCTTTTCAACACTAAGATTCTACAATTTTCCTTTCTGGAAAAGTGATGCTATCAAACAAACTGAGACAGGGTTTGGGGGAGGGAAAAATGAAGCACAGACTAATCAGATATAAGTAAAATGGCATTAAAGCCCTCAAAAAGGACTGCAATTCCAGTCTTCCTTGTTCACCTCCAGCCTCCATCTCAGAAAAACCAGTACTTCACCATAATTAATATTCTGTCTTTTGCACTTGAAGATGCCACTAACCTAGCCCAGTGTCATGTGTTCCGTGAATCTTTCCTTTTTTTTTTTTGAGTAGGAAACATCTACCCACCCTAAGGCATACATGTTCTCTTTCTCCCTTGTCCCAGTTATGACCAGTGGCATGCACTTGCAAGACAGCTGGCTGGAGAAGATACAATCTAGCTAACTGGATGACACACAGACCGAACCTATAATTCTGGCCTACTTTATTAGCACAGTACTAGAATCTACTTCCCAAACAATATACTGTGACTGGCATGGAGCAATATCCTGGGTTTCCTCACTGCCTTTCCACTAGACAAAGAAGATAAGGGCAGTTAAGTGTTTATAAATATGTAATGTTGCTAGAGAGAGAAGGGTGGCTGAATACAAGTATTCCTTCCATGCTCCCCTACTACTCTTTCATGTTCCAGAAAGTTCACAGGTATCGATGACTAAAAAAGGTTATAACATATTTATTCATTCTAACAAACTATCTTAAGTAGTCACAGAAAAAATGTTACATTTTAAGACTAGGTATTTTAAGACATTTTTTGACTAGAAATTAAAACAATGTATCTTTCAAAAATAACCCTTACCTCTGTGCATTATCTTATGCTTCTCCCTCAGATATGTAAGACCCTTTATTACCTAGTAGAGAAAAAATATGGATATTTATGTTGAAAAAGTAAAATAAGTACAAAAATAAGTTCAATACCATTAAGTTTAAATGATCCGAGAAATGTTATCCAGCAATACAATATTAAGCAAAGATGATAAACGAGAGAAGGAAAGAGGGAGAGGGAGAAGGTTTGAGGGTTTGCTGGGTGCAAGGTACATGTTGACATGTGGCAATATCAAGCAGGCAGCTAGAAATATCAAACTGGGGAGAAAGTGAGGATGGAGATAAACGATTTGGGAGTCAACTGAATTGAGGTAATAATTAAGCCATGGGAATAGACGAATACACCAAGAAAGAAAGAGTATAAAAAACTCATTCTCTCTGGTCCTAAAAGTATGGTCAGACTAAGATAAATTCTGTAACTTATCTTCAGAAAGAGAATTCACTTTTATTCGCAACACACAAAGTTTTAAAAAGGGAAAGTCACATAAAATAGAGAGACACACACAGATTAGACAAAAACAGAGGCAGAGACAGACATTCATTATGGCAGCTAGCAAGGTCAATGACAAGCCTTTCAAGAGTCTTTTTTTCTTCAACTTACCTCCTACTTCCTTCCTTGTCTTTATTCACTACCTCAAGCAAAACTGCAAGGGAGACAAATACTTACAGCAATGCTAACTTTCCCCAAGATCTGCTCAGGAATTCTTCCAGCCTTCTTAAGAACTTGGTCCAAAGATCCTCCATCCTAAGAATAAAATGACAGTGTCCGGTGATTTGTTTCCAACTATGTTTCAGACAGGTCAAAAGAAATGCAAAGCAAACATTCCTTTTAGATGAAGACAAATGTCTTTTTGTTCTTCTCAACTGATCAGACAACCAAAAAATGTACTAAGTGACAAACAGGTCAGGTGCTATAGATAGAGAAATATATACTGTATCTTTTGTCATGAACTTACCATCTAGTTAAGGATGTAAGACATAAACACATGAAAAATTAAACAATATAAGATTTAAACAGATTAAGACAATAATAAAACAATTTATGAATCAATGATGATAAACCTAGTGAATTCCAAATAATAACCATTTCCAAAATGATCCTAAGAAACAGACACAATTCTTAAAGATGACAAAATTTTCCTAAGGCTGTAATGTGATCACTGAGACAGTAATTATCATTAAACTGAACCCCCACTATACATATGGGGCATCATGTTAAATACCAGGCTTACAATAAAGCACAGCAGTTCTATTCTGTAGATTTAAATCTTCAAGGTCCCATGACTGCAAGAGCTTATAGTCTTTCCATGCAGCAAAGAGGTCTTAAAAGTAGGCTACTGATTATGAAGACAGTTAAAACGATCAGGTTAGCCTGCCATAGGCTGTCAGATCTCAAAAGTCTCTAAAACCAGATCGATCTTATAGCCATCAACAGAAATTGTGAACATGACCAGTCAAGTTAGTCAGTCAGCTGTGCTCTTGTCCAATCATGCTCAGGGCTTGACAGCAGCAAGTTAACACTCAATAAAGTGCAGCCACAGAGGGAAGCCATGATACAAACACCCCAAATAAACCCAAACACTGCTGCTTGGTACTTTTGTACTTAAACATAAATAAAGGTGGGCCTGAGACTTTAGGAATGATATTTTTATCAATCAATTTGTAATGTCATCAGAATAAACGCTTCCTCTTCAAGTTCATATTACACACAACTCACTCGCAATCTTCTCATTCATTCTATGCAATATCTGTCCATGTCCTTCCACACTCACCCAACACAGCAAAGGTCTACCACAAGGTCTTTTAATATGTCTTAGATATCAGTGGTACACTATGGCTACCCCGTTATTGTTCCTCACTGTGACTGTTTTTTATGCCTACACTAACACACGAGTCGAGAAATGTTGCACTTTTAAAACAAAATCCTAAGGTCCCACTGTGATCTGACAGGATGTAGAGCATCCAACTTTGCTATCTCGATCTAGCATCTCAATGCCTCTTGTTCCTCAATGCAAGCTTAGGAATGGATACGCTGCATTAAACTGATTAAAACTTGCAGCCTAAATAGAGATGGCCCAAATTATTCTTGAAGCCAGGGGTGGGGAACCTGCGGCCTCTAAGTGGCCCTCTAGAATTTGTTCTGTCATTTTTGGATTCAGTCAAAAGGCCGCAATTGAGGACCAAAAGGCCACCTGTGGCCTCGAGGCCATAAGTTCCCCACTCCTGCTTTAAGCTATCACCTTGACAATAGAAACAGTGAATCGAAGAAGAGATTAAAAAACAAAAAACAAAAAATAACCCATTAAATTGATAAGTAAAACCAGGAGCTGATTTCCTGACATAAACTGCTCATCTGATTTTTTTAAAGGCCAGAAATTAAAAAAAATTCACAAGAGAAAAAATAAAGTATCAGAAATTATTTTGCCCAGTTATATGCCAACAAAATGGAAAATTCTGATGAAATGGATAACTACTTTTTTAAAAAATAAAATACCCTTCTTCTTTACAACTTGACTATTGTGTAAATAAGTTCAGTGTGAACTTATATGTAGAAGGTATAACAGATTTCATGCCATCTTGGGGAGGGGGGAAGAAAATATGGAATTCAAATCATGTGAAACTGAGTGTAGTAAACTGAAAATAAAAAATCTTAATTAATAATAAAAATAAAATAAAATACCTAGATTGGTAGAAAAAGAAACAGAAAACTTAAGAGACCCAGCAAAAACAATTAAACAAATCATAAATGAATTCTCCCACAAAGAAGCCTGAAGACCAGATGGAAAAAGATGAACAAGCAATCATGTACTAAGCACTTACTATGTGCTAGGCAATGGAGATAATACATCAAAAATTAAACAATTCCCTACTAACAAATGGCTTACATTTGAATAGGAAAGACAAGTGCACAGATAAGCAGATATAGAATAATTATAAGGAGACTAAATACAAATAATACAGAATAGTTAAGTATTAATACAAGAGAACAGCAGAATATAAAATAAATCCATAGAAATCATCAGTTTTTCTGTATACTAACAATAAAACCCAGCAGGAAGAGAGAAAGAAAAATTCCATTCATGATAATCCTAAATATATAAAATATTTGGAAGTCTACCTACCATGACACATTTAGTAATTATTAAATACAACTACAAAATACTCTTTACAAAAATAAATACAAACCTAAATAATTGAAGAAATACTAACTGTTCGTGGACTTTGTTGTTCAATCCTTTTCAATTGTGTCTGAAGCCCCATTTGGGGTTTTCTTCGCAAAGATACTAGAGTGGTTTGCCATTCCTTCTCCAGCTCATTTGACAGTTGAGGAAACTGAGGCATACAGAGTTAAGTGACTTTTTAGCTAGTGAGCGTCTGAGTCAGATTTGGACTTAGGAAGATGAGTTCCATCATACAGCAACATAGTGCTTGATAAACCTAAAGACCCAGGTAAGGATTTAATATTAAACAAAAACTCCTGGAAAAACTGGAGACCTGCGAGTCAGATAGAAATTAGCTTTACACTAACACCTCATACCACATACCACAACAAACTCCAAATAGATACATGACCTGGGCATAAAGAGTCACATAACAAACAAATGGAAAAATCAGAGGAGATTTTTCACAGGTATGGAACCAAACAAGTGATAGAGAACAAATGGACAATTATGATTATAATAAATTGAAAAGCTTCTGCAGAAACAAAACAATATAGGCAAAATTAGAAGAGAAAAAATTAACGGGGAAAAAAATATTTGCAGCAAGTTTCTCCAATAAAGCTGTCAATACCAAGATATATAGAAAACGAGATTCAAATGTATAAGAACAAAAGTCAATCCCCAATAAAGAAACCCTCAAATGATATGCGAACAATCCTTTAAGAAATGCATGCTATCCTTTTTTTTTGTATTGGCAAAGAACCGGAAATTGAGGGGATGCTCATCAATTGGGGAATGACTGAACAAGCTGTGGTATATGAATGTAATAGAATACTATTGTGCTATAAGAAATGATGAGCAGGTAGACTTCAGAAAAACCTCGGAAAGCTTACATGAACTGATGCTGAGCGAAGTGAGCAGAACCAGAACACTGTACACAGTAACAGCAACATCACACAATGATCAACTACAATATACTGAACTCTTCTCAGCAATACAATGATCCAAGATAATTCCAAAAGCCTCATGATGGAAAATGCTATGCACATCCAGAGAAAGAACTACGGAGTCTGAATGCAGATAGAAACATACTATTTTCACTTTTGTTTTTTGTTCATTTCTTTCTCATGATTTTCCCCTTTTGTTCTGATTCTTCTTTCACAGCATGACTAATGTGGAAATACGTTTAACATGATTGTACATGTATAACCTGTATCACACTGCTTGTTTGTCTTGGGGAGGAAGAAAAATTTGGAACTCAAAATCTTATAAAAATTGATGTTAAAACTATTTTTCCATGTAATTGGAAAAAATAAAATACTGCTAAGTGGGAAAAAAAGAAATGTAAGCTATCAACAGCCATATAAAATGCTCCAAATCATTAATAATGTAATAAATTCAAATTAAAACAACTCTGAAATCTCACTTTATACCCACTAAACTGACAAAGATGACCAAAAAAAAGAATGACAATGGGCACTAGGCCATTGTTGGTGGACCTGTGAAAGTTCCATCAATTCTGGAAAGCAATTTAGAATTATATCTCAAAAATCACTAAATTGTGCATATCGTTTGACCCAGTGATAATACTACTCAGTTTATACTCCAAAGATCAAAGACAAAAAAGAAAGTAGCCATATGTACAGAAATATTTATAACAGTATCTTTTAGTGTATCAAAGAACTGGAAAAATTTAGAGGGAAGGTTTGAATAAATTATGGCATATAAATGTAAGAGGATAGTATTGTACCCCAAAAGAAAGAAGGAAAGGAATAGGCTGAGTTCAAAGAAATCTGGAAAAACTTGTATGAACTAACACAGAATGAAACAAACAGAAGCAAGAGAATAATTTATACAGTAATTTATACTGCAAAAAACAATAACATTGACTTAAGAATACTAATTAACAAAACCATCAAGCTTCATTAGAGACTGAAGAGGTGTGATCTACACAAACTGCAGAATGAAATACATTTTTGGATATGATCAATGTCTATAGAATTGTTTTGCTTTGATATACTTATTTGATACAATTTTTATTTTGAGGAGAAGCATGAAAAATCAGATGTATAAGGGAAGCAAATTATATCAATGTTTGTTTTGTAGAGAATGACAAAAAAAATTTTTTTAAATCAAAAAGATATCTGGCATTCCTTCCTTTAACTCTTTTCTGGATTATAAATAGAAATAATGACAATGTCAAGAAAGAAAGGAAGGGAGGAAAGAAGGAAAGAAACAAGTATTAAGTACCTACTATGTGTCAGGCACTGTGCTAAGCATATTACAAACATTATCTCATTTTATTCTCTCCACGGTCCAGGTAGTTATGCTATTATTATTCCCATTTTACACTTGAAAGGATTTAAACTTCGGTCTTCCTCACTCCAGATCCAGTATCTCATACACTGGGCCATCTAGCTGCCTCTAAAAGAAATGGCTCAAAGTGAAGAGGTTACAATGTCATGATGAAGTCTAACAAAAGATCTGTTGGATAAGTCACAATGAGAATCAAGAGCTGACTATGCTAACCTTCCCACCTTTCTAATTCTATATCACTGTTGCTAAGGGCCTTGCTGAGTAGAAAGAATAAAGCTGCCTAAATTGTACTTATTTTTAGCAGCTAATTATAATCTAAGTTAATAGTGCCTTTGTGAAGGTTTTCTTATAAAAGCAGCAAATGCTTTATGAAAATATTAGTTCAAAAACTCTTACAATAGAACTATCTACTTATGAGATGAGTCCCAGTTTCACCACCTAAGCAAGACTTTGTAGCATTGAAAGATTCCATAAGCCAAGTTCTAACACAGAAATTGTCCGAAAACTCAGACTGGAAAGTGTTATTGCAACTCTCTTCTGAGATAAATCAAACACTTACACAGTAAGTTCTAAATAAACTGAAGACACCAGGTATTTTTCTAGGTTGCAAAGAGAACCAAGAAATGTCAAAGGATGAAATATTCTGAGTGGCAGTGGTTGAATTCCTAATTGAAGCCAAGGATGAAATGAAAGAAAGAGAGAAGAGGACAATAGTTATTTAAAAAAAAATTATTGTGCTATAAGAAATGACAGCAGGCAGACTTCAGAAAAACCTGGGAAGACTTATATGAACTGATGCTGAGTGAAATGAGCAGAACCAGAAGACTGCACATAGTAACAGCCACACTGTATGATGACTGACTTTGATAGACTTAGCTCTTTTCAGCAATGCAAGGATCTAAGACAACTCCCAAAGACTCACAATGGAAAATGCCATCCACATCCAGAGAAAGAACTTTGGAGTCTGAAAAGAGACGGAAATAATTCTGTAGCCTGAATGCAAATGAAAGCATATTATTTGCTCTCCTTTTCTTGTGTTGTTTGGTTTTGTTTCTTCTTTCTCAAGGTTCCTCCTATTAGGTCTAATTCTTTTTCACATCAGGACTAATGTGAAAATATATTTAATAAGAATGTATAAGTAGAACCTACATCAGATTACATGATGTCTTGGAGACGGGGGAGGAAAAGAAGAGAGAGAAAATTTAAAACTCAAAATGCTATGGAAGTGAATGTTGGAAATTAAAAATAAATTAATTATACACAATAATAAAAATTTTTTAAAAATATAAAAATTATTTCTGTCATCCAAAATGTAGCATAATACAGAACACTGGGCTGGAGGCAAGACCTGGGTTCTAGTCATACCTCTTCCACAGAAGAGCTGTGCGAGTTGGGATAAGATACTTCTCTGAGCCTCAGTTTCCTACAAGCTTCTCGGGTTGAAGAATGATTGCTTGGGCTATCAAGGTCACAAATAAGCTTCCCTCTTTACTTCCATTCTGTTCTTCTCAAGACCTCTTAGATCTTCTTCTTAGCTTCTGGATTCTCTTGCCTCTCTGAGCCCTGGGTACTAGTTTGCTGTCTGCCCAAACATGACAGAGTTTAACTTGACCATATTATTTCTATGCTTTTTGGATCAGAATAAGCCACTGTTTAGCCCTAACCTGATTCGGCCTGGCCCTCCTAGCCTTTGCTATGGCATCCCAATCCTGGACACTTATCCTGCAGGATCAACCTCATCCACAGGGTTATGCATGATGTGTCTTCTGTCTTTGGGCATTTGATCCAGGACATCTTGTACTGACTACACTAAAGAAACCAGATTCCCATAAAAACAGACCTCTAGGTATGACTAATGGGAGAGGCTCATACCCCATCAAAGACTCTGTATTCTCCACATGGAAGGACAGAAGTAGGGAGAGAAGCCTCCAAAATCATGTAAGAGATAAAAGACTGAACATATGCTTACTTGTTCATGAAATCCTGTGGACACCAAATGTAAAAGCCAAAACTTCCATAGATACATGAAAAAACAAATTTAAGACAATAAAAGGCAGAAAGCCTTTTACACAGAAGTTAAACTTACACAATTCATTATTCTGATACGGCATTTAGAAAGCAAAAAGAAACAGGGTCTGGAAGGACCTAAAGCAAATTTACAGCTAAAGGCCATTACAGGTTTTTGATGTTTGGCCACATCCTTAACTTTTGATGACATGGCACAAGACAGCCCTGTTTCTCCCACAAAACTTTTCTTTGGCTTCCCTTCTGGGATGGAGGGGACCAGAGATTATCCACAAGGGTTATTTCTGATACTCTCAAGAAAAGGCATAAGGTAAAATAATTCACGTATTCACGAAAAACCCCTGGCTGCCTCAGATCACTCAACTACTTCCCAGAATTGTTGTGAGGATCAAACGAGATAGTAACTGTAAAGCTCTTAGTATAGTGCCTAGAACAGAGTAGGTGCTATATAAATGCTGGCTATTATTATCATTAGCTATTAGGTCCAGATGTTGTGATCACAGCAAAGCCACCAATAATTAATTTCCCAGTATAGAAAAAAACTGACTTCAGTGAGAAGTAGAGTCACCAAAGGAGCTACAACTAGACTGTAAATTCTGCAATGGTAGGGACCAAATCTTATTTGGGTAGCTAGGTAGAACAGTAGATAGAGAAGGAAACATGGTATCTGGAAGGCCTGAGTTCAAATTATCCCTCAAACACTGAACTAGCTGTGTGACCCTGGGAAAGTCAGGTTAACCCTGTTTGCTTCAGTTCCTCATCTGTAAAATGAGCTGGAGAAGGAAATGGCAAACCACTCCAGAATCTTTGCCAAGAAAACTCCAAATGGGGGTCACAAAGAGTCAGACATGAACGAAAACAACTGAATAACAACAAAACTCTGGGCAACTGAGTCACAACCTCTCTTAGTCTTAGTTTCCTCATCTGTATAAGGGGAATAAAAACAGCCCACCTCTCATAGGATTGCTGTGAGGATCAAATGAGATATTATCTATAAATCTCTTTGCAAACCTCAAAGCTCTACATGATACGGTTAAGTTTTTTGTGTCATGGAGGCCTAAACAATCCCTTATCAGAACAGTTTTTTAAATGTATAAAATAAAATACGTAGGATTACAAAGAAAACTAATTACACTGAAATTCAATTATCAAAATATTTTAAACAGGATCCTGGACGCTAGGTTGAGAACCCCAGCTTTACATAAAGATTAAGTATCATGATTATCATTATCATCTCATGCTTCATCGTGTCCTCTTCAGCTTCTAGCCCAGTACATTGAATACAGTAAGTTAGAATTGGGAATTAGCCTTTTTTAATGTTGGTTCATCAGACCGTTACCTCATTAGTGTTTTTTTGTTGTCCTGGGCAATACAGAAATATGAAGTTGCTTTATATCTTGTATACACTTGCTACTTTGGACAGGTCTGAGAGGTACTGAGTACCAGAGAAAATGTCTAGCCTGCTATCGTGTTGGTCGTGTGATCCAGAAACTCCCCTCTCAGTGCTCTTTAACTTACCAATATCCTTCCTAAAATGTATCTGCCTCAGTGAATACACCACATGTGGGCTGAGCAGAATGGAATATAAGATAACTATCATAACCGTAGCTTTGTGCCTCTTAGAACGAGAATAATCAAGGCTAATTCTCTCATTTTATTTTTGAGAGGACTAAAGCGCAGAGATCTGGCTGGCTCTGAATCCCTGGTCAGTCCACACACCTTCCATCTTCCTGGCAGCGCCTAAAAGGAAGGGAGGTTACTCTTGCCTTTCCTGTCCCTGGCTCATGATCATCACCCTCCTTCCCACTTCAGTTTCCAGGTCCCCATGTGTCATTCACACATTTGCATCAAAACTTTACATGCCAGGGTTGGAGATTTTGTTACAAACAAAAGGTACATAAGGAAACAAAAGGACAAGAAATGATTCTCACTCCCTGTACCATCCCAAGGGAAGGTTAAGGTCAAGCTGAATAATAAAAAATCATCATTTCATGTTATTAAAATAGAAGTGTGCTTACATGTTTCCCCATACAAGATTGCTACTACTAGGGGAGAGAGCGTGTGCAACAACTACTGAACCAAGGATCTATTTCCACAGAAAACTTCCTCTCTCCTGGATAATCAAGGGGGAGTATTCTGAGTAACCTGTAGACACATAGAAAACGCTTCCAGAATCTACATTCCATATGGCACCAACAAAAGCTGACAGATGTCTGGAAGAATTCATACAGAACATCTTGATCATTTAAAATAATGAGAGAATTAAAAAAACAAACACCAAAACTACAAAACTGACCAGAGAGGATCTTTCCTCATTCTAGTGTGATCAAAGACTTCTTCCCCCAGGTCAGTGCTAGCCCATGGAACTTCAGAAATATAACTAAGAGGGGAATGGAGAAGCTCTGCAAATTAGAGAAGGAACCAAAAGCTATTTAATGCTGATTCTCTCAAGTACTTCATTCATCATGTCAACATTTCCCCTAAATAACAAAATTATGTCCTGAGAAAGAAAGAGAGCAAACAAGAGGGCATGATGAGAACCAATTCTTCCACCTCTTACCAGTGGCCAGAGCAAAGACGTATAGACAGTGGCAGAGCCTAACACTTCCCTACGCCAGTTATCTAGCTAGAGCTGGCCTCCTGGTCCCATTAGAAAAGCCAACTACTTACCATGTGCTCCATGCAGATACTGATCTCCCCGTCACTATAAAAGGCCCCATAAAATCCTACAATATATGGAGAGTTGCACTCGTGCAGGACTTGCAGCTCCCGTATAATCTGGTTCCGAATTGCTGGTTTGATCTCCAGGTGAATTAGCTGTTAAAAACAACAATGACAACAACTTGGAATCACCTTCATAACTGCTGAAGCTCTTAATAGAAAAAAAAGGAAAAAAAAAAGGAAAAAGGCAAGGTTTCATAAACGTGTTCCACCCACCCAAAGCACCAAATACTAAAGCACACAAAGCCAAGGTTTGTGTTTTGTGACTGAATGAGCCATGACTAAAGGAATGCAGGCTGTGCTACTACATTCTGAGGACCTGGGCAGAGATCAAGGTGGGGGTGGGGAGGCAGGAAAGGGGCTGATATGGAACCAGAAGTGTTCATTCGATGCAGCTTGGGAATGGTTCCCCAGTTCTATTTATAAGGCAAGGGGAATAGGGAACCTCTGAGTAGATTCAAGCTACCTGGGGCTTCCCCTTGGACTGAGAGTAATTTGTTAGGATTTGTTCAAGGCCACACACTGACTTTACTCTAAACTACAGAAAATGCAAGAACTGCCTAACTTCCTCCTCAGTAACCTTTTTTTTGCTTTAATGCTAAGTCCACTCAATAGATACTCATTCAATGAATATTTGCTGAGAATCTACTATGTGTGACATGCTGCTAGGCATGTGGTAGGGAGGAAACTAAAGAAATACAAACTACAGTCCCTCTCTTTCAGTAGCTTTCAATTTAGCTACAGAGTCAAAACATACACATGAAAGTTAACCATACACTGTCTCTTACTATTAGTTAACTATCAAATGAATGGAAAAGATAGTAAGTTATTATGTGGGCCGAAGTAGTCTGAGAAGGCTTCTTGAAGGAGGCTGGGATTTATCTCAACCTTCTAAGATGGATAAGACTTGGCTATATTTACAGTATGACCTGACTAAAGGCAGAAAGGCAGTAATGAGAATGGTATATTTGGGAGACAGTGAAAAGCCTGGCCTAGCTGGAGTAAAGGGTGTGCTGGGGAGCAGTGAGAGACATGGGTGGATAGTAAAAATGGGGCCAAACTCCAAGGCACCACCTTAAACCTTTCCAATTGGCTAACATGACAGAAAGAGAAAATGATAAATGTTGAAGAAGATGGGGGAAAGTTGAACACTAATGCATTGTTAGAGTTGTGAACAGATTCAACCATTCTGAAGAACAACTATGCCCAAAGGGCTATCAAACTGTGCATACCCTTTGATCCAGCAATACCACTACTAGATCTGTATCCTGAAGAGATCATAAAAATGCAAAAAGGACCCACATGTACAGAAAATATTTATAGAAGCTTTTTTTTCTGGTGGCCAAGAATTAGAAATTGAAGGGATGCTCATCAATTGGGGAATGGCTTAACAAGTTGTGGTATATGAATATAATGGAATACTACTGTGCTATGAGAAATGAGGAGTGGGAAGATTTCAGAAAAACCCGGAAAGACTTACATGAACTGATGCTGAATAAAGTTAGCACAACCAGAACATTATACACAGTAACAGCAATATTATGTGATGACTAACTTTGACCGACTTAGCTCTTCTCAGCAATGCAAGGATCAAAGACAACTCCAAAAGACTCACAATAGAAAATGCTATCCACATCCAGAGAAAGAACTATGGAATCTGAATGCAGATTGAAGCATACTATTTGCTCTCTTTTTTTTTTTTGGGTTCTTCTTTCTCATGGTTCCTCCTATTGCTTCTAATTCTTCTATATAACATGACTAATGTGAAAATATGTTTAATATGAATGTGTATGTGAAGCCTACATCAGATTGCATGCTGTCTTGGGGAGAAGGGAAGGGAAGGAGGGGGAGAAAATTTAGAACTCAAAGTCTTATGGAAGTGAATGCTGAAAACTAAAAATAAATGAATTCATTTTTAAAAAAGAAAAAGAAATCTAGGGAATGCACATGGCAAAAGGAAACAAGATTACTTTTTTAGATTACATGGTGATTTATTTAGGGAATTCTAGAGATGCAACTACAAAACTGAAACAATAACTTCAATACAGTATCAGGATATCAAAGAAAAAAAAAGAAATGATGAGCGGGCAGATTTCAGAAAAACCTGGAAAGATTGACATGAACTGATGCTGAGTGAAGTGAGCAGAACCAGAACATTGTACACAGTAACAGCAACACTGTGCGATGATCAACTATGATAGACTTTGCTATTCTCAGCAATACAATGATCCAAGACAATTCCAAAACACTCATGATGGAAAATGCTATCCACATCCAGAGAAAGAACTATGGAATCTGAATGCATACGGAAGCATGCTATTTCTACCTGTTTTTTGTTTTTTTTCTTTCCTGTGGTGTTTCCCTTTTGTTCTGATTCTTCTTTCACAACATGACTAATGTGGAAATATATTTAATATAATTGTATGTGCATAATCTAAATCAGATTGCTTGCTGTCTTGGGGAAGCAGGGAGAAGAGGGAAAAAAATTTGGAAATCAAAATCTTATAAGTGAATGTTAATTGGAAAAAAAATACTATTAAGTGGGGAAAAAATGGGGCCATATTAGTAAGGGTCTCAAATGCCAAGCAAAGGAATATGGGCTTTATTCTGGAAAAAATGAAGGGCTCACTGGATGGCTAGTTTTATATATATTTTTCTGTGTATTAAGCATATGTATTTTAGTTAGGGGTGAAGGTTTACAACATCTGTGTTTCCAGAATATTAATATGATCACAATGTGCAAGATGTTTGGAAGGGACTTTTCCTAGAATGGACAAGAGCAACTAAGTAAAATGCCTGTCACAGTAAAATAGACTGCTAGCCCACAAAAGCAGGAAGAAAGGGAGCAAAGGACAGATCTAATTCAATTTACCAAAATATGCACTAAACACATATGCAGAAGTACATCCTAGGCTAGGGTGGGCAACCTGTGGCCTCGAGGCTGCAGGTTCCTCACCTTGGTAGGCACTTGCTCAAGGTGTTGTAGTTAATGTCAGAGCCATGATTAAAAATCCAGGTACCCTGTCTCCTAACCCAGTGTGTTTTTCATTAGAATCCCCACCCCCCAATATTATTATTGAAGTTTTCAGGAAGATCAAAGGTGTATGGAATGACCTGGGATGTGGAGCCAGCCAGATCTCTAGACTTAAGTCCCCTAATGTACAAAAGTTAGTTAAGTCATGCTCCCTACCGATATAGAGCTTAAAGCAGGGGAAATGACACGCATAGATATCATGCATTTTGTATTATTGTTATATGTATAAAAGAAGTGCCAAAGTGTTATATGAAGTCCAGTTTGGAGAGAGCGGGATCATTGCCACAGCATCAAGGAAAGTTTCGCAGAGAGATGACAAGCTGAGTGAGAATCTTAAAGTGCCTCCAGCTCAGGAAGCCACAAAGCTCACCTTCCTCGCCATGATTAGGCCAGAGGGTTTGTGGGAAACTTTGAACACTACACCACCATTCCCAGCTCCCAGTTCACTGATCTTCTCAAAGTCATCATCTTTCAGCTCGCCCACTTTCTGTTTCTGGGTGAGAAAAGCCTCCAGACGCTTGCGCTGCTGTTCATCGAGTTCTAATTCCTCCAGTTTCTTCTGCAGAGCCTCGAGGTTAGTCCTGCCCAAAAGAGGAGACAGACACACAAACAATGAGAATTCTCCTGGTGAGAAAGCCCATTAGTTTTAGTGGAAAATAAACTGAAATCAACAAGAGGTCTATTTCTTCTCCTAGGCAGAGGAGGGACAACAGTATAGGAAAAAGACCTGGCTTTGGAGTCAGGAAAACTCAGGCTCTACTCTAGTCTCTGCTAGTATGTGACCTCAGATAAGTCACCGTAAAACAAGGAGATTGGATTAAATGATCCCTAAGATGACATTCAGCTCTAACATCTTAGGATTCTAGGAGTAGTCAAGGCTGAAGGCAATGCCTGGGACCAAATAAACAGCGCTGGACAAAATGATAGATCCTTGATTCTCAGGAAGATAAAAGCAATGTTGATTTTATTACTTTCTACCCTGGGTACTTAAGGCTAGAGGGGAAGTGTGGTCAAACCAACTCTAATGGGTTAAACAGAATCGGCCTGGGGCCTTTACCCTGTGTCTGGGATGTGTGTGAGTATATATGTGCGTTTGGCAGGCTCCTCATGTGTGCCCTTTTGTTCCATTTCTTTTCCAGACCCTACCTGCAAAAGAAGACTGTCACAATGTTTTGAAAAACTCATCAAATACAGACTCGATCTCACCAGCTGTGTGATAGCCACTTTGGAAACCTCAGCAAGGCCACCTGGAAAGTCTGATTTTATAGGCAGCTGTTGAAAGAGATGCTCAATACAACTGGTAAATGGAAAAACGATTAAAATAACACCAGCAAGAGCCAGGTGAGAAAGAGATTATGTATTACTTGCAAAGAAAGGAACTGTTCTTATACAAAGTTAGAAGCAGAACTCTCTGAGAGTTCTTGGTACTGATATACTGCAGACATACATAAATAATGACTCAGAGCAGTTCATGATCATACATTATGTTGCTGCCCCAACTCCCTACTTGGCACGTCTGACAAGGAGAAATGAATTCTAATTTAATCATTTTTCTGGCTGAGCACATTTGCAGAGATGAGGGGAGAGTGATTATATCACTGTCAGGCAGAAAAAGTTAGGCCTGGGCTTTGTTTGGGTCCCTCCCTGCTATCCTCCATTCCTACCTTTGTATTTTTCCACTGTACAGCTGAAAGAGTCAGTAGTCTCATACACTAAAAAGCTAGTGATAGGGAAACTTCTATAACAATACAGGGGGATAGGGGAGCTGTTGCTATAATAGAAAAAACAATGGACCAAGAGTGGGGGTACCTGGCTTTTATTCATGGCTCTGGTATTAACTACAACACCTAGAGCAAGTCAGTTCTCTTCTTGGAACCTACTCATCAGTCAAAAACCTGGGGAGTTGTTCAGTCTATTCTGATTCTATGATTTCTAAGTCACTGTACCTCTCTAAGGCTGTTTGTTCGTCTGTAAAATGGGATAATACTCCCTCATAGAGGTATTAAGAGAAGCAGATAAGAAAATAGATGGAAATCACTCTAAAAAGGTAAAAGCACTATATTAATGTAAAGGAACACAATTATCAGTACTAAACAGATACAGAAGCTCTTGAATGATGAATATATATACATCTGAAAATTTAAAAATTCAAACTAGGAAAAGTTAAATTTTCCAAAAAAGAAAAAATAGAAACACAATACTGCCTGAATAGAAAAGTTTCTGTAATAAAATGGCCTTTGAGAGTCCCCAATAGTTACCTGGCTTCATCTCTCCTTCCACCCTCCCTTCCCTGCCCCAAATACCTGACAAATCAACTCTGTAGCTGTTCCCCCACTTTCATTAGTCCTCAGGTTCCCAAACAGTCCACTGTTCTAGCTGAAATGGGCAGATGGACTCATAAGTCAGAAGAGAGGAGAAAATGTACAGTAATATCCTCCCATTCTCATTCATTCTCTCCACCTCCTTCCCTCCTCCCTCCACTGCACACCCACACCCACCTAGAGAACAGCTGTGACCAGTTCTATCATGTTCACCACAACATAGATAAAATAAGACCATTGTTAGCAAGAATTATGCGTGTGACTGCCTTGCTGTAAACACAGTTCACTGAGATACAAGAAAATTATATGCTTAAACTAGGAGAACGGGAAAAAACCCAAGAGCTGTCATTTGCACTCTGAAAACACCAAAGACAAAGTGAAACAAATGGAAAAAGGCGGATCCTATGAACATGAACTTGTATCTCTTCTATCTCATCCACCTGCTAAGCCTAAATACTCCATATCATCTATAATCTTTCGTTTACAGGTCAATGGATTAAGTAGGGAAGTAACATGCAATCAAAGAATGTCAGCCCTGTAACGGCCTTACAAGGGCTCTCTGTGATCTTCAAATACAATCCCCCCATTTCATAAAAGAAACTGAGGCCCAGAAAGGAAGCAGTCTGCCCAAGGTCACAGTTAATTGTATAATTGGGTCTCTCATAACCCAGTTCGACTCTCAGTCCAGAGCTCTTTCTGCCACACCCCAAAGCTATCTCCAATCGATGGGCCACACAGAATTGTCAAATGTTAGTCAAATAAATGGCTGAAGCAGAAATGGAAATGAATACCCAACGTGTTAATAATTAATGGGACAAGCATAACAATGGTGCCTTCCAACCCTACTAACCACAAATGGGCCCTGGCTAGTTGCCAAATGCTGCCCAGCTGGTGCACATCCAAACCATCCCTTCCCTGGGGCCTAGTGGTAAATAACCATTAGTATGGAGAATCTTAATTGCTCGGAGGAAAAGATAGAGATGCAGGAAGGCTCAAGAATCATCACACAGAAAAAGAAGAAAAAGTTAAGGCTGGAAGAATCCTTAGAGATCACCTAGTCCAGGGCTTCTGAAACTTTTTCCACCCACAATCCCTTCAGTGCTTCCTAAACTCCTTATTTTATACATCAGGACACTGAGATCCAGAGAGGTAAATAACTTGCCCAATATAATAGCCAGTTACTTACTGGCAGATTCAGTACTGGTCAGCCAACTCTCCAGGTCAGCACTAGTTACAGGAGTGAAGCTACAAAAGTAAGAAAGTAAGTGGAGAATTATATTTTAAGCAAAGAGGCTCTCCCCATCTCCCCTCAAATCACATTACATAAATATTCACCTACTCTGACGGCGCATTAGGCCAAGCCTGGAGTTCACTTTAGGAAACTAGGTATGTCCCTGAACCTGCCAACAACAGGACTAGGTATTACTTGGCCTTTACACAGTTGGAGTAGCTAAAGTCAGGTATGGTTATCCTTTCCAGGCATTACATTCTATCCTGAATGGCTCAGTTCCACAAGTTCCAGAGGAAAAGCTTTAATCTCTATACTTATCATCAGTCCCAGGAGTAGGTTTAAGAATTGTTTTCGGGAACAGTGACAGTGATGCTTTTGTGAGCACCTACACACCTGTCAGCTTGGAGAAGAAAAGTGGGCGGCCAAAGGCATGATTTGCATGAGCAACCGCTGTCAAAAAACCATGCAAAAAAAAAGAAAAACAGGTAGCAAAGTAGAATCAATTGTGAGAGAAAGTAGCTGTGCTATAAAGCAAGGTGAATAAATATCTTTCCATAGCCACGTTAAAGAGGGAGAAAGCATGGACTGGTGGAAAGAGCACAAAAAGGGACATAAGGACACTATCCACGCAAGTTATAATCCGAAAAAAAAGGTAGGCTGGTTAGGTAGTGAGATCAATCAATAGGCATTTATTAAGAATTTACCATATGCCAGGCACTGGGCTAAGCAGGACATGGACAGATACTGAAAAGACCAAGATCATGCCTAAACCCCAGAGAGGGCAAAGTATTATCCAGGAGAAGAAGATGGTCAATAGTGTTGAATAGTGCCAAGAGGTCAAGAAGGACGAGGACCTATCGCTTCAAAGATCAAATACAAGATCCTGTTTGGAATTCAAAGCCCTTCAGAGAAACCAGGCCCCTCTTGCTTTTCCAGTCTTCTTATACCTAACTCCCTACCAAACACTCTCTGATCTACTGACACTGGCTTCCTTGATGTTCCATGAGAAACGTTCCATCTCTTGGCTCCAGGTTATTTTCTCTGACCGTCCTCCAGGCCTGGAATGCTCTCCCTCCTCCTCTCCTCCTACTGGCTTCCCCGGTTCCTTCAAATATCTAAAATCACATCTTATACAGCAAGTCTTTCCCAACACCTCTTAATTCTAGTGACTTCCTTCTTTTAACTATTTCCTATTTAACCTTTATATAGTTCGTACATATTTGTTTGCTTGTTGTCTCCCCTACTGGACTGTGAGTACCTAGAGGGCAGGGCCTATCTTTTGCCTTTTTTTGTATCCTGAGGGCTTAGCATTTAGTGCCTGGCATTTAGTGGGTGTTTAATAAAAGTATACTGTCTGACTGAATGGTTTTAATCTTAGTGCCTTCCCTCTAAGATTACCTCCAATTTATCCTGGATATATCTTGTTTGTACGCCATTATTTCTATGTTGTCTCCCCCGTTAGACTATGGCTTCTTTAGAACAGGGACTGGAATTTTTTCCCTTTCTTTCAATTCCCCAGAATTTAGCACAGTGCCTGGCACACTGTAGGCATTTAATACATGCTTGCTGATATAACTTGTCTATGCCTAGTAACTAGAGAAGGAAATGAACACTTTATAATGTGGAAATAAGTACACAGACTGTCAGACTAAAACAATGAGCATATATTTATGAGAAGAAAGTCAGGTCAGGTGGTTTACTCAGGCTCTTATTTTAATCTGAATAAGAACAGTTACTAAAACAGAATGAGAAATTAGCCTCAGGTATCAAGGTAACTGACACAGAGATCAACCCTAAGAGATAGATTTAAAGTTAAACCTAGGTTCTGTTCTTTTATTCACTATCTGCATCCTCTGCCCCAGTGGTCTCTGCCTCTGAGCAGACGGCTCTTCTCAGAACCTTCATTTAAAGAAGCCACCTAAGCCAGCCAGGACTTCCCTCTTCTCCAGGCTGCACCAAGTGTTTTGTCTCCCATAGTTTGATGTGTCTGACTCCTCCCCACCCCACTCCACCTTCCTTTCTGTGTAGTCTTCCTCAAGGCCAAGGTCTCCCACTGCGTCCAGGGCCATCTCCAGTCATCCTAATCTATATCTTACCATTGGACACAGATGGTGCAGGAGAAGAAAGTGAGGTTAGTGAGTTTGCACAGCCTTCCCTCACTTAAATCCAATTCACTTGCATATCATGGCATCACCTCTCTGATGTAATGGTACTCTTCAAGAATGAAAGACAAACAACAACAACCTCCATTCAAGGTAAGTTCCTTGAGGGCAAAGACTTTCTTTCAGCTTTCATTTGTATTCCCAGCATTTAGGAATAGGTACTTAGTAAATTCTTAATATAAAAATGTCTGCTGACTATCTGTATGACTTTGGTCAAGTCACTTCTCACTGGGCCTCAGTTTCTGATCAGATGATGAGGATTATGGTTCATGTTCCCTTCCAGTCCAGAATGCTATGGAAAAGCTATTTCTTAGATTTAAACAAGCACCCTCAAACCACGCAGAATTCTTTTGCTACATGTATCTACAAAGAATCGGCCTCACTAAATAAGATTGGAATCTTCTGAATGATTCGACTTAATCATAGCCACCCACTCCTATAATCTCAAATGCTGTACTCTTTGAAATGAGGAGAAGGGAAAAGATCATCATATTTACTGGGAAAGAGAAATGAAAAAACCAGGAATGGAGGAAAAAGGATTGAATACTTGAAGGATTCCCTACTCTTGTAGAGAAGGAATAAGTGATATGCCCTTGTCAAGTGTAGAAGAAACAAACCAGGCCAGCTCTAACACCTCTATTTATTCTCTGAGAGGGTTAATAAATACATTGTCTTACCAGCTAATACCTTTAAGATTAGGAATTTATCAATTCTACTAGAGTTACAAGCTCCATGAAGGCATATAAATATTTATATGCTTTATACAAGTATTTTACCCTAGCACAGTGTTGGTTGGAAGGAAACAGTGCCTTTCAAGTGAGACAGTTAAATGAGAGCAACTTCTTGCAGAATCATCACCAATGATAATAATTTTGTTGTTCAGTTGTGTCCAACTCTGTGTGACCCCATGAACCACAGCACACCAGGCCCTGCTTTCCTCCACCACCTCTCAAAGTCTGTCCAAATTCATATTCATTCATTTCATGATACTATCTATCGCATCCTCGACCATCCCCTTTTCCTTTTGCCTTCAATCTTTCCCAACATCAGGGTCTTTTCCAATGAGTCCAGCCTTCTCATTATGTATACAGCCAAAGTACTTAAGCTTCAGCTTCAGTATTTGACCTCCAATGAAGAGCCTGAATTAATTTCTTTTAAGTAATGATTGATTTGACCTCCTTCCTATCCAAAGGACTCTTAGATGTCTCCTCCAGCAACACAATTCGAAAGCTCACATTTATATAGCAATTTGGTGTCTGTAACTTGGGTGCCAAACTCCTGAAACGATTGATGACTCAAACAGAATATAGCTATTCTAAGCCCAATTGGACGAGGCTAGAATAAGTACATTCAAGCTATCTTCCTGCCATACTCCCTGCCTCTCACCTGATTCTTCAGCTTCCCTGCTCACTCCAGATTGTTGAGAGTTCATCATATCTAAAATGACTCCAGACCACCCTCCCCACCCCTCCTACCTCACCTAACCCCACAGCACAACTCCTGCTCACATACTCTGGCCCTCACACCTTTATACACTTCACCCTTACACCTTTTGCTCTGGGAACAGTAATCAAATCAACTCTACCATTCCTGTAAGACGTGTGTCAATTAACCTATAAATCTATTTAAAATCACAGTAAATTGCCAAACCAAAATAGCCACAAGACCCACCATGGCCCAACAAGGGTAGTTTTGCCCCTATCCTTGAGAGTAGGATAGTCTTGCTTTTTGTATTTGTATCCCCAGGGTTTAATATGGTGGTAAATATGTGGCTCGGTGGATACACTGCCAGGCCTGGAGTCAGAAAGGCTCATCTTCCTGAGTTCGAATATGGCTTCAGACACTTCCTAGCTGTGTGACCCCGGGCAGGTTACTTCACCCTGTTTGCCTCAGTTTCCTTACCCATAAAATGAGCTGGGGAAGGAAATGGCAAATCAATCCAGTATCTCTGCCAAGAAAACCCCAAATGGGGTCATGAAGAGTTGGATATGACTAAAAAGAACCTAATGGCAACAACGGGCACCATAGTAAGTGGTTAATAAATGCTTTTTCATTCATAAGGTTTCCTAATAGGGATGTCAGGGCTGAAAGATGATCTTATTGGCTCTTATTAGTTCAATAACTACATTTACTTAGATGACTCACAAATCTACATGTTCAACTCTACTTTCTCTCCTGGTTTTCAGTCCTATGACAACTGTCTCCCAGACATCTTAACCTGTACTTCTCCTCAGCTTCCTGAACTCAATTCGTCCTTCATAATCTCATAATCACAAACTCAATCTTCACTCCTAATTCTCACCTGCCTCTCTTCTAAATTCTCCTACTTCTGTCAAAGATATCATCAGTCATTCAAATTCACAACCTGGGACTCATTCGTGTTCATCTCTCATATCCAGTTACTGTAACTTGTCAATGCTACCTTCCATGACACATCTCCCATTTGTCTTTTAATAGTCTTCCAGATTCTAATCTTTCTTTTTTCCAATTTATTGTCAGAACAATCAGATCCACAATGCTTCAAGTCTTTATTAACAGGCTGAGCTATCTTACTCATTTGGCAACACTTATTTTCAAACAGTAATTAGCTTCATGTTATCAATATATTAATTCTACATATGCACATATAGATAAGTTTTTTCCAGTAAGAAGCTCACCAAATTATGTTTTATGTCTTGTCAATTCACTGCACAAAAATAACACATGTCCCTGAGAGCCTTTTTTTTCTAAAGCTGTACGTTGGCCATTAAATTTAGGATATAAGGATAAAATACATAATGCTTACCCAGAGGAACTGAAACATTGTTCTAAAAGTGACAATAGCTGTCTTCTAGTCTAGTACCTACTTGCCACTAACTTGCTGAGTCACCATGAGCAAGTCGCTGGCACTCAGTTTCCTCATCTTCCAAATGAGGACAAACATTTGCCTGCAGGTTGTTGTGAAGATGAATAAGAATATGGATAACAAAGAGCTTTAAAAGAATGTAACCATAATAAAAGGTGAGAAAGAAGCAGGTCTAGCATTATCAGATCTTAAACTCTACTACAAAGCAATAAAATCAGCAAAACTCTTTGGTAAAGGTAAAGAAATACAGGTTGATCAATGGAACTGATCAGGACCACAGCACACAGAAGCAAATGAAAACAAAGCGAAGTGTTCCATAAAGATAAAGATCTCAGTTCTTCCTGCAATAAGAACTCACTATTTGACAAAAAACTGCCTGAAAGCCAGCAGAAAATCAGTACAAAACAGTACACTCCCCTTATACTAAGGTAAACTTCAAATCGGTATGCAGTTTAGAAATTATAAGCAAATTAGAAAAGCAAAGGAGAAATTACCTTTCAGATCTACAGTTAAAGGAAGAGTTCATGCCCAAATAAGGGATAGAATCGCAGAAGAAAAAATGAATAATTTTGAGATATATATGTATGTATGCATATATGTGTGTATATATATACACATATATATAAAACATTTTAACTTTTTTACACAAATAAAACTAATGCAATTAAAATTAGATGGTAAACAGATGACTAGAAAAAAAAATCTTTACATCAAGTTTTTCTGATAAAGGCCTCATATGCAAGATACGTAAGGAACTGGTTAACATTTATAAGACCGTTCCTCAAAAAATAGTCAAAGGATATGAACAGGCAGTTTCAAAGGAAGAAATGCGAGCTATCAACAACCATAAGCAAAAATGCTCCAAATCACTAATAATTAGAGAAATACAAATTTTTAAAGCAACTCTGAGATGCTACCTCACACTCACCAGATAGGCAAAGGTAACAAAAAAGGGAAAATGACAAACACTGAAGGGGCTGTAGGGAAATGGATACACTAATGAACTGTTAGCAAATTGGCTACAAATTGGTCCAACTATTCTGGAAAGTTATTTAGAACTATGCCTTCAAAGTGACTAAACTGTGCACGGACCCTCTGGGCCCAGCAATACTAGGCCTATTACAAAGAGATCAAAGAAAGAGGAAAAGGATCTATATGAACAAAAAAATTTAGGGTAACACAGGGGTAATATGAATGTAACAGGATTTTATTGCCTAGAAAATGGCAAAATGGGCAGTTTCAAAGGAAACTGGTAAGAGCTCTACGAAATGATACAGAGTGAATTAAGCAGCACTAATAACACTGATGATGATAGATAGCATTTATACTGTGATGTAAAGTTTATAAAGTACTTTACACATATTACCTCATTTAAGTCTCACAATAACCCTGAGGTAGGTGTTATCCCCATTTTACAGAGAAGGAAACTGAGGCTAAAAGAAGTTAAATGACTTACCCAGGGTCACACAGCTAGTAAGAGTCCGGGGAAAGATTTTAACTCAGATCCTCCTGACTCTAAGTCTACCACTCTGTACTGTGCCACCCAGCTGCCTCTAGCAAGTAGGAAAACAATTTGTGTGATTACAATGAACTTATTAAAAAAAAAACAACTCTGAAACTCTAGACTTTAGAACACTAATCAATACAATGATAAATTACCATGCCAAAGAACTAAAGGTAAAGGATGCTATCCACTTCCTGCCTCAGTAGTAACTAACTTAAAATGGAGAATGAGACATACGTTTTTGGATACGGCCAAGGTGAGAATGTGCTTGCTATGCTATGCATAAGGATTTTTTAAAAACTGTTCAAGTACAAGGGAGGAGAAATGGAAGGGATAATAAATGAATATTGAGAAATTTAAAGCAGTATGATAAATTAATGATGAAGATTAAAGCATATAAACTCAAAACTTCATTCCAGATTTTCCTTAACGTTATCAATGGGGAAATACATGCAGAATTCTCACACACACACGCTTTTTTTTTTTACTTTGATCGCTTTAGGTCAAGATAACCATAATATGCCAGACTTACTAGAAAAATATGAAAAGTCTTGAAGCAGCTGATGAAAAGATTTTTGGGCAGAACATAGATAATCTTCACTTCTCTTCACCTACTTCCTTTTCTTCCAGAGGGGAACAGTTCTCATTTACTCAATGGTTGGCCACATCCTGTCTTACAAGCTACTTCCTAGGAGCAAGTAAGGGAGCTTTAGGAAGACCATTAACTCTTTCAGGTCCTCAACAAATATCTGAATACCTACAATAAGTAAGTGTATTAAATTAGACAAAACAAATAAAATTGGCCACAGGAAATGTGGTGCTATGAAGAATATAAAAAAAGCAGAAGACATAAGATCCTTGTTCTCAACATGTTTCCAGACCATCTGGAGATAAAATGCCCATCTACAAAAGATAAAAGAAGTGATACTGTGGTATAGAGCAAAGAATTCTGGACTCAAGCAATCCAGAGACATGAGCTCTAACTCTGCCTCTCTGCTCTGTGTAATCATGAACATGTCACTTCAGGACTCTAAGAGATTTTACTTCTTTTCTGTAGAATGGGAAGGCTGGACTAGATGAGCTCTAAGGCCTCTGGAGCACTGATAGCATATGGTTTTATAACAATACAGTGTAGTATAGGACAAACACAAAGTGAACAGTACAGACAATGAGACAGTGATCACTGGAGGCTGGGCAGCTCCAGGAAGGCTTCAGAGATTATGTAACACATAGGTTGGACTTTAAGGATGGACAAGATCTAGATGGAGAGAGAAGAGGGAAGCTGTTCTGAACAGGAAGAATGTTATGACCAAAATCAGTGAGCTACAAAAAGCATAAGCCGCGTTCAGAAGACAGTGAATGACCAATCCTCAGGAGACAAGATACAAACAAACAGAATACTCCGGTGAATAAGCATGCAGTGAGAGGTTAAGTTTGAAAAGGTGGTTTGGAATGAGACTATGAAGGACTTTGTATACCAGTCTTGGCATATACTTATGTGATAAAAGTTTAGGCGTTACCCTGTAAGCAATGGAACCCATTTAAAGTTCCCCATAAAAGCATTAACACACTGGCCTAAAAAGAGGAATACTTCTTTCAACTATCTTTCCTCAACCCCTCTGCTTCCTTCCAAAGTCAGAAAGATCCTGTAGGGTAGAGGTGTCAAATTCAAATTGGAAGGGAGAGGGGAGAAGGGGAGCAGTCACTAAACCATATACAAAGATCACCATAGGATCCATATTGACTTAGAAAACTTAATACTAACATTATCTATGTTTTATCATATGCTTATTTTGTTAAATATTTCCCAATTACATTTTAATCTACTGCTCCCCTTTTGACACGTCTGCTGTAGGGGAAAAAGTAACTTCCCCATCCCTCTGATTCACAGGAGATCAAAGCTTTATCAAATTCTACTCTTCCCTTGGCTAGCAAAACACAAATCACAGGTGAAATGATTTCAGGATCCTCCATTCTATGGGTTCCTGCTTCCTTTAGTTACAGAATTTTCTTCTTTTGTCTTCAAGAAGACAGAATTTATTCTTACTACGCTATACCATGGAAAGAAATGTGGCCTATAAATCACTTTCTATTTTCAACACTTGGTTTACCCCCCACTCCTCCCATACTTCCTCCCCTTTGGAATTTATAGTCACTTCCTCCTAAGGAGGTCAGAGGGTTTCTCATAATCCTCAACATTCCAGTGAAGCAAACAAGAAAGGCTCTAGGGTCTATTACCCCCAACTGGGGGAAGTTAGAACAAAGGGCTGAGGAAGTCACCCAAGGTCACACGTAGCAATCACAATCAAAATTGAAATCTAAGTCACCTATTCTACTTTTGGGTGCTCTTTCCACTAGTTCAGCAAGTCTTTCTCTGGTCCACCATCAACTTCCTATGACAAGCATATTACATTATTAATCTATTAAATTTGGCAACACCAAATCTTTAAATGGACAGAGCCTCTGCTCCACAAGCTCAGATTCTTTCCTTTCTGCAATCATTCTTTCAACAAATATTTAATATGAGCTAGGTATGTTATGGAATTTTTGTTTCTCTCTAGCCTGTTATTTCATGAATGTAGGGAGAGATTCCTCAATTTTCTGCATTTTCTGCAACTTGTCGTCTTGGAAAATTGCCCTGAGCACTGAAGGTTAAATGACCTGTCTAAGGAAACACAATTAGTAGTTATTAGTAGAGCTGGGATTCAAAGCCAGATCTTATTCCAACCCCTCTCCACACAGTGTCCCTCTTCAAAGCTGTCTCTTTTTTCATAAGAGAAATTTATTTTCTAATTTTTAAATTTTCTTTTATTGTGAACTTAATCAACAATACGAATAGGAAAGAAGACTCTTTAAGAAACTATGACCTTATGTACAATTTAAGAAATATGAACTAAATTTAAGATAGTAATAAAATTATTCTTTTGTCACTTCTTGTGCACTTCTCTTTTTCTTCTATGCATACTAATGGAATATTATTGCCCAGAGCTATTTCCAGGTATTTATCAAGTGTCTATTCCTCTCCTCCCTCTCAAAAAAAAAAAATCCTCACTGTGCTAGGTGCCATAGGGAATATGAAAAAGTAGACTTATCCCCAAGAGTCTTATGATCTAACTAAGGTAACAAGATCCATACATAAAAAGATAATAAAAGGTAGCCCATGTTAAATACCAAGTGGGTCATAAAAACAATATACAGACACAAAGGAAAAAAAATGTTACAAAAGATGCTACAAGCGCCTTGCCTTCATAGGATGGAAAGACTTTAAAGTTGGGGAAAGTTTGATGATTTAGGAATCACAGACTAAACTTACACCCCAAAACTGGAGTACAAGAAGGAGTAGATGATCTTCCACAAAATAAGGATGGTACCACTCTGTAACTCAAAACAACCTATTTTCCCTCAAGGAACAAGGTGTTGGAGAAATAAAATGTTCTCCTCACAGTTCCCATCTTTTAATAACAAAATCCAGCACTAAAAATAAAGCTCTAAGCAATCACTTTCCTGATGCTGGTTATCTTTATTATAAAGAAGAAGAATTTTAAAGATGAAGAATTCTTAGGCCATGAAGAAAAATGGGAAATGGCCCTCAGTCTTACATGGCCCCCACTCTTTCTCCAGTTATGGTGGCAAAGTCAGAGAAAACAGGGTCAGTGAGTGTTAAGGAACACAGTTTTTTGACCACCTATAAACACTGTGGGGATTCTGTAAAGGTAAGACCTTTGTCTGAAGACCAATGAATGAACAAAGGCTAAAAGAACTGAATCATATCAATCCTGACATTCTGCATTACCAGTGAAAGCAGAACAAAGAAATTGTAATTAAATGGAAAATGGCTCTGAAGGAATCAAACATAACAAATTACGCAAGATAGTATACAAGTTCTACTAAATAAGAAGCATAAGACAGGAAGCAAATTGGTTTTACTATTCTTCCAAAGGCAACAAGAAACATTATTTCCTGGGACACTGGGTCATTTTATATGGCAATGTTTGTGATATGCATTTGCAAAAAGACTACTATAAAAATAACTGCACTGACATATGTTGCAGAGAACAACAAGATAGAGAATCCACGCCGTCTGCAGATCTGACAATCGTATTATCTGTGTCTTCGAGTAATCGATAGATATTTGGACAGCACAAGGCCAAACACAAAACCACTGAAAAGCTCCACAAGATTCTGAGTTAAATCACATTTTGTGTTTTTAAAGAAAACATGGGACTATGCTTGGATGGCAAAAAAAAATGTTGGACAAATGTGGTTCAGGGTCCAAGAGTAAGAAACACAAAAGACCAGTGCAAAATACAAGTCAAAGAGGGATTCCTTGTAAATGGTGATGTCCTCCAGATATAGATGACATTGCTGATAACAGATGATACAGAAGCCTTGTTAAAGGGTCCCCCGAATTTGTCTTTTTGAGTTGCCACATTTTCCAGAAACACTGGACCCAGAGCATGCAGGAGGCCCTGAATGTGTCAAAACACCCCACCACACCACACTCCTGACCCCTGCTCACATAATTTGTCGTTTGCCCCCCTAACTGGATTCCTTGGATGTCATTGGGAGTCAAGAGAGGTGCCAGACAGTCTGCACTAGGCTTGTTCAGCTGGGCCCCATAGATTAGTGGTTCCCAAGGGAAAAGAATATGGCTTTTGTGGTCACCTTGCTCCTTCCTTTGGGTGGGGTTTTGTCCTTTTCCCACCTTTACGGCACCAGTCTGTAATGCCATGCCCCTTTTGGTGGAGATTTTGCTATCTCCTCCCTGGTCCCACTGTCATAATATGCAAACATCAGTAAGGACTGAACTCTGCTCAGGTTTGGGGCTCCACATACACGTTCCTTTCTCTTGTAATATATCTAGTTTTCACATGAGTTTCATGGAGTTGTGATGTCATGTTGACAGCCTCAAGATTTTCTGAAGAAAAGATTAAGAAAACACTAGAAAGTATATACAGCCTCTGCTGCTTACAAAAGAGATGGCACTGAAGTGAACAAAGATGGGGAAAGCAGCTGAATGATACCAAGCATACACAAAGGTGATTTATGAAGGAGGTAACATAATTTGCAAGGTATCTGAGGGATCAGTTTTTAAGGTATCTGAAGAAGTGAAAATAACAAAGAGGCAGAAAAAAAATTTCAAACTTCATTATTAGCAAGGAAAAAGGCAACAGAGATAACAATAAATCTGGTCAAATACCTATTTTTCTATCTATATAAAATTTAAGAGAATAATCACATAGAAGGCATCCTTGATGACAATATGAGAAGACAATTGGAAGGCTTTTGCTGGCAATACAACTGTTCCCACTGCTTGTTAAGCTTCTCTGCTTGTCTGGTTAAGCTTATGGACCCCTTTTCAAAATAATGTTTTTAAATGCATAAAATACAAAGGAATGCAAAGAAAACCAATTACACCAAAATGCAGTCATCAAAATATTTTTAAAAAAAGTTCATGGCTCCCTGATTAAGAAGCCCTGTTTTAAAGAGATACATGAATGGGTGAGTTGGACCCAGAATTAAATAGGAGAAAGAAAGTAGATTGGATTGATTGCCTTTGGGAAAGTGCAAAGTTCTTTTATTGACCCTAAGCTTCTCCCCGAAGCGAATGTAATTCTTAATATCAATTTTCTTCCACTGTCATTGCATAGCTGAGTCATAGAACACCAGTTTTCACAAAGCCAAAATTGAGGCTCATTGAAATTGAAGCAACAGAGAGATGCATGATGCCAAGTGTAAGCAGGCTGCAGCATGTTACACAAGGAACTGTGAAGGAGAAGCAGAGTAAGTGAAGTTATCAAAGCAGTGTGTGAGCAAAAATGAAGACAGTCTTGTTACATGGAAAGGACAGAAATATGGGACAGACAAACTGTGTGCTTCACTGGTAGCCTGGTGAAGTCAAGAGGAGGAAAGCCAGGCCCAGCACAAGCTTATGAGAAGACAGGGATGAGTCTCAAGACAGATGAGCATGAATGGCTTGTGATCATCACTGGAAGGAGCATCCACATTGATGAGATAACAGACGCGTTTGTATAGAGTATTTTGAGTGTGTATTTCTTTGGGGATAAACAGGTCAGGCACAGAGGCCTTCTGGTATAATTCCTGGAGTGAAGTGATGTTTCATTTCAAAGGACCTTGACACACTCATGTCAGTGTGAATTCCTGGTGGCTTACATGGTTATCAACCATACTCAATTCTTCAGGTTTTACTCACAGAAAACCAGACTGATATGCCCATCTCTATTCCATGTTTAGTTTGGAGGAAAGTGAAAAATATTGTTTTAAATTTGATCATTTAACTGGCCTTTTCTTTCCCACAATATTCCTACAATTCTCAGAAGTGTCTCTTCTTGTAATCTAAAAACTAAATCTTATCAGATAGAACCCATAGGCTAAGGAAACTGATACTAAGAATGATCCTAGGGGCAGCTAGGTGGAGCAGTGAGTAAAGCACCAGCCCTGGAGTCAGGAGGACCTGAGTTCAAATCCGACCTCAGACACTTGATACACTTACTAGCTGTGTGGCCCTGGGCAAGTCACTAAACCTCAATTGCCCTGCCTTCCCCCCCTCAAAAAAAAAAGGAATAATCCTAGATTGCAAGTGTATCCCAAAATTCAAAAGTCCCTATGAAGAACTATGCATATACAAAACATTTACATTTGCCCTTTACATTTGTAAAGATGTGGGGGTAGGGGAAGAAATTGGTTCATTCTTGGAATTGGGGACCTTTAAAACAGGTGCAATTATTTATTCTTCATCTTCAATAAAAAGTACTTTAAAATACCTTTTATAAAAAAAGGGGTACTAGGATAAATTTTGGTTGTTAAAAAATATATCAGTAAAATTTTATTTTTAAAAATATCCACAGCTTTGAATATAGGAGCAAATTACTAAAAAGGATTGACTAGGGAAGAACAAAGGGGTGAAAGTAGAAGAAATAAAGATGAGGAAAAAGCTCAGGGATTCTCAGATTCACAGAATATTACTGTCAGAAGGGCCTTCAGAAAGCATCTAATCCAGCCCCCTCACTGGACGATACAATGGAAAGAGGACTAGTTTTGGAATCAAAGAACCTACGTATGAATTTTATCTCTTCTACTTACTAGCTTGGGCAAGTCACTTAAACATCATAGGATCTTAAATAAGAGCTGGAAAGAATCCCTGGGGACAACCTTGTCATCTCATGCATGAGGAAACTTGAGGGTCTCAGAGATTAGATGACCTGCCCAAGGTCATAAAACAAGCAAAAGAAAGAGTCAACACTAGAACCTGGCTGGGAAGAGAGGAAGAAGCAGCAGGGGCAGAGCGTATTCAGGATCAGTAATTCCCAAGTTAGGTTTGATCTTGAATCTACCTAATCTGCCTGAATTCCTCTTGCCACGGTTGGAGTAGAAAATTCAAAGCAATCTCACACCTAGGATCTTTGTCAGCCAAGAAATTAAATCTGATCCTAAATGGGTTCAGCCAAGGGTGCTACATTTAGAAAGTGCTAAATTGTCCAAACTAAGAAACCTTACTAATGCGCAAATCTTTATTTTCCCAGCTTTCAATTTTCTGAAAGGATAAAGAGCTAAAATTGCTGGGGGGAGGGATGAAAAAAGGAAATAAGCATTTGCCTACTATGTGCCAAGCACTTGTCAGGCGCCCTACAAATATTATCTCACTTGATCCTCGTCTGCAAGATAGGTGCTACTACTATCCTCATTTTATAAGACACTGTGCCAAACTACATGACTTGCCCAAGGTCACATAGCCAGTAAGTGTGCAAGGCCGGATTTGAATTCAAATTTTCCTGACTTCAGGCCCAGCACTCTATCCACTGTATAGCTGCCACTAACTAGTACAGCCGTACACAATATAGGTGCTTTAAAAAATGCCTGTGGCCCATCTGCCACCAGGGACTGTGCAGGCAGCTCCCATGATGGGGGTTTAACAAGCCCCTAAGCAGCCTCTCATCTTACATGTCTAATAGGGAGGCCATCATTAATCGCTCATCAAAAATGATCTGTCATTCATCAATCTTATTTAATGCTTCCTGTGTGTGAAGAATTCTATCATAGGGGTTGTTGTGGGGGCCACAAAGAAAGAAGAAACTTTCGTCATGACTTGTGCCCACCCTAGCACCAAGGGGAAACGCCAGCATCCCTGGGGCATCATGAGGCAGCACAAAGAACACTGCCCTGGACTCAGGAGATGGACTCAACAGTGGGCAAGTCACTTCTCCAGCCATTCCACATTCTTACCATGGATAATGGTGATAGTTAGCTTTTACAGAAAACCTGGAGGTCTGCAAATCATTTTATACCTTTGATCTGCACAACAAACCTGTAAAGTGAACACTATTAGGAATCTGAGAAAGGGTCCTGGGGCATCACTAGACAGCCGAAGGAGTCCATGACACGAAAACCCACTGCTAATAGTTGTAAGATTTGCAGAGAGCGGGGAGGCGGAGCCAAGATGGCGACTGGAAAGCAGTAACTGGCGTGAGCTCCCCACCAAGTCCCTCCAAAAACCTATGAAAAAATGGCTCTGAACCAGTTCTAGAAATACAGAACCCACAAAGGGGCAGAGGGAAGCAGGACTCCAGCCCAGGTCTGCCTGGATGGTCTCGGGGTAAGGTCTGTCCTGAACAGAACTCCCAGCCCCCAGCCGAGGGGAGCGG
>CM053624.1:117078165-117135213 GCA_028646595.1 Phalanger gymnotis | reverse complement strand
AAAAAAAAAAAGAAACGTTGGAAACTGCAAACATTTATCTACTCCTATGTAATACCCTTACTAAAGCAATCACACATAACTAATGGTTGCCTGTAAACCCAGGGGAATCCTGAGAGAGCTAATAGTCTAGCACAGTAGTTCTCAAAGTGTGGTCCAAATCCCCTAAGGGTCCCAAGGACCCTTTTAGGGGGGCCTTTGACATCAAAACCACCTTCATAATAATATTAACATGTTACTTGCCCAATAAAATACTCTTCCCTTCTTCAATCACATATCGGTATGAGGCCAAATCTTCTTCATATATTTCAATCAAAATAACATATCCCAACAGTTACCCATTAAAACCAGACATTTAAAGAGATTAAAAAAAAAAGTAAACCAATACCAGTCTTTCATTAATTTTTTAGTAGTTATTTTTTATGAAAGTATTATTTGTGTTAATATTTTAATGGGTTTATTATTATTAAATGAGTTACTATTATAAAATTCTACCAGTTTTAATTTATAATGTGATAAATATCAATAACTTACAGAAATGCTATTAATTTTGTGGGTTTATTTTGTAACCTGCACCTTGGCTAAAGTTGTTGTTTCCATTAGTTTTTTAGTTGACTATTTAGGGTTCTCTAAGTAAACCATTTTATCATCTGCAAAAAGCAATATTTTATTTCTCCATTTGCCTTTGTTTATTCCTTCAATTTCTTTTTCTTGTCTTATTGCTATACCTAGACTTTCTAGCACTTTATTTAATAGTAAGGTTAATAACAGACATCCATGCTTCACCTCTGATCTTATTAGAAAGACTTCTAGCTTATCTTTATTAGAGACGTTTGCTCTTGGTTTCGATAGATACTACTTGTTATTTTAAGGAAAGTTTGTTTTATTCCTGTGCTTTCTAGTGTTTTTAATAGGAATAAGTACAGTATCTTGTCAAAAGTTTTTCTGGATCTACTGAAATAATCACATGACTTGTTTTTGTTAACATGGTCAATTATGCTTATAGTTTTCCTACTACCGAACCAGCCCTGAATTCCTGGTCATAGTGTATAATGTTTGTGATATATTTCTATAATCTTCTTACTAGTCTTTCATTTAAAATTTTTGCATCGATTCATTCTTTTGGGAAATTGGTCTACAATTTTCTTTGTTTCGACTTCCAGGTTTAGGTATCAAGACCCTATCTGTGTCACAGAAGGAATTTGATAGGACTACTTTACCTATTTTTTTCAAACAGTTTGTAGAGTATTGGAATTATTCTTTAAATGCTTGGTAGAATTTGCTCGTAAATCCATCTGGTCCTGGGATTTTTTTCTTAAATAGTTCATTTATAGTTCATCTTTCTTTCTTTTTTTTTTTTTATAGTTCATCTTTCTCTCTTGCTTTTCCTGTGTTCTCAATTCTCAGTTGGGGTGAGAAGGTAAAAAGATGAATAATGTTTTAATGGTAATCAGGGCGGGGCTTTTTGTAGTTGTTCTCTTAAATGCCTTTAAAGATTCTGGCCTTTGTTTGAATGGGGCTGGTAATGTGGGATCTTGTATTTCTCAGAACTAAGACAATCAGGGGCCATTGACTTGTATATGATGTGATACTGGGGATGGGAAACTTTCACACTCAGCCTGGGTGAGGTCAGAGCCGCCAGGGCTCTGAACAGGATATAACTTAAGTGAGCTTGGTGTTTGACTTTGGGGGCTCACTCATGGAAGGAGTGTTGAGACTCTGGGCAAGCCATTGTAACTGCCCTCCCCCCTCAACCAGCTTTGCTAACCCTGGCCCATTGGTTCTTCTCTGGTAATTATGAATTGTGATTTGAATCTGACAAAATCTGTTGATGTTTGTGATTTCTGTTTGTATTTGCCTTGAAGTTCAGGGGGCTGATCTTTTCCCCCTCAACTAAGTCAATGATATATGTATGTTTGATTAAACTGAGATTGTTAACCCCTTAAAAGTTGCTTTCCTTAGAAAAGCTCATCAAAGAACCTGTGTTAGTGGCCTTCTCTGTGCTGGTTGTTGTTGGTTTTACACAGCCACTAATTAACAATAGACCAATTATCACCAAGACAGTACACTATCCATTCCACTCTCAACAGAAATTCCCTCCAAGTCAAGCAGAAACAGCCAAGTCGACATTTACCCACGGCCCACAAGCCTATTCTAAAAACTGTGGAGGATATCAAGAAAATATGAACACACAAAACTTGCCTTTCAATGAGTCTACAATTTAATTGGGCAGAAAGACCAAACAAATGTGAGGGTTAAGAGGGATAAATTGAAGTCTTCTACTAGTATCGTTTTACTATTTCCTCCTCTAACTCATTTAACTTTTAGGAATTTAGATGCTATGCAGTTTAGTACATATATGTTCAATATTAATTCACCGTCTTTACCTTTTAACAAAACATAGTTTTCCTATTTAGCTTTGTTAATTAGGACTACTTTTGCTTTGTCTAAGATCACGACTGCCACCCCTGCCTTTTTTACTTCAGCTGAAGCATAATAGATTCTGCTCCAGACCCTTATTTTATCTCTATGTGTATCTTTTTTTTAGGTGTGTTTCTTGTGAACAACATATTGCTGGATTGTGATTTCTAATCCATTGTTACCCTAGTCTGTTTTATGAGACAGTTCACTCCATTCACATTCAGTTATGATCTGTTTACTTCTCTTCATGCTTCTCTTATATACCTTGTCCTTCTTTTTACTCTAGGCAGTTTTACCTCCCTTAATCTATCTTCCCTCTTATTCCACCTCCCCTGCCCCCAATCTCCTTCTCTTAACTCCTTTCTTCCTACTTTCTCCTACTTCCCTGTTGGGTAATATGAGTTTCTGTGCCCACCTATGTATGTATTGTCTTCCCTCCTTGAACCAGTTCAAAGGAAGATTCAAGGGTTGCAAATTTTCCTCATTCCCCCTCCACAAATACAGTAATAAATATCTATAGGTATAGCCCTCATAAACAAAAGCCCTTTGAGGTACTCAGTTGTTAAGTAAAAAAAAGTTTGAAAACTGCTGGAGTAGCAGAAGTGAAAGCTGACAAGGGCCTCACAATGAGATAGCCAGAGAAAAGGTTTGTTTCCTAGTCTCTCCATTGTTGCTGGTATGTCTCCATGGAAAGAAGTCCGAAGACAAAGCAATGTCAGAGCCCCTAGGACAAAAAGCACTGGAAGTTATCCACTATACACTCTTATTTCACCTCTCCCTCCTCTCACCACTCCCCACCGTCTGGGGGGAGGGGGGGGAGGCAAGAGGGAGAGCAAACAGCTACCTTGAAAGTTCCTTCTCACTAACTACAGATGAGGCATTACAAAACTTCATTTTTCTGAACATACTCATTTGGCTTACCAATTTTCACATCCTGCCATGAGCTAATTTTTAAGCATTCAGGATGAGAGGCAGTTAGGTGGAATAGCACACAGAACACCAGGCTGGAGTCAGGAAGATCGAAGTTCAAATCCTGCCTCAGACACACACCAGCTGTGTGACCCTAGGCAAGTGACTTATGTTTTAGCTTGACTTCACATGTTTAATCAATATTTTGCTTACCTTCTCAAGGGGTATGGGAGGAGGAGGGAGGGAATTTGGAACTCAAAATTTCCAAAAATGAAATGTCAAAAATGTTTTTTCATATAACTGGGAATTATCTAAAAAAATAAAAAAATTAAAGATCAATATTATTTTTTATGAAACACTGATATTCAAGCTGTCCTCTGGGAATGCAGAATAAGGTTCATAGGATCAGATTTTATAGCTGGAAGGGGCCTCAGAGGTGACCTGGCTCAACCCCCTTATCTTAAAAGAAGAAAAAAGTGAAACCCAGTGAATTTCTGTTATCTGCCTGGGATCACTAAGTGAAGTGGTTAAGATGGGACTCAAACCCACTTAAGACGCCCCTGCACCAAGAAGTTTAAGTAGGAGGGGTCACCTGGACTAGATGGGACAAAAGTCCTACTCCACTTTATTGTGGGTGTACTCTCTGGGTCCTACAGACGGAACTTCTGGAAGCCAAGCAACTGGGGCAGATCACACCTCTTTGATACTACTTCTTTTCCTAGCCTGGGTCATTTTTTTTTTTAAGATCATGGCGTAGTCACCGACGGCTGGCCGGTCAGACTGGGAGGATATCGGCCCGTCAGTTTAGAGCCGGGCGAGCCTGACTCGGTGGTCACCTCCGTCTGCCTCTCCTCCCCCGTGCATGCGTGCCCCGACAGCCGTGCCTCTCTCCTCGTCCTCCCCGCGTGTCGCCCCAACCCCGCACTCACTCGGCAGAGCTGGTCCCGTTAATCGTGGAGCCATCCGGAGTCGGGTTCAGCTGAATGGGCATCGGCTTCTTCTTGGGCATTTTGGCCCGGAGGAAAGCACCTTCCTACGCCGCAGGCTCGCTCCCTCTCTCTGCGCCGCAGCTGCGCCTCAGCCTTCAGCCTTTCCAAGCTCAAGGCCGGGACTTGGGGGTGGAAGGAGTCGGCGGCTTAGGGCTCTCAGTGGGGCTCCTGGGTCGAGACAGCTCCCCCCAGCCCCGCGGCTGACCGGACGCCAAGGAGTTGGGCGGAGGGGCGGCGTTGGGGAGTTCCCTGGGGAGGGGTTCGACGAGCCGGTGGCGGGGATTCCCTCACTCCACCCCCTCACACCCGCCCGGATTCGGTTCCGTCCGGCTCCGCAGTCGGAAGGGCTTCCCCGACTCGGGTTCCGCCGCGTCGGGCTCTGACGGGCGCGGGATCCCCGGCGCTCGGGCTGGCTTGAGGGCAATTAAGCTCCGCAGCACCGGGAGCCCAGGTCCGGAGAGGATGCCTGTCCCCCGCCTCTGGAGAAAGTGCGGCTTCTCCCGCTGTCCTCAGAGCTACACATCCGTCCGACACAGGGAGGGAGGAAGGGACGGACGAGGGTGGGGGGCGGGGGTGGGAGGGAAACCTTTGGGGGTTGTTGTTTTCCCCCCTTCTTCTGGGGCTGCTTTTTTTTTCTCCCCTCCCCCTCCGAGCACCTCAGCCACCGCCCCCTCCCATCCTGATTTCCCTGACAGCCAATGAGAAGAAGCCATCCCAAGCAGATGACGCGGAAACGCGTCACGGAGGCGGTGCACGTGGGGCCGCCGTCAAATAGACTAGGAGCTGAAAACAGCGCCCTCTGCAGCTGGCGGTGCTCACCGTGGAGTGGCAGGGAAGGCTAGTTTTATTCTTTGCCCTTAAAATCCTTTTACGCCGTAAATGGTAATCCATTTCTTGTTTGGGGAGGCTTCAAGTTCCAGAACCAGGCTTGAGGTACCCCGCACTGCTGAGGTGACAAAGCTAGGTCTTCTCTTTATCCTTTTCTGGGACTATGGTACTGAATCATGTTACTCTGGTCTGTGAGCCAGGAGACCTGAATTCCAATTTAGACCTTGCTACTTACCAACTTTGTGACTTCAAGAATATCACTGAACCTTTCTGGTTCTCAGTTTCTCTAAAATGAAGGTATTGGATTGAATGACTGCTAAACCAACCTGTCAGGTGCTAAATTTTATAGTTGATTAAATTCTAACAATCCCTTTGGACTGAAAGGGACATTGAAAAGATATCTCTTCCCCTTTAACCCACCCCTAATTTAGCGTTGTTGCTTAATCTGTAAGATTAAGGTCTAGTTGTCCTGTGCCCAAATAATACTAGCTCACGTTTTATGTAGCGCTTTAGGATTTGCAAATCACCATCCTCACCACAATGTAAGGGGGACATTGCAATAATTATCTCCGTTTTGTAGATCATAGGATTATAGATTTAAAAGTGGAAAGGACCTTAGAGGACATCAATTCCAAACCCCTCATTTTACATGACAGGGAAATAAGGCCTAGAGAAAATGAATTAATATGCCAAGGTGACCTCAGATCTAGGCTCTGAACCTACGGCCTCTAGATTTCAAATCCAGCACTCCTTCCGCTGCATCATGCCAGCGTGGGAACCGAGATGCAAAAAACTTGGTTGGGATGACAGTATCCATCCAGTTTCCTGGTTTCTAGGTTTCCTGGTCATCCTAGGTTTCCTGACTCCCAAGTCCAGCAATCTCCAATATACCACATTGCTTCTGAACTCTATCTCCATCTTGAATTGACTGGACCTATAATTTTTCTCTGTTTCATTTTAGACTTGAAGAAGTGCTGTGGGGTTGCCAACAAATTCAGGAGCTGGTAGTTTTAAATCATTGAGGAAGACTGGCATAAGCAGATTCCCTCGAATCAAGGACTTATAGGTTTTTAAAGTGGGAAGAAACCAAAGAGATCGTTTAGTCCAACTCCTTAATTTTACAGATGAGGAAACTGATGTTTATTTATTGGTGCAATACAAAGCAATAAGGGATCATCCCTGAAGATGAGCTTGTTTTGCAGTTTGTAAGCTATGATAGGGATCTTTTTGAAATTTAAAAACTAATGTTACTGAGCACTTTAACAGAAAAAACCTATATTATTGTCCATAATTTAGTAGGCAATTTTAGAACCAAGAAGTGTGGTTACTGAAAATGCAACTTTTGCCAGATAGAGGATTTACATGTTATATCATTTCCACATTTTGAATCCCACATTTCCTTCCCTTAACAAGAGAGCACTCCAAATATTTTACAATTATTTCCCTCATTACTCAATGTCCTCGCCATGGAGCTGATTTCTTCAAATCAAAATATGTTTAATTTAAAGGAAAGCACTATGTAAATATAAATAAATATTACCCATCTTCTAGAATTTTAAAATACTGAGTATGACAACAGTAGATTTTTCAGTAGTATGTAAAATGTTAGCAGAGTTACACTACCCACAAAGGAGAGACATCCATTTCCTAAGTTCTCAATTCTTGACATTCCCATAGCAATGAAACCACTGAGTTATTTTGGGAGTCACTTTAATTACCAGTTATATTTCATTTAAGGGAAGAGTTGCCTCAATTTAGTGATGATAATGGGATTTCAATAGGTCTCTGCAGATGTCGTCTCAAGTTAGACAGGATGTTAGATCTGGTGTCTATTTTTGGACAGGGAGGGGGTGGAGGTAAGGAATTTGTCCTGAGAGGGTCTGGCAATAAAGAGGGAAAAGCATTCACTTTTTGCCCTTGTGTAGACACAGGCTCCAAAAAAGGCAAGATGTTTTCAGGACACATCAGCTTCTCAGAGGCAGTTATGGAGAAGGATGTCAACTTCCTTCAGAAACTCAGCATAGAATACTATTCTTTCTCAATACTGCACAAAGATGAAGCAGGTTTCCTTTTGCTTAGGGAATTATAACCAATTCCTTCATTGTTATTTTCAGACTCTCTTTAACTTGGAATGAAAAACTGGTTTCTAATATTTTTCCTGTGAAGTGCTTTGAAAACTATTACAAAAGGGAAATAGAAATGATTTAATTTTGAAACTAGAGGGACCACAGTGATCTATTTCCTATGATAAAAGCTTATGGAATTGAAGGAACAAACCTGTCTTGCAGCCTGTGCCTCATTCTTTTGAGCTTTCACTCTCTGCCTCATTGTCTCAAAAGGTTCGTTCCTATGAGCTTTCCCAAGAGAAGTGGGAAGAAACCAAAGAGATCATTTAGTCCAACTCCTTAATTTTATAGATGAGGAAACTGAAGTTTATTTATTGGTGTAATACAAAGCAATAAGGGATCATCCCTGAAGATGAGCTTGTTTTGCAGTTTGTAAACTATAATAGATTTTTTTGAAATTTAAAAACTGATGCCTCCATGTGCATATAATGCACAAGGCAGCTAATGTTGCTTTTAACTTTTTAAACTTCAGTGGACAGCAAGTTCACTCTCCTTCATCCGACTTACCAAGCTCACATCTGTGTTTTAGCATTTTGCATTTATGTACAACTGCTAGATGACTTTATCCTTGAATGAGAGATATGATGGATACCTTAGATATCTTCCGGTCCAATTCCCTCAGGTTATAGATGAAGGAACTTGAAGCCCACAAACATGAAATGACAATGACACGATCAAGATTGCACCAGTAGTTAGTAATAAGAGCTGGAACTAGAACATAGGTCTTTTATCTCATCAGCCAGAGCTCCTCCCATCCTACCACACAGCTTCCAGTAAGCTAACTTAATTGATAGTTATGTTTGTTTAGTCAACTGGTAGGTGACTTTGTGAATTTTTCAACTATAACTTTTATTTTTTTCCTGACTAACATTTCAATACAAACTTAGAGTTTTGCATAAGTTATATGTGTTATATAATATAGTACATGTTGTAATGCATAAATACATTAAATATACTATGTAATAATAAAACTTATGTTTATATCACTTTTAAAGTTTCCCAAAGTACTTCATAAACAATACCTCGTTTAACCTTTACAACACACCTGTTGTGAAGAACAGGTAGATGTGAACACCGGTAGGTACTATTATGCCTATTTTACAGATTTGGAAACTGAAACAGAAAAGGTAAGTGGCTTGTCCATGGTCACACAGCTGGTAAACATCAGGGGATAGATTAAAATAAATAAGTGTGTGCAGTTGTGTTGGCAAGCAAAATGGACTCTTAGCACCCAGTTCAACCAAGCGCCCTTGAAGAGTTTGACTTTTTTTTTTTCCGTTGATTAATTCAGTGTATTTCATTGAGTCTTTCTAGGTGCTAAGCCCCAGGCCCAAACCCCAATTCAACCTATGTGGGTATGAAGCTTCCAGGGTCCTAAGGGGAGGTGCTAACTCCAGAGCCAATCATAGCAGCCTAAGTTCTGGTCATTCAGATAACGGTTGATGACATCTGAAAGGGTATAAAAAGAGAAGACAGAGCTATTTGCTCAGGGCTCTTACTCCTGGTGGTGCGCTGATGAGGAGACTCCAGGCCTTCTACCTCAGTAACCGGGATATTGGGACTTTGTTAAACTGTGGTAACTGTGTATTGGGATTTGAATCAGACAAGGTCTGTCTGTTGATGTTCGTACTTTGTATTTTGCTCTGAAGTTCAGGGTGCTGGCTTTTTCCCCTGAACTGAGTGATATTTGTATGCTGGATTAAAATAAGCTTGATAACCCCTTAATGTTGCTTTCCTTAATAAAGCAGATCAAAAGAACCTGGGCTTTGGCAGCGTGCTGCAGCGTTCTTGTTGTTGGGCTTGTGTTGGTTTTTCACCCCCACAGCAGCTGCTAGCTGGATTGTTGAAACAGGGGTGAGACCACCTGCCAGCAATTAATTAAAAAAAGTCAGAGGTCTCTCAAATTTAGGAACAGAAAAACTTCTTTTTTAAGATCCCACAGGAAAAGGCGATCTCCAAACCGATAAATAATTGATAGGGAGAGGTGGGACCCAGAACCCAGCCTTATACTCTAAGGTAAACAATCACGCCCCCCCCCCATCCTTTTACTCTCATTGGTGGAGTCCAGGCTCACAATTTTCTGATAATCTACTACCCCAGGTACAATTTAGCTAATGCCAAACTCTTAAACACACTTTTTTCCTCATTTGGCAAGGACGTGATTCAGGTGATTTTTGTACCTTGAAACTTAGGCCTAGCTATCAATCAGAAGCCCTGAGCCATGCTGAAAGGTCCCCACCCCCATTCATTCCATTCAACTCACAGAAAGGCCAAGATCCAGATTCCATGAGAGGGTTTCACCATCCCACTCACAAGTATACACACACACACATATTGTTTTAGGTGTTGGGATTAAATCACAAAGACAAAACAAAACAAAATCAGCCCTTGACTTCAAGGAGTTTGAATTATAATGGGAGATAAGATATGTACACAATAAAAACATACAAACTAAGGGGAGAAAAAGCCCTAACAATTGATGGAATCAGAAAAGGTTTTACATGGGAAATGAGACTGAAGGTTGACTTTATGGGAGATGGAATACTAATTTCTGGGAACAATGGGCCACTTTTACTGGAACTCAAGTGTGTAAAGTCAGTACTATACCTCATTTGGTTTTGCAAACAACTTGGTGAATTAGGTGGTACAAGCACTGTCATTATCCCCATTTGACAGACTAGAAAACTAAGGCTTGTAGGGGTTAAATGTGTTGCTGAAGGTCAAAAAGTTAGTTTAATGGAAAAGCCAGGATGCCAACTCAGGTCTGTTGACTCTAAATCTACACAGAGTTGGTCTCCCTGCTTCAAATCTTACCTCAATACATTTCATCAAAAATGATTTTGCTTAAGAACAGATCTAACCACATCACTCCCCTACTCTCTCAATTCCAGTGGCTACCAATTACCTCAGGATCAAAAAAAAAAAATCCTCTTTAACCTCTTCACAATCTGGCCCCAATCTGTCTTTTATACGTCACTGTACATTATCTCCCCTTCAATAAAGCCAAACTAACTTTTTCACTGTTACTCACACATAACATTCCATCTACCTTCTCACCGCTGCATGAACTTTCTTCTGTGTCTGGACTCCATTCTCTTTTGACTTTTACCTCTGAGAATTCCTCCCTTCCTTTGAAACTTAGCTCAGGCACCACCTTTTACATTCAGGAGTTTTCAACCTGAAACCCTTAGATTTTTTTAAATTTTAATAACTGTATATCAGCATAATTGGTTTCCTTTGTAATCTATATATTTTATGATTTTAAAAATATTATGCTGAGAAGGGGTCTATGGATTTCATCAGAATGAGAAGGAGATCCATGACACAAAAAGAATTAAAACCTCCTGTTTTACATAAAGCCTTTCCTGATCCTCTCAATTCATAGTGCCCTCCCTCTCAAACTACCTTATATTTAACTACTTTGTATTTATTTGCGTTTATTCTCTTTATTTATTCTGTAAATGCCTATTTGTCCTTGCTGTCTCCTCCTTTAGAATGTAAGGTCCTTGAGAAAGGGGATTGTCTCATTCATTGAAATTATATCCCCAGAACCTAGCACTGGTGCTTAATACTTTACTGATTGATTCATCTTTCTGTATAGATCCTGAAAATATTAGCATTCTTAGTATTAAATAGTGATAGAATACCAATGTTTTTCCTTGACCTGGTAGCTTTCTCTACCCTACTATCTCTTCAATAAACCTTTGTCTCTCAACTCTGCCAGTGATCAGGGGTGGCAACATACAATTTTGACAATAACATTTTAGTGTGTGGAACAGCACAAATGGTTCTCCACAAAAAAGTAAGATATACTAGGATATACAATTACAGATTAATTTTCTGGAGCTGTGAGAGCTCTGGGCCAAATTTATAACCTCAGACTTCTTTGAACAACTGTAAAAAAAAAAAATGAAAACACCCAGTGACAACTCATATGTCCTTGGATCAATTCACTATAAAGTTTCTCCTCACAGCCTTGTACTTGTTCCTCATTTCCTCCCTCTGCATCTGAAAATTGTTGTATTTCTTAGCAACTTCATTTAATCATAGTGCTATAGAAGTGCCAAGAACTAAAAGAGCTTTTGTTTCATAGGCTCAAAGAATCTTAGAGGCCAAAGGAATCTTAGAGATCCTCTAAGTCTTTGTTCTAAAGAGGAAAGAAGTGAAGAATCACAAATGGCCTCATAGGCTCTCTAGTTCAACCTGTACCATAACAAGAAGCATGCCTTATAATAACTGACACTTCTATAGAACCTTAAAGCTTGCAAAGTGCTTTACATGCATTATCTAATTTGAACCTTACAACAGTCTCATCTGTGAGGTAGTTATGACAGGTATTAATCTTCTCCTCCCCCCCCACCCCAATTTTGGAGGTGGGGAAACTGAGGCTGAGAGAGGTTAATGGTCGTATGACAAGTGGGATCTGAACTTGAGTCTTCCTAACTCAAGGTATAGCAGTCCACTGACAAGTATATAGAAATTTGGATGGAGCCTTCATAAAAATTGACTACTTCAGATTTGCTGCACTCATTGTGGATACTATATGGGCCACAACTTCTGGATTAGAAGGTTACAATTATTAAGTGATGATGTGAAACTTGAAACCAGCTCTACCTGATTCCTATCAGAAATCCCACAAAAGTCAGCCATTTGGCTCCTGATCGGCTATAAATGACAAAGATTTAAGTGATCTTAAATAACCTCTCCTGTGTCTCATCCTTAAGGAATACTTTCTCTAGTAGGCTATGGGTATATAAGATATCTTGAAAAATAACCACTCTCAAAAGAGCTATGTATTCAAATAAGCCAATGCAGAACTATTTTTTAAAAAACAATTTTTTTCGGGCCAAGTAAATACTTTGATTAACCTATATTTTTAATATGTTGACAAATTAGGAAGTGTTTACTTGTATCCTATTCGGTGAACAAAACATAAGCACTTATTTAGTAAGAGATTAAACAATCTGATACAGTAGATAAATCCTTTCAAAAGAATGTATTGTTTCACTTAATGAAACTAGTTTTTCTTTTCTATCTATCTAGGATCTTTTGGGAAAACTTCTAACTTTATTATCCAGTTTTTTGACATGGTCAGACATTTATTTTTAACACAAAATATTCTCTTACTTGGTGTAAATGTCTTAAAATTTCATTATTTTTTTCATTGCTCATTATTTCTCATTTAATAAACTAAAACTATGAAGTTTCTTAGTTTCAAGCTTAATCATAGGACTTCCTGAAAAGAGATTTTACATGTTTTTCCTTTAATACAACTTCCAAGATTCTTCAGATTTTATACATTAAATCAAATGAGTTCCCAGTTACTTTCTAATTTAGTTCATTGAATGATAAGCAAAAAGGACTGAACTTAGGTAAGGTGAAAAAAAGGTTGAAGAATGAAATGAATTATGAATAAGCTTATTTGTTAACATTCTTTTCCTTTATATGAACTGTGCATAGTACTTGTGCAACAGAATAGGTTCTTTGTATATTGGTTCTTCACAGATGTAATATCAGACTAATTCCTAATAAGAATAAATTCTCTTGAGAAATTGAGAATTTATTCGGCACATCGACTGTGAAGATATGCTTTTGTTTTTATCACCCAAATAGCTTTGTTTTTTATAATAAAGTTTTTTTTTAATGAAATAGTACTTGAATCAGCAAAAGTACCAGCAAAAACCAACCAAAGAAAAAGTGGTGCCTCTATAATGTAACTTTTGCTTGAAGGTCTCTAGAGAAGGAAACCTAATCCTTCCTGAGTCAGCCCATTCCAATTTTGAACAGTTTTAGTTGCTAGGAAATTTTTCCTTATATGGAGCCTAATCTACCCATTGTTCCAAAGTCAGTCTTCTAGGATTAGACAGAATAAGTCTAATTTCTCTTTCAACTGTAGCCCTTCAACTTGAAGAAATCTATAGTGGACCATTAAGTCTTCTCTTCTCCAGTTCCTTCAAATGATCTTCATGTCACAATCTCAAGGTCCTTCATTAAGTTGTTCTCCCTCCTCTGAACACTGTCCAGCTAACCAGTGTCCTTAAAATGTGGAACCAAGAACTTAACATAATTCTTCAGATATGTTCTGATCAGGACAGAGCACACAAGAGGACTACCATCTCTCTAGTCTTAGTATCATAAATGTAGAGCTTCAGAAATCATCTAATCTGACCCTTTCATTTTATACATGAAGAAATTAAGGCCCAAAGAGGTTTTGTGACTCACCCAGGATCACACAAGGATTAAAGACAGAATCAGGATTAGAAGCCAGGTCCTATAATTGCAAATGCTCTTTCCCCTTGGATGCTATGCCCTTCATAATGCAATATTTTTTGGCTGCTATAGTAAAATGTTAAATCATATTTAATCTTGCAGTACACTAAAACTCCCCTTTTAGACAAACTGTTTTCTAGTCATGTCTCCCCAGCTTACATTTTTGAAGTTGATTTTGTTTATTCAAGTGTAAGACTTTATATTTATACCTAATAAATTTAATGTTATTAGATTTGGTCCCAATATTCTAACTTGGTGGATCTTTTGGGATCCTTACTCTGTCAGCCAAGATAATTATCTTCCTATCTTAGTGTAATCTGCAAATTTTATAAGCTTTTGCTTTTATCCAAGTCACTGATAAAAATATTAAACAGCATCTGTCCAGGCACAGATCCCTTCCAAGTTTGTAATAGATAGGTTGGTTCTTGCTCTTATTTACTCATTTAAAGAAAAAGAGAAAAGTTAATTGAAATCTAGATGTTCTAAAATGTTCTTTTCCATAAAGTTGTTCTAATTTTTGAAAAGTGGTACTAAGAGAAAAAGACTACATAAGCCTTAGTGGCTGCATTAATTTTTTCAAGAAACGCAGGGAAAAGCAACTGCCAGTTCAACTAATTACAACAAGTTGAAAAATTAAATTTAAAATTTCAATTTCCCACCCTTGCGATTCTAATGTTTGACACTTAAGCACCTTGGATGCAAAGAGGGTAGAGGCTGAGCTCAAGCTCAATGCTTCTATATCTCCATCGTCAGAGATTCTTTAAAGATCTGACAGTCTTCTGTTTCTAAGATGAGGAGGATCCAGCTAAGGGTGATCTAGCAAATGGTGATTTGGGTGAAGTCTAGGCTAGCAGCTGGGTTGCACATTGAGTAGGACACTGGGCCTGGAATCAGGAAGATCTGAGTTCAAATCTAGTCTCTATGTGACCCTGGGCAAGTAACTTAACTCTTGGCCTCAGTTTCTTCATCTGTAAAATAAGCTGAAAAAGGAAATGTCAAGCCATTACAGTATCTTTGACAAGAAAACTCCATGAACGGCATGGTCTATGTATGGGGTCAAGAAGAGTCAGACACAAATGAACAAGTGCTACTCTTAATAGAACTCCATAAAAACTATTTCCTGTAGTTTTCTGTACTATATGTAGATATATCTAAAGGTGAATTTCTGACCATTATATTTATAGTAGGAATGATCAAGAGACCCCTTGATCAATTTGGTAAGCTCTATAGCTAACTTGATGATTGTATAGGGCCTGAACCTTTACTAGAAGGGGCCATTTATCAAGTATTTATCATGGAGATTGATAAGCCTTTAGTCCTTTGCTAACTGGACACAGCGAACTCTTCTGATGTGACCTTAGTGCCTGCAAATATCTCCTGATGATTGATTCACTGAGTCCCAGAGAGGAGGGACTTTGATCAGAGGAACTATTTTCCCTGTAATCTATCAGACTAAGCTTTTAAAACTCTCCACTCTTTTTTCTCCTTAGATTTTGAGATGGGAGCATAGCAAGACCAACAATGACAACTTTTAACAGAAGTACGTTAGTAGTGTGGCCTATATTTGCCTAGGTATCCCTAGACAAGAGTCTCTAGACCTCCTAGGTCAAGTTTACTTGTGCCTTTGGGTTTCCTTTTCTGACCAGAGGTCAGAGACTAGATCCTGAGGTTGGAAATTTCTAGGCTTAGAGTGAGCTGAGTTTGAAAGTTCCTAAGTTAGAGAGCTCCTGAATTCGTACATTGGGCATTATTTCCTCAAAAGCATGATGCTCAGAGAGAAAACAGACCAAAAGCAGCAAAATCCTGTAGCTAAGGACATAGGCGTTCAAGACATTTGAACTTAGCCAATCCTCCATGATACTTTCTGTGAGTTCCTCAAAGGAACTGGTCTAAGGTGAATTTGAAATATCATTCAGGAGTCTCAGAGTGTAACAGCTATTTGACCGTTTTACGTTTCCTATATTTACTCCCCAGAGCCTGGGAGTCCTAAGTTAGCCCATACTTGATATCCCTATTGTATACTAAAAAAGGACCCACCTCTGTCCCCAACCCCTCTGTTAACTACACATGGGAGAAGATGAGCCTTAACTAAGCTTTGTTTTAGAGATTTCCTTGAAGTTTTACTCTGGGATAAGGGCTTTAACAAGCCACAGAGAAGTTGACCAATCTCAACCCCAACCTAAAATCTGACCCAGGTCCGTATGACCCAAAAGTCCTTCAGAGGGAGAGGGAGAAGCTGGACCATATTTGACACACTGGTCATGTTTCAGTGTTTATAGTTCTCACATCTAACCTAAAAACTTTCCCCCACAATTTAAATGAATTCCCTCTTCTCCTGACCTCAGTGCAGTTGGAGCATATCTGCTTTATGTTTATATTAAAATATTTATTTCGCTTCAAGCGTTTTATTTAATTTGGGTGAGAGAATTCAAGTCCTGCCTCTGACACACTAGAAATATGACCAGAAGAAAGGAAATAAGCATTTATTAAGCACTTGCTATGCACCAGACACAACCCAGGGAAGTAGATGCCATTATTATTCTCATTTTACAGTTGAAAAAACTGAGGCAAAGGTTAAGTGACTTTCCTAGGGTCACACAACTATGTAGTGTCTGAGATCACATTTGAACTCAGGTCTTCCTGACTCCAGGCTCAGTGCTCTGTCTCCTACTATGCCACTTAGCTTTTATGGTCACGTATATAACTTCTCAGTAGGCACAGGCAACTTACTGAGAATATAGTAAAAATTTGAGGTCAAATTTGATTTTTAAAAATTATTTTATTTTTAATTTATGGAATAAAATGAGCATTTTCATAACAGTATAATTTTTAAAAAGATGATTGCACATGAAACTGCAAATCTATTATGTATAACTTGCTATTCCTTTTAAATATGTAATAAAGTTATCATATACAAGATGAGTTCCCAAGCTGCATCAGTCAAAGGAGTTTCAAGACTGGGAATTGCCCATATAGATAAATCACATGTCTAAGCTGCCTTTCCTCTCCAGCAAAAATCCATATGTAAACATATAAATGACCATGTTAATCTCTTATTTCACATAATCCATATTATTTGGGGTAATATTTATAATAAAGATAAGTAAAGAACCTCTGTCCTTAGCTACTCTGGTACTCATTTGAAAGTATAGAAACATTAAAAAAAAATCTCCTTTATAGTTCAATTTAAAATATTAAGAGAGAAATATTTCTAAAGTCATTTCCATACTTTTCCCTTTAGAAAAAGGCATAAAATATCAAAAACAAAAGTTAAGGGCATGAGGCGGGGGATGGATTAAGGGCAGTAACCAAATTTAGAAGAACAAAAAAAATTGTCTAGCTCTGATCATTGCCTTCCCCTACCCCGTAACCAAGAGCAATAACGGAAGAGATTAGAGCATTGATCGGGGGAGGTTCCTTTGAAGACCCAAAAGAACATTTGAGGGAGCTTGGGCCCAGATGGAATTGGGCAGTTTTAGGAAATTACATCTCTACTGTTCTATTAAACGGAGTAGAACGTTAACTCCAAATCATATTTTAACACACTGAGACCTTCATCTTGTTCAAGATTCCTATAAAGTGTTAAATTGTCTTTTTCAAGGGAGATATCTGTGGACATGAGGGAAACTGTCAACTTGGACATATCTCAGAGCTAGACACGCTTGGATTTAGAATAACAATAAATTAATTAACATTGTAATTATAATTAAAATTATACTTGGGCCTAAAATCTATAGTATTGCTATTTTTCTTTGACAGAGGTATAAAAAAGAAAGCTATTTCTTTATTCTAGTCTCTAGTCTAGGGTCATGCCCTCTGAAACTGCTTAATAAAAGTGAATTGATATGAAAGCATAGTGATTTTCTAACATTGTATACAGAATCTTTCAACAGTGTTTAAGTTTATTATTCATGAAAGTCTAAGGAATAGCTCCCTCCTGTGGTGAGATCTCTCTTTTCAAATATTTCTACCATTTAAAAAGATCTGTATAAAGGGAAAAAAGAAATAATTTTTAAAAATATGCCTTTTTTCAGGTCAAAGAATAAATTATTTCAAATAGCAAGATTATAAATATAAAATAATGCTGGACTCCTTACCGTTCTCCTAGGCAGGATGAACACAATCATTCAAATAGCTGTATGTTTAAGGCAATGTGCTAAGCATTGCAAATAATCTCTACCTTCATAGAGCTTAGGTTCTACTGTGGATACTACACTTAAATAGTTAAGTGCAAAATAATTTGAGGAATGAAAGACTACTAAGTACCTCTATAGGTGAGAAAATGTTTCCCTTAGTGGTAATTGTAAAGCAGGTGGAATCAGGAAAACCTGAATTCAAATTGGCCTCTATAGAAGAGTGTATAGAATGATTTTACATAGACATGTGCATGTGTACATATGTATACACACACACATATACACACATATTTGTACTTAATAGTAGTCATCTCGGGTGGGGAGGGAGGGAAAAAAGAAATTTATATTATTACTTTATTACATATTTAAAAGTAATAGCAAGTTGTACATAATAGATTGGCAGTTTCATGTGCAATCATCTTTTTAAAAATTATACTGTTATGAAAATGCTCATTTTATTCCATAAATTAAAAAATAAAATAATTTTTTTTAAAAATCAAATTTGACCTCAAATTTTTTACTAGCTGTGTAAACCTGAGCACAGGATCTCAGTTTGCCTCAGTTTCTCTAAATGCGAAATAGGGATAATCATAGCACTTACCTCACAGGGTAGTGCTCATTCCTTTCCTTTTCCTTAGTAACTAGTGCCTTATCTGAGCCTTTAGAAGTTAGGATTTCTAAGAGGCAGAGGTGAGGAGAGTGTTCAGGCAAGAGGGACAGCCAACATGTTCAAAGGCACAAAAGCAGGAGATGAGTGGGTAAAAGGAAATAAGCCTGTTCTGCTGGAACATCAAGTACATGAAAGGGAATAACTTGGGGAAAAAAAACCCTGAAAATTAGGCTGGAGCTAGATCATGAGTGGCTTTAAACACCAACATAAAGGCTTTTCATTTACCCTAGAGGTAATAGGGAGTCATATAGATTTTTGATCTGGGGATTGACATGGTAAACCCTACAGAAGATTATTATGGCTGCTTTGTGGAGAACAGATTGGAGAAGAGAGGCTAGAAACAGGGAGACCATTTAAGGGGTTACTGAGATAGCACCTGTGAGATATGATGAGGGCCTGAATTAGGGTGTTGGCTGAGTGAATGGATGTAGATATAGGTAATGAGAAAGTGGGAAGAGAAGAGAATGACTCATAGGTTGAGAACCTGAATGACTGGATGTATCATGATGCCCTTAACAGAAATAGGGTAGTATAGAGAAAGGACTAGGAGATGGGGTGGGCGGAGGAATAATGAATTTTTTTTTTGAAGTGCTGAATTTGAGATGTTGATGAAACACCCAGGTAGAAGTTTCCAGCCAGCAGTTAGTGATGCAAGACTAGAATTTAGGAAAGAGATTGAGGCTATATATAATAGATTTGGAAGTTATCTATAAGAAGAGAGATAATTCAAAAGGGCCCAAGAATGTAGAGTTAAGGAACACTGTCAGCACTAGATGTTTGCTCGGACCGATTCTCAAGCTGAGAGTCCTTTTCTCTCTCTTTTCTAAGTATTCAATTTCTTCCTACCTTCTAAGGCCTGGTTTAAAATCCCTCCTTTTCCAAAAGCCTCCCCAGATGACTCTAGATAATGTTGATTTTTCACTTTAATTCCTTATTTTTATTATTTCATCAAGTGATTCAATTGTGTTTATTATGTAATTTCATATATTTTCTAGTTGTTTCATGTGTGTAGACCTTATTTGTTTAAAGAAAACTTGGCAATCTAGCCAAGCCAATATCTAGCCAAGCCAATATCTAGCCAAGCAAAATCATCCCAACAGCAGTCAAGAACAAAAAGGTAAAGAGGGATAGAAGGCTATAAACAGAATTAAAAATGGAAGAGATTTGCAAAAAAACCCCAACATTTTAGCAAGTTGTTTTCTCATCAGGGAAGGCAGAACCACCACACTTAGACCCTAACATGTACTTGTGGAGGACACTGAAATTACCCTAAAAAGAACAGACAAGACCAAGGAGATATAGAGGGGAGATCTGTGTTGGAGGCAATACAATTGTGAGAGCCTGGAAAGACAAGATACCTAAAAAAAGTAGGGGAAGATGATAAAGGCATGAAAAAAATATTAGCCCTTTAAGAATACCAAAAAAGGTGACCAGTCATTACTGACCTATATCTCTAAGGGGGTTATTTATACATGAATCATGGGCATTCTCTGAGAGGACATTAGTAGGGGATAAGCAGTCTCTTGCAAGTGATATTTAACAATAGACCACATCTTTATGATTCAGAAATAAGCCTTTACTAAGTGCCTATTATGTACCAGTCATTGTGCTAAATTCTAGGGTTACAAAGAAAGGCAAAAGATAGGTCCTGACCTTGATGGGGAATGCATGCAATCAATATTCAAGATAAATTAGAAATAAATCAACTGGATGAAGGCACTAAAATTAAGAGAGATTGGGAAAGGCTTTCTGTAGAAGGAATAATTTAAGCTGGGACTTGAAGAAAGCCCAGGGAAGTCAAGAGGCAGAAATGAGGAGGAAATTAAGAATGCTTAATAATTTCAAGTATGGAGAATAACTAGAGAAAATGCCTAGAGCCAAGAGATGTCTTATTTAAGAAACCACAGGAGGGCTAGTGTTATTGGATCCCAGTGTAAATGGTAGGGGTGTAAGGTCTGTAAGAAGAAAGGAAAGGTAGATGGATGCTAGGTTATTAAGAATTTTCAATGCCAAACAGATAATTTTGCATTGAATCCTGGAGGTGATGGGGGAGCAACTGGATTTTATTGAGAGAGAGAAAGAGAAAGACAGACAGACAGACAGAGAGATTGAGAGAGATAGAGAGAGAGAGAGAGAGAGAGAGAGAGAGAGAGAGAGAGAGAGAGAGAGAAGAGAGAGAGAGGTGGGGATGATATAGGTCAGAATCACACTTCAGGAAAATCACTTTGGTGGCTGAATGGTGTATGGACTTGAGTGGGGAGAGGTTTGTGGCAGACTGACCAATCAGCATGCTACTACAATAGTCTGGGCATGAGAAGAGAGGGCCTTCACCAGATGAGTAGCTGTATCAGGAATGAGGAGGGGACATACTGAAAGATGTTGCAAAGGTGAAATTGACAGGCTTTGGTAACAGATTGGATATAGGGCAGGTAAGCAAAGGTGAGGAATCAAAGGTGACACATAGGTTGCTAGCCTAAGGGAGTGGGAGGATGATGATGTCCTTGACAGTAATAGAAAAGTTTGGAAGGCAGAACACTTCAAGAAGAGAATGAAGCAGCAGCATCAGAGGCTGAAGAGAGATCAAGAAAGATGAGGACTAAGAAAAGGCCATTGGATTTGCCATTGGTGACAATATACCAAAATTTGTGAGATGCAGCCAAAGCTGTACTTAGAGGAAAATGTATATATCTCTAAATGCTTATATCATAAAAAAGAGAAAGATCACATTAATAAATTGGTCATGCAATTTAAAAAAACTAGAACAAATTTAAAATCCTCAATTAAACACCAAAATAGAAATCCTGAAAAATCAAAAGAGAGATTAATAAAATTGAAAGTAGGAAAATCATTGAACAAATAAATAAAACTAGAAGCTGGTTTTATGAAAAAACCAATAAAATAGATAAATCATTGGTTAATTTGGTTAAAAAAAAGAAAATCAAATTATCAGTATCAGAAATTAAAATGGTGAATACACCACTAATGAAGGTGAAATTAAGCAATTATTAGAAGCTATTTTGCCTAATTACATGCCAATAAATCTCACAAGCTAAGTGAAATGAATACTTACAAAAATATAAATTGCCCATGTTGACATAAGAGGAAATAGAATACTAAAATAAACCTATTTTAAAAAATAAATTGAATAAGCCATAAATGAGCTCCCTAAGAAAAAAAACCCCAAGACCAGAGGGATTTACAATACTATGTAAACTTTTGGAAAAAATAGGTAAAGAAGAAGTTCTACCAAATTCCTCCTATGACACAAACATAGTTTGGATGCCTAAACCAGAAAGAGCAAAAGCAGAGAAAGAAAGCTACAGACCAAATTCACTAATGAATATTGATGCAAAAATTTTAAATAAAATTCTCTCAAGGAGATTACAACAATATATCACAAATATCATACACTAAGACCAGGTGGGACTTATACCAGGAATCCAGGGCTGGTTCAATATTAGGAAACCTATAAGTATAATTGATCATATTAATAATAAAAGCAACAAATATCACATGATTATCTCAACAGGTGCAGAAAAGGCTTTTGCCAAAAAACAAACAAAAAAAAAACAAAAAAACACCCATTTCTACTTAAAATACTAGAAAGCGTAGGAATAAACAGAGCTTTTCTAAAAAAAAAAAATAACAACTAGCATCTATCTAAAGCCAAGAGCAAGCATTATCTGAAATGGGGATAAACTAGAAGTCCTTCCTATAATATCAGGGGTGAAACAGGGATGTTCATTATCACTATTATTCAATATTATACTAGAAATGCTGCCTATATCAATAAGACAAGAAAAAGAAATTGAAGAAAAAATAATAGACAATGAAGAAACAAAACTATTACTTTTTGCACATGTTATGATGATATACTTAGAGAATCCTAGAGAATCAATTAAAAACTAGTTGAAATAATTACAAACTTCAGCAAAGTTGAAATCCACATAAATCACCAGAATTTTTATATATTACCAACAAAACCCAGCGGAAAGAGATAAAAAGAGAAATTCCATTTAAAATAACTGCTCACAATATAAAATACTTGGAAGTCTACCTGCCAAGACAAACCTAGGAAATACATGACCATAATTACAAAACATTTCATACAAATAAATATAGATCTAAACAACTAGAGACATATTCATTACTCATGGGTAGGCTGAGCTAATATAACAAAAATGAAAATTCTACCTAAATTAATTTCCTTATTCAGTGTCATACCAATTCGACTACCAAATAATTACTTTATAGATCTAGAAAAAATGATAACACAATTTGTTTGGAAAAACAAAAAGTGAAAAATATCAAGGAGATGAATGAAAAAAAATGTGAAGAAAGGTGGCCTAGTAGTACCAAATTTGAAACTATATTATTAAGCAGCAATCACCAAAAACAATCTGGTATTGGATAAGAAATAGAGTGGTGGATCAGTGGAATAGACTAGGTACAAAATACCCAATAGCAAATGACCATAGGAATCTAGTGTTTGATAAACCCAACAATCCAAGCTTTGGGGGCAAGAATTAAATATTTGACAGAATTGTGGGGAAATTAGAAAGCGGTTTGGCATAAACTAGCCATAGACCAATATCTCATACCATATACCAAGATAAGGTCAAAATGGGTATGGTATTTAGGCATAAAGGATGATATCACGAGCAAATGAGGGGAGCTTGGAAAATTTTGCCTGTCACATCTATGAATAAAGGAAGAGTTTATGACCAAACAAGAGATAGAAAGGATCACAGGAAGTATAGTGGACAATTTTGATTACATGAAATTAAAAAGGTTTTGCACAAATGAAAGCAATACAGCCAAAATTAGAAGGAAAACAGGAAACTGGGAAAATGTTTTTACCGCAAGTTTCTCTGATAAAGCCCTCATTTCTCAAATATATAAGGAACTGAGTTGAATTTATAAAAATAAGAGCCATTCCCTAATTGAGAAATATAGTCAAGAGATATGAACAAGTAGTTTTTGGAAGAAGAAATCAAAACCACCTATAGTCATATGAAAAAAATGCTCTAAATACTGATTAGAAAAAGGCAAATTAAAACCACCTCACACTTATCAGATTGGGTAACATGACAGAAAAAGAAAATGAAAAATGTTGGAGAGGATGTGGAAAAAATAGGGACACTAATGCACCATTGGTGAAATTATGAACTGGTCCAGACATTCTGGAGAGCTATTTGGAACTATGCCCAAAAAGCTATAAAACTGCACATACTTTGACCCAGCTATGCTGCTACTAGGTCTGTATCCTAAAGAGATCAAAGGAAAAAGGAAAAGGACCTATACATAAATATATATATATATGTATATATATATGCATATATATATACATATATATATATATCAACTCTGTTTTGTGTTGGCAAAGAATTGGAAATTGAGAGGATGCCCATCATTTGGGGAATGGCTGAACAAGTTGTGGTACGTTATTGTGACAGAATACTATTGTGCTATAAGAAATGATGAGGGGGATAGTTTCAGAAAAACTTGGGAAGACCTCTATGAATTGATGCAGAGTGAAATGAACAGTACCAGGAGATAAGATGATCAACTCTAAAAGACTTAGCTACTCTGATCAACACAATGATCTATGACAATTCCAAAGGACTCATTATGAAAATGCTGTCTATCCCCAGAGAACTGATGAAGTCAATGCAAATCGAAGTATAATTTTTTCGCTTTATTTTTCTTGCTTTTTTTTTTTAAAATATGGCTAATATTGAAATACGCTTTGTGTGATTTCACATGTCTAATTGATACCATATTGCTTATCTTCTCAATGGGTAGGGAAAGGGCATGGGCTGGAGAGAATTTAAAATGCAAAATTAAAAAAAAGAATGTTAAAAATAAATACATATATATATATTTTAAAAAGAAACATCATTGGTAACTTTGGACAGAGCAGTTTTGGCTGAATGATGAGCTTAGAAACCTGATTACAGTTAGGAAGGAAAGAGAAGAGGGAGCAGAGACACTTATATAGATGGCTTTCTCAGGGAGCTTAGCCATATAAGGCAGAAGAGACACGGGATGAGGGTTAGCAGGAACAGAAGGATCAAATGAGTTTTTTGAGGACAGAGGAGACATGGACATGTTTGTAGGCAGTAGGGAAGCAGCCAGTAGACTGGGAAAGACTGAAGCTAAGTGAGAGAGTGGCAACCTGCTAGAGGAATCAGCATGGAACGAGATCATTTGCACATGGAAGGGTTGAGATCTACATTAAAGAAGCAAGACCCTTTTCAATCATTGAATAGGTTTTGCTTCCCCAACAAGATTATAAGATCTAAGATGACATGTCTAATATTTTGGTATCAGATATATAGTAACTACTTAACAATACTTGTTCATTGGTGCATAGCAATTTACTTTATCAAACTATTTGGGAGCAAGTAAGCTATTGAGCATAAATTCAGCACAATGAGAATTGCATTAGCTCTTTCAGGGCATAACTTCCAAACTGAGATCAATTGGGCTAATTTGGAGCCAGATTCTCCATGTATCAGTACGGGGCAAAATCAGTGATGATATGGTTAATTGGAAGGCTTTAGTTATGGTCCCTCATTTTTTTTTATTGGGTTTTTTTTTGGGCAGGGCAATTGGGGTTAAATGACTTGCCCAAGGTCACATGGCTAGCACATGTGTCAGGTCTCTGAGGTCAAATTTGAACTCAGGTCCTCCTGACTCCAGGGCCAATGCTCTACTTACTGTGCCACCTAGCTGTCCCCATGGCCTCTTGTTTCTAAACTGGAACATCTGGCTGACCCCATTATTACTTTTGCCTTCCTTTTTTCTCTTGCTTTACATTAAGTAACTGTGGTGGCACCGCATATGAGCCTTGTCTATATTATTATCTTTCACTACTTTCTTTTTCATTCATCCATTCATATCAACAGGAATATCCTATAGCTAGAGGACTAAAGCCACATAATGGCCAATCAGGAGATGCAGACCTTGTCAGCCTTTCAGAATTAACTATTATGAATTACTCAAACAGTGCAGGTCTGAGTTTGAAGAGAAATATCTGTTTGGCAATCTCACAAATAGTCTTTTACTTTACAGAACAGTCTATTGAATATAGTGGACTATTTGAGTATTTTATGGTTCCAATAATAGTAATAATAAAAATAGTTAACATTTATATAGCACTTTAAGGTTTACAAAGTGCTTTGCATATATTATCTCATTTGAGCCTTCAAACTACACTACAAGGTCAGTGCTATTATTATCCCCATTGTACAGATGAAAAAACTGAGACTTAGTGGTTAAGTGACTTGCCAAGGGTCACACAGTTAGTAAGAATCTGAGACAAGATTCAAACTCAGGTCTTCCTGAATCCATCATTCTATCCAACCTACCTCCTAGCTATGTTTATGTATGCTTGTGAGAACTGTATGTCTTTTGTGGTTTCTGTGGTATAGAAAATTTAAAAAACTCTCCCATACCTGGTACCCGTATCATATATTAAGTATCTCTACAGGAAGAGACACTATTACCCTATGGGAAACCCTATGACACAGGATGGGAAAACCCTAGACATTTAGAGATTTTCCTAGAGAAATCCAGGTAGGAGCACTAAAGAGCGAGAGAGAAACGGACCTCTTACTGGATCAGGCCTCCAAGATATAACTCAGGCCATCAGAGCCCAATATCAGTCTTGGGTGGGGGGCAGCCCTTGGGTGATACTTTGACCACTTTGCTTAATAAACATTTGGATAGAAAACATATTTACAACTTTTAAACAACAGAAATGGAATTTTGTCTAAGTTGAAGATAACAAAGGAATAGGAATGAGAGAATGTTGGGTCAGTCCCCTTCCCCATATAAAGAAATTCACCACACTAATAGGGTAAGTCCCAGCCATAAGAGAGGAATTACGAACTGGTATGAAAAGACTGTTTTTATCTACCTCCTGCTTGACTCTGTTAGGAATTCTATTAGCTTACTAGTTTTCTCGGGTTCTGTTACAGTAGCATTTGTCATAGTCCAACACAAGCAAATTGTCGCAGGTCCTATGTTCTGCTTGATTCATATATTCTTTGCTGCTGATTGGGCTTGTTTGGTTCTTTATTCTTAATAGACACTATGACTATTGGATATTTTCCCATCACTTGTTTTCTTTCTCCCAGAAACTCCTGCTCCTCTCCCAATAACAACTGTGCATTGGGCCCACAGTAATATGGAAGAATAACTTCTTACCCTATTAGTGCCTGTGTCTCAGGCCTTTTTGGGGAAGGAATAGGGGAATTTTTATTTTTTAATTAAAACATTTTTCAATGAACAAAAATCCACCTTATTTTCTTCCCATCTTCCCTCACTCCCACTGAAAAAGAAAAAAGGCAAAAAAAAAAGCCTTAACAAACATACATAGTCAAGCAAAACAACTTTATGAATTGGCCATGTCCAAAAAATATGTCTCAATCTGTACCCTGAGTTCATCACTTCTCTGTTAGGAGGTGGCTCAGGCCTTTTTTCCCCCATTGAAAAAGATATCATGCTAGCAAATATAAGATACATGGTTGTCATAGCATACAGTTACATATTATTTTGCATTGTATATTCTCATTTGTCTTAATGACGCTTTTCCCAGTAGATTATAAGCCTCATGTTTTGAATAGTAATTGAACCTATACGGTAGGCATTTGATACATACTTATTGATCGAGTACTATGGGCCTCAGCTACCTAACCTACAAAATGAGTTGAACACAATCAGTGGTTTCATCCTGTCAATAGATCAGTATTTGGTCATGTATTTTCTTTTTAAAAAATTTTGTATTCATACATTTTGTTTGTCGCAACAAATACTTCCCAACAAACATCGAAACAAATCCCTTGCAAAGTACATTCCTCTAAAACAGTTAAGCAAAACCAACTAATTATATGATTTAATTATGTACAGTCGTTAGATGCTAATTGTATAACTCCTGTTATGTAAGTGTTCAGAAAATCTTGTCATCTTAAAAAGGGGTTCTCAAAAAGAAAAAAAAGGGGCTCTTATCCTTGAAAAGGTTATGGAACCTTCAACTATATGATTTCCAAGACTGCTTCCAGTTTTAAATTTTAAGATCAATTATGTATTAAAATATTGTGAACAATTCCCCAACAATAAAGACTAGCAAAAAAAAGTGCTAGGCATCTATTTGATAAATTAAAAATAAATTTATTATATATCATAGGGAATAACCTCACATTGGCTGGCCTAGGATGAAATGAAATGGTTTAATAGGCTTCTAGTGCTTAGGTTTACTTTCTCTACAATAATACAGAATTGCTAGCTACTCAAATTTTTAATACTTTTGGAATTCTCTAGGAGGCTCGGAGGATAGAGAGCAGGGCCGGGAGTCAGGAAGAAGTGAGTTCAAATTAGACCTCAGACACTTACTAGCTGTGTGACCCTGTACAAGTCACTTAACTTCTGTTCACCTTACTCCACAGGAGAAAATGGCAAACTACGCTAGTATCTTTGCCAAGAAAACCCCATGGACACGAGGGAATAACAAGACGCATCTAGAGTGTGCCAAACTCAGTGAAGAATCTCTGAAGATACAAGGAAGGGCAAAAATAGTTCCTACCCTCAAGAAGATTACGTAATAAATGAAGATATTTAAATCAATAGGAGCATACAAGATAGAGTAGGTAGAAAGTAGCCTTAGGAGGGGAGGTAGGGGTTGAGGGGCAGGTCTGAGAAAGGCCTGCATAAGGGGGGATGTGCTTCTGACACAAATTAGCTCTGCGACCGTGGGTCAGTCACCACGTGCCTGCTCCATGCTCCAAATAACTCTCCTAAGCCTGTGACTTCCTGGGAAGTGGAGGATTTTTATCCTGTTAAAGATGGAAGACACATTTACTGAAGGACACAATTATGCAGAACCCAATCCTAACGTTCTTTGCTCAACTTTGCAATCAGAAGGCCTAGCTTCCACGTCCTGCTCTGCCCCTCACCAGCTGTGTGACCTCAATCGGCCTCAGTTTACCTATCTGTAAAATAAGGCGTTGGCCCCAAATCCTGGAGCCTTGTTAAGTCAGAAGATCTGGGATCAAATTCTGTTTCTGAAATTTATTTGATGGGTGTCCCTGGGCTAGTCATATTATAATTTTTTTTTTTTTGGATATGGCTAATTTAGAAATGTGTTCTCTAAAGGTCTTTCTGTTCAAATACAGCCACAAATCTGTCATTCACTTCTGGTCTCAGGGCCACCGGAAGTGAAGTCACTGTAAGGAGGGAGACTCTTCCGGGAGGAAGTGCCCCGCCTTTCTCCTTTTGGCGCCAAATTGCGAGGCTAGGGGCGGAGCCAAGGTGGGACTCTCTGCTTCTCTGCGCCTGTGCGTAGCGAGCTCTCGCGAGAGCACTTTAAGCGCGGGACGCGCGGTTATCCGGTTTTCCTAGTTGGTCACTGTCGGGCCCAGCCTCGTTGAGGGGCAGGTAGGCTACAGTGAGGGCTGCCGGGAGCCGAAGCGGAACGAGGGGGACCCCGGGAGGTGTTTGGTATGGGGTCTGGGCGAGGCCCAGGCTGAGCATGCAGTGGGCGCCGCCGAGGGACCTAGGGGCAACGAGGCCCGCCGCTCAGCACCGGGTCACGGTTCCTCCGGGGCTGGGCCTGGAGCGGAGGCAGGGTTGGAGGTGGGCGTGTTGGGTTTCCCGTTCTCCCTGCCTCGGTTTCCCTCGCAGCTTGGCGAGTATGGAGTGGAATGTTAATGGACACACCCACCCCTCGCCCAAAGTCTTGGAGGGGCCGCCGGGAGCATTTAGTTTTATTTAGATAATGTTGGCTTGCGGATTACAGATAGGTAACTCCTGGGCGTCTTTCTTCTCCGAGGGTACTTACTACCCAGGCCTAGGGTGGCAAAGTAACCACCTAGATCATACACTATTAAGTGGTTGCTCGCCTTTCTCAGCTCTAGGTCCGCACCACCCTCCCTTCTCCGTGTTTATTTAATACCATTGTAAACGTAAAGTGTTACATAAAGGGATAATCATCATTTTGTGTCTGGTTTCCGAGAGGCAGTATAGAGTGAGTGGTTATAGAGCTGGAAGCCAAGGAGTTGTAGTCCTGATGCTCATGTAGGCTGTGTGACCAAGGACAAGTCACATAACTTTTCAGTGCCCTACTAACTCTGAGACATTGAGTTTTAGAGGAAGTGCCCACCTCCGTTAGTAGAGGGAGTAGAGGGAGTTTCTTTACTTTGAAGCTACCTTATAGCCAATGAAATTACAGGTCTCACCCCTCTTAAACTGTCGTCTTGTATATGCATATTTCCGCTGTTTATAAAGTAGTCCAAGACAAGAACTGGCTTGTATTTTTTAATCCCACCCTCTACACCTTGGACATAATAGATCGTCTTTGTTGAAACATTTTTTAAAATTTAATTTTTTCAATAATTAACCCCCACCCCCACTCACTTCGCTTTCTCCTCTGTTCTTTCTGCCCTCCAGAAAAAAAAGGAAAAAGAAAATTCTTACTGCAAACATGTATAATCAAACAAAACAAATTTCTGGATTGGCCATATTAAAAAAGTAATAATGTGAGTAGCCCAGGGATACCCAGAAAGTAAATGTCAGAAACAGAATTTGATCCCAGGTCTTCTGACTTAACAAGTCTAGCATTTTAATGCTACTTCTATACTTGAATCATAAAACATGGTCATCCTGATAAGGGAGAGGGAGGTTTCATAAGAAAAATTTCTATTTAGGAAGAAATGTTTTGATATTTTTAATTATCTTTACTTCTCTCATCTCCTTTTCCTAGTAGGACTGATGGAATCAGAGGAGAACAATTTGCTGGACCTTCCTGATTTTGAGGCAGTAGAAGATGAAACTTTTCAACCTTTTCCACCTCCAGCCTCTCCAGGAAGGGATGATGCTGGAGAAAATGAGCCTACCACAGGTTAGAAAGGAGTGGTTCCAAAAAATGCCTAAGTAATCATTATCATGTAAATAATATTGTTTAGAAATTATATCACTATCAATAATCCTTATTTGGGAATAAACTGTATTTGGTGACATCTCAAAACCAGAGTGCAGCTAGACTCTCAACAGAGCTAGAGAAAACTGCAGTGTAATTAGGTGGGTGTTCTAATTTTTAGGGAATGTATACCCAAACTTTACCAGATAAGCCGAGTGGATATGAGTGAAATTATTCACAAGGCAGTTCTTATTTTAAGATGTTCACTTCTAGTAAATACCATGTTCCACATTATCTTTTAATTACAGAAATAATTTTAAATGTCCTTATCTTTACTCAGATACAAGGAGGGATCAGATGGGAGATATGCCTGTAGCTACAAAGAAAACTGTAAAAAGGAATTTGCCTAAGTTAGATGCTCAGAGGTATTTCCTAACTTTCTTTGATTATGTTATAGTTTGTGTTTGTTAGGGTGGTTTTAGATACATTGTTTCATTTTACTGATCAAATTTTAACTTGCCTAGTCTAAAAGAGATTTTTGATTCATTAAGAAATAACTTTCCATATTTTCCATGCAAGTCTGCTTTTTAACTTAGTGATAGTCACAGTACATATTTATGATTTCACAGATTAATTTCGGAAAGAGGACTTCCAGCATTAAGGCATATGTTTGATAAGGTAAAATTCAAAGGTAAAGGCCATGAGGTAAGAAACAGCTAATTTTGATATACTTGCCTTTATTATTATTATTAATAATATCTTGAATTCAAATGGCATCATTTTCCTGTTATTGTTCAGTTGTGCCCAACTCTGTGATCCCGTGGGCCGTAACATGCTAGTTATTTTCCTTAGAAGCCCAGAAAACTTTATTGACTTTTCATGCCACTACCATTTATTTAGGAAGGTGGTTATAATCTTTATTTTATAGATGGAGAGACAAATTAAGTTACTTAAGATTATATAGTTAGCCATTGTTAGAACTTGATTTCTTGACTTTTGGTTTCAAGATTAGTCCTTGTTATAAAAAAATTATTAAATAGAAAATGAAATACTTCACAGTGAACCTTGCAAATCAATTATAGCTGTTATTCATTATTAAAAAGTCAACATGACAATGTTAGTTTTTTTTAGCAAGTTCTTTATGCCAGTTCATATTCAACTAGGAAGGTTTGAGTAGGAAGTCCTAATCCTTTAACGAAAACACAGAATACATCTATGGAAAGGGCTTAAGATAAATTAGACCTTTTTTGTATCATAGACCCTTTTGGCACGCTGGTGAAGCCTCTTAACTCAATATCGTTTTTTAAATGTATAAAATAGATAGAATTACAGAGAAGTCAAATATGTGGACAATTATCAAAATATTTTTTAAAGTTCATGGATCTGACCCCAGCTCCCTACCCCACCCCCCAGTTAAGAGTACCTTGATTAGACTGTAGCCAAAGCACCCTTATTCTGGCAATCTTTGCAATGGAAATACTCTTGCCAGTTTCTTAACTCTTCCTTTTAAGAATTTTGAATGTTTTTTTCCCCTCAAAATCTTGAGTCTTGAATGCTTCCTGAGCCTTCTGTGAATAGTTATTTCTGAGAGTTCCATTGACATAAACATTTATATAATTATACCTATATGATTTTAATATGATCCATGTGTAACTGCTGTAGCATTTGGAATAAATTTTATTTGGGGATTTTCCTTGGCATATATAAAACTATATCTAAAGTATTTTTAAGCTAATAAATTCAAAGTTTTTTTTGAAAATGCTTATTAGAATATCTGAAATTCAGTATTTTACCTTTAAGTGAATAAATATTCTAGGCTCTTTTAGATTTAGTAACTCCTTACTGACTAGTTTCCTTTTAAAAATTTCCCAACTCTGAAAATACTAAATGACACCAATGTCTTTGGCAATACTCTTTATTCTGAAATCTGCTGATGTAGTCAAATGTTTGGATGAAACTTCTATTTAGTAATTTTATTTTTATATTCTAGGCAGAAGATTTGAAGACAGTAATCAGACACATGGAGCACTGGGCACATAGGCTATTTCCTAAACTGCAATTTGAGGATTTTATTCGTAGAGTAGAACAATTGGGAAATAAGAAAGAAGTTCAGGTGAGTATTGACTATGATCTAGGTATCCTCAATACCATATAGAGGACTGTCCAAAACACAGGCCGTGTGCCCCCATGCAGCCCACCAGTGTCCACCACAAGCACAGAAATCGACAAAAGCATTTATGTCAGATTCCATGCCCGTAGTAAACACAGGCGGGCCACATGAATTCACACTGCGGGCTGCACTTTGGACCGCCCTGCCATATAGTACAAGCATAGACTTATTGGAAGGAAGAAATGATATTTTATGAGTGCCTTTTTAAATTAAAATGTTTAGAAGTGATTTAAGAAGGCATTTGTAATTACTGTACTTGTGAGCACTTTACAACTGTTTTAAAAACTTAAAGAATTCTTCCACAAATACAAATTGTAATCCCTTCTATGCCTTTTTTGAATTTTTATCCTTTAAATTCACTTAACTGATATTCAGTGTGCTGAGAAGCCGCTGCAAAATTAGCTAGGGTGACCCTCATATATTAGACTTTCTACATAATCTTTTCCTAGGTCCAAAATCAAGGCTTTTCTAGGTAAGTGTAGAAACTGTGAGGGCTTGCACTCTACTGATACAGTCTTCAAGAATCCTAGAACAACCTTCATATACATTTGAAGCATCATAGAACTTTAATAGGACACTATAAAAGCAGTTGTTTTTAAGCTTATTTTAAGCACAGCAGAACTACCATTGTTATTCTGTATTTTCATTTGGCTAAGCCTACTAGGGAAGAAAATAATCCATAATGTTAATATAGAATAATAAAAGAAATAAAGTTATCCCATGAAACTTAGAGAATGAATGATGTTCAACTTTAAGTAATTTTTGTTTTTCCACTACGCTGACATTCTACACTGACAGTGTTGAAGTGTAAAAATGTGCTGCTTTCTTGTTTTCAGACTTGCTTAAAACGAATTCGACTGGATCTTCCTATTGTACATGAGGATTTTATTAGTAATGATGGTAAGTATTTGTTGTAGTTACAGTTGAGGGAAAAGTTTTTATACGCCATTTTGTTTTTAGAATATGTTCTAATGGATTGGGGCGTGTTTTTTTTTTTAAAAAGCAAATAATGGATATATCTTTAAAGCAAAAAATGACAATCTAACAAATGAGGAGTCAGGTTAAAATAGCCTTGTAAATGCAAATTACTTCTAATCCAGAATGTGGTGGTGCTCAATAAGATGCCTGTTGTGTCCTTCCTTGAGTGCCATTTTGTAAAAGATATTAAAAGACCTTAAGAGTTGGTGTAGACACTGTTTATCCTTGGTTAACTCATGATTTAGTCAAGATCAGGAAGCTAGTAAAAGGATAAGTCAAGATAAGAGGTATTGATGTCCACATCCTAGTGACTGAATATGGAAAAGGTGCTTCTTGGGAGATCAAGTAGAATAAGCTGATATTGAAATAGTTTGCCTTTTACTCAATTTAGAGCTGAGCCTAAGATCATGACAGGGGCCTTGAGGACATCGGATTCAGCCCCTTATTTTACAGGAGAAGAATTTGAAGCCCAAGAAGGCTAAATGACTTCCCCTAGGTCATTCTGGTGGCAAGGCTGCAATAAGACCAAAGTGACTGTACTTGGTATTGGTTACATTTGTTAGTCACTCAGTGTAACCACACAGTCAGTCACATATATCAATTAATACAAGTGGTTCCTGCCGACAGGGTCTGTCTAGTTATCAGATTTCCTGTGCGATGGTTCTGCACATCTATCTCTTTTCAACATATTTGTGTTGTTTATAAGAAACATAGTGGAAAACAATATAGAATTCCCCAAGATCACCAAGAATAATTTAACACAATACCAGAACTGGATTTCTTGCCAAGATATGTGGCATACAGTGGTATTTCATGTGTTGTTTGTCCTTTCTGCTGGAAGAGGATCATGACCTCAGGAAGGTGACGCTGTGATTTGCAAGTGAATTGGATTTAAGTGAAGGAGGGCTGTTCAAAGTCACCAGCCTCACTTTGTCCTCCAGAGCCATCTGGGTCCAGTGACAAGATAAAGATCAGGACAATTGGAGATGGCCCCGGATTCAATGGGAGACCTTGGCCTTTTTAAGCTAAAGTCTTTCCTAGGTCTCAGAAACAAACAATGACCCAATGAGGCTTGGGCTGGGACCTGTTGTTGGCCAATCAAGGAGAGCCAGAGTGATTTGGATTTAAGGCATGGTTCTTAAGAAAGAAATATAGTCCATAAACCCCAAGATATCTTTCTTGGGTTTCAGTGATCAAATTCCTTTGTCCAGAGTGCCCAAGGGTAAAGGTATGATATCATGTATTAGACTAAGGGAAAAGAAGGAGGAAAGCAAGGGAAGGGAAGGAAGGAAGGAGAGGAATGAATTTCATATATGTAAGGAATGGAGTAGTTACTGAACTACTAAAAGGAACTCTAAATAAAGAGAACCAGGACTTTAGAATTTAAGAATTTTTGCCCATTTTTTATCCTTTACCTTATGCCTTTTTAATCAGTGTGGCTATTTAACATTAAAGTCTTTTTAAAATGCTTTTTTGGTTGGCAAATAATCTCAACATTCCTCCACAAGGCCTCTGATGCCTCATTTTGGTGTGAAGATAACCTTGTGTTTTTAAAAAATTACTATTTTTTATTAATTAGGCTTTTAAGAATTAATCTGTTGTACCCATTACCTCCTCCTCCTTGAGCATGTCTGAAAATTTACGTCTTTCTGCATTTTATAAGTTGCGTTTCATCTTTTGGACTCATGGTTTATCATTGCAACGATTTGTTTTTCCTCTATGTTATTATAAAAATTCTTCTAGTTTCTGCTCATTTTATTCAGCCTCAGATTGTTTCTTCTGAAACTGTGCTTCATCAGTCTTATGAGACAAAAATGTAACATTACATTTACGTATCCCAGTTTATTTAGCCATTACCCAATAAGAGGATACTTTTTTAGTTTCCATTTTTTTGTTATTCTGATAAAAGCTGTTATAAATATATTTGCTCATGAATCCTTTCCCTCTGTTAAAGAGTATATACAGTTTGGTAACTTTCTTGGCATAGTTCCAAATTGTTTTCCATAATGGCTGGATAATTATCAGAACAGTACCTGTTTTCCTGTCACTTCTCCAACATTTAATTTGTATTTCTTTTCATGTGCTTGTTATTACCTTAGATTTCTTCCTTTGAAAAAACTGCTTGCTTATATCTTTTGACCATTTATCTATTGGGAAATGAATGGCTCTTAATAAGTTCGAATCAGTTCCTTATATGTCTTGGATATCAGACAATTAGAGAAACTTGCTGCAAAAGTTTTTTCCCAGTTTTCCCTTCTAATTTTTACTACATTAGATTTGTTTCTGCAAAACCTTAAAATTTTATGTACTTAAAATTGTCTATTTTATTGTGTGATCAATCTGTCACTTGTTTAATCATAAACTCTTCTATCCAGATTCTGAAAAGTAGTTTCATCCTTGCTCCTTTGTTTGTGATGTTACTTTTTATATCTAGGTTATGGTATCCATTTGGATCTTATTTTGGTGTATGATATGAAGTGTTAGTCTAAATTTCAATTTCTGTCCATTTGCTACCCAGTTTTCCCGGAAGTTTTTGTCATATAGTGAGTCCTTTCCTCCAGTAAACTGAGTCTGTGGTTTATCAAGTTGCTATGCTTTTGTGTTTATTTTCTTCCATATGTTGTATACCTAATCTATTATATACTTATTGACATTTCTTTCTTTTTACAGCAGTAATGAAATGTTTTAATGATTACTACTTTGTATTACAGTTTGACATTTATAGATTCTGTTCCTTCCCTCTTGTTTTCATTACTACCCTTGAGATTCTTGACCTGACCTTGTGTTCTTGAAAGCTGACAGTCTTTCTTGGGGGAAGGAAGGACGGCTGAAATCTCTGACTGGCCACTTGGAAAGCTGCAAAGGCTTTGAGTGATAGTCTAGTGACCAACTGTATATCATTATGATTTGTCTGAGAACTCACTTAGCTTAGTAAGTATGGTCTCATGGTAACAAATTTTTTGGATACAATAGCTTGAGTAAGTCATAGAGAGGTTTTTATCTGAGTAAATGGAGAGACTAGCTCTGCCAATGAAATTGCAGAACCTTTAGATCTATAATATCAGCAGTCTGAAATGTGTTAGGAATACATTCTATCCCGATCAGGAGAATTACTGTTTTTAGTAAACTTTTAAACTAGCTTTCACTCAGGGACTCTCTGTTCTTTGATAAGTCATTTATACAATTAGTATACTTGTATGGATTTATTTTTGTTTTTTAATTTAGGTGATAAAGCAGAAAGTAATAGACTAGATACAACTACCACAGACTTTGATGCCTTGTTTGCAAATCCAGTTGACAGAGAAATATTTACTTCTCCAGCAAACACAAGTTTAACAGAAGAACAGCAGCAAAGAATTGAGAAGAACAAACAACTAGCCTTGGAAAGGAGACAGGCAAAACTGTTAAATAACAGTCATTCCCAAGAAAATGGTAAATTATAAATTTTGTTATATGTGCTGCCAGTAACATACCAAGGACATGTTAGAAATTTTTAACCTAAGTTTTTTCCATGCCCGCAAAATGATAAATCTAAGAAAAGATGATAAAGGTTCAATTTTAAAAGATAGTAAAACCTTGACTAGCTGGAACTCTTGAAAGCCTCACAATTTTAGGGCTGGAGGGAATGGATTTAAATACCTGAGAGCTTTTTAAAATTTTGACCATTTTGGATGGAAATCTTTGAAATTCACCAAACATTTATCAAGCACGTACGAACCAAGAACTATACTAGGGATCAAAAGACAACCTGGAAGATAAGATAAAACAGTCTGGAAAATAAGATACTGTACTCTGAACAATTTAGCTTTTTCTTGGTCACTCAGGGCCATCCTCATGAATGGCACTTAATGTACTGAATACTGCAGTGAGGCCTTCAGAACCTAGTGAGGGGCTGTAGGGCTGTTTGCTTTTCCTCTAAGATCCCAGACTGTTGTGTTTAAACTCTGGATTCTGATTTTGAGGGGTTTTTTTTTTGCTGCCTTTTGTTTGTTGGTTCTTTTTTGCCATTACGGTTGGCAGCTGTCAGGATGCCTACCAGTAACTTTTCCAGCTTTCCATTTCCCTTGCTAAATAAATTTGCTAGAATTTGTATAAATTGAGTATGACTGAAAAGCTTATGAAATCCTCACTCTTTAGTATAAATTTAATACAGAGACTTTGACATCTTTTTTCACTGCTTAGATGCCCTTTCTGGCTTCTTGTCTCTGTTTTGTTTTTTGTTTTTTTTTTTAAGTGAGAGAGTGTGATTTAGATCATAGATCTGAAGTTGGAAGAGACTGTACAGGGGTCCAGAATGACACCCAATCTCAGAAAGGCTAAGTAAATAAATTTATCTGAAGTCACACTTGTAGTAAAGTTGTAGCCAAGATTCAAACTCAGTTCTTCTCACTCAAAATTCAGAGCTCTTTCTGTGGTTCCATGGTTAATGCAAGCAGTGAAAATATCAATGTCACAGCAATATGAGAAATATAGGTGTTCCTTCAGACACTTGAATACAACATGACTTTTCTCATGAAGTTCCTCCAGGCTTTTTTTCAGTCAGCTTCTATGTCATCAAAGTATTTGTTTACACTGGTCGATTGTACTGAAAGTGATTTTTAGGGAAAGGAACTATATAGAGCAGGGCTGTCCAAGTTGCTGCACGCAGTGTCATTTATGCAGCCCGCCTACAAGCATAGAAATTGACATAAATGCTTTAGTAAACAAAGCTGAGCTACCGCAGAGCTCTCACTGAAATGGCAAATAAAATATATTGTCTATTGTTTCAATAAAAACCTATGGTTGGACAGCCTTGATATAGAATAAAACCAGTACATGGTGGTATCTTTGCTCCCATCTCCCCTCCCCCTCATCTTCTGTCTATTCTAAAACAGCAGAGTGGTGAGAGATAACTATTCTTTATTCCAGCCTAGCAGACAGTTGAGTACATGAGCATGTGCATGCACATGTGCACACACACATACGCCCCTTAAAATATTTCCATCTTGAAGAGACTTTCTTATCTACATAACTACCTTATTAATCTGTAATCAAATACATGTAACATTTGGTGCTATCGTTGTCTAGTGATTCATAATGAAGCTCTTTATTTTGATTTTGAATATAGCCTCTGAATGGAATCTTTTAGGTCATGCACAGTTCAACACTCCCTGTACCTTTAGCCTACCCTTGAAGACCAACCTCCATTGTTAAACTCACTACTACTTCCCACTTTTGGACAAGTCTAAAAGGACTGAGAAATCCAAGGTGCCTTTTGTACTTACTTAGGTTAAACTATGTTCACATCAATAAAATATTTTGTTCTTAGTGATAATTGTTAGATTTTGTATGTATGTATAAAATAAGACAAATCAGGTTAAAATTATAGTGGCTAATGACAATTTTTTTTTTCAGATTTATCAGTTATCATGCCCAGGACACAGGCATCTGAAAAAGATAGTACCAATGAAGCTCAAGAAAAGAACTTAAATGAATTAAATGAAGAAAATCTAGAAATCTCAGACAGTGCTGCCAGTACTGCAAATATAGATGACGACTTACAAAACTCAGGAATAGATGAAGCCATTTAAAATATGCAACAATGACTAGCCAACAAATCTTTTTAGGAGTACTTAAGTGCTAACAATGGGTTGCCCTATCCTGAAATATGGATTAGCCTCAGTTAAGACTAGGTAGAGATTTGTTGTATATTTTTTTTTCATAGTGGGTAGAACATTTAAGTGGCTAACTTTATTAGCTTCTTAAAGATCTGGCACTTGTTTATATTTGTCTCATTTATTTATATTAGTCTAAGTTGTCATAACTCCCATAGCTTCTTCCACTTGTTTCTTTATATAAAGATTTTTTGACAATTAGGTGATTGCTGCTGCTAGCATACAGTTTAAGGGTTCTATGTTTTAATAAAAAGTTAATATTTTAAGATGACTGTAAATGACTGTACACTAATGTCTTTTTTTTGGTAAAACATGAATAAATAAAAGCTCTTTTACAGAAGAGGGTGACATTTTAATGAATATAATGAAATCGTTCTTTACATTAGGGTACATATATTGGTAATTTTCTTGTATTTTTGAAAGTTAATGGGAATCTTAACATTTAAATGGTCACATAGAGGTAAGTTATGTTGGCATTTATGTTTGCCACGCAAACACATGAGACAACACTGCTTGGCATCCAGTTGTCTTTAGAGATTATATGGTAACATCAGTGAATTAATCTTGATGGTTTATCTGGTAATTTGTACTTAAAATTCTTTGACTACTGTGACATTCATTTCTACTCTTACTTCAGCCACCCATAAGCACAGCCACATTTTCAGCTGAAACATGTATCTCCATGATTTAGAATTCTCAAATTATATTCCAGTTACAATCTTATTAGATCACTAATTTTAAAAATGCTCCTATAGTCTTAGTTCTTCAATCTATTTCCGTCTTGCTTTATTTCCCTAAGCACCTGATCCCTCTTCTTCCTCATCAGCCATTTCAGTCTGTTAGGTTTTCAACCCCTAGACCTCTGGCAGTTAACTTCCAATTCTGGGTAAACTGCTTCCTCAGCATTTCTTAGCCAAGAAACTGTTCTTAGTAATTTCTAACTCATGAGAGGAATAACCATTTCATTTTCATATATTTATATGGCAATTTCTCCCTTGAGGCCCCAGGCCAATCTACTGCAACGTGCATACTAATATAGGAAAAGGGAAGGCAACATGGGACAGCCTATTGCTAAGAATAAGTGAGAAGCTGGTAGAAATAAACATATCAGGAATCCTCCCTCTAGGTGTTCCTAGCATTCATCTGGCTGTTTCCAAACTGAAGCCAGTGATTTTATCATTCTAGGATGCCCCACCATCAGTTCTGCAGTTTACGGTTGCTTGAAAAAGTGACCTGCTCAGGTCAACCTCATCAAGAGTTTTTACAGTTAGGACTTGAACCCAGAATTCTTTCAGATTCCAGATCCACTACATTACCCACAAGTTGCTGGAGTAGTTTGCCATTTCCTTCTCTGGTCATTTTACAGATGATGAAACTGAGGCAAACAGGGTTGAGTGGCTTGCCCAGGGTCACCCAGCTAGTAAGTGGTCCAAAGTCAGTTCTGAACTCAGGTCTTCCTGACTCCAGGCCTAGTGCTTTATCTACTATACCACCTGGCTGTCCCTCTTAAAAATCCCTTCTAGGAACTTAGAGTATGTAATCCTTTCAATTTGCCAACTTTTAAATTCTGATTAAATGTTTGATCTAGTAAGGTATAAACTGAGTTGAAATGATTCCCAGATGGAGGTTTGATTCAGTTTATTGACATTTTATATTCTCTTTTTTTTTTTTTGGAGGGGAGAAGGCAGGGCAACTGAGGTTAATTAACTTGCCCAAGGTCACACAGCTAGTGTGTCAAGTGTCTGAGGTCGGATTTAAACTCGGGTCCTCCTGACTCCATGGCCGCTGCGCCACCTAGCTGCCCCTGACGTTTTATATTCTAAAATACCTCCCACTTTGAATAGTCTGTGAATCCAAAGTTAAATTACAGATAAATAATTTATGAACATCCCTGTACAGTAAACCCCAAGACAGCAGGAATTAATTGCATCTAATGTTTTTCTGTGTCCTCCAGTGTAAGCTTAGTACCTGCTGAAGGAACATGTGGTAACATGCAATACTTGCTATTTATGATGAGCTGATGTCTGCACATCTTGTTAATAGATTCTGACCCCCATTTAGCTAGAATGTTAAGAACTGACCATTCTTGCACAAAGGTAAAATTTTGTTCTTCCTGCTCCTGAAAAAATCTTTCTAGAAGAATTAGAAAATGAGAGCTAGCGAGTCAGGACAAAGGAAATTGATACTGACAATTTCTAAAAACGTGGTTGATAATCTGGCTTTTAGGGCTATCATTTTCTATATGTTCACTGTTTTTACAAAAGATTCATTTGTACTCAATGGAATTTCAAGTGACTAATAAAAATAACTAATCCGTATATGCAAAGAGTATTTGAGAGATAACTGGTGGTATACTGGGAAAAGTTAGCCTCTGAGTCTGGAAGACCTGAATTCCTGACTCATGCTGGCCATATGACCCAAAGCACATCAATCAACCCAAGGAGTTCTTTACATGGGGTCCATGAACTTATTAAAAATCCCAATTTAGATTTTGTTTCCCAGGCTACTCTATAAATAATAGAACAGGTGCCTCATGGGGAGTTCTCAACTTTTCAGTCCAAAAACAAAACTACAATATTTACCTAATCCTACCTAGAATAGTCAATGATACCGTCTATGTAAAATAGTTATATATTCCAAGAAAAGCATAAAAACATTTGTGAGACAAAACTCCTTAGATGGAATAACAAAGAAGTATATTTTATATTCCATAACTGGAAGACAAATCCAGAAGAGCTAAGTCCCTTATTTCCTCTAGAAGTGTGTACAAGCTGGTCCCTTTTGTTTGGCAATATTCCTGATACTCTTCCTGAATGATTCTGACTTTGGCTTCTTCTTGGGCAAGCTGAGCTTCTTCAACAGACTTGGTTACTTCTTTCACTAGCTCATTTTTCATTAAAAGGGAATTCTGTTGAGAAAGTTCTGTCTCTGATATCTTGTATGGTTTGTTGCTGATGATTTCAAGCCTGATTGTGTCAGCATGGCAACGAGAGGCCTGCACAGATATCCTTACCTGTCAAAGAGAAGAAAGGGCCATGTTATATTATTGCCTTGTGTGCTCTTTGCATTAAACACAACTGGTATGGAGCCAGACTTACTGTAACGTGATCAAACAAGCTAAATGTAACTGATTCTCCTCCTGCTGTGGTGGAAGTGATTTTGTTCTGAAATCGTTGAAGAGATCCAGGTTTCCATTCAGAATATCCATCCTGACAGCGTGAGATAACTAAGCCATCTTTATTCTTCAGGTAGGCTGCACCTTTAATCCCAAACCTTTGATTACAGATGGAGAATACAAATTCAGAGGTGCCATATAATAAATAGGCAAGCCTACTTATCGAGGAGCTTATTTTTTAAAATGGTGTTAAATTTAAATAGAAATGGGGGCCACTAAACCATACAGAAGGACCCCTGTGAACTGCATAATGACTCAGAAAAACACATATTAATATTATATATATTTACTGCATTTTTATTATAGTAGTAGGATTCTTTTTTTGGGGGGGGGGGGACTTGCCCAGGATCACACAGTAAGTGTGAAGTATTCAAGGCCATATGAACTCAGATCTTCCTAATTCCAGGCCCAGTGCTCTATCCACTGTGCCACCTAACTTCCCCTAGAATTCATTGCAATATTAATACTGAATCTTAACATTCACTGATTTCATTTTAATCTGGTTCAGGCCGTACTTGGGAGCCACATGTGGCCCATGGGCCTCACTGGATACTTCTGATCCTTTAAGGAGTACCTTTTGTGACTGTAGGGCCATCATGGGATAGTGTAAAGAATTCTGAGAAGTCCAGTAAAAATGGATCTGAATCCTGGTTTTTACCACTTTCTGTATGACCCTGGCAGAGGTGGGCAGGTAAATGTTTAATTGGCTTTCCAGGAAAAAAGTGGAAGTACACCACATTTTTAATCTTCATCTGCATTATTGACATTTTCTCCCTTCACCCCCACCCCACCACCTGCACCTTGCTTAAGCCTAAGCAATTACAAAATGATAAATCAAGCCCTGATTTGTAGTGTTTGCCAATTTCTAAGGTGTAAATGCTCACGCTGAAAATTTAATAACCAGCTCTGGTAGGAGTTGGCTCCAGCGCCCCCTGGACTTTGGGGAAATCACAACCTCAGCAAATCTATGGTTTCCTTATCTACAAAATGGGTATAATAACACTTGCACTATGAGTTGGAAGGGGCCATAAAGATTATTTAACCTCAACCCCCACTTTATAAATGAGGAAACTAAGGCCCAGAAAAACAGCGACAGCCTAGATCACATGGGTGGCAACAACCAGGTCAGCTACCCTAAAATCAGTTTTTTTTTCCCCTACTATTTCACACTGTCTTTATATTGTAAGGATCAAAAAAGATAAAGTATATAAAATGTTTGTAAATGCTGAAATGCCATATGAAGAACTATTTTTCATATACGGTTTATTATAAATATGAACTACAGTTATAATTTACACATATTTTCCCCAGTAGAGTAAGATGGGAAACACTTCTCTATCTTCCTCCCCCCAAAAAGTATTCTGCTTTGTGATCAAATCAAATGGAGTCAAAGCCTGAAATAAATTTAGGAGTACTAAATACTGATCCTCTGGACTTTATTTTAAATACAATTCTGTATTAATATTTTGGTGGATATAACTTACCTTGGTATAAATACAAGCACACCATTTGTTCTAATTGAATAAATGACACCATCTGCTATACAGCGCTCCTCAATTTCGAGATCTTTGTCTTTGAAATACATACACTGGAAAAGTTCTGTAGACTGTTTTTGGGCATGCTGGGCTGCCTATGAGAATAAGGACAATCCCAAAAGCAAGCTTTTAAAAATGAATCAGAAAGATGTGTTTCACAAATTAATATATTGTTAGTATTAGTACTGAACTCTGAGAAAAAACACTAAATAACAGTAAACAATGCCTAATTAAACGAATTCAGTTATGATGATGCAAGTTAGTCTAATGGGAAACAATATTTTCTAAAATGGATCGCTTTAACAAGTAGCGTTTACAATGATAATAGTTGATAAGTGTATCATTTATTACAGTTACAAAGTATATTTTCATGTGATCCTTACAAAAACTCTCGTGAGAGAGATTATGCCATATGTTGACAGAATTAAGTCATTTAACCATTCAAATTCAGAAAGTTCTTTCACTGAGTTTTACTACTGGCATGAATATGTCTTATAAGAGTAGATACAATCAATGTCTTTTTGCACGAAGTTCCAACTTAAACTTGAGGTTAATACTGCCTTTCAACAAATGCTCAGAGGCTGGCCCAGCTCAGCCCTGGTACCTAGTTTGAATCTTTATTCTTCACTTGGTTTGTTAAATATCATAATGAGCAGAGAATGTATCTCTTTCCCTTTATATAAACAGCCACCATCACAGCAAAACCACATCAAATAAATTGTTCCATTTAGCTTGGCTTAGCTCCTTCTGGAACATAATTGAAAAAAAAAGCAAGAAAAAAACCCAAAGGTTTTAAAACTTTCTGTCTATTTCTGCAATTTGTTTTTCTCCTTTAGACTTCTGAGGAAGGGAAGTCAGGGAAGTGTGGCACCTGAACCATCAGATCCCAGCTGTAATTACTCTTTCTTTTCCATAATGGATTTTTTAGCTCCAGCAACAATGTCCACATTTACCTGAAAGTTGTTGTTTCTAGGCAGATATTAATTCTAGAAGTTAGAGGGTTTCTGGGGAGGAAAGAATTTACCATCGTTCTTCTCCCTTTTCCAGGTTGTTACTAGATTTTGCTGACTTCCTCTCCTCTGACCAGTGGTTCCTTCCCGACCACCATCTTTTCCACTCCTCTGCCCCAAACCTTAGGGATCCCTAGGATGATCTGGTGTGTCAGAAAGGTCTAATTTAGCTACCTAGTCCATCTCTATGAAGAGCAGTCTTAAATTTTCATAGTCCTGTGTTGGTTAGTTAGCCAGGAAAGAGCCCCTCCATCTACACCACTGTCTTGGAATCAGAAGCATTTTCCACCCACACAATTGTAGGAGCCAGTTACTGTCCAGGGAATTAAGAGGAAGTCCACTAAATGGGACAGAATATTGTGTTTACGGTAGTCAGGATTCTTTAGTTCCATTTCAAGTGAGGAGGCTGGTTGGAACGTTAGAAGACATCTATCCCAAAAATAAATAAATAAATAAATAGTTTTAAAAAAGTATGCTTCAATCTGCATTCATATTTTTTCCTCGCCTTTTTTTTTGTTCTGTGTTATCTTTTGAAACATGGTTACTTAATATAGAAAAATATGTTTTACATGACTGCATATGTATAATTTATATCAAACTGATTGCCTTCGCAAGGAAGGGGGAGAGAATTTGGAACTGAAAATTTTTTAAAAAGATGTTAAAAATTGTTATTGCATATAATTGGCAAAAAAGATAAAAATTCTCCCTTAAAGAAAAGTCACCTAGTCTAATGTCTTCATTTTACAGATGAGGAAACTGAGGCCCAGAGTGGTTAAGTGACTTGACTTAAGGTCACAGAAGTAACAAGTGTGAGAGGTGGTATTTGAATTCAGGTCCTCTGACTCCAAAGGCAGTGATCTTTCCACTGGACCACACTTCACTTATTTATTGCTGGATGCCCATTAGAAATCCAGTGCAGAGTGTCTCAAGAGCCTTGGTGCAGTTTTAGGCTCTCAGAAGTGTGAATGCTAAAAACTTACAGAAACCATGAACTCAAAGTTGAATAATTTGAATTTCTGATATACTTAGTTTTGTGAATTTTGAATAATAAACGTTTCATTTTAATTTTAACAAGCTGCAGCACCCTTTCACTAAGCATGGTGTGTTGCGACCATTTCTGGATGACATTTTTTCAGCTCTATTGGTAGAAGATGTGCTCTTCATTCGCCACCCTTGGCACCACATCTACCTCAATTAGATTTTTTCTTGTGAGGTCACATCAAAACTGGTATGCATCAAAACCTTGTTCCTTCGGATGATCTTAAAGCTAGGATTACAAATGCAATCTTTTCAGTCACTGAGCAGCAATGTTCAGAGCAATGTACAAGCATGATGGTGGTTATGCTGAATTTTAATAAGAAACACCAATATTTTAAAAATTACAATAACTTTTCAAATGTTGGTTTTTTAGAAGTGTTTTGCAGGTAGCATCTCATTTTATCCTCACAACAACTCTAAGAGGTGGGTCTTATTATCATTTCCATTTTACGACTGAGGAAATCAAGGCTGACAGAGGCTAAATGACATGCTGAGGGTCATACAGCTATGTCTGAGACTGGATATGAACTCAGGAATTCCTAACTCCAAGCCCAGCAGTCAATCCACTACCCCACCTAGCTGGCTCTAAAAAGACTCATTTAATCCATAATACAACTGACTTACATACACATATACATATACATATACACACACACACACACATACACACACATATATATACATATATATATATATATGTACATGTATACACAGGGTGACTGAAAAAATCTTAGCACAGTTTTGCACACACATACAAACATATATAAATAGTATAACCATAATAATATTCAGCAATAGCATGTGTACATTTTACCCATTAGTCTATGTACTTTTATAAATGTGCACACAGAAAACATTCCCACATATAGACACAGATAGTATAATACATGTGTGCATACTTTATATATTCATCTACATGCATGTAACAAAATACTAATATAATTGCTAGGCTACATTTTGGAGTAAACAGACTTTTGTGGACAACCAGAGAACTTAACTAGCCATTTTTATACTGTTTCCATGAGAAAATATATTCCAAGTTCTAAACTGACTTACAAATAAAATGTTGTATTGTGACCTCTCATAAGTCAGCATAGCCCAAACCAAGAAGGGAGCAGACATAGGGGAAACACCTTAGTCTTATCTCTATTGTAAACAGTGCCCCAAAGTAAAGTCTTTCCAAGTTTCCACAGGCTATTGACTATATCACTAGAGAACATATGTGTATCTATTAAATTATTTCATAGAACTTGAAAAATTTTTAATATGAGTTTATTATTATTAAAAATTCTAATTTTAATTTGCTAGAATATAATGCTGTTAAATAAAAGCTCAAGTATTTGTTAATCCTATTGTACAATAAAACTGAAGAGGAAGTGTGAGGCAGTGAAAGAGAGCAGGACCTGGAATTGGGAAGACCTGGGCTCAAATCCCACCTCTGACACTTATTAGCTGTGTGACTATGGGCAAGTCACTAAACTTTTCTAAGCCTCAACTTTCTCATCTATAAAACGGGGTCATGATAGCTCCAACTGTCACAGAAGTGCTATGATGATCAAATGAGATAACAAAGGTAAACTCTGCAAACCTCCAAGCACTATGCTGTTTTTGTTATCGTTAATATAATGGAGATGAGTATAACATTATCATCGTTATTACTAATGAAAGTAGTACGATAGATAGAACATTTAATATACATTCTTACTCTGTTCCTGTTGTTGATATGTCGGCATAATTCCTCCAGGTCTTTGCTGCTGAACAAATTTTCCTTAATCTCTGTTTTATTATCTTTTGAAATTGCTGCCATTAATAATCGGTGCACGACAATATCTGAGTATCTTCTAATTGGAGAAGTGAAATGGGTATATTTATCTAATGCAAGTCCTTAAGAAAAAAAAAGAAGATTCAAATTATGAGAAAAGAACATTAAACAAGTAGTTTTTAAAACATATCCTGTAAGTCAGAGAGATGTCAGTATCCTACCATAATGGTGGAACTCATCCTCTGCACAAGAGCCAGTTGAGAAATACAACGCATTGGACATGGCCTGGGTAGCCATAGAACGCAGTATTCTGTTCACCAGGGGATCCCTTGGGTCATTGGCGTGATCCAGGGAATCAGCTAGAGTTTTATTAGACCTACCAAGCAAAAAAAGAAAACGTCTTAGGGCTCAAATATTAGTCTGCAACTCTTATCTTTCTAATGGCTTTGATCTGCTTGGCTATCATCATTTTTTGATGATGTCTCCATTTTTGGGGGGCAATGTTTAAAAGTAAGTAGAAAGTCTAATTTTTCTTTACAGTTAAAATAGATAAATTGGACCAAATTCTAAATAAGCCATCTGGGAAGGAGTAATGTGTAGATATGGTGGTAAAGTTAATACTTAATTTAACAAAGTACATATGTATTTTCTGGAACTAAACTTGTCAAAATAATGGTCCCCAAAGAACAATATAAAATTAAATAGTTCAATTCTCTTACAGCAAGGTCTCTCTTTCTTGAACCTAGAACCATATGCATAGAAAGTAGCATGGCATAGTGAGCAATAAGACTACATAGCTAGAAATCAGTACACCTGTGTCCTGGATACAGTCCTCTCATTAATTAAGAGTGTCACTATGAGTGTATCGTTTCAAATATCTAGGTCTCTTTTTTTTCTCATCTGTATAATGAGAGGTTGGCCTGGATGAGCACTAAGGCCTCTTTCAAGCTCTCAATTCTTTGCTAAATACTTAATAAATACTTATTGACAGGAATATTACATTTCTTAAGTTAATTACTCCCTAATATGAAGCAGGGGGCTTTTCTTCCATATCAAGCACCTTTACCTATAAAAAAGAAAAGCAATCAAGGCTTATCTAAATATGAAGCAACTTAAATTCAGTTTTAAAATTCTGTTTAGAGAGAAAAATGTAAAATGTTCTATCGTTGTTTTAAAATTTAAAATGAGAAACACAAAACTCTACTCAACAAATATAACAAACATATTTTAGAAACTGCTTTGGTTCTACTTTATAATGTGATAAGGGAGAAAGATATGAGGGGAGGGGAAAAAAGGGGGTAAAGAGGTGATTATAGATACAGCTAAGTAAACAGGAGAAACAGATAAAGACACAGAGAAAGGGACCCAAGAGAGAAGGAAGAATAGATATGGGCATGGACCCACACACACACATGAGAGACAGAGAGAGATTTATATCACTGAGGGGAAAGGTAAAATACCTAACTCATTTACTGAGAGTTCTTTTTTACTGGCTGAGGGGTTTGGATCTTTAAGTTATTAATTTTAAAATACAACCCTCTAAATTTGTTTTTAAGTGTGTAAACATCATGGGAATATTGTAAAGCATGTTTCAATTACTCCCAGAGAGAAGTATTCTTAGTCTTCTCTAAATCTCATTTTAAAAGATTTTTTTATTTGTAAAGCAGAAAATCTTAAGTAACATCTTACTTAACTTAAGGAACTTACTTACTTTACTTAAGTAACATCTTACTTTACGGAGAAATTAAGTATCTTTGGCATGTACCATCTTAGGATATTAGGTTTTGCAAGTTAAGGCACAAGTAGGATCACTTCTTAGTACTTGCTCTATAGACTGGATGAAATTAAGCCAATGGCCAGACACTTCTCAGGTCCACCTTACAGGATGAAATGGGTGAATGTAATAATTAGGGAATAGGCTTTTATTTTAAATCACCACCTATAAAATATCTAACATTGCTGTGAATTGAAGACAGCCAGTAAGTCTTTTATGGAGAAGGAAATGGCAAACCACTCCAGTATCTTTGCCAAGAAAACCCCAAATAAGTCAGGAAGAGTCAGACATGACTGAAATGACTCAACAACAACAAAGTTAAGTCTTCTATCCTCATCCAAAGCTGTAGTAGTGTATTACAATCCCACAAACTGAAGTGGGTACAAAACTCCTAAGGACCTTTCCCCTGCTTCCCCACCCTCCACCCCCCAAAAAGAGAGGAATACCGTGTATCCATGGAAAAGCCTTTAGCTTTAGCACATTCCCGGAGCTCAGAAAAAAACTCCTGATGCGGAGGTGGGTGTTGTCGCAACAAAGCCTGATGAGGGAAGTTCTCCCAGACCTTCTTGGCTACCCAGTGATTGGCCAGGATCATACATTCAGCGACAGTCTCATGAACTTCCAGGGGCTGCTTAGGGATGAGATCATGAATGTTCTTTTTATCATCCAGCTGTACACGGACTTCTACACCTTCCAGTTCTAGCGCACCACAACTGTCTCGTTTTGCCCGCACATGTCGGGCTATATCAGTCAGCTTTCCGATTGCCCACACCAATTCATCCTGTTTGGCTCGTCTGCTTTTCTCATCCATTTCTTTGAATTCTGGAATATCATCGATAACACTAAAGTTTCCATCTAATAGATCTTGTGCAGCCTCATAATACAGCTTATATGCTGACTGAATGATGGTTCTACCATACCATACTTTTTTTATTTCAAAGGAATTTTTGTCCAATTCCCACAAGACACTTACAGCATACCTGAAAAAAAATGACAGTTTTTCAGAGCATCAGCTTACCTTGAATTATAAATTCTGCTTTTCAAAATTTAGAACAGATTTCATTTCTATAGAATCTAGTCTAGTTTCTCACACTATTATCTCTATACTTTAATAGCATATAGTCCATCACCACTGGGTTTATATTCCAACTAGCTACTTTCAACACAGAAGCTAGAAAATGAATTTTTGGATGATTAATGAGTATTCATTCTTTCCCTAAAGACTGCTCTATTTTTTTCAAATTTTGTAGAATATTAGATCAATTCCAAGAAGGGAAAAAAAAAATCAACATGCCTCCATTATGATAGGCTAATTCTTTTTTTTAAATAGTATTTTATCTTTTCCCAATTACATGTAAAGATAATTTTTAATACTCACTTTTTAAAACTTTTGAGTTCCAAATTTTCTTCTTCCCTCCCTTATTTTCCCCCTCTCTAAGACAGTAAGCAATGAAATGGGTTATATACGTACTATCATGTAAAACATGTTTCTACATTAGTCATGTTGTAAAAAAAAAAGAAACAAACCAAATTAAAAAAAAAAAACAAAAAAAAGAAATTGAAAAATAGTATGCTTTGATCTGCATTCAGACTCCATCGGTTCTCTGGATATGGATAGCATTTTTCATCAGGAGTCCTTTGGCACTGTCTTGGATAATTGTATTTAGGCTAATTCTTTAAAAACAACTTAAACAACATCCTCTAGACCAAGGCCTCTACGCCATTTTCTCTCTGCTATATTCTTGCCTCTCCTCTGTCCTAACTTGGCAGGACCTGCTAGAGCTTGTGACCTATGGGTATAGCCTTCTGGAATTCAGGGTTCCATCTGTGCCACAGTGAGACGCTGAGTAGGATGGACTTCTACTTCAGTGCACTACTAAAACAAAGGAACAAAACAGTATCAAACTTGGTTCCGATGAGGCCCTAACGTAATTGAAATGAGTGGTAACCCTTGGCTATCTCATATTTAACTTGGAGGCAGAGTGCTGAGTGATTACAAATTCTAGCTTAGTTTTCTATCTTGATTAGAAGAACTTCCAACCGAGATCAACCTATTTATGTTGACTCCATAGTAAAGGAAAACAGAACTAAGTGTGTAGAATCATACTAGTCCACAGCGTTTGTGATGGCCCAGTAGTTTTGAGGGAATGATAATCAGAAACATACAGTAAGCAAAAAACCATAGTGGCAGCGCATTTTTAAAAGACACATGGCTGTTGTACAAAAGAAAACTGCATTCACTGAGTCCTCCAAAGAAATGTATATATGCACATAGATACCCATATATACTACTGGACTTAACTGGAAAATAAACAAGTAGGAATTAAAAGTAATTGCACACTAGAAGTAGGGCTGAGAGGATACGTGTGGAAAAAGAGACTGGAACAGAAAAGTGAACCAGCCAAGGATTAGTGGAGGGGAAGATAGGGTCTAGGATGCAAATAAAAAGCAGAGCCGTGGAAAGATGAGAAGAAAAAGAGGAGTCAGTAGTCTGGGCAAATCTCACCGATCAACTCCTCCGAGCAGAGAGCACAAATCAGCACTCAGGATGGAGGGCAACATATCATACCGACGATCTGCTAAATAGTAAGTGGTTGCCCTGTAAGTAACACATACACATACATAACACGGTTAGGGTAGGAATACAAAAGTATTTATTGCTTTAGGAAACAGTCTGGTCTCCAGTGAGCCAAAGGACCAAAGTACGAGTACAATGTCTCACAGCCTGGCAGCTTTTCACACAATGTAGCATGCCCTTTGAGAAAGCTAGTCTGTTATACTGGAGCATGCCATCCTGTGGGTGAATGCTTTTAGTATCCACACTTTTCCACTTTGCATAAAGAAATTAGAAAATTGCTTTCTTTGCTGATATAGATTTTGCTAAAATTCTGAATATCAGGAAAAGTTAGAATGCAAAAATCAGGTATTTATATAAAACAATTCCATATTAATTCATGGAATATTAAGCTTGTTTTAATTTAGTATAAAAGAAGATATATATATTGCCATATATAATAAAAGGTAGGATTATAAAAAATCCTATTTTCCTAAGGGAAAAGGGAGGAAGTAGACTTCCAACTTCTCTCTCCAAGGATTTTCAGAATTGGGGGACCCAATGCTCTTTCCCTCATGCATATTCTTTCTTTGTAAAGATCCAACTTTCACAGTTACCAGATCCTAAAGATTAAAGTACAGCCACCTACATTTAATAATAATGCTCACTTAAAATGTTATTTAATTTCCTGATCCACACCTAAGAGTATTACCTGGTTCTAGCTTCAATATCAGTATAAGAATTTGCTGTCACAAAATGTGTTACATCTGCAATATGAACTCCAAGTTCCAAGTTGCCATTAGTTAAGGTTCTGACTGATAGAGCATCATCCACATCTTCACAGCCTTTAGGGTCAATGCTGAACACAAGATGGGTTTTCCTCAAATCAATGCGTTCTCGTTCCTCCTCAGGATTCACCTTCCAGGGATTCTCTGGGTTGTTGACTGGCATTTCACACATCTGTATGAGGAGAACTAAGTCAGCAACTAAGGGGCTTCAGGCTTCAAGAATCATCCATCTGCTCTTTCTCACATTAAGTATCACTCCAACTATCCCTTAACACATTACTCTAATTCTGTACCTCCCCAATTACCTCCTATAGACATTTTTATTCCCTTCCAATTGCTACTTTTAACACCGAAGCTAGAATGTGAATGTACAGATGGCTAATGAGTGTTCTCCTCCCCTCCCTACTGTTCCCAAAGGCTGCTATATTTTTTTCAAATTCTGTAGAATTTTATATCAAGTCCAAGTAATGAAAAATCAACATGTCACCCTTGTGATAGGCTAATATTCTTTAAAAGTCACTTACAACAATGTCATTTAGACCAAGACCAATACACTATTTTCCCTCTGCTATCATCTGTTCAGACCTGGCAAATCCCAGCTAACTTTCCTAAGAGATGAAAAGCATTCTAGTCTTGTCAAGCCTGGCTCACTGTACTCAAGTTAAGATCTATATTTATACTAAATCTCTGATTTCATAATGTAAAGTATTCTGAAATAGCATAATATTAGAGCAACCATTTTGTCTCTTTAAGTCTGATTTTGTTAACCTTCCTTTGTCTGGCTAGGAGACGAGACTTGTGAAAATTAACAGAAAAATCTTCTCGTATTTTTAGGTTATGGAAGGACTTGATTCACATACTTGTAAGTTTGTGTAGAGGGTGTGGTCCGGTCAGAAATGCAACCAGATAGTACAAGGGGAAGGTTACATTCTCACTACATGCCCTATGTGGAAGCCATTTTTTAGCTACATGGAAAAATTTTAAAATTGATCACTGTCAGGAACATAGACCATCGAATAATGACTCTGCACCTGAAGTGCAGGATGAGCTGTCTCAAATACCAAACAAGGGGAATGTGGGTTTTCTCTTTTCATGGGTCCAAGAAGTTTTGTTTCCAGAGTTTTGTTTTCACAGCAACATTAAAAAAATTAAAAGCAACACTAGAAGCTATTAGAACATAGAATTACAAGAGGAACTAACCTGGGCTTCTGAGAAAGGGGCAACAGAAATACTGTTCTCTACCAGGATCGTTGCAATTTCCCCTTCGAGATCTCGTATTCTTCCTAAAACTCGTACAAAATGTCCATTTGGATATACAGATGTTGACTCCCAAGAATCAATACGTACAACCACCCTGAAGTCCTGAAGTTAGAGGAAAAAGCACAGTCATTCCAGGATTGGATGTTAATTTGGTCAATAAGAAGCATTCAAACTTAATAAATATAAAAAGTAATCATAGCTGATATTTATATAGAACTTGGAGGTTTGCAAATTGCTTCACATACATTATATCATCATGTGATTCTCACAAGAACCCAACGAAGTATATACTGGAGGCGTTAGTATCCTCAATTTACAAATGATGAAATTAAAGCTTAGCAAGGTTAAGTAACTGATCTATACATCACACAGGTAGTGTCAGAAGTAGGATTCAAACCCAGATCTTTCTTGACTTCAAGTTCAGTGCTCTTTCCACTACAGGGCATGCCAGCATTTGAAGAACTAGGTGTATCAACTGATGCAAAAATTTTATTTTAATTTTACTTTGAAATAAATGAAAAAATTCACCCAATCTCTATTTTTTTTGCCTTAATGACCAAAAAACAAACAAAACCGCACTGCATCAATTGACACAACTTGTTCCTTCAGGGTATTCTGAAATTTCAGAGTTGATGGGGCTGGCACAGGTGCTGTATCATAGCACAGATTGGGAACTGGATGAAGCAGTACCACAATCCAAAGTGAATAGCATTTTTACCAACAGTTTCTTTCAGGTGCTGAAATTAAAATAACAAAGACAACAAAGTCAAAACTCCTACATCTAAAGCCTCAAAGAAAAATATGATTTGGCCTCAGGCCGTGGTAGAGCTCAAGAAGGATTTTAATAATCAAGAGAGGTAGAGGAAAAATTGAGAAGAGATGTGAGAATGATGCAAGAAAGTAATGAAGGGTCAACAGGACAGTAAAGGAGGCACAAAAAATGCTGAGGAAAATAACACCTTAAAAAACAATAGGCCAAATGGTAAAAGAGGCGTAAAAAAGAAATCCAGCGAGGAGAAGAATGCCTGGAAAAGAGGAATTGGCACAAAAATTCACTGAAGAGAACTCATTAAAAAGCAGAATTAGCCAAATGGAGAAAGAGGCACAAAAATTCACTGAAGAGAAGAACTCATTAAAAAATAGAATTAGCCAAATAGAAAAAGAGGCACAAAAATTCACTGAAGAAAATAATTTCTTAAAAATTAGGATTGGGTAACTGGAAGCTAATGACTCCATGAGACACTGAGAAACAATAAAATCAAAAGAGCAAAAAATAGAAAACAACGTGAAATATCTCATTGGAAAAACGACTGAAATATAACTGAAAATAGATCCAGGAGAGAGAATTTTAAATTTAACTGGATTTCCCTAAAGCCATGATCAAAAGGAGTCTAGACATCATCTTTCAAGAAACTATCAAGGAAAACTGCCTTGACATTCTCGAACGGTACTTCGATCTCTTAACTTTCAGTCAATTGTGTGACTATAACACCCCCAAAATGGCTGGCTTCTCATACATTCTTCAAGAGGATCTGCCATAGGTATATTTATCACTCTCAAAGATTTTTTCAATTCAGTTCAGTCATGTCTGACTCTTTGTGACCTCATTTGGGGTTTTCTTGGCAAAGATACTGGAATTGTTTGCCATTTTCCTTCTCCAGGTCATTTTTACAGAGGAGGAAACTAAGGCAAACAGGATTAAGTGACTTTTCTAGGTTCACATAGCCAGTAAGTGTCTGAGACCAGACTGAACTCAAGAAGATGAGTCTTCCTAACTTCAGGCCTGACCTCTACCCACTCTGCCACCTAGCTGCCCGATGGTAATGATAACATCCCTTATTTTTTGAAATCATTCTCTTTCAAAAGATCATGAAAGTCAATCCCTTAATGCTTTCAAAGCTGCATTCCTTCTAGCACAGATTTACTCTGTACGTATTTGGTCTGATACTGCTGTCTTCTAACGTATCAATTCCATTTTCTCATATAATACACAAGAGAATGAGTTAAGAGTCTAGGTGTGATGATTCCGCTGTCAACGATAAAAATATTGCTAAAGGAACATTGGCACATTTGTTCTAATTTTCTTTCTTCTCTGTGTTGTTCTGCCAATTTGATCAGTGTTTTTGAGGTGATGCTTACTTAGGTCTCAAGCCAAGCTTGTTACACAATCATTTTCTCTTCCACCATCCTTACCTGTTGTCTGAAGTGATACTGCTCATAATTTCCACTATCCTCCCACTACAATATTTTTCAAATGTGTTTTCATTCTAAATTAATAGTGTCCTTGTTATGTCTTTCTTGGCAAAATCACGTTTTGCTGGCTGAGGTTTCTAGATGCAGAATTTTTTTCTGGTTTTGCGTTTGTGTCCCCAGAACCTGGCATATGGCCTTACACATAAAAGGTGCTTACTGAGTGCTGAATTCCCTTTTGGCCTCATAATTGAGAAGACTGTTTTGTACTAGTTAAATTTCCTTAAAAACAGGAAATTGAATGGCGGCTGGAAAGCAGGGACTAGCGTGAGCTCCCCACCAAGTCCCTCCAAAAACCTATAAAAAATGGCTCTGAACCAATTCTAGAACTGCAGAATCCACAAAGTGGCAGAGGGAAGCAGGGCTCCAGCGCAGGACAGCCTGGATGGTCTCTGGGTAAGGTCTATCCCGCACAGAGCTGGGAGCTGAGGGGAGTGGAGCTGAGCGGAGCAGAGCCCAGCATGGGCAGCGGGGACCAACGAGACCGGGAGCCAGGCAGAGAGTGCCCTAGCACCCTGAATCAGTGAGCTGTGGCATTTACCAGACCACTCAACCCACAAACAGGAAAGACAACGGAGAAGGTTAGTGGGAAAAGCTGTGGGGACAGGGAGTTTGCGGTTTGGCTACCGCCCCTGGGGCAGCGGAGGTGGGGCAGCTTTAGAACTACAGCTGCAGTTGCTTCTGGCCCCAGGCCCACCTGGTGGGAGGAATTAAGTGGCTGATTAGAGCAGGAGTAAAGAGCCTGCTGAAGATCTAAGCCCAGTCTGGGTAGGGGGTTCTTGGAGAAGGAGGAGTGCTGGTGAGGCAGCGCATCCACCTAAGTGTGGAACATAG
>CM053624.1:116896573-117077665 GCA_028646595.1 Phalanger gymnotis | reverse complement strand
ATATATATATATACACACACATACACACATATATATGTTGTAGTATATGCTTATTAAAGCAGTACCAATCAATTAACCGAGGGAGTGAAATCCTAGTGATAAGCCGTAGCCAACCAAGCGAGGGGAGGGCAATGCCTAGGTGGGTTTCATCCATTATCTGAATTGATTATCTGAATGTCACAAGTATAGCAGCAAAAGCTTGCATATGGTAAACATCCAGTACCACCAACAACTTAATTTATCCACCCAATATATCACCTCACAGAGCTACCATGAGTAGCTAGAGAAGTTGTATGATTGTACACCTTAAGCTTCTACATAAACACTGGCTATTATGATGTTTGGTCAGATTTTTTTTCATTTCCTTTCCCTAATAAAGGACTATGAGTCTACCTCCCTTTCCTAGTCCATCCAATGGAAACTTTCTTATTAACTGTGACTGCTCTTTTATATCTTTTATAATCTTGTCCTCTAGATAGAGGGCTAAGGACCTTTAAGGACCAGTAAGCCAAGCTATATTGAAGTATGAAGAAACCCATTTTGGCCTCAGTCACTAGATTTGTGTCAAATAGAGGAAGAGAGATCTGACTTCTGATTTATAATAGTATAAACAATCACCATATTTTCATATTAATTGTGATGATGTCATTTGCTTACATGTTGATAGGATCAGAAGAAATGCTTGTCTTACCTTCCATGCTACTGGGTATAATGGAAATTCTTAGAATGTGCCTCTAAATTCTCTGACCTCCAATATATAAACCTCAACTCTTATGACCTTCACTTTCATTCTAGCTCCACCACTCAGAGATGGCTACAAATACTCAGATTTATGAAACTTTTAAATTATTTATTCGACTATAAATCAGAAGCCAAGTTTCTGAGCCAGGAAAACCTGGGTTCAAATGCTACCTCTGCCACATACCGGCTGTGTGACCTTGGGACCCCTCTTAGGGCTTTTAGTAAATTATTGAAACCATTAAGTTGCAGAGCAGGTGCTGATATGCATTGGTAGAGGGAGTTTCTTCAGTGAGAATTCCCTAAACCAATGAAATCGCAGGTCCAGTTTAAAAAAAAAACCAACAAAAAAACAGAAGCCAGGTCATGACAAGGTCATACCTTATACCTGATGATGGTGAACCACATTTTGGTGAATCCTAACTGGTTGAATCTTCATGATCTTGGACTCAAAAATTCATCCCTTTGATCACAGTCTTTTATCATTCCACCTCTCCAATTACCTCACTCCTTCTACACTTGTTTGTCCTAATGACAACTTTTAGTCCCTCTCTCCTTCCATGTTTTCCCAATCTATTACCCTAGTTCTAATCTTATTTTCTTCCCTACACAGCCTTGACACTATAGTTAACCAGTTCAACAAAGCACCATCTTGTCCTTCTGTCATTCATATCCTGTCAATCCTAAACCTTGGCTAACTCCCCACCATCTACCTTCTCTGCTCTGACTCCCAAGATTCTGAACAGTTCTGAAGGAATCACACAGAGCAGGCCCACTACAAAGTCTTGTTATCAAACCTCAAGTGAGTTCTCACTGCTATGTGGTTGGTAGTAGACAACTAACCTATCCTCTCATCTTTTGCTCCACCTCAGAAGATAAGGGAGCCCTTCTCTCTGACAAGGTTAGGCCCTCGACTTGTGTCTTCTTCCTAATCCCTCCCATCCCCATTCCTTTTTGGAGCTTGCCTAACTGATCATCCCTTTCTCTTCTTCAATCTCTCCTCATCCATCGGCTTCTTACTTACTTCCGTACTTGAAACGTCCCTTTACCTACCCTCTTTTCAAGCTCATGATCCTTCAGATTCCTTTTACTGCTACACTCCTAGGAAGCGCGGTCTGCACTTACTACCCCTCTTTCCTCATTATCTTTCCCACTCACCTCTTATAACCTAGCTTCTGACTCCATCGCTCTAAAACCACCCGTTCAGTGACATCTTGATTGTGAAACACGGTGGCTTTTTCTCAATCCTTATTCTCCCTGAGCTTTCTGAAGTTCTTCCTGTTGATTACCCACTCCTCCTGAATATTCTTTTTTTCTACCTCTATGACCCTTTCCTTCTCCGTCTCCTTTGTTGGCTCGGTATCCGCATCCTATCTCCTACTAGTAGGTATCCCAGGCTCCCTTCTCTTTTTGTCTTATACTTTTTCCATGATTTCATCTATTTTCATGAAAATAAGTTCAATTATCATCTCTCTGTTGAGTCTTGAAATCTACATATCCAACCCTAACCTTTTTCCGGAACTCCAGGCTTGCATCCTATCCCTACCAGCTTTGTATACTTCCCCCATTGGCATCTCAAACTCGACACATCCAAACCTGAAGTCATCATTTACCTCCCAAACCTGCTCCTTCTCTAAATTTCCCTATCTTTAAGTGTACCACCATCTTCCTAGTCACCCAGGTTTGACACCTGTAAGCCATCTCTGACTAGTCTCTCTCCCTCATCCACTACGTCCAAATCAAGACATCAAGTCTTCTTGCTTCTACCTCGATGACATCTCTTTTGTCTGGCTCTATGACGCCATTCACACTGTCACTACCTTAATTCAGATCTTCATCCCCACTGGCCTGAGTCTCTTCATTGGTCTTTCTGCCTCCATTCTCTTCCCCTGCCCAACCCATTCTTCATAGAGATGCTAAAAATCATCTTCCTAAAGCATAGGTTTCTTCCTTGTTCAAAACCTTCAGTGGCTCCCTCTTGCTTTTGAGATAAAATTCAAACTTCTTAGTGAGGAATTTAAGGTTCTCTACAATTTGGATATAATCTATTATTACAGTCTTATTTCACAATGCTCTCCTTCATACCCCCTATTTACCACTCAAACTGTACTAGTAGCTGTTTCTCATACTCAACATGCCACATCCCACTTCTATATACCTTCACAAAACACCTCCTCTGGAACCTTAACATTTTTCAAACTTTAGGAGTGATGCCACCTCCTATTTGAATCCTTTCCTTATTACATCTTATTAATAGTGGCCTCTCCCTCCTCAAATTATCTTGCATTTATTTACATATCTAAGTAGTTGTCCAGGAGAAAATAAATTTGCTTGAGGGCAAAACTATATCCCATTTTTTTTAAATCTCTAGCACCTAGCACAGCACCTTGTACACAGCAGATGTTTAACGTTTGTGGAAAGGAATCCTTGAAATAGTATTTAAAAATCTTTATTTATTTAGGTTTTAGGCATTTTGGTACCAATTGTGGCTACAGAATAAGTGCTGGTTCAGCCTGTCAAACTCTCTGGTCGAATCCTAATGTTAAATGGTCATGAGGCTGCAAATAATAATCATACCAAAAAGTGATAACCATACAGATTCAGTACTGTACCTGGTCTGCCATTTTTCTATAGACTCTCCTCTTTCTCTTGGAAGATAGCAGTATTGCTGGAACTCATTAGCAAAGAGAATACAATCATGGCGGGCATCCTTCAGGAGATTTCGAAGTTTGTTATACTGTCTATGACATAAAGGAGAAAAATAAAATTTAACGAAATAGGTGCTTTCCTAGTACACTTACATTTGCTAAAGATGAAATTAGAAAAAGGCACGTCAAAGAAAATGTCTAATTATTTTTAAATTAACAAATATTTACTTAGATTGGCACTTTTATATAGTACATGTGTTGCTACTGCTTCATGGTTATATTTGCCCTTTTATCCCCTAAGGTGCATAGCTCTTCTCTTTTCTAGCTGCTTTTTGGTCCTTAAAGGTCTCTAAACGGCAGGCGGGGGTCATCCAGTTTCCCAGCCACGCAGGACTAGGTTCAAACAAAACAAAAAACAAATAACTAGGTAAGGTTTTCTCCCAGTTTCCACAGTTGAAGAAATTTTTCTCACAAGACAGAATTTGGACTAGACTCATCGTTGAGTAACTAAATTTGAGGCACATCACCATATTGGCTACAGAATAATGAATTCTTCTGCTACGGCAATTCAAAAGGCCTTCTACTAAGTAAGAGTAGTCACCATTCAATGAGACCTTTAATTAAGGACCTAGGTTAGCTGACCAGAAACTCAGTCAGATCCAAAGACTGAGATGAGGGGTTTTCTCACCACTGTATATCTCAAGTCACCCACATGTTTTACCTGAAAATGGCCCTGTTATCAACCAGTTATTGGTTCCATGTTCCTTTAATTGTTTACAGACACTTGGGGGGAATGAGACACCTCTTTTTCTGAATTCAGGGAATTGTAACTATTTGCTTTTTCCCTCCCAACTTGGAAAGTCCATAATCTTTCATCTGACTGAAAATCAGATTACCTGATGCTCTATTATTTCCTTTTAATTAATTGGCCTTCTTTGATCGTTTTTAACGTATAAAAGTCTGTCTCACTCTGTATTTGGGGTTCAACTCTTAAGCAGAGGAGGTCTAGTCCTGGTTTGTTACGTAATTGGCACGTATTGCTTAATTAATCGACATGCTTGAGAGATTAAGCCTTTGTTTCTTCAGTCATTTCATCTTTCACCTGCCACAGCTGGCCCTCTGACAGTCACATAGTCTGTCACCAGGCCCATCCTTGTAAAGCATGACTTTTGACCTGGATCTGTGATTTCATTTTCCAGTGGGAAGCTTCTTTTACCAATGCAGCCTGGTAAGTGTTCTGCAACTTAGTCTTAGAGACTCAGACCATAAATCTTAGTGCCTGAGGTACTAAAAGGTTAAACGAATTGTTCAGGATCACAATGCCAGCATGTGTCAGATGTGGGACCTTGAACCCATCTATGTCTTCCCTGATCTAGGGAGGGCTATTTCTCCAGTACACCGCTTCTCCAGTGTATGGACAACAGGGAGTTAATTACATTTTCCAGAACACTAACACACGGTCATAAGATTTTTTTTTCCCAAGAAGTGGGGACATGCCAATCAGACCTGGAAGTCAAGCCTAGAGTCATGGATGGATGGATCAAGTTCATAAGAAAGAAAGAAGACAGCAAATAGAAGAATGGAGACATTCATAGCTATTTAAACAAAATTTATTATTTCTCTGAAAAAAGGTAAGAATTGTTCATACTAAACCAGATGTTAAATTAACATATAAATTATACAAGGCAGGTAATTAGCATTTACTCCTGGTTCAGTATGAAAAACACTTGGGTTGTATACTTGCTCAACTAACCTACACTGGGGAAAACAAGAAGCTTTTTCTAAAAGCAAAGATGAAACACTTTGTTGTCTCTCTTTCAAACAAATGCTGACTAAGCATCATCAGAAAACAACATACTCAGTCGAAATTCATTGATTAAGCTTTCACCATATGACAAGTTAAGCATAGGGCACAGCATGCCTAGGTGAGGCACAGGGTATATCAAGACAAAAATTAAAGTCTTTGCCCTCAAGAAGCTTACAATCTATAGAAGGTAACAACATGTACACATATGAGAGAGAGAAAGAGAGTATGTGCATATAACATGCATATGTTATATATTATGATTATATAGATTATTTTCTATAATTATGTCATGGTTAAATATATTATGATATACATTATATATACACATATGCATATACATACAGTAATTTCAGGGGAGGCGGAAGCATTAGGAGGTCAAAGGGATTGGGAAAGACCTCACATAGGAGGCAGAACTTAAGGTGAGCTTTGAAGGAAACTAGGGATCTGAAGGGGTAGAAGTTTATTCTAGACAAAGGTGTGGAGGGGGGAGATGAGAAGCCTTGTAAGACAACTGGCAAATAAGACACTTTGGATGGAATGCAGAGTACACAAAAGGAAATAATATATAATAACCCTAGACAGACAGGCAGGAGCTGGTTTGCAAAAGGTTTTAGGTGACAAACCAAGGAGTTCACTGGCCTCACTATGTGGCCTCACACATGGCCACATGGCACTGTTAGTGCCTTAAACCTCCACTGACGTCCTATGCCATGGTTTTCAAAGACCACGGCAGTGGAGCAAAGTTCTCACAAACTTGGCAAAGATTCAAGAACAGACCTGGTGATTCTACCTACTTAGAGAGGGGCTGTGATCTGGATCATAGCATCAGCACCCACAGCAACAAAAATATGGACTCACAGGATATTTAAGGTCTATACTGGGGGTGGAGAACCTTTGGCCTCGAGGCCACATGTGGCCCTCTAGGTCTTCAAGCATGGCCCTTTGACAGAATCCAAACTTGGATCAAGTCAAAGGGTCACCCTTGAGGACCTAGAAGGCCACATGTGGCCTCGAGGCAGGTTTCCCTAATAATAATAACAACAATATCTTCTGTTTGACACAGTACAAAGAGCTTTTCTCACATAACCCTGTATTATCGTATGCCCTTTTACATATTTGGAAATTGAGTTTCAAAGAGTCTAACTGACTTGCCTTGCCTCCAGCCATCACTGTCACCCACTTAGTAAGTAGGATTCTTGGGAATGAAAACTCAGGCCTTCTGACTTCCAGGACAAGTGTTATTTCTGCATCACAAGACCATCCCTTTTTCTATGGTTTCCTACTACATTCAATCAATATGTGATGGTGTAAAGAACAGTGAATTCACAGTCAGAAGACCCAAGTTCAAAGCTTGCCTCTAGGCTTTGCTGACACTGTTCTCCAACCCTGGAATGTCCTCTCTGTGGATTCTCACCCACTGCTGAACACCCAATCCAAAAGCTTCCTCCTGAAGGAAGTTTTCCCTAATGTTTTGCATGACTGCCTACGTATTAACTATATCAAATTGTATGCCTTCTCAAGGAGAGAGGAGAGGAGGGAGGGAGAGAATTTGGAAGTTGAAATTTTAAAAAATATTGAAAATTTTTGTCTATATGTAATTGAGGAAAAAAATTAAAATTTGAGAAAAAAGGCAACAAAGGGAAAGTTTTCCCTGTTCTCCCCATTTTACCTGGGACAACATTCAGTACACTTTACCACCTATTATTATTATTATTATTTAGGTGCCATTCCTTTGAAAGGATGGATCGATGTCTTATGTAAACTCTTCTTGCGCGGTCCCCAAGGAATGAACTAAGCAGCCAAGGATGCGGTCAGTCAGGAAGAAGTCAAAAGTAGAATCCAGCTTTCCTGACTTCTGGTTAAATGTGCTTCATTCCAGACCCTATAATTAATGGAACTTTGTCTGCCCTGAATCAAAAGCTTTCCTAAAGCACGTCAAATGACACGCCTTATTTACAAGTGTCAAAAGAATTACCCATTAAGAATAAAAAATACTTACACACCCATAGCCTTAGCTATTCCAAACTGGAAGAAATATGAAAAGGTAAAGGTAACTTATAGTTAAGACTCTTAAAAGCTGAAATTTTTCAAGCCTGTCTTCCCATGCAGTATATCTTATAGTGATGTGTGTGTGTACATATATACCTGGGACTTGACATCTTCTCATAAACATTCAATCCGCTAACCTTTCTAAAATTTAAGCAAAGCTAAATATTCTAAGTAATATCAACTACAGGGTTCGCAATGAGCAAATGAAACACCTAAAGTTTGCTTAATAAGCAAGAGAGCTACTGAAGCACCAGACTTTATAGATCCTAGTCTCTTGGCTTCAACTTGTGTCATTTCTCCTGAGGTTCATCCTCCCCTCCTGTCCCCAATCCATGTCTTTTACTTCAAGAGAGTTGAATAAAAACAGTCTGGCTCAAACTTCAGCTCCTCTAAGAAGCCTGCTCTGATCACTCTTTGGCTCTGTATCCTCACAGAACTTAGAGGCTGCTGTGTTGGTTTGTATTTGTTTATAAATTGCGGTGTAATGGTCTTTTAGTCCAACTCAATTCCATAAACATTTATTAAATACTTACTATGCACAAGGTGCTGGGGACACAAAGATAAAAACTACAAACAGTTCCTGCCCTCAAGGGGCTTACATTCTACATGGAAATAGATATATCAATGAAGGATAATTTGGGAAGGAAGAGAGAGCTCAACAACCAGAGAAACAGGAAAGGCTGTTGTCGGCTATGGAACTTCTGTTATGCCTGGAAGAAAGCTGAAGATGCTAAGAAGCAAAGGAGAGGAGGGAGGGCATTGCCGGCAGGGATGACAGTTTTATAGAAAGGCACAGAGGCAAGAGAGGGAATGTTCAGTACCAGAAACAGCCAACAGGCTGACTTGGCAGGAATGTAGAATATGTGAAGGAGACTAATGTCAACATAAGGGGGGGAAGATGGGCTGGAGTCAGAGAGCGAAGGCCCTTCCAGGCTGAGGGGCTGGCATTCTATCCTCAAGGTGACGAGGGGTCACTGAGGATTTCTGAGCAGAGGGGTGACATGGTCGGAGAGGCACTTTAAGATCATTGCTGAAGCTGTGCAAAGGATGGGCTGGAGAGGCAACAGGCTGGAAGCAGAGATCAATGAGGAGGCTGCTGTAATAATTCAGGCAAGGAAATAAACACGAGGGTGGTGGCTGAGTGTGCGGACACTCCAAGATGCTCCTCCCAGAATAAACTGGCTGCGTCCAAATTCACCCATGAGGCTAACTCAGGCCTGGGATGCCACCTCCTGCAGCTTCCTCTGACTGGAAGGCAGAACAGTGGCCTGCCCAACTCCTCCCAAAGCTGGACTTCCAGCTCACTTCACTTTGTATCTCTGGTCTTGCCTGGTTTGAAGTCGTGGAATTAGATGCCCCTGTCCTGCTCCTGCCTGAGGGTCAATCCTGGTGTCTTGTCCTGCCTCCCACCTCTAGTCTTTTCCAGCTTCCTCCCCATTAGATTGTAACTTCCTTGAGTGAAAGAACTGTCCTTTTTCCTATTTGTACCCCTAGCATTTAGCACAGTGCTAAGTTTGTTTAGTCGTTTTACAGTTGTGTACAACTCTTCATAACCCCATTTGGGGTTTTCTTGGCAAAGATACTGGAGTGGTTTGCCATGTCCTTCTGCAGCTCATTTTACAGATGAGCGAACTGAGGCAAACAGGAGTGACTTGCCCAGGGTCACACAGCTAGTACATGTCTGAGGCTGGATTTGAACTCAGGAAGACTCATTTTCTTGGCTCCAGGCCCAGGACTCCAGTTGCCCACAGCTCGTGCTTAATAAATGTTTACTGAATTGAATTGGACAGCAGGGGACAAATGCAATAGATATTATGGAGGCAGAATTGCTAAGATTAGATAGAGAGGAGAGGTAGTGAAAAAAAAAGAGTCCCCTCACACTAAAGAGAGTGGTCGGGGATAGAGTGTCTTTGGGGCAGAGCCAGGTTTCCATAAGTGCAAGAAGATGGAAAAAAATGTGAAAGGAAGAGGTCTGAAAGGAAAGGAACTTTGTTAAAGACAGAACAGGGGTTCAAAGGAACACAATGAAAAGGAATGGGAAGTCAGTATAGAAACTCTGAAGGGGTAGAGCTTATGTGGATGGGAATGAAAAACTGTGGAATAGGAGTAAAGCAAGTGGATTTTATCTCCACAATCCATCAATCATTAAATAGTTGTAAAGCACCAAAGCACCTACTATGTTCCAAACTCTGTGCTGGCTGCTAAGGCGTACAAGTACAAAGAATGAGACAATTCCCATTGGCAATTAGCCTCCAGCATAAATATAAAGTGAACACACACACACAGTAGTTAATATTAGGCAGTTTGGGAAGGAGGGCACTAGTAGTTGTGGAGGAGGGGATCAGGAAAGGTTTCGTGCAGAAGACAGTGCTCGAGTTGAGTCTTTAAAGGAAGAAAAAGACGTTGGGGGGCTACAATAAAGAGAGACTGAATGCACTCCAGGTGGGGGGCAGTCAGTGCAGAAGCAAAGAGAGGGAGCATTGTGAAGGAGGAACAAAGAGAAAAGGTTACTGTGGTTGGATCACGATGTGTAGGAGATGAGTGATGTCTAATGAGGCTGGAAAGCAGGAGGACCAGGTCATGTAGAGCTTTAAAAGTCAAACAGAGGAGTTTATATTTTATCCTGGAGGCAGTAGAAAGCCTCTGGACAGTAACCAAGTAACAAAAAGGAAGAGCTTGGAGTTTGCCAGCCATTGTTTTCCCAGCTAAAATTTTAAGGTAACTAAAGGTAAGGTCCATGTCTCCCTTCTTTACCTCCCCAAAGATGGTACAAACGTGAGGTGCTCAATATGGACTACTAAATGACTGTGGTATATCTATAGTCCTATCGCATAAATCCTAATTATAAGAGAATTCACAACAGTGTCAAGCATTGAAAAACCAAATTAGCTTTCCAACAGACTGATTTGTTTAGAAACACTTTGGTGAAAACTATATTTAAAACTCATCACATGTGGAGGACTTGGTATTGCTTTAAAAATCCTTTAAAATCAAAATATTTTTAAAAAACAAAAGATTATCAGGCTCTGCACTGTGTCAGCAATCCAAATGATCACAACAAATTGATTTTAGTTGGAGAAATTGAAATATGACACCTGGAGCTGCATTTAAACTTGGAAATGTATAAACATTTCTATCTTAGTGTCAGAACAAAATCATCTTCAAACTCATTTAATAATATTCTATCTGAAAAACCCACACACAATCTACTTAATGTACATTTTTATGAACAGGACATGTAATAAAGGCAATTTATCATTTTAATATACAAATAAAAACACTTTACCCCCTTCACTGTCAAGTAATGAAGATACTTCAATGTTTAATAAGAATAAAAATCTCCTACATTTAAATGATTTTAGGTATTAGAGTGGACACATAACTCTAATATGCTATCTCTCAACAAAGTGTAGTCTCCTAGTTCAATCACAGAATCCTTTTAAAACATTAAATGAAGCAAAAACATTGTTAAAACACTTCTGTTTTAAAAGTCTGTCAATTATTTTTTTCATTTAAATATTTTTATAAGGAAAGAGTTTTAGACTGGCTTTTGCCAGAAGACCTTTGTTTAGCAAATACAATTATTGTGGATGGCAGCTACAGTGAGATTCTCAGAACAAAACATGAGTTTATTTTAGGCCTCCTTCTATAAATTATTAGATGGTATGATTTGTAAGCACTTGCAATAGAGCAGAATAGATTTTCGAGAAAATACTGAACTGTTTTTCCTTCAATAAGTTGTTGCAAATTTTTGAAAGGATACAGATATGCACATACATACACATATACAGAGCTCTAAGGATACATGTACATATATATCTTTATCTATCTATCCATCTATATATCAGAATTAAAGTGCTAAGGACACTAAAAAGAAAGTGCCAATCAGCTTTCTGCTGCAAGAATGCAGACCAAATAATGTGAAGGCTGCACTGGTTGTAACCTTAAAACACCAACCTACTAGGCCATCAGCTAGAGCCAGAGGATTCTGCTTCAATCATGTGCTTAAACAACAACCGGGAAATAGAACTACTGCAAAAATGCCTTTCATAATTCCTTATTAGATAAGTAAATAACAAATTAGTTCCAAAATTCCTTTTGAATAATAGATTTCCTGCCCCTCCCCCCGACCTTTCTTATTTAATAAGTTCAAATCACAAGGAAATAATTATGCAAAACGATATACCTTCGTCCTCTTTGATGCTGTACAGCTTGACAGGCTGTTTGCATGAAAATAATACCTTTCAGCTCAGGAAACTCAAGAATCTCAAGGTAATCTTGAACAACTTTCCAGTCAGGGATAACATAATGAGTCACATCACTGGACAAAAGTTTCCCATCTGGAACATAATTCAAAATTTAAGAGATGAGACAACAGTTCCAAGGCTGCTTTATTACCCCTGCCATGTCGCAGAGTCCCAGTGTACAAAATAACTTACAACCTTAACTACCCTGCATGGCTTTTAAAAGACAAGACAGATCTGCTTTGGTAGAGGGCCAAAGACCAGGTAAACTTAGCAGCTTCATTTTTCTAAAGGTGGGATAAATAACAGCGTAACATGGTTTATTATGGTGCCAGAGCCACATTGGGGGAAGTTGATAGATTTTCTGAAAAATAAACAAACTTTTCGGATTACTTTGATTTTCTGAGTTAACCCTTCAGTGCCTTGGAACCCATCTGAAGAGTGAATGAAAAAGACAATTTCCGGAAAATCATAAAATTTATTTCTAAATATATTTCAAGCCAGGAATTCTACTTTATGTTTCAGAGTGTAATGTTGGTCATGAAGGTGTTAACTGAATAAACTATTATTGATGGCAATGAATGATATAACTTCCGTCTAACTCACAGGTTTACCCAACTTTGACTATTAATGCTCCACTAAGCCCTGATGGGGAGGATTCCAAACAGCATTAAGCAGCTCATGACTTCCCCAACCTCGCCTTCCACTAGAGAATGATAATATGGGCTCTATCACAGCTTTCGTGACTATGGGCTGGTTACTTAATATCTCTGGACCTCAGTCTGGATATGAGAAGGCCAGACTAGACGACATCTGAGGTTCTTTAAACTCTAAAACCTATTATTAAGTTCATTATTATGAACTTGAAGGGTAGTCTTCAAAACAAACCAGAGAAGGCACTGCAGAGCACACCAAAGACCACAGTTTTTTAGGAAAAACTAACAGTAAGGGTTCCCTTCTGCAAGCCTCTTGCCAATATAATGGTATGTATACATACACGGCATGAGGAAGTGGGCACCTAGCTGGCCATTTGACTATGCCTAGGGTACCAAGGCTTTATGTTAAGTGTGAGCACTCGAGCCAACAGAAGGCCCATCTCAGGCACAGCAACTGACTTTGCAATCAGCATCAACCCTTGTCTCTGATCTGGGAGACCTTGCCACAATCAGAAATGGTCATTTAGCCTTTAGAAAATAAGAGAACTTCTCCCCTGGTTTCAAGCCCTGCAGGGTTAGGATCAGTCACCACTGGAGCACCTAAGGAAATGCACGCATTACAAATGGCTCCTAAGGAAGTGGACAACAGGGCCACTGCCTTTAATAAGATCATAGAATCCTAGGCTTTAAAGCAAGAATACAGAACGTTTGGTCAAACCCACTCATCTGGAGGAACAGGAATCTGTAACCCAGATGGAAGAGGTGACTTGTGATTTATCAACAAGCTCTTATTAGGCCTTACTTCGTGCTAGGCGCTGGGTGGTGGGGGGAGGGGAAGATTACAATCTAATGAGGAAGACAACCGGTACACCCAAGTACCCAGTGGGGGCGGGGACAGGGAGGGAGAGGGGAGATGAAGGGTAGAGGGAGTGAGGGAGGGGGGGAAGGAAGGAGAGAGAGAGTGAGAGAGAGAGAGAGGAGATGGTAATTAACTCTATGAGCAGGGGTCCTAAATCTTTTTGTATGTCAGACTGATGTTTCTACAGGCACAAAATCAGAAAAAAATACCCCACCCCATTTATGTTGAAATACAGGGGAAGCTTCCGGAGCGGAGGGACCCAGGCTCAGCCAGAGAAAGCACGAGCAGCCACCTCCCCTCCCCCGCTCCAGGGGGCGCTAGAGCTGCGAGCGGAGGAGCGCAGGCCCAGTGTTGACATTCTGGCTTCCAGCTGCCTCCCCACCCCGCCTCCAGAGGACGCCTAAGCTACGAGAAGGGGAGCCCAGAACCAGGGTTTATGTTCCCGTCCCAAGGGAGGCAGTAATTTACATCCCTGGCCCGCCCCCATCCAACCCAGGCTCCAGTCCCGCCTGGCGTCCCCGGGCCCCAGCTCGGAGGAGGCGGCGAGCTCAGGCCCGATGTTTACAACCTAGCGCTGGCCAGCCGTTGGCCCCAGAGCCACCCCGCGTCCCCGCCGCCACACGGAGGCGCAGCCCCCGTATTTACACTGCGGTCGGCTTCTGCCCTCCCTGCAGGGGGCGCCACAGCTGCAGGCAGGTCGGGAACCCCGGCTGCGTTAAAAACCCCTGCCCCCGCCCCCGCCCCCGCCCCCGCCAGCTCCCTTCCTTCACCCTCCCAGGCTCTGACCGTTTCGGCAGCGGGTGGGCTGCGGGCACAGCGGGCTGTTGCAGGGCACGCTAGGCCGCAGGTAGTGCTCCCTCACGATGCGCACAGTGCGGCCCTGGAACGTCCTCAGGTGCAGCACCTTCTCCCGCTTCTGCAGCATGGCGGCGTCAAAGGCCGGGCAGCGGGAAGAGGCGAGGCCGCGGCTTGGGGCCCGCCCCCTTCCGTCCTCTGGAGGCCTGGCGCTGAGCGCGGCGGGGCGCCTCCCGGGGGCCTGAGGCTGGAGCTGCAGCTTGCACTGCGGCCGCCGCCGAGGCCGCCCGGCTGCCCCCCGCGGGGCCCAACGGCCGTCACCGCCTCCCTCTGAAGGCCTCGCGGAGGGGCGTGGGAAAGGCCCGGGGTCCGAGCCAGAGCGCGACCCCGAGGGATCCCCATGCCTCAGTTTACTTTCCCATGGGGGTGGGGGGTTAGGGAGAGAAAACTATCCACCCTTAAAGAAGAGTTTATAGACACAAAGGGGAGGAGAAAATACATGAAAGGCTCCCAGTTCTTGGGAAAGAAGGTTAATTACTACTGGTGTTAATTACTACAGCTGTTTTCTTTCCACTTGAAGACAGTCAACAAACATGTATTAAGCACCAACTATGTACCAGGCACTGTGTTAAGCCATGGAGATACAAAGACAAAAAAAATCCTTTCCCTAAGGGAGCCCATGTTCTAATGGGAGAGACATTAAAAGCGCTATATATGAACAGGAGATACGTGTGTATGTATAGCCTGTTCTCCATATATAAATATACACATGTATATATGTATGTATAGCCTGTTTTCTCCGTATCTACACATACACGTATACACACACATATATGTATGGAGATAACAAAGGAGGTGATGAAAGACTTCTTGCAGAAGATGATATTTTAGCAGAGAATCGGAAGGAAGCCAGGGGTGGGAGTTAAGGAGGGAGAACATTCCAGGCTCGAGAGACAGCTTGTGAAAATGCTGGGAGAGAGACGGTAGAAGTTTCTTGTGTCTATAGCTTTTTGTAGCTATGATTTGCAACTAATATTCTCAGGGTAACCTTAGGACACTAAGTGTCATCCGACACCTCCCATCACCACAAATCTAAATTGAGCTTTGTCACTAGGCACCTGGGGGAGACCCTTCCTGAACAGCTGACCATCATCTAATTGTGTTTGGAATAGAGGAAGGGCTTCCCAGCTTTGCCCTGTTAGTGAAAGCGGTGGATAGTACAGTAGCATGTGTGCCTGTTGAATTGCTTACTTTGTCCTAGAACAAGATGTTACTGAGGGTCATGTGGGGGTGTTACTATATAAGATTTGGAAGCATGGAAAATTTTCACATATACAATAGGCCATACCCAGATAGTCTATTATATATGTGAAAGTTTTCCATTAATTTTAAAAAAAGGACCTTAAGGGTTTCTAGGTTGTCCAGAACAGTTTGGAACTTAGATGACTTGCTTGGTAGTATTTCATCATCAGTAGATTTAATTCATTTATTCATTCAACAAACATTTATTAAATTCCTACTATATATGTAGAATCCTTCCAGGCATGGAGTTGATAGAAATTTTAGATAAGACAGTCTTTGGGTGGTTGTGAAGATCAATGACATGTGACCATACACCATATAGCAAATTTTAAAGAACTGTATGAATGCTAGCGCCCTCCAAAATAAATGCAACTTTGTATTTATTTTGAATTCTGTTCATATTTATTCTGTAAATAAAAAGGAACACACATGCATACAAATAAATGCACACATATTTTCTCTGATAAATATGTAGTGATTATTTATTTGTCTTTGTATCTGCAGCACTTACTACAGTATCTGATACACAGTAGGTGCATAATAATTTCGTTGATTGATTAACAAAATCTTCGGAGTTTCCTTGTACCTGAAATCACTAAGTCAAGTCAATAATATTTTTAAATAATTTTATTTTTATTTATTTTTTATTAATTTTTATTAATATATGTATGTATATCCTGTTATAAATTTTATTAATTTTATTTATTAAAAATTTTAATAATTTTATTAAACACCAGGCACTTTTATTATCACTGGGGATACAAAAAGAGGCAAAAATGAAGAAAAAACCTAACAAAACAATTTGCATGTAGTTTTATGCTTCATTATGTCTCATCATCTTTTTTTGGTGATAGAACATAAAAGTACACATATTGGTACAAAATAGTTTATTAGTGATTTCAGGTAAAGAAAAGTTCCTTCAATTTTAAGTACTTACTAAGCATTTGTACTGCATTCATTGCACCAAAAAGCACCATACAGAGTATGCTAAAGAAAAATCATCCCTGCTTCCTAAAAATTTACAATCTAAAATGGAAAACACTGGTCTTTCTTTTTCCCTCGAAGATTGCACAATGCTTTTCTTAAAATAAACTCTCCTGTTGTCTCTGCTCCTTTAGATTCAGACTGGTTGGTCTGTATAGTCAGAATTTCATGCCTATATGACTGGTTAAAGTTGAACCACAATGTGTCTTTTGTTGTCCCAGCTTATAGTTACCTTCATTTCAATTCACTCTCAGACAGCATTTTAGCACTAGTTCCAGTCTTGCTATGTATTAAATATAGTTTACAGATTATTAATCTACTCAAGAAACCAATTTTGGATTCTGTGATAGGTCTAAGTTCTATAGTCTTATGGACATGATTGCCCGTTTTTAGTTCGATCTGTAGCATGGTGCCATATCAATAATACATGATCAGCCAGCTCCCACAAAAGACATACTGGCTATCTTGATTCAATTTTCAGTTTTTGACTTCATTGTCAGCGTATTGTTGGACGACGTGATGCCAGGATAGCAAAATTCAGTGACAGCTTTTCACTCCATATTGCTGATGAAAATCGTTGACTAGGAATGGGTTCTTCTGGTGCATGACTTGATTCTTCTTCAGGCTTAGCATCAGTGTGCTTATTCTGCAAAGGAGTTGTTAATCATTTGCATGCTTACTTGCATATGTGTTTCAAGAGTGCAGTCATCAGCAAACAACAGCTTCTGAATTTCTACTGATGAAGGGTGATACTATGAGTGGTGACCAGATGTGCATTTTTTCAAAGGGTAGGCAAAGAACTTATTGGCTCCTGAGGGACTTAGGCTTATTTCCATTAAATTTACCATCTTCATGGGATAGGATGAGAACTTATTTCCAAACCAAATACCAAAACTGATAATCTCTTGTCTTCCTTTTTTTAAAAAAAAATTTCTTGTCTTCCTTTTTTAAAAAAATCAATCAATAGTAGATGGTAGAACATTCTAGCCTTCAGTAATCCTGTGCATAGCTGAAGACTTCTGCATTCTTACTGGATCTCTGGGTATCTTCATTTAGCTCAGCCCTTGGCAATTCCACTCTTCTATCTTGATTCCAGAAAGGAATCTGTAGGAGGGAAAGAGTTAGGCTTCCAAGTATGATAGCTTCTTTTAGGTTGAAGATTCTTAACGTTTTTTATGTCATGGACCCCTTTAGTAATCTAATCAAACATATGGACCCCTTCTCAGAATAATGGTTTTAAATGCATAAAATAAAATAGAGAACTACAAAGGAAACTATGTTGAAATACAGTTATCAGGTTTTTTTTTTAAATTCACATAAATCCTATGTTACAAACCCCTGTTTGGGAACCTGCTGGGCCAAATATCGCTGATCCATGCTTGCGGAAACTCTTTACTCAGGTGATACTGATGGATGTTGGATGTGAAGAAAAAATGCCTTAATGGTGAAACTTAAATGCTTGAATGGGTTATTGAAGAAGCTCATAGAATTTTCTCCAAAACTTTTCGAAGTTGATCATATGCCCAACCCAAAGATATTTTGAACAGGCTGCCAAATGTGTAGTGGCATATAGTAAACAGAACAAAGGAGGCATGAAAACATTATTTTTGTAAGAAGTCCAGCAGCAGAACTTTTTAAGAACTGACAAGCAGGACCTACAGAATTCAAGTACTTGTTCTACAGCACACACTATAAGGCTGCTCTAACTTTCCTGGGCCTCAGCTACTCTAGTTAGTGTTTCGGAATTTGTTGGGTATTACAACCAACTAGCTAGTGTTTAAGTGCCGTGTAAATAGCTAAAATATCCAAATTTATCCAAAAATAAGGTTATTTTCATTTGTGTCCTAGCTCAGCAGAAAATTCATTTAAAGAGAAATGGTTTCTAGGATGACTCTATTGTATTAAGGGTAATTTAATTTCATATACATTAAAAGATGTTAATCCTTGATTTTCACTTTTTGTTACAGATATAATAATTCCCCTTTGGCTTTCTGAAAGCACTATGAATCTCCATAATCCACTTTGCAGTGATTGCTGCAAAATATTCTGCTTAAGAGGTGTTTTTTTGGGGGGGGATGGTAAAAGAAAAAAAATTATTTTCTGAGTGCAAATTGTTGTGTATCTCAGCAGGATTTTTATTGTGCAATTTACTTTTTTTTTTCTTTCTATAACATAATTTCTTTCTATGCCACTAAGGGATGCTATTTCATTGATTTTGAGGTTATATTGCTAACTTCCCTTACTGCCTCATGTGGAGAAGGCATTCAGGCTTGTAGGTTATTCCTATCAGAATGCTTCCAGTTTTTTTTTCAGAAACCTTCCATATTTTAACAGTGCCTTTTGACAAGAAGCTCAGAAATATTATTGCTTCAAAATTAATTAGAATTAAGTTTCATTCATTGAATTTAAGGGAAATGGTGAGAGATGTGGGGTCTTAAGCTCTTGAAACATGTTACTGTGCAGGGAAAATGCAGTTGTGTGATTAGCCTTTGAAAATTATTTAAAATATGAACATCCCTATTTTTCATTTACATTTTCTGTACTGGTGTTATTTGACAGAATCAAGCTTTCATTTATCATTCTTATGACATGGTCACTATGCATAGTTAAATTTAATTTGATGACTACTGCACAGAATTTCTCAAATCATTTTAGTTTTTTTGTTACTGAATATAGCTGTCTAAAAATCTGCATTCCATTTCATATCTTATAATGACAGCTAATGCATTTAAAATCTTGTAATAGAAATATAATGGAAAGATTAGAAATGGAAAAGATGGATATTATGTTTTAGTCCCTGAATTCTTGTATTTGTGGCTTACAAAGAAATGCATGCTATAATGAAAAGAATAGAAGACTTCCTGGAAACCTTGGAGAGCTAAGACCCTTAAAAACAGGAGGGGTATTTTCACAAATTAGTTCAATTTTAATCATCAAATAATGTCATTCATTTAAATAATTTCTGTGTCTCTGTATGTAAAGGAAGAAGGAGCAAATATTGAAAGTTAAAAATCTGATACATATGCAAGATTCTACTATAACAGCTTCATGCCAAAGGAAACAAGCCTGTATGATTTGTAATTTGATTTAAAATAAACTTTTTGAACTTCATAAAATATGGTTAAGACAATCGCATTTGTTGGAATATTCGAAATGTAGAACAGCAGAAAAAATGTCTTTAAGAAGAAATCAGAGTGCCATTCCATTCATCAGGAGACCATATAAGTGTAAAGTTGGAGGTAATGACGTCCATGTAGGCCAAGTTAGATTGGTTAGTCCAGGCTGATAGAAAATTTAAAACAAAACCTTACCTATACCGACCCATATTATATTCATTTAAAGCAGAATTGATTTGTTTTGTGCCTAGAACATAGTCAGGAAGACATTACAAAGACTCAAGCCCACTGTTCTTTGTAGTTAAAGCAATACGTACAGAAAAAAAGCATTGTGAGATTCACATCTTTTTTTTAACTGTTCCACTCTTCCACTCCTAAGAATGAATGATAACTGTCTAATTCAGAGATAGAAACCTTCTGTAAACCCACAGTGTCAGATGATAGGAGTCCCTTATATGTCTTAAAAGATTTCAATTTTAAATTTAAAATATCATCATTATAGGCTAATCTCATTGGGAGATGGTTACTGTGATCAACTCTGGGAGAATGTTGGTGGTATAAACCACCATTTTTTTTGGTGAAGAATTGAAATAGGGTCAAAGGCATGATTAAGAAACTCTTCGTAACATTTTAAAAAGGCTTTTCTTTCTATATTTTCTATTAAATCTGACATTTTAAGAGATGACATTAATAAACATTCTTTCTACAATGTAAAAGAGCTTGGGGCTTACATACTTTTTATTGAACCATAAGGTTCTAGTTCTATTTACTTTTTTAGCCTTCGAGGTCCCATATTTCCAGACCTGGAGAACTGAAAGCATTTTGATTTGTTTTCAAAATTTTAAATTATGCTCCTTAATCAGCTTGAGGGATCACCGTTGGGAATTACTTGTTTCCCAAGTCTAAATCCCTCATCCAGGGGGTAAGAAAGAAGCTACTTCTTTAAGGTCACAATTTATACTGTTCACTGAAGATTGCTATTATTTCAAATTTATGTGCAAATATTGAAAATATCCTAAAATCCATTGCTTAATGGATGTAAAATTTGCTGACTTTTACCAGATTGAAAACAGTAGATTAGCATTCTTTTTGGTTGCTCTCTCTTTGTGGATCTCTGCTCTTGGTTTCACTCCTTCCTTGATGGTGTCTAATGAGAGACAATGTTATAAAGAAAGAAGCCATCACCTTCTTTCCCCTCTGAGGCTGACATATGGCCCCACGAAAATGGGCTACAGCCGATCCTTTGTTCTGTGTTTGTTTTTTCTCTTAGATGGAGGGATCAGTGACTACAACCTTGAGAGGTTTAAAAGGTCGAGAGAATGAGCTCCTGGAAGTCTAGGAGCTACCTAGGGTTCAGCATTCCAGGAGTCTGAGTCCACACCAGGTTTTGTAGCAAATCTTGCTAGTGTTAAGGCCCCAAGGAGCATGGAGTGACCTTTAGAAGTGATCTTTGGGATCCAAACCAGCAAGAACTCAGCAACACTACATTTGGATACACCCTTGGTGGGAGCAATGCCGTTTAAGAACTGAGCTAAATCTGAGCCAATTCTCCCTAGAGGCTTAGGGAGAAATGTTTATACTTTAATTCTTGCTATATCTTTGAAGTAGATATCACTTTCTAAAAGCTAATAGATATCCAATCACTAAATAGAACTATGGTGTCACTGTTGTGTCACAGTTGTGTCATTGTTGGCTCACACTAAAGGAATATAGACAGTGAAGGGCCTGAGGCAATGACATTGGTTAAGAGATGCACCTAACCTCTTGGAGTACCTCTAGGAGGAGCCAGCCTGGTTCTGGGATAGTAAGAACAGAATGCACCTATTACACCTAAGGCCTTATCTGGGATAAAATCAGGTCCTTTAAATTTGCAGGAACCTCAGGCAGATTCTCTACTCTAGACTTTCATTTTTGAATGCCCTAGTTTCCAGGATCCTAGAGAAATTGGCCAAAAAAGAAAAAGAATTTATCTCTTCATGTGTATACAGTTATTTTTCCAGTGTGTGTTGTTCCATTTGAGATGTCATTTGCAAACTGGAATTTGTTGATTTGTTCAGTGTTTAAATAGTAATATCTCATGTTTTACTGAATTCTATACACGTATTAATATTGAGACTAATAAGAGAAGTAGGGAAGTATGAATTTTGCATTACTAAAACACTAGTGCCTAGTAGAGAAATGTTCATATTTTCCTTTTGCATTTAAACAGATTAGATTGCTTTCCTTATTTTGAGATCATTTTGCCTTTGCAAGTCTGTAAGGCTAGGTTTGCAAGCAAGCCTAAAAAGCTCATTTGATCAACATTTTGTGTTTAATTCCTTTTCTCAAAACCTTGCCTATATTGCTCATTTGACCTTTTTTATTATTTCCTTAGAGCTTACTTGTCCTGTTCTTAGGGTGAATCTCAAATTCCAGTAGAATTGTCCTTGCTTTGACAGGGATACATTAGGGGAAATTTTAGGTATTCATTGAAATAGAGACTCAGAGGAAATTTTCTTGGACCTCTAAGGGCATTACCTATGGTACAGGAACCCCTTAAAATTTCTATATAGGGTTTCCTATGAAGAAAAGGACACATAAAATTTTGTCCTGGCCTAAGTTGGATGACCTTTTGCATCGAGGAAATCATGGAAGAAGTTGGAAGACATTTGGTTTCTCCCTTGAAAGTAAGAGACTGACTTCCAGGTGAAGCCAGGTCCTAAATCTTTTCAGGGATACGTTATGTAAGTAGCCTGGGAAGCTTCTTAAAGATCAGGCTTCCTTCTGAGACAGGAAGCTGATTTTCTTTGACTGTTATTTGCTTTGTTGCCTTTGGGTTGGGGAAAGCATTTCAAACACCAAGGTAGCCCATACTGGGTACTAAGCAATCAGTAATCTTTGGTAAACTTTGCAAAATGTTCCTTGTTGAATCTGCATAACTTTGTATTTGTGGACAATGACAACTTTCACCATCCCTAGTGATTTGCTGAGATCTATAAGTTTTTTAAACAGGGGATAGTGAATGGGTACTGGCATGTATAGAGGGAACCCCTAATGTCTTCCCCTGTAAGAGAGTGTGAGAAGCCTTTTCTGGGAGACTTGCGATAATGTGGAATGGAGTTGCCTTGGAAAGACTTTGGAACATGTTTAGACTTTCTGTACCTTGGTCTACTAACTACGAGATTAGGAGAAGCTTTTTCATTTGGGTATGAAGCCAGAACTGGGAGCACTAGCTAAGGAGACCCTTAGCCTTTCTTTTGTCTGCTTTTCTCAGTCTGTCCCTTCTCTTGCTTTGACACCTTCACTGAAAGCTTTGGTGAGAGAAGACGTTTGTTGTAAGAGATGAGGTCTTGGGTCTTCTTCTCTCTGAGACTAACACGTAGCCCTGTGAAAATGGGCCTTTTGTTCTTTCATTGTAGGTGAAGTAAATTAATCTGGAAGTCCCAACTTTGCTAGTGCATAAGCATCTGTAGAGTAAGCTTCTGAAAGGCCAGGAAGCACCTCGGGCTTGGGATTCTAGTAGTGTATGTCTTTGCCCTGTTCCCAGAAGTGCCTGAGAGTAGGATCATTTCAGCAGTGATTTCACCTTTGGACATTAAGTTGGTGGTGCTGGTGCTATGCAGGAACTAAGCCAAGTCTCATCCCACTTTTCCCCAGAGACCGAGATGAAATAAGGAAGAATGTTTCACTGAGGTGTTGGGGGGAAATGTTTGCACATTTGTTCTTGCTATGTCTTTGAAGTAAATATCATTTGGAAAAGCTTTAAAAAACCTATAATATTTTAGTGGAATCATCTACCTAGAGTCGGAATTGACCTTGGTGGTGATTACTTTAGCCCTTTATTCTGGTATCATGAATTCACATATTTACTACATCTAGTTATGTATGTAATCTGAGATTCCCTGAAAGCAACCCCAAGTTCAAAGCATACTTTGGGTTAGCATGCAGTTAAAATCATAGCTTATAAGCCCCTGCTGATATCTCTGAGAACATACTACTTCAAAGCAAAAGACATTTAATTAATCAACACAGCAAAGTAAATGACCCTACACATACAAGGGCATATATACTCTCTCAAGAAATACCTCATATATGGAGAGCATGTAGCCAAAGAACGTGTATAGCCAGCGTAACATGCTTGTGGGGCAGCATCCTTGCTGTAACATCTTTCTGCTTCTAATGCTACTGATTCTTTATCCTCAGTCCGACTGGCATCATCTGCTTGTCTAGTGATGTCATCTGATTACAGGTTCTTTTCCCACTGTTGAGAATTTCTTCTGGTCTTTTCAAGGCATCCCCATCTACTTATATCTCTGCTGAACTGCTCTTTGCTATTGTGAATTTGCCCCTTAGAATTTAAGCTCTTTGAAGGCAGGGACTATTGCTCAGCATCTAACATAGCGTCTATCTTAAAGAAGACATTTAATGAATACTTGTTGTTTAGCAGAATACATAAAAGGTAAGAAAAGTTATTAAATAGAAAGTAAATAGTATTTTCTGAAGATAATTAAATATTTAGTAAGCCATATTAAAGCATACCTTTTCCCCTTCAGGGTAATTTTCTTAATTTTTCCAGAGTTTTAGAAGCTACCCATAGAATACGTTTTAAAAGATTAGATTAATAAATAAAAAATAGTTCAAGTAACAGCTAAATAAGGACTATGAAATTTTTAAAAATTGCTGATATTTTTTGTTTTTATATCATTTTCACATACCAATATCTTTCCCCTCTCCACTACCAGTGAGACACTGCTTGTAATTAAAATTAATTAAAGTGATCAAAAATAAAATAGAAAGAAAAGGCAAAAAAGACAATTCAGCAAAACTAACCAATATATCATCAGAATCTTACAGCATATGCAATGTTCCACACTCACAGTCCCCCACCTATGCAAAGAAGAGAGGAAAGTACTTTTTCTTATCTTTCCTTCAGTACCAAGCTTGTGCATTTTAATTACATTGCTTTCAGTTTCTTTCTCTTTTTTATGTTTTGTTCCTTCCATTTCATTTGTGGACTGCAAATTTCTATTGAAAGTCCATATTTTGCCTTGGAGCATGGTACTCAGTTTTGCTGGGTAGGTGATTCTTGGTTTTAATCCTGTCTCCTTTGACCTCCGGAATATCATATCCCAAACCTTTCGATCCCTTAATGTAGAAGCTGCTAGATCTTGTGTTATCTTGATTGTGTTTCCACAATATTCAAATCGTTTCTTTCTGGCTGGACTGCAAATTTCTAGTGATAAGAATATTATTATATTCAGTAATTAGGTTTAAACCAATGACAAATAATGGTTAAAATGTCTATAGTGATTTAAAGTTTGTTAGCTGCAGCATGACAGAGGATAGATGCTAGCCTTGAAGCTAGAGTGGTCTGGGTTCAAGTTTTGACTCAGATATATCCTGGTTCTGTGATCCTGGGCAAGTCTCTCGACCTCTCAGACTGTAAATTACTGACAAGGTGCCAACTTATATTGGTAGAGGCCATTTCCTTGCCCATAAGTTCTCTCTGTCAATGAAATTACAGGTTGAAATCCCTTTAAGGTTTACAAATTACATTATACACATTGTAAACGTTATCTTGTTTGACCCACAAAACAATTCCGGTATTATTTTTATTTTACAGATGGGAAAACTGAATGTCAAAGGAATTTAGTGACTCGCCCATTATCACGTCATCAAGTGCCAGAGACAAAATTGAAACTCAGATCTTTCTAAGATTCAAGGTCAGCATTCATCACTGAACTGCAGAGCCTCTAGTATATAGCTAAGTGGTCCCTGATTTATCAACAGCCACCTTTACAAGTCATCCACTAGAGAGGTGGCTGAGTCTGAAAATCATAATCTCTTAGGGGCAATTGCCTTTTTTTTTTTTATTAATTCAGAACTTCTAGTGAAGCCTCGGTGCTTCATGGATGTTTTCTCTGATGCAGATGAGGAGCTTTAATAAGATATTAGTACTTAGGCGTATCTATAGCACTTCTCTCCTGTCATGCCAACAGGGAGGGGAGATAGGCTGCAGAGAAACATGTTATAAAGGGCAATTAGGTATAGATGAAGCAACTTTATTGCACTATGCAAGTATATGATGGGTTACAAAGGCTTTTGTGAGCTGAACTGGGAACCTAACATTCATAGTATTCCTTCTCTTTTTTAAAAATAAGTTTTGATACCTTTTGTTTTTATAATCTAATTATTTTCTGATATCTCCCGATCCCTCCACCCCCATTTTTAAACTCTTTCTTGTAATAAAGTATATGCAACACTCTGTTCCTGTATTCCTCTGCTTCTCTAACAAGGGGAAGGAGGTACATTTCATCATCTGTCTGTGGCCGAGATGAGTTATTACAGTTAATTAGAGCTTGACTGTAAAATCATAGTATTATTCCTGTGGAAATATGTAGTACAAATTCTAGATGACCAATATAAAAGTGAAGTCGTGGAACATAGCTGTTCCATAACTTTATAATTGTAGGTCACATGACATGAGTCCTGCCCTCAAGGAGCTTTCAATCTAATAGATGAAAAATTAAATGATACAATGTTATTCTCTGTCCAAGCAAGTAAAGGGATTTAAGGTCCATATATCCATCTTCATTCAGCTCATCAAAATATTGCCTTCCATAGACTGTGTGAATGGAGTTCAGAATTTTGCCCAATAAAGTTAATGCTATTTCAGATGGGTTAGTGTGTGTCTGTGTGTGCCTACAGCTATGTACTTTACAAGTGCTAGAGAGTGAAAAATTAGATTGTATTCTTCTGATCCTAGTTTTGAGGATAAATGTCATCTGTTAAAATTAGTCTCATCGTCTTTCGGTTTAATCTTAGGACTTCTTTAGGGACAGCTAGGTAGTGGAGTGAATAGAGGAAGACTCATCTTCATCAGTTCAAATTTGACCTCGGACACTTAATAATTGGGTGACCCTGGGCAAGTCACTTAACCCTGTTTGCCTCGGTCTCCTCATCTGTAAAATGAACCAGAGAAGGAAATGGCAAAGCACTCCAGGATCTTTGCCAAGGAGATCCCCAAATGGGGTCACAGAGTCAGAAATGACTGAACAAGGACTTCTTTAGAATTTTGTGGTTTTGGTGAGGGTCTTGAACTTCTAATCTGAATATTGAGCTAAGGAGGTAAAAAAGAGGTTGAAAGTCTTTCCTTGGGATTTAGGGATGGTTGCGTGAGCCCCAGGACCGGTCTGATAGGCTTTTCCTGAAATCCACAGAGGAGATTGCCATGTATAAAGAGACAAGCTGAAAAGAATGTTGTTGTTTTCTCGCTCTTAAATCAACAAATATTTATTGAGCATCTGCTATGTACAGATACTGTGTTAGATACTGTGGGGGTACAAAGAAATATGATATGGATGCTTTTAGGTCTAAATCCTGTGTCATGATTCCTACCCTCCTATGACGTGATCTCTTAACCTGCCCCCCCCCACCCCAGTTTAGGCTTATCCATCTATCACATGAAAAGTTAAATGATATGATACTTAAATAGCAGCATAAGACAACAGTGGGAAAAATGTCACAAGGTAGAAGATGAGAAATTACCAAATGATACAGACAGTAAATGTCTTATGCCCTCAGAGTAGGGAGAGATCATTTTAGGCTGAGATTTTCCAGGAAGATTTTACTGAGGAGTTGGGAGGTAAGCTAGTTCTTAAAAGGAGATAAAGATTTATATAAACTAAGAAGATGAGGAAAGATTTTAGGCAAAAGTGTTGAAGAAGGAAAACTTCAGTTGAGTTCAGAGTATAGTAAAGTAACTGATTTGGCTTGGAGTAGGGGAGTAATAAGTGATAAAGCTGGAAAGGGAAATTGGGACCAGATCATGGAGCCTGGAATGCCAGGTTTAGTCCTTTGGACTTCATCCTATTGGCCTAGGGAAGCCAGTGAGGGTTTTTGAGCTGGGTAATAAGATGATCAGAAAAGAGTCTTATCACGTCACTAAGACTGTGGTAGAAATGAAAAGAAAGAGATGGATGGGAGCTATAGGTCAAAGAAAGAATCAGTGGTACTAGTAACATGGTTCAATTTATCAACATTGTATTAAGTACCTACCACATACTAAGCCCAAGGAAACTTTAAAGTATAGATAAAACACAGTTCATGCCTACATAGAGCTCATATATAATCTAGTAGGAAGATGTGACATACAAAAATGATAATCATATAAGGTAATAAATGATAGCTTAAAAGGGGTACAAACAAAGTGCTGTATGACATCTGAGAGGGAGAAAAGTCATTACTCAGTTGGAGTAGAGAATCATGGAAAGCTTAATAATAATAATAGCTAGTATTCATATAATTCTTTAAGGTTCACAAAGTGCTTTTCATCTATTATCTCATAATTTGAGGTAGGTGCTATTATTATAAAAACCTGTTTGACAGATGAGAAAACTGAGTCTAAGAGGTTAAATTATTTGCCCAGGGTCACACCCCTAGTAGGCTGACTCAGGCAGACTAAAAGCTCAGGTCTTCCTTCAATTCTAGCACACTATCCATAATGCCACCTAGCTGCTTACTGGAGAAAATGGTATTTGACTTGGGTTTTAAAAGATGAGTAGAAGTTCAAAATTCAGAGAAGGGAGAGGAGTTAAATCGATCTTGTCTCCTGTTGTGGCTCCCACTGTTCTGAGGAGTGCACAAATGGACCTATCTCATTGCACAGTAACCTGTAGGGGTTCTAAAAGAACAGGCCTGGTATCTGTCTCTAGGACCCATTACTGGAGTTTGCATTGGCTTTCCCAGTGTAACCTCTCTCCCATAATTTGCAGGTTTCTGGTCCATTTATAGGAGCTTGTGCTGGCTTACCTGCTAGGTGCTGTCTCCCAGAGCCTGTAGACTTTCGACCTGTTTGCCAGAGCTCATGCTGGTTTTCCAAGCCTCTGCTAGCTTCTGGCAACTCTTTTGTGTAGTTCCAGCCTGGATGAAGAAGCTTATTTCTGTTTCTCTTCAGTTTTCTTTATTATTGCTCTAGTGGGGATGATTTTTTTCAGATTTTTTCCTGGGAGTGGAACTGGAGTTTGGGAGAGCCGGGCTCCTCTACAACTTTTCACATTGCCATCTTATTAGGAAATCACCAACATGGATTTAAAAGACATATTTACAGAAGATAGAAGCAAGTCCAGGTAACAATTGGTGAGTTTAAGAGCATGGCATGGTCCTATAAGCATTAGGTCCTGGGGGCCTACAGCTCAGAATGAGCTGAGGCTGTCAGTGAAAGCCAAAGGTAATAAAAATGGGTTTTCTTTTTCAATTCTATTGGAAAAAAGAGCATCAAAAAAAACAAAAAACAAAAAACGGATAGGACCTTTGCTTACAGTAAATGGGATGACGATAAATGATAACAGAGAGAAGACATGGCTATTCAATTCTTATATGTTTTATCTGTAAAGGAGAATGACCTTTGCACTAGAAATGATAGAACAAAAATGACCTATAGGAAGTAAGGAGATTTAGTAAGGTAAGGAGACAGTAAGAGAGTACCTATTGATCCTGGATGAAGTTAAGTCACCTGGCCCAGATAAACGACATTCTTGGGGGCTGTGCAAATTGGAAGATGTAACTGCTGAGTCATTTTCGGTGATAGTTGAAAAACACGAGAGGTACTACAAGATCGGAGAAGGGCAAATGTTTTAATTTGCACAAAGCAGAAGAGAACAGAGTCTGCAAACTCTAGGCCAACTAACTTGATTTTGACCTCTGGGAAAATTCTAGTATGGATTGTAAAAGAGATGGCTAGTGAGCATCTAGATAGAAAAAGTGGTGATTCGAAAGGGTCAGTACGGCTTCATCAATAACAGGCTAAGCCAGACCGACCTCATTTCCTGTTTTTGATGGAGTTACTAAACTAGGAGATGAGAGGAATCCTACAGTTATGGTTTACCTAGATTCTATCAAAGCTTTTGATAAAGTACCTTATACTATCCTTGTGGACCTGAAACGATGAAGATTAGATAATAACCCAACTAGATAGATTCAGAATTGGTCATATGCTTGGATTCAAAGAGTAAATGTTAATGGCATTATGTCAGCATGTGGGAGATCTTTAGTGGAGTACTGCAGGGATCTGGGGTTGGCCCTGTACTGCTTAACATTGTCAGTGACTTGGACAGAGCTATAGATGGCATGATCATCAAAATTTTCAGGTGACACAAAGCTAACACATCAGATAAAAGAATTAGGATCCAAAGGAGTCTTGGCAGGCTAGAACATTGGCATGGTTAGGGAACAGTTGTTCTGAAAAAGATCTGTGGGTTTTAGTGGACTGCAAACTTAATATGTCCACAGAGTGATGTGACAGTCAAAAAAACCTGATTCAATATAAAGTTAAATTAAGAGAGGCATAACTTCCCGGAATAGGGAGATGATAATCCCATTGTATGCTGCTATAGTACAGTAGAGGCAGCTAGGTGGTGAAGTGGAGAGAGTGCTGGCCTGGAATCAGCAAGACTCATCTTCCTAAATTCAAATCTGGTCTTAGACACTAGCTGCGTGACTCTGGGCAAGTCACTTCATTCACCCTATTTGCTTCCGTTTCCTCCCTTGGAAAATGAGAAGGAGATCTTTGTCAAGAAAACCCTGAAAGGAGTCACAAAGAGTAGGACAAGACTGAAAAACGACTGAATGACTCTGCTATAGTAAGTCAGGCCTGGATCCGGCCAGACTGGTGCTTTAGACTCAAGATTGGAATGAAATGAGGCACATTGGAACATTTAACAGTTAGCAAAAGGAGATTTTTATGTGCATAAAATGGAAAGGATACTCAAGAAGGGTAGAACCCTTTGACCCAGCAATACCACTTCTATCCCACAGAGATTATACAAATGGGAAAAGGACCCACATGTACAAAAATATTTATAGCAGCTCTTTTTGTGGTGGCCAAGAACTGGAAATTGAGGGGGTGTCCATCAATTGGGGAATGACTGAACAAGTTGTGGTATATGAATGTAATGGAATACTATTGTTCTGTAAGAAATGATGAGCAGACAGATTTCAGAAAAACTTGGAAAGACTTACACTAACTGATGCTGAGTGAAGTGAGCAGAAACCAGGAGAACATTGTACACAGTGACAGCCACAGTGTGCAATGACTGACTTTGATAGACTTAGCTCTTCTTAGCAATGCAAGGACCTAAAACAACTCTAAAAGACTCATGATGGAAAATGCCATCCACATCTAGAAAAAGAAATACGGAGTCTGAATGCAGATCAAACCAAACTATTTTCTTTTTTTTGTTTTGTTCTGCTTTATGTTTTTCTTTCTCATGGTTACTCCCATTTGTTATAATTCTTCTATACAACATGACTAATGTGAAAATCTGTTTAATAGGAATGTATATGTAGAGCCTATATTGGATTGCATACTGTCTTGGGGAGGGGGAGAAGAAGGAAGGGGAGAAAACTTAAAACTTATAGAAGTGAATGTTGAAAACTAAAAATAAATAAATTAACTTATTAAAAAAAAAAGAAGGATAGAGTCTTAATTCAGATCAACACCATTTCCCTGCCTCTGAGTTGTCAATGCTGGTCTGTCTGCCTGAGGGAGTAGCTGAAGTTCTTCATGGCTGTGGCCAATGGGAAGCTGTGTGAGTGGTTGGAGCCTTAGTCCACTGAGCCAATTAAGACAATTTTGATACCTTTTAAGGAAAAACTAGCCTAGCCTATCTAGAGGAGGCAAAACAGAGCCTGGAGCTAGGAAGACCTGAGTTTAAATTTGACCTCAGATACTTTCTAGCTATGTGACCCTGGGCGAGTCACTTAACCAGTTTGCCTAATTTTCCTTAATTGTAAAATAGGGACAACAAGAACACTTACCTCAAAGGGTTGTTGTGAGACTCAGATGAGATAATATTTGAAAGCATTTAGCACAGAGTAGGTGCTGTAGAAAAGCTTCTCCCGCTTTCCTCTCTCCAGTACTGCATGGGGTAGGGGTATAGGGCAAGCTAATCCTATCTAAGTGGCAGGGTCCTCGGAAATATTACTATCACATTTGCCTTCGTCAGAAATTATCTGGAGTATTGTGTTTTCTTCTGGATACCGTGGTTTAAGAAAAACATTCGAGGCAGCTAGGTGGCGCAGTGAGTAGAGCACCGGCCCTGGAGTCAGGAGGACCTGAGTGGAAATCTAGCCTCAGACATTTGACACACTTACTAGCTGTGTGACCTTGGGCAAGTCACTTAACCCCAACTGCCCTGCCTTCCCCCTCCAAAAAAAAAAAAAAACCAAAACATCGATAAGTTGGAGAGTGTTGAGAGCAGGGCAACCAAAATGGTGAAGGGTTTTTAGTCCATGTCATAGGAGTATTGGTTAAAGGAACTGGGCATATTTAGCCTGGAGAAAAGAAGCCTGCCCTGAGGAAGAGACACTAATCATCTTCAAGTATTTCATGGATTGTCCTGTGGAAAGAGTATTAGATTTGATCTGTTTGGTCCCAGAGGGCCGAACCAAGAGCAGAGAGTAGGTGTCAAAGAGGCTTATTTAGGTTTTACGTCAGGAAAAATTTCCTAGTAGAATTGACTGGTTGAGTCCTCTGTCTTGAGGTTTTTTAATCTAATTTTTTTTGGGGGGGAGGCAATGGGAGTTAAGTGACTTGCCCAGGGTTACACAGCTAATAAGAGTCTGAGGCCAGATTTGAACTCAGGTCCTCCTGACTCCACAGCCAGCACTCTATCTGTGCCACCTAACTGAACCCCTTGAGTTTTTTTTCCTAAGCAGAAATGGAAATACCATTTGTAATATGTGTTGGAGTGGGGATTCCATTAATATATGGGTTAGACCAGGGGTGGGGAACCTGTGGCCTCAAGGCCACATCTGACCCTTTAGGTCCTCAAGTGTGGCCCTTTGACTGAATCCAAACTTCGAAGTTCGGCCTTAGAGAGCCACATGTGGCCTGGAGGCTGCAGGTTCTCCACCCCTGGGTTAGACTACATGGCTGGGGTCCCATCTAGTTCTCAAATTCGATGATTCTGAAAGCAAAATTTTGCAGAGCAGGGATCTTCATGATTTCTATTAGGGAAAGGCACCTTTCATTTCACTAAAGGCTTGAAATTACCAGGAGAAAGAGGCCTAAGAGAAGGGGAGGGTAAAGAGGACTGATAAAGATGTTCCTGAGTAACACACTCAAGGATGTGCTACTGTTAAGTGACACAATCCTCTCCCTGGCACTGCCCAGAGAATCCCAGAAAATCACTTACTTAGGAGTGGGGGGGGGGGGCTAGTGGGGGAGTGATGCTAACTTGTCTGGTAGGTTTTCTAGGTAAGGAACCTTGAGAAGTGACTCCTTTTGGAGGATTAAAGGAAGAAAAGATATGGATAAAGAAGAAAGCAGAGAAAACAAACAAACAAACCACGAGTTAGTTTGCCATAATGGAAACCAAAGTGAGTCCTTCAGCTCAAACTTGTAAAGAAACAAAATGTTCATTTCATAATTTCTTCCTCGAGTGTGTATTTTCATGTTTAGCCACCTGGTAGCTGCGCGTCCTAGTCTCATCATACACTTGTTAGGGAGCTGATGGTCTGGAAGGAACCTTGAAAAGGTCACTTAGTCCTTTCTCCTATCTTCGAGTAGGATCATCAGACAGATGAGACCATACTGTTAAAGATTTGCAGAGAAGGAGATTTCACTCTCTCCCTGATCATTCATTTTAGCACTTAAGGACCACTAATAAGTGAAGTTCTTTCTTCTGCCTGGGTGCAATACTCATTCTATTTCTCTATCTCTTTTTTTGAATTGGGAATCCTCATGAAGATATCCAGATTGTGTTTGTGTACATGGGATTGCCCCAATAGAGGTAGTAACAGCTTTGACATCGTTAGGTTCTAGCTGAACACTAATTGTTGCTTGCCTTGAATTCAAATAGAGGGGAAAACAATGAAGATGGCATCCAAGCCACATTAAATTGTTATTATTTAAAGGCAAAATCACAGAAGGAAGCCCGAGTTTATGTACAATCAAATTATATAAAAGAATGCCTAGTAAACCAGCCCTAATTCCGTCTTATGTTTTGGTTTTTTTTTGGTTCTCTCCAATTTCTCCCCTAGAACATCTGGTCTTTTGTCTATATCCTTTGTGCTCCTTTTCCTCCTATTTGTATCTCCCTTCTCCTCCTCCCAACCTGTCTTTGCTGATACACATTCTGAAAAAAATACCCAACTCATTTTGATAGAGAAAGCTGAGATCTGTGACTGGTACGACTGTTGGAATATATAAACATGACTTTTCTCTAGTTGCCTCCGAGATGCCAGCCTTAGCAGCCTCATTTTTAAAACTATTTATATGCACAAAAGCCCATAATAGAGTTTTTATTGTGTATGCCTGTGATTTTCATGGATTTTTTTCAAGCAAGATTCTTATTATTGTTCAACACTGACTTCAGTCCTAAATGATAATGAAAACAGAAACATTCTTTTTATAAAGGATATGACTGCCTTCCACGTACTTTAATGTCTGTCTTCCCCTGCCTGAAGGGGCTGGTTTAGTGGTTAAACCAGCAGCTTCCCTCTCCCTGGAAGTCCAAGTTCACATCCTTGCAGCATTGACTCAGTCCTTTATTCTAATGCAGAGAATAAATTGAATACCAGGCAGTTTAGTGTGTGGGTGTCTTTCAGATGAGACTTAAAACCAAAGGCTCTCTGTGGACATTTGAGATGCTGTGGTTCTTTTCCCTCTGTCCTTGGTCTGGATTTCTGGAACGTGGCCTAACCCCAGACGTCAATTACTCACCCCCTAAAAGGGACATTTATTTGGACCTTTCTTTCTTTCCCTACCTCCTCAGCTCCTGCTGTTTCTTTGCTTCAATAATGTGACCCACTGCTTTTACGCCTAGATTTCTAGTACATTAAAAATTGAGCAACAAAGCAGTTTTTTTCAGTGATTCGAAAAAGCTACAAATAAAAACTTGTTATCTGCATTCCATTATTATAAATAACTCACCAACTAGTGTGCTCTATATATGTGATTTTTATTGCAATTAGAGGCTTGAGCTTCACAGTGGATATCAATGGCATTCTTCATGATTGTTCCCTTAAGCAAAACAGAGAATCACTATGTCACATGGGAAAGAACAGATTTTTAAAGAGTTGACCTTGGATTTTTGGTAAGGTCTACTTTATGGAGCCATAATTAGCTGCGTAATAATAATAATCTCAGAGAGGCCAAGATGGTGGAGTAAAGGTAAGGACTCAACCGAGCTCTCTGCAAAACTCCTCTGAGCACCTTTAAATAATGCCCTAAAACAAATCACGGAGTGGCAGAACCCACAAAACTATGGGATGAAATAATTTTCCAGCCAAATACAACTTAGAAGGTTGGCAGGAAAGGTCTATTTTTAGGGCAATAGTGGGGTATGGTTCAGGGGTGGCTATACCTGTGCAGACCTGGCTCTCATGCAGACCAGGCCCTAGCACACCAGGAGCAGGCCTTGGGAGCCACTGAATCAGTGGCAGCAGTGGCTGCTTCTGGAGCTTTCAGCCCACAGATGGTGAGGGGGTCAAACAAATGGTTAGAAGGAGATTACAGAAGTCTCTTTGCTGGCACTGGGAGCAGGACTCTGTTGCTTCATCCATACTCGGATCTGGGTTACAGTCCTAGGTGGCAGTCCCAGGGTGAGGAGGAGCACTAGCACATCAGAGTTTGGAACTATGCCCAAAGAGCTATAAAGCTGTGTATATTCTTTGACCCAGTAATAACACTTCTAAGTCTGTATCCTAAAGAGATCAAAGAAAAGAGAAAAGGACCCATTTGTACAAAAATGTTTATAGCAGCCGTTTTCTGGTGGTATATGATTGTGATAGAATACAATTGTTCTATAAGAAATGATAAGCAATTGATTAGAGAAATGCAAATCAAAACAACTCTGAGGAGCCATATCACACCTATCAGATTGGCTAACACGACAAAATAGAAAAATGATAAATGTTGGAGAAGATGTGGAAAAATTGGAACATTAATTCGTTGTTGGTGGAGTTGTGAATTGATTCAACCATTCTGGAGAGCAGTTTGGAACTATGCCCAAAGGGCTATAAAAATGTGCATACTCTTTGACTTAGCAATAGGGCTGTATCCCAAAGAGATTATACAAATGGGAAAAGGACCCACATGTACAAAAATATTTATAGCAGCTCCTTTTGTGGTGGCCAAGAACTGGAAATTGAGGGGATGCCCATCAATTGGGGAACAGCTGAACAATTTGTGGTATATGAATGTAATGGAATATTATTGTGCTATAAGAAACGATGAACAGGAGGACTTCAGAAAGCCTGGAAAGACTTATGTGAACTGATGCTGAGTGAAGTGAGCAAAACCAGGAGAACACTGTACATAGTAACAGCCACAGTATGTGATGACTGACTTTGATAGATTTAGCTCTTCTCAGCAATGCAAGGACCTAAAACAATTCCAAAAGACTTATGATGGAAAGTGCCATCCACATCCAGAAAAAGAAATATGGAATCTGAATGCAGATCAAAGCAAACTATTTTCTTTTTTTGTTTTGTTTTGTTTTATATTTTTCTTTCTCGTGGTTACTCCCATTTGTTCTAATTCTTCTTTACAACATGACTAATGTGAAAATCTGTTTAATAGGAATGTATATGTAGAGCCTATATTGGATCGCATACTGTCTTGGGGAGGGGTAAGGAAGGGAGAGGGAGAAAATTGAAAACTTATGGTAGTGAATGTTGAAAACTAAAAATAAATAATTAACTTATTTAAAAAAAGAAATGATGAGCAGGATGCTCTCAGAAAAACCTGGAATGACTTACATGAACAGATGAAAAGTGAAATGAGTAGAACCAGGAGAACATTGTACACAGTAATAGCAATATTTTAAGATGGTCAGTTGTGAATGACTTAGCTATCTTCAGCAATGCAGTGATCCAAGACAACTCTGAAGGACTTATGATGTAAAATGCTATCCATCCCCAGAGAAAGAACTGATGGTGTCACAATATAGATGGAAGCATATTTTTTTTAACTTTCTTTTTCTTGAGGGGTTTTTTTTGGCCTATGTTTTCTTTTACAATATGACTAATACAGAAATATGTTTTACATAACTTCACATGAATAATCTGCATCAAATTACGAAACTCAAGGTGTGGGGTGGGACAGAAGGGATGGAGAGAATTTGCAACTAAAAATTTTTTTAAATGATTGTTAAACTTTTTTTTACATATAATTGGGAAATATTTAATGAAATAAATGAAATAATTTTTAAAAATTAATCTCTTTCTTTATCCAGAAAATAATCATAGTACTGATGTCTTGAGGGAAGGTCTGTTACTGTTTTGTCTTTGTATCCTCGTTACCTGGCCCAATGCCTGGTACAGAGTAGGTGCTTAATAAAAGCTTGTTGATTGATAGATAATATTTATATAGTGCTTTAGAGTCTATGAAGTGCTTTCTTATAACAGTCCTTGTGAGGTAGATATAATACCTGCCCGACCTATCTTGCAGGGCTATTGTGGGGATCAACTGAGGTAATATATATAGAAAGTACTTTGGAACACTATAGAGTATTATACAGATATAAGGTTTTATGATTATTATTTTAAAATATTTATTTAGTATTTTATTTTTCCCCAATTACATGTAAAAATAATTTAACATTTGTTTTTAAAATTTTGAGTTCCAAATTCTCTCCCTTCCTCCCTCCCCACCCCTCACTGAAAAAACAAACAATTTGATATAAGTTATACATGTATGGTCATGCAAAGCACATTTCCATATTAGCCATGTTGCAAAAGAAAACACAAAGTAAAACAATAAAAATAAAGTATAAAAAAAAGTACACTTCAATCTGCATTCAGAGTTCATCAATTCTCTCTCTGGAGGTGGGTAGCATTTTTTATTATGGGTCCTTTGGTATTGTCTTGGATCATTATTGTTTTGATCAGAGTAACTAAGCCTTTCACAATTGATCATCCTTACAATATTGCTGTTACTGCATACAATATTCTTTTGGTTCTGCCATAAAAAAGGTTTTCCCAATTTCTTGTTTTCTTTTTAATTTTGGCTACTTTAGTTTTGTTTGTACAAAAGCTTTTTCATTCCATGTAATCAAAATTTTCTATTTTACTTCCTGTAGTCTTCTCTATCTCATATTTGGTCATCAACTCTTTCCTTATTCAGAGATCTGACAGGTACATTTTTCCATGTTCTCTTAATTTATTTACGATATCACCCTTCATTTCTAAAATCATTTATCTATTTTGACCTTAGCTTGGTATATGGTGTGAAATGTTGGTCTATGCCTAGTTTCTGCCAAAATGCTTTCCAGTTTTCCCTGCAATTTTTGTTAGATGTTGAATTCTTATCCTAAAAGCTTGGATCTTCAGGTTTATCAAACGTTAGATTGCTATGGTCCTTTATTACTGTGTATTGTGTGCCTAATCTATTCCACTGAATCCCTACTTTGTTTCTTAGCCAGCACCAGATTATTTTGATGATTACCACTTTGTAATATAGTTTGAAATCTGGGACAGCTGGGCTGCCTTCCTTAACATTTTTTTCATTGATTCCCTTGGTATTCTTGCCCTTTTGTTCTTTCAGATGAATTTTTTTACTATTTTTCTAGTTTTATAAAATAATTATTTGATAGTTTGATTGGTATGGCATTAAATAAGTAAATTAACTTAAGTAGATTGTCATTTGTGTTATATTGGCTTGGCCTACCAGTGATCAATTAATATTTCTCCAGTTTTTTAGATCTTTCTTTATTTTTATGTAAAGGGGCATTATCTCAAGCTTCAGGCTTTTCCCATACTTCTGTTTTCAGAGCTAGTTCTGGGGGTTTGGAAGTTTTTGGTTCTTCCAAGGGGGTGTGATCTGGGGAGAGGTATGGTCTTTGATTTCTTAGTCTAAACTCTGGTGCTTACCTGGGAAGGATCTCTGATCCTTTGGGATTGTGATCAATACCTCAGGGCCCCTCCTCCCTTTGGGAGGGGGAAAGAAATGGCCCCTCAGGGCTTCTGCTCTCTCTTGACCAAAAGTGACCTCTTATATGGCCCAGAAGTGAGTATAGGCAATGGAGTTGCCAAATAGCCTCTGGTCCTGTGTCCCATGATAGCACCAGGGGTCCCCTATAATCTCTTTTTGACCAGTTACCAGGTCCCCTTACTGTCTCTGGCTTGACCTCTCCTGAAGCTGCTGCTTTTGTTGCCATCACCTAGTATTACCACTGGTGTTTTGTCCATGTGGGCTGTGTCAGCCTCCCTCCCTGTGCCACAGATCTCTTTCCTACCTCCTTTGCTGTCTTAGACTAGGGGTGGTGAACCTATGGCCTCGAGGCCACATGTGGCCCTCTAGGTCCTCAAGTATGTCCCTTTGACTGTATCCAAACTTCACAGAACAAATCCCAAAAGGATTGGTCCTCTTCGCTCCTAAGATCACCTGTCTCAGACTGAAAGAATGTCACTGACCTTTTGTTGGCTCTGACACTCCAGAACTTGATCTAAGGCATTGTTTTAAAGTTGTTTGGAGGGGATGTTGGGAGAACTCAGCTGAATGCTTCTCTACTTCACCATCCTGGGCAAAAACTGAGAGGTAAAGTCGCCTACTCTGAGTCATACAGCAAAAATGTCACAAGATTGAAACTAGAATCCAGGTCTTCAATCCAGTGTTCTTTACTTCCCCTACTGCTTGTGCATAGTAATGCTAAGTATGGGCATATGATTAACTATCTGGTTGTATCACTAATCGGTAATTGATTACCTACCTTTCTCCTGGAATAGTGACCAAGTCACTAGAGCAGTGGGCTTGATATCAGGAAGACTCATCTTCACAAGTTCAAATCTGGCCTCAGACACTTACTAATCGTATGAACTTTTTGCCTTCGTTCCTCATCTGTAAAATGAGCTGGAGAAGGAAATGGCAAACCATTTCACTGTCATTGCCAAGAAAATCCCAATTGGGGCCACAAAGAGTCGGACCTGACTGAACAACAACAAACCTTCCTCCCACTTTTGTACATTTAGGTTCTTTTGTAACTTTCCCCCACCCTGCCCTAAACCATTGCTTTCCATGTTTTTTCCTTTGTATTATGCTGTATCTAAAAAGCCTGCCAATCCACTCAGATTATGATGTTAGCGTTTTACTTTATTGAGATGTGCAAACACCTGCATGTACTTGTTTTTGCAGAAGCAGCTAAGGGTGGGCGTACTTATTATGCTGCTACAACATAAGTCAATTTGAAATCTCCAGACCAAGGAGGAGCATAAAAAAGAGCTCCATTCGCAGTTTTTGGAGGTGGTTCTTAAAAACCCTGGGTACCAAAAGTATCACTCTTTCCAGGATTTAGTGTCTATGTATCCTGTGTTTTATAAAATATTCTTGATTTTCTCATCTTCACAGATGTGAATCATGTACAGCTCATTCTTCACCATTTCAGAAAAGGTTAGAGAGTGAAACTGGACACCATTCTTTCCATTCCCAAGAGCTAAAAAGAATTCACTGAAATGAGAGGGCAAACTTTAAATTCTCAGAAAACCCAGTTATGGCTCAATAGGAGAGGCAATGTGGTATAATGGGCTGACCCTGGAATCAGGAAAACGAAGGAGTCAAGTCCTGCTTCTAACGCATACAATCTATGTAGGTAAGCCACTTAACGTCTCATGCCCCAGGCCAATCTATAAAACTTGAAGTTGTAGATGAGCTTCCTACATGCATTCGTGAGCCTGTGCCTCCCATCCCCACGAAAGTTCATTATGTCATTTAAAAGTCTCTTGATTAAAATAACCAGAGGACTCTCCAAAGGATCTTTTCGTCAGACTGGTATCAGAAAAACAGATCAGAAGTAAAGGAATTTATTGATGAGTGGCACCAGTGTACTAAATGTTACCCTAGTTGGCCTTAAAGACTTAATGCAGCTTTTAAAAATGGACAATTTATGCACTGGAAGACTCAAGCTCAACATGTTATACTGTTTCACATTACATTATAAACACAAACATAGCTATAATGTACATATAATAGGCAACAGCTGAGCTTAGTTATGACCTTATTTTCACCGATAAAGACAAATCTCATCATTCACTGGTAGCAGTGTCAGTCATTTATCTCCTCCAGTACTCATGAGAATACAAGTCATGTACGCTACTCAGGCTCTCAGTTTGTGACAGGGGAAGTCGGCCAGCCAGTAATCATAAAAGTGACTAATTCATTGACATTCAGAAATTCTGTTGGTTAAAATGCAATAAAAGTGCATGGTGCTTTGTTTGTTTTTTTTTCCCCTTACTCTAAAAAAGTAGCTCAAGGTGGTAAAATATATTCTTCCATTTATATCACCTAGCAGCTGTAAAATGCGACATGACAGCAGGAAGTAGGACTTTGCTTGACAAACCTATGTGTACTGATAATACTCATATATAGCCATGAACACTTTGTAAGAGTTTTGTGTTTTTGGGGGGGGGGTTTCGAGGAATTGTACAAACAAATAAAAATTATGATGGTGCTAGTTTTTACTTTTAAGAAAAGTTTATGGCTTGTAAAGTGTGAAATTTCAAAATGGTGCTATAGGCGAAACAGAACGACTCCAAATGAGATGATATCTGAGTCACTTCCATCCACCAAGCTCTGCTCTGAGTTCATCATCATGGGGATGTAGCCCCAGGTTCTTAATAGTTATGCAGTAAAGCGCAAGCCATGAGAGGTCTTATCAAGCTAGAAAGGTTTGGGAATGAATCTGATGATAGTCTATGTCTGTCACATGAGACACTATATGTCTGTCAGAGAGGCTCACCAAGAGGTTGGCTGTAGGTTAATGAATTTTTTAGCCACAGTAATTCCTAAAGACCATCCAAGTCACACTCATGAGGTGTTTGTGTATGTGTGTGTGTGTGTATGTGTGTGTGTGTGTGTGTATGTGCGTATGTGTGTGTGTGTATTACATTTTATGTCAGTGGAGGGAGTTTCTACATTGACCGTATCATGAATCCTTGAAGTTAAAGAAACCAAATTGCCCGTGTATCCTGGCAAAATATCCTATTTTCTTTCATCTCAATAATTTGATCACACCATTGTCACCTCTGGTCACTCTAGCAGGTAGTGAGTACCCAATCAGTGGAGACCATCTGGAAGACCGAAGGACTACTGCCAGGGCTGTTGTAGTAGAAATTCCTATTTAAGCAGAAGGTCAATGGAAGAGATGATTCTGGTGATTCTGTTCAGCTCTGAGATTCTATGATTCATTGCCTATGTCTTCCACTGCACCCTGTAACTCCTCTGTGTTAATGACCTTTGACTCCAAAGATCAATTTAGAGATGAGTGGCACAGGTGGCGCCTGAAAACAATGAGAGATTTAATGTGCCAAGCGATTTTCAGAAGGCCAGAAGTTGAGTAAGAAAACTGAGATAGCACCACTGGAAAAGAATGCCATGTCACAGGACACTGATCCCCTGCTGTTATATAAATGCATTGTTGAAAGTGTATATTCTTACTTTCAAAGCAGAAGGTGTATCTTCCTTTATACTTCATGCCTGTTCTATGTACATTGCTGATGTTCGATAAATGTTTAATAACAGCAGCAATGATGATACTAATAACCATGATGATGTAGTAATTATATTTTGGTCATGCCAAGTGGGCTAGAGAAATTTAACCATTTCATGTGATTGAGGGTGAGGGAAGAAATGAGACGGTTAGGTATCCTAAGCCAGAACTTGCAGTGAGGCTGACCTTGGCCCCACTGCATTTTTCCTGAGAGCAAAGGAACATGAGAATGAGATCACAGAAAACTGAGGAGGTGGATGCAGGTCCTCCTGCATGTTCATCTTTGAATATGTACTTCTGCTAGAACATTAAAAACAGAATCTCATGAGTGTTTCTGCCAATCAGGTCATTTTGCCCACCAGTTTTTTAAAGAGACAATAATGGTGTCTTGATTTTAATTATTCTCTTTTTCTATTTCCTTTCAGTGTTGTGTTTTGAGTAAGTTGTACCAAAGCTGCTTCCTTCTCCTCTCTCCTATAATTAAGGACAGTGGGGGGTATCCTTTGGTCTTATTTTCCCCTTATTTTTAGTTATAGTGGACTTGGCTTAAAACAGGACAGATTTAATTGCTGTGAAGCTATATATTTTTGAGTTTTAATTTTCCTACTAATCATGCCACATAATTTGATGTTTTAATTTGTTGTTCCAACCTCTTGAAAGTTGACAGAGTTCAGAAATAGTCCTTATCTAATTATCAGGACTAGCAATGTCCTACCTTAGGTAAGTGATGAGACAACTGTGGTTATGCATGCTCCCTCAGAGGGTGGTCATCAAAGAATGGAAAATAAAATTTTGTTACGGGGATCAGTGCTTGAAGTTTTTCCTCTTCATGAATTAGGAATATCTCAAGATGTCACCAAGGACTATATTCAGAATGTCACTCCTCTACTCAGTAAACTCTAGTGGCTTCCTGTCGTCTTCTAGGATAAAACATAAACTCCTCATGGCGTCCTTTAAAGCCCACATACAACGTGGCCTAGGCTAGCTTTTCAGTTTCGTTGCATATAACTACCTTTCCTGAACCTCCTGATCCAGCAAGCGTGATCTTCTCTCTATTCTTTGCACACAGCACCCCTATTTTTCATGTCAATGACTTTCCACTCCCCATACCTGGAAAGAAAGCACTTCCTCTTCACCTCCGTCTTTCAAAATCCTTCATTTCCTTCAAGACGCAGCTCAGACTTTACCTTCTACTTACGGGTTTTCTTGCTAGTGCTCTACTCCCTAAACACTTTGTATTTAATTACCTTGTATTTATTTTGCATTTATTCTGGATGTACTTATATAAGTCTAAGATATGCTACTGGCCCCAAGGGGTTGAAACACTATAGTCTCTCCTTCTCCCTTAAAGGACCCATCTGGTCCGGACCTTTGCACGTAGTCAGACTCGGTTCAATCCTAGGGCAGTCAGGCCTGTAGTGAGAGGTGGTGGGATTCTTTTTCTTCGGCTGCTTACACTCCCACTCCTCATATCTAGGGTCTCTCTAAAGGGTAAATTGCAAAAATGCTCAATGCACACTATGAATCAGGTATAGGATGCAAAAGAAAATGCTAAACACAAAACCTACAAGCATGTATTGACAGAAAGACTTAAAGCAGGATTCAGTAGCTTAACTTAGAACTATTATTAAACTCTCCTGATAAATCGAGATGTAAAACCTCATTAGAACATAAAGCAGCTTATGGGATTGCTGAATAGGCATTGTTACATTTCTCCTTGGCTCTATACTGTCCCTTCAAAGTCCATATCTACTGGCCAGCCAGGCCAGGTCTTGGGTTATCTTCTTCAATGAAGAAATTTCCTTTGCTTTCAATCAGCTCTGCTTGATGGATACAGGGCTTCCAGACCTCTCAGACCCACAAGGGCACCTCCAAGCCTGGACAAGTCCCTCTTAAAGTCTATGTTCTTTCACTGATACTAGTAAACAAATACAAAACAGAAGAGGCAGCCAGAAGCCCAACCCAACTCATGCTCACCTAGTTGAGACCCCTTGCTCTAGCTGCCACATGGCAGGAGCTGCCACATAGCCAGGGTGGGGGGAGGTGGGAAGTGCAGGCAGCCCTTGCCCTGACATCTCCTTTGAGAGGCTTGAAGGGTGCTCACATACTCAGCAGAAAAGAAGAGCAAATGGTGAGTTACTTCTACTTCTTTTTAAAGATCCACTGTGTCATTCATTGGCTCTTCTTGCTCAACGGCCAATAAGGGGAAACTTGGTCATCTTCAAAGTTCCCCTGCACTGAGCTTGGTCAGCCGGAATCAGGAGGGGAAGCTCTGAGAAAGCTCTCAACAATCCAAAGTTACATATAGACATCTAGTGTCCTCCATAGAATGTAAACTCCTTGAGAGAAGGGATCGTTTCATTCTTTGTGTTCTAGTACTTACAGTGTCTGGCACATAAAAGGTACTTAGTAAATGCTTGTTGATTGATTAGGAAGTGGGCAGCTATGGGAGTCCCTGAAGGTGGGTGGAAAAACACTGGAGTAGGAATCAGAAACCCTAGGTTTTAATCCTGGCTCTACTAGTTCCTAGGTTAAGTGACTTATCCAAGTGTCCTAAGCCTTATCTGCCCTTGATGTCTCCTGGTGGCTCTACTAGTTCCTAGGTTAAGTGACTTATCCAAGTGTCCTAAGCCTTATCTGCCCTTGATGTCTCCCAGGATCAATGTGAAGATCAGATATATGTGAAAATACCGCCTGAATGGTAAAGTGCCGTAAAAACGTAAGACAGTACCGCCATCAATATTATTGCTGTTACCATCTCTGTTCAGTAACTCACTTAGTGATAGTGGTTGTTCTTTGAGAGGCACATTAATCAAATCTTCTTCTTGCTTTTCAGGTATCCGCCTTGTTTTTACCTCAACTGTGCTTGCCTAAAGGGAAAGAGAAGATGAATGAATAGGGTCTATTATCTCTTTCTTCTTGCTCCCATCCTGACAGTATCAAATTTTGTTTCTACCTTTCATAATGAAAAAGAGTGGTTAGCTGGAAAGGTAACCATAAGTCATTAGAATATTTATAAGGCTTCTGATTACTTGCTAAACATTCATTAAGCACCTACTGTGTACAAGACTATATGCTAAATGTTGGGGATACACATCTCCCTTGCTTGGAATAACCTCTCCTCTTTCTATCTACCCAAATCCTACCTATTCTTCTAGGCCCAGCTTTCAGTTCTACTCCCTTCTTGAAGTCTTTTCAGACAATTCCATATAATAGTCTTAGCATCATACATTGATCTGTCCATTCTCTGAACTCATTTTGTATTTTCCATCTGTACTGCATGATTCAGCAGTCTATTATAAACTGTCTTGTAATCTCATTCTTTCTTTTAAGTCATCTCTTTAATTAGACTGTAAGTTCCCAGGGAGGGACTATGTATTATTCTATTATATTTCCCCAGAGCAGACAGCATGGTAACTAAGTATGCAGTAGGCATTTAAGAAATGCCATATTGATTAGTATTGGTGTTTATTACTATTAATATTCTTTGAGGCAGGGATGATATTTTATATTTCTTTGTACTCCCATAGTTCCTATCACTAGGCTAAGCTCGTGGTTGGTCAATAGATATTGAGCGAATGAATATCTTGCATTTGTATAACACTTTCATTTTCAAAACATTTAAAAATCCATTTTCTAGTTCTGTACTATAAGGGTAAGTAAGGTAACAGCACCCTCCCTTTACATGTTGGGAAAATGCATCACAGAGTGGCTAAATAACTTAAAATCATAGACTATTAGAATTGAAAAAGATCTTGTTGATATTCAGTTGTTTAGTCATGTCCCATTCCTCATCACCCCATTTGGGCTTTTCTTGGCAAAGATACTGGAGTGCCATTTCCTTCTCTAGCTCATTTTATAAGATGAGGAAACTGAGGCAAACAGGGTTAAGTGACTTGCCCAGGGCCACACAGCTAATAAGAGGCTGGATCTGAACTCAGGAAAGTGAGTGTTCCTGACTTCAGGTCAGGTGGTCTGTGTGCTGCATCACTTAGCCACCTGAAAAAAAATCTTAGAAATCACCTAGCTATATCTCTTCCATTTTGTAGATGAGAAAAGTCAAGGGGAGTGAAATGACTTGACCAAAGTCATACCTCTAATTAGGTCTCTCTTACCCAAGATATTCCAAGTTTGGAACACCCGGGTCAATTTATGTTAGTCCAGGGATCTTTCTGCTAGATATCATTACCTCTCTGACATTTCATGAATCAGCAGTTTCCCTCTGAATCCAAGTTTTATTTTTAAGCTTTTTTGCCTTTGAATAACCCTATTGATAGATATCCATTTCTTTTGACATGTTGGCTCTTGGTCCATGGACAAAGTGCCCAAACTACTTGATTTGCATTGGATTGAAAGTCAATGGGAAATCTGCCTGGTTCAGGAATAGGAAATTAGACTCAGTGCAAGGTGAAGAGTCAATTCTTTTTTTAAAATTATTTTTATTTTTAGAATTTATTTATTTATTATTAGTTTTCAACATTCATTTTTATAAGATTTTGAGTTCTAAAATTTTCCCCCTTTGTTACCTCCCCCCCCCACAAGACGACATGCAATCTGATATGTGCTAGGCATGTGCAGTCATATTAAACATATTCTCACAGTAGTCATATTGTGAAAGAACAATCAGGACAAAAGGGAAAAACCACAATAAAGAAAAAACAACAACAAAAAAAGAAAATAGTACGCTTTGATCTGCATTGAGATGCCATAGTTCTCTCTTCGATTGTGGATAGCATTTTCCATCATGCATCCTTTGGAATTGTCTTAGAACATTGCATTGCTGAGATCTAAGTCTATCAAAGTTGATAATTGTACAATGTTGCTGTTACTGTACACAATGATCTCCCGGTTCTGCTCATTTCACTTAGCATCAGTTCACGTAAGTCTTTCCAGGTTTTCCTGAAATCTTCTTGCTCATCATTCTTTATGTAACAATAGTATTCCATTACATTCATATACCACAACTTATTCAGCCATTCCACAACTGATGGGCATCCCCTCAATTTCTGACTCTTTGCCACCAGAAAAAGAGCTGCCACAAGTATTTTTATACATGTATTTTGTGATCTTCTTAGGCTACAGACCTGGAAGTGGTGTTGCTGCATCAAAGGTTATACCTAGTTATAGAGCTTTCAGGCATATCTCCAAACTGCTCTCCAGAATGGCTCCCACCAACAATGCACTAGTGTTCCAACTTTCCCACATCTTCTCCAACAGCTATCATTTTCATATTTTATCATGTTAGCCAATCTGATAAGTATGATACTTCAGAGTTGTTTAAATCTGCATTTCTCTAATCAATAGTGATTCAGAGAATTTTTTTTCATATGACTATAGATAGATTTTATTTCTTCATCTGAAAATTTCCTGTTCTTATCCTTTGACTATTTATCAATTGGGGAATGACTTGTATTTTTATAAATTTGACTCAGTTTTCTACATATTCTAGAAATTAAGCCTCTATCAGAGACACTGGCTGTAAAAATTGTTTCCCAGCTTTCTGCTTCTCTTCTAATCTTGGTTGCATTGGCTTTGTCTGTGCAAAAGCATTCGAAGGGTCAATTCTTATTCACCTATACTGATGACAGAGAGGTCTGGGACTATGAAGACAAAAATTAAAATAGTTCCTTCCCTCAAGGAGCTTAGAATCTATCGCAATGATAATACAGGATATCACATAGTAAGTGTCAGAGCCAGGACATGAATTCAGTGTTCTTTTCTTCTGTAGTGAGGGATTCCTTCTCCATCTTGGTTTGGGATAGATGGTTGTTGAGTTACCCTCCCACTCTGAAATTCTGCCATTCTGAACCTGGGAAGGGCAGTTTAATAGTGGTACCTGCTTCTAGTGTTGGGGCAACTGGAATTTATTCTTCTTTTGTCTTCATTACAGTGAATGTGCAATGTTCACATCAGTCTTGGTCTGGAGTTGTGGCTGGTACTGCTCCAGGGTACGGACGTATCATATGCCAGAATTGAGGCAATTAAGTGATAATGAAGTTGTGCTCTAGAATCAGCCTGCAGCTCTGATTGAGGTACCCCTTTCCTTTCCCCACCTCACTCTCATCCCAAGGGAGGATTATCTAGATCAAGATACATTACCTTCCAACTCTAAGAGTCTATGCTGATGGCAATGGGCCAAGGGGGTCAGAAAGATGCTAGGTTTAAATAATTAGCATAGATAATGCACAAAATGGACAAGTCATATATGTATAATAATTCAGTTTGATTCAATTAAATATTTATTAAGTACCTACCATGTGCCAACTGGCTTGGTTTGCACTTGACTCATTAAAAGAGGTAGCTCAGAAGGAGCTTCGGACTTGGGAATCAAATAACCTGGTTCAAATCCTGGCTTTGTCATTTAGCTTCACGTCATCTGTTAAGTGGGGTTAACAATGCCTACAGCGTCTGCCTCTTTAAGTTGTGAGGAAAGTGCTTTGTAAATCCTAAAGTATTAGAGGAAATGTGAATTGTTGATCAGATTTAAGCCTCACCTAGAGGCATCTATCTTGGTGTGGTGGAAAGAGAGCTGATTTTGGAATCAAGGAGAAATCTGGTTTTTTAATTGAATTTTTTTTCAATTAACAAAAATTCATTATCTCTCTTCTACCTCCTCCTCCATCTCACTGAAAGAAAAAAGAAAAAAAACAATATCTTCATAGAAAATGTACTTAGTCAAGCCAAACAGATTCCCTCACTGTCCATGTCCAAAAAATATGTCTCATTCCACACCCCAGATCCATCATCTCTCCGTCTGGAGGTGGGTAGCATGCTTCATCACCAGTTGTCCGGAATCATGGTTAGTTATTGAGTTGATCAGAGTTCTTAAGTCCTTCAAAGTTGTTTGTTCTAACAATATTGTTGTTATTGCATAATTTTATTTGGTTCTGCTCACAACTTTGTATCAGGTTGTACAAAATCTTCACAGGTTTCTCTGAAATTATTCCCTTCATGATTTTCTTACAGAACAATAATAGGAAGGAAGGAAGGATAGAAATAAGCATTTATTAAATATATACCATGTGCCAGCTAAGATTCCATTACATTTGTGTACCATCATTTGTTCAGCGGTTCCCCAATTGATGGGTACACTTTTAGCTAGAAATCTGGGTTTAGAATCTTCCTCTAATGCTTACCAGCTGTGTGACCATGGCACATTCCCTTCAACTCTGAGCCTCCCTGAATTGGGGATAACAATACCTGAAGCACCTACCTTAGAGAATGTTGAGAGGACCAGAAGGGGAAAATGCATGTAAAGCACTTAAAATTTTAAAAAATTGTTATTTAATTTTTATTCTCAACTTAACAAACATTAAGTAAAACAAGCATTTCCATGTATGTATATGTGTGTGTTGTAGATCAGAATATTATATATGAAACTGCAAATCCGTATTGTGTTAAGATTGTTTCTCTTTTTAGGTATGAAGGGTGTCCCAAAAGTTTTAGTCCAATTTCAGGCCTTAATAATTAAAAAGGCATCAAAACTTTTGGGACACCCTGTATAACGAATTCAAAATGTAGATTTTTACAAAAGTTGAATTTGAAATGTAACTCAAAGCTGTCCTGTTTGTCTATGATTCTTTCTGGCCTTCATTCTGTTTTATAAAGTACTTTGCAGATCTTAAAGCCCTGTAACAAGGTCAGCTCTTTCTTTTTATATGACTGTGACCCCTTGCCTAGAGGAGAGGAGAGAAGGAAGGGAAGAGTGAGGGGGACAAGCCTTCTAACAATCCTGGTTTTGGTTTGCTTGCCTGGCTCTCTACACATTCTTCCTTGTAGCAGAAGAGGCAATCCTCCCAGTAGGAATGAAGTCAGGTTGGTAAGTTTTGACACTGACATTTCGTTATAATTTCCTTCTCAGGCATTCATAAGACCACAGAACCTTGGAGTTGGAAATGCACATGCATTCCAGTTTTCTCATTTTACAAACAAGAAGTAGAGTGGTCCAGTGCATAAGAGAACCAACCTTGATGCCAGGAAGATCCGGGTTCAAGTCCCACCCCTGACATCTAGTGGCTGTGTGGCCCTGGGCAAGTTAGTTCTCCATGCTCCAGGCTTTCTGAAACTATAAGGGCAGAGAATGTCTATATCGGTGGCATAAGGAATTTCTTCACCTTGGAGTTCCCTCTCTCTACTAGTGAAATCTAGTCCCTATGTTTGGGCTACAGAAGAGAAAAACCAAGGTTCAGGGTGTTGAAATGATTTGGTAAAGGTCACAGCAAGTTAGTATCAAAACTAGGATTAGAACTCAGTATTTCTGGTCCCTGCTGCAATGTTCTTTCTATTACCCCCCAGAATATCTCTCTCCAAGTCTCTAGTTCTTTCCTTTCTTCCACATGAAAGCTAATTTTGCCCTCATTTTCTCCATGTGTAAATTGAGGACTGAATGATGTCTCAAGTTCTTTTTTTTTAAGCTGTAATAATTATAGCTCTTTGAAAAGAGTTAATAATATTAGCTATTTATGTCAGGTCACTTCTGTAAGTCACAGTTACTTGATTCTACTGGAGCTATTCACATTTTGTATTTACTTGAATTTATTCTCTTTATATTTATTTTCTTTCTTTTTTATATTTATTTTATACATACTAATATATGTACTTATTTTCTTTTCTATTAGAATGTAAGACCCTGGTGAGTAGGGATTGTTTCATCCATTGTATTTGTATGCTTGGTGCCTCGAACAGTATTTGGCACATACCAAGCACTTAGTAAATACTTGATTGAAGTTTTTTCTCTGATGGAATAAAGTGATTAGTCCATTGTTAGATAGATTTCAGGCATCAGCACAAATTTAGGAGGTGTTTAGGGTCAAGGGGTTCTTCTCAGCCTGTACCACATGTCTGGCTGCCAATCTCACCTGTAGATAAGGCTGGTTCTGTGTCCATTTGAAGCTTATCTTTCTCTAATTGGGCCTGCTTCCCCTGATTCTGTTTCATGACCCTCTGCCCGCCCGCCCCTGCTGGCCTCTCGTTATTTCCATTTCTTCTTTCCCAGGTGAGTGAGCCCTCTGTATACGTGCAGAGACAAGGAGATCGATCCTTTTGCACGGCTGACGTAGAGATCTACTGTGGCTGATAGCAGATCCATTCTCTGACCTTGCAAGCCCCGTTCTGCAGGCCCTTTCTACTCCACATGGTTCCTTAACTCACCCATAGCCACAAGGGGTCATAGGATACTGAACCTTGTAACGAAGATCAAAAGGAATCTTCCAGCCACAAAATCCTTAGGACTGCCTTCTACTCTCCAGCACTGCAGGGATGCGACATCATTTCTCATCCCCTCCTGTCCCCATTTAACTTCTAATTCCTTATTTCTGCCCAGCCTTATTTCTCTTGTACCCAGCCTAATTTCTTTCAGGTAAATGCGTAAAGCTGACTCAAAGGAGTGTCTAGGATTTTTAGCCTTCCCGTTCTGGTAATGAGCCAATCATTCAGAACAAAGGTAAATGAAAGGAAGGAAGGAAGGAATGGATCTCTTACTCAGAGCAAAGGTAAGTGAAAGTAATGATACTCTGTGTTTACAAAGAACCTTTCTGGAGGCTGGAAATTGCTAAGTGTTTAGCCAGAATTCCCTCATTAATTCACATCCCCTAGCTCTGAGTGGAAGCCAGACAGGGAGCATTATTATTATCATCAATCACCGAGCAATGAAGAAACTGAGTCAGTGGAGGGAGGAGGGGAAGGCAGCCTAAGCTCTCTCAGAAAGTCAGAGACAGAATAGACATCCAGCCAGGTACTGCCTTTGAATCAATGCTCTCCTTCTTGGGAGTGTGTATGATTGTGGGGGGGAGGGGATGGTGGGCATTGATGGAAGAAGCACATATGATGTCCATTCCAGGCCTGTGGGAGCTACATTCAAACGAGCCTCAGCCAGGTACTTCACTGCAGTCGTTGGCTTTTCAGGTCCCTACGTCTAATATATTTTGATTTAATTTAGACGTTATAGATTAGTGGAAAGAAACGAGGTTTAAAAGAGGTCAGTTCCATTGCTCAGTGTTATTAATGGTGTTGTCGGCTGTTGAAAATCTCAAAAACTAGAAAACTAATAAATTTTACACACTGAAAAATCACAGATAGATCAGGCAAATGTACAAATTCTTAAAAGTATTTAATATCTGTTAAGAAGACAGAATGATAAATTCAATATTGAAAACCAATATCAGATTCACAATTACGAACCATTTATCATTACTCACTGCGTGGACAGCACCTTATTGCGGGGAGCACAGAGTGATTCATAAGCTGAGACCCGGAACAATTCCATATGAAGCTAGGAATAAATCTGCTTTACATATAGAAAACTTATTTCCACTTCCTTTAAGCTTTATTGCCAACAAAAATCTTAGCATTTGAGAACAAATTATTATACATTAAACCCATGTGTGATGAGCTCAACTGATTCAAAAACTTCTCCAAAAAGCCTTCCAAATTATTCCAAATTGGATTATTAACTGAAGCTCCATTTCCTGTGAAAGAGGAAATCAAGCTTATGGCTAGATTTAGTGGCCATCCAGACAGCTAGCTTAGGTGTACAGATTGGGCCCCAAAGGCTCCAGTTTGTTCTTCTTTTTCTTCAAAGATTGTTTCAAGATGCAGTGATCATGTATGAAATTCAAGACCAAATATAGCAACTAGTAAACCTATTATTTAATTATTTATTATTTTATATGATATATTTTATATATAAGTATAATAAATATATAGTATATAAATATAAATAAATATAAATATAGTATATAAATGTAAATAAATAAATAAAGTATATAAATATAGTGTTATAATGGTGTATTTTATATAATATATAAGTATAATAAATATATAGTATATAAATATATTGTGTTATAATGGTATATTTTATATAATATATAAGTATAATAAATATATAGTATATAAATATATTGTGTTATAATGGTATATTTTATATAATATATAAGCATAATAAATATATAGTATATAAATATATTATATTATATATTATATATCATATATGTTATATATTATTTATAGCATTTATCCTTTTGTTTTCAAGGCAAATCATGAGATGATATTCATGAGATGTTCTGTTATCATTATAGATATCAGTGCCCAGGAATAAGGGAAAAATTGTTTCAGTTAGTCCCCAGGCTTAATTTTATCTTTTATTTACTCATCCCATAATCAAAACATAGAACCTTGAGTTAAAAATGATTACAGGCAGAACTTTAATTCATTAATTTGCTAATTGTTCTTCCTGATTGTAGATATATTAGTCTGTGCTCAGTCTCGAGGCGTTGTTAATATATATGTTTGCTATGTGACAGGCATATGGTAGAAGAAGGACAGTGGCCTAACGGATAGCTCGTCTGCTTTAACGTAAAGAAGGCCTAGGTTTAAATCATAGTAGCTGCGCGATCATGGGCAAATTGCTTAACATCTCGCTGATCCAGGCAGCTTTTGAATTGTAAAAATTACAGGCAGGTTTCATATCTGCATGGATGGAGGGAGTTTGAACCCTAGGAGTTCTCTACACTGATGAAATTATAGATCCAGATATCTATGTCTATTTATCTATGCATAATAATGATAACTAACATTTATATATTGCCTGCTATGTGCTAGACACTGTGCTATGTGCTTTACGATTATTATCTCATGTGATTCTCACAACAAACTTGGGAGGTAGGTGCTATTATTGTTCACATTTTACAGAAGAGGAAGTACAGGCAAACAGCTCTTTTAAGTGACTGGTCCAAGATCATACAGCTAGTAAGTATCTGAGTCCAAATTTGAACTCAGGTCTTCCTGACTCCAGGCCCAGTGTTCTATCTATTGTACTACCTATATATGCGTATATTTATGTAGCATATATACATATATATGTACTATGTATGTAATGATCTTCATAGAATCCTTGTATGATTTTCAAACTTCATAAATTTCGTCTTTAATAACATAGGGTGTAGGCATAACAGGAAAAAAATCTGACTAGTAAATATAAAGACATCTTGATTTTTCTTTGCATAGTTAAGTTAGTCGAGTAACATAAATTAGTTTTTACAATCAATAAATAAACATTTATTAAGCACCTACTATGTGCCAGGCACTATGTAAAGTGAACTTCAGTTCTGCTAGCCCTAGGACACAATTTACCTTCCTACCTACCACAAAAAAATTTGACTTGTAATAGCACCTTAAAAAAATGAATACATCACATGCAACTATGTAATATAGCTGTCCTAAACCTTAGAAAAGGTGCTTTTAAATGTCACGTATGGATATTTTAAACCATACTTACAAACTGGTTAACAAAATTAGAAGTATACTAGGACCTTGTGAAGACCCTATGTGTATGTCTAAAATTAGAGAGAGATCATTAGTATTATTTCTGCAATGCAGATAGGAAAACTGAAGTCCTCAAAGGACAAAAGAGTAACTCCTTTGTAAATCAGAACATCTGACTTCCTGCCTAAACTTGAGCACAGAGCTGGACTTCAACTTTTTAGCAATTCTAGCATCCATACATGCACACCCCCTCCTTCCCATATAGAGAGACACAATCATTCATTTATGTATTCATACAACTATAGAGAATTCATAGTCACCAGATGGGTAGCCTCATTCAGGAAGTGAAATTCTCGTGGCTTTACTGCCAAGCAGAGAATCTGCAGGGCATTCTGCAGATTGTCAGTACAGTTGTACAATGGAGTCCTCTAAGAAGGAATCTTAGATACTTCTGTGGAAAAAAGCTGAGATAGATTTTGTTCAAAGGTTCTTTTGTATTACATCAAAGCTTTCCATTACAGATAATTTGCTAAGTTCCAGGCATTTAACCCTTCCTGAAATACTTGTTTTCTTTTTTCATACGGTCAAGTATTTATTTTTGATTTTTCACTTAATAATATTTTATTTTTTTCCAATTACATGAAAAGATAGCTTTAAATACTCATTTCTTAAGATTTTGAGTTCCAAATTTTTTCTCTCCCTCTCCTCCCCACTTCTAGGATGGCAAGCAATCTAATATAGGCTATATGTGTACAATCATATTAAACATATGAAATACTTGTCTTTTTTTGCAGGGGGAAGGCAGGGGATTCCCCGGGGTTAAGTGACTTGCCCAAAGTCACACAGCTAGTAAGTGTGTCAAGTGTCTGAGGCCGCGAAATACTTGTCTTAAGGACCTACTTTTGTTCTTTCCAAAGTGTAATGATGGTCTCACTCTCCCAATTCAAACTTGTACTCCCATGCTGAGTTCCCAAAGAACAGCTACCACTTTTGCCCTTAGTGCAGTAAGGGTGACCTTGAATGGTTGTGCTTCTAATACTATCACTTATGTTCCCTGATATATAACTTAAGCAGTTGATATATCCTCATTATCAATTAGTCAAGTAACATAAATTAGTTGTTACAATCAATCAATAAACATTAAGCACCTACTATGTACTAGGCACTATGTAAAGTGATAGAGATATTAAAAAAAGGGCAAAAGACAGTTGCTGCCCTTGAGGTGTTTATAATCTAATGGAGGAGACAAAATGCAAACCAGTACATAAAAAGCAAGCTATATAGAGGATAAATAGGAAATAATTAGGACCAGCTAGGTAGCAGTGGATAGAGACCTGGACCTGGAGTCAGGAAGACTCATCTTGAATTCAAATCTGGCCTCAGACATTTACTAGCCATGTGACCCTGAGCAAGTCACTTAACCTTGTTTGCCTCAGTTTCCTCATCTGTAAAAAGAGCTGGAGAAGGAAATAACAAACCACTCTAGTATCTTTGTCAAGAAAACCCCAAGTGGGGTCACAAAGAGTCAGACATGACTGAAATGTTTCAACAACAGAAGGAAATAATTAACAGACTGAGAAAATATAGCAAGGACTGAAGTTTAACAGTATTTCCCCAAATCAAGTACCCCCCTCCCCCATTATATACCATTGTGCCCCTGTGGAGAGTTTTCTCAAATTTAGGGTGGTTGCTCCATAACTCAGCCCTGAGAGTTCTTTTCTCCCTTCAAAGAATGCCCACCAAGTTCAGTGTGAGTGTGATGTTGTCAATGACCAAATCACTCCCTTGCTCAGTTAGGTTGGTATATAGGCTGCTGGTTGTTGGGAGTCCTTTCTTTCAGAGAATTCCCATGAGTCTTGGAGAGAGGGTAGTTGATTTGCATATAGATGTGGTGGAGAAAGTGATAGATTTGGAGTCAGGAAACCAGGGAAGCCTTCATGGAAGAAGTGGCACCTAAGCTGGAAGTCTAACGAAGATAAGAACTATAATAGGCAAAGGTGAGGAAGAAATGCAGATAAGAATGCACAGGATCAGATTAAGGAATATTTAGTATATTAATCTGATTAGAATATAAGGTTAATATAGCAAAATAAATATGAAAATACAGGTCAGATAGAACAAGATTATGGAGGACCTTAAATGTCCAGCTAAGGAGCTTGTTTTTTTTATCCTATAAGCAATAGAAGAAAATCCCCACTAACAGATGATTATCTCTTCCATCTCCAGCCCTCTTTACCATCCCTATAATTTTCTGGAACAAAGTATCCCTTCCTAACCACCAATCGCCTATATGTGTTGTCTTCCCCATTAACATTTAGAACACTTGAGAGAAGGGATGTCTTTGCCTTTGTGATTGTATCTCCAGCATTTAACACAGTGTACTTGGCCCATAATAAATGCTTAATAAATGCATTTTCACTCAATCGCTCATTCAGTAGGGAGCCATTAGGACTCCTTATTAATAAGGTGGTGATGTGGAAATGCCTGAGCATTCGCAAGACTATTTTGGCTGTTAAATGAAGGATAGGTTGGGGAGGGGAGAGACTAGAAGCCGAGAAACCAGTTAGGACACTGTTACAATAGTTTGGGTGAGATGTTATAAAGACCTAAATGACAATGGCGGTAAATAAGAATGGAGAAAAATGACCATATGTGAAAGAAATTGTGGAGGTAAAATTCAAAAATATGGTAAATGATTCAGTGAGGGGAGGGTGTGTGGAGAGGGAAGAGTCAATTCCCTAACCATTTATTAAGCATCTAAAATGTGCCAGACATTGTGCTAAGTTCTGGAGATACCAAAAAAAAAAAACCTAAATAGTTTCTATCCTCAAGGAGTTGACATTTTACTGAAGTCAAATATGGCTGAGGTTTGGAGCTTTTGCAATTTGGAAGAAGGTAATGCTATCAATAGAAAGAGAGAAATTGCGAAGACTTGGGGAGAAGATTATGTATTTTGTTTTGACTGTATTGAATCTTAGGTATTTTCAAGGCATGCTTAAAGAGATGCCCCATAGGTAGTTAAAGATATGGTACCAGAGCTCAGGAGAGTAACTAACTGGAACTGGTTGTACAGATTTCAGAGTCATCACCATGGAAGCAATAATGGAAGCCTTGGGAGTGGATGAGATGACCAAGTGATAGAATTTAGAATTAGATGAACTGAAAGACAAGGACAGAACTTTAGGGGCACACTCACACTTAATAGGTTGGAGATAGAGAATGAATTAGGAGAGGAGATCGAGATAGATAAGTTAGACAGGGAAGAGAACCAGAGAAAAGTGTTAGAGAAATTTAAAAACAAAAGAAGGTCTCTAAGAAGGAGGTGGCTGGTCAAGAGTATCAAATGCTGCAGAAAGACCAAAGAGGATGATGAATATTGAGAAAAAGCCCCTGGATTTGCCAATTAAGACATCATTGGTGACCTTGGAGAGAGCAGCTTCCATAGACTGGAGAGGCCATGAGCCAAAATGCAAAGGGCTGGGGAGTGAGTGGGTTTTGAGGAGGCAGAAACAGTGTATGCATGTTGCAGCTAACACAAGCAGCATATAATAAGGAGCAAGGCCCTATTGATTTCAGCAAGAAAGTGCTTCTCCTCTACCTAATGCCTTATTTATTTATTTTTTGCAGCATTAATTTGCATCTGGTTTGGTCTCAAAATCGAAAGAAATCAGAATCTGGCTAAGGTGCAATGGCAAGATGAGTTTATTTGATGGTGAATGCATTGCTCTCTTCTGTGAGTAAGCAGTTTACATCCTGCTGGGTTGCATCCCACTGTGGCGTGAGGAATATTTCCAATGATTTAACTTTGGCCGATTGTCAAATTGCATTCTGATTGCTTATTAGCTGTAAGATATCAATAGTATATGCGTAACCTATGTAAAAAACACACTCATATGGATATGCTTCGTTCATTCATTGATTTCCAACTCTTGAATTCTCCAAGGGACCTCATAAATACACATGATACCCCTGAAAGGTGGATTTTGCAACTGATTCTTTTTACTTTGGAGAACGATGTAGAAACTCATGTACTGTGCCTGGACAGCTCACCAGTAGTTATGGAACAGAGGAGGAATAGTGCTACTGTTTCTTTTCTCCAGGGTCTTGGGCAAATTACGCACCATGAATTGCTTCCAGATCTCATTTTTCCCGCTGAGAATACTAAGGGCTCAAAACGGGTGGTGCATCTCATAAGATATGAGTCAGTCCCCATTTCAGTTGAAAGCAGAAAAAAGAAACCAAGAAACTCACCTTTTGTTTAGATGGGTCCAGGGAAGCTTGGCGCCTTTTTAAAGTATCCAATAGAAGAGTTGCATTAATTTTTATAGCAAATAGAAAAAAATGATAATAATGATTATAAAAATCATGATGTTGCCTATGATTGGGAGAAACCTGTGAAAATGTGGAAAAGAGATTTATAGCACCAGTTTCTGAGAATGACCCAAACTCAGTTCTTGATTCAAAGCAATCAGCATTTCTCAGGTTCTTACACAAACAACATTCAACCAATCTCATTAAATATTCAATACATATTCAATGTTATTAAATATTGAACACCATTTAATAAATACAACCAAGTTAATCAAGTATTTGATTGGTGATTGTAGGTTCATAAGAAGCCTGTCAAAATCATTTGACTTGGGTTTTGTTCTGACATTTCTCTTACTTCTCTCTGTTTTTAAGCACGTGTGGAGCTTGTGGCATAGGACTAGATTCAAGTGCTGGACTTGGAGTCAGGAAGACACAGATTCAAAACTCACCTCTGACATTTACTAGCAATGAAACCACGAGCAAGCCGCTTAACCTCCTAAGTTACTAAATGCTTTCCACACGACTGCCCTGTTAGGTAGACCAGGTATTATCCCTACTTTGCAAGTGAGGAAACTGAACCCCCAAAGATCAGTTGGTCAGCTATTTATTTATTGAGTATTTATGTGCCAGGCACTGTGCTAAGTGCTAAGATGTCAGGTGATGTGCTGTGGATCACCCACATCTTTTTCACATGAACTGCTAAAATACCGTACCCCACCCATCCTGTATTTGTATAGCTGATGACATATCATTGAGATGTTTTTGGATTATGATTCTCTCAATCAATGTGTTAGCTCTCTAGCTTAGTGTCATCTGCTGTCAAATTTGCTAAGCTGTCCAAACAATTAATTGACAAGAATTTAGTAAATGCCTACTATGCACTAGGAGCTGTGCTCTCAGAATAAAGATAGTGTCAGAACTGAAGGAGCTTATATTCTAGTGGGAGAGGTAATACAAACACAAAATATACATAATGCAAGGTAATTTGAGGAGTGGGGACTGGAATCTATTTTTGTTCTCTACTCTTTTACCCAAATCAATGATAAGGAGGTTAAACAGCATAGGGCCAAGTGCAGACCTCATAGGCATCCCATTAGAGACAACCATCCACAGAAACATTGGGTCTCTTTGGATCCAGTCATTCGACCAATTCCAAATCCATCATTTCTAGTTCATATGCCTCTTTTCTTGTCTGCAGCAATAGCATGAGAAACTCTGCAAATGCTTCTCTTAAATATAGGTAAATCTTAACCACAGAGCTGGCCCTGAAGCTAGGATAACTTGGATTCAAGTCTCGACTTTGACACATACTGGCCATGTAGGCCTGAGTAAATCACTTAATATTTTAATGTCCCAGACAACTCTCTAAGACTATGAGATGCAGAAATGGTACCAATGTGGATTGGTAAAAAGATTTTCATTACCTGGGAATTCCCAATTCCCATGAAATCACAGGTCAAGTCCTCCCTATTCCCATTTCCTTAATCTACCAGTTTAGTAACTTTGTCAAAAATGGAAATGAGGATAGTCTGGCATGGCCTGTTCTTGATAAGTCAAGATGGTTTTTTGCAAACTCAACTCGATTCTCTAGACCATCATTAGCCATCCCTTTAATAATACATTCTAGACTTTTGTCAAGACTATTAAACTCACCAACAATTCAATTCAATGAGCCCCTCCCCCCATTTATTAAACACCTACTGTATTTATGGTATTATGTTAGGTGATAGAGACACAGAGCTAAAAATAAAATAATTGCTTTTTTCTGGGGAATACAATATCTAAACATGTAAGTAAAAACATATCACTAATGATGCTTCAGGAATCATATCAGTCATTTCTTTCAGCACTCTGGGTTGCAATTCATCTGGGCCTAGTGACTTGAATTTATCAAGGGCAGTTTAGATCTTTGCTTACAATCTCCCCATTTATTTGAATTTCCCTATTAGTCATTTTTGGTCTGTCTTTTCCAACAGATAAATTATTCTCCATGGTAGAAAAAGCAAGAGAATAAGAATTAATTATTTTTCCTTTCTTTCAGTCTTCCATGAACATTATTCTGCCCATTCAAACTGGTTCTATCCCCTCTTTGATCTTCCTCTTTTCTCAATATAGTTTTAACCTCCCCTTTGCCCCATTTTCTTGTCTAACATTTTTTTCTACCAATCTTATCTCATTCTGAATTTTAGCAATCCTGGCATTACTTTTACAGTTGAGCTATGAGTAAAGCTGAGCTATGCTTTTGTATTCCTACTCTGTGACTTACCATTATTGCCCTCTTTCTTATATGTCTTTTTTAAAATACAAGTTTGTTTATGAGTTTTCAGTTCATCTATATAGGTCTCTTTAGATGTCTCCTTTTCTTCCTCATTGGAATTCTCTTTGTGCCTTCAAAATTTCATTCTTGTGAGCTTCCCATCCTTCCTAATGGCTCTCTATAACCTCTAGGATCAAATAAAAAACAAACATTCTCTTTGACTTTATATAACCTGGCTACTTCTTACCTTTCCAATGTTTGTACATTTTACTCTTGTCACCACCTCATCTACCATCCAGCGACTGGTTTCCTTGCTTCCTTGAGCAAGATACTCCATCTCTTGACTGAGCATTTTTCCTGGCCGTCCTCCATGCCTGGAACTTTCTCTCTCCTATCTCTATCTCCTACTTCACTGGCTTCTGAAGTCTTAGTTCAAGTCCCTGCTTTTGCAAGAAGCCCTTTCCAATTCCCTTTAATCTTAATGTCTTTCCCTTGAGCTTGCCTCCACTTTATCCTGTATATATCTTGTTTGTACATAGTTATTTGAAAATTGCCTCCCCATTAGACTATGAATTCCTTGAGAGCAGGGACTGTTTTTTGCCTGTCTTTGTATTCCCTAGTACTTAATACAGTGGCTGGCACATAGTGGGCATTTAAAAAACACTAGCTTATTAGTTCTTGAGCTTTCTTCTCCTGTAGAATGGGATTCTAATCAATCTTTTCTCTAAATCCTCTAATATGTTCCCACAAAATCTAGGGTACATAACGGACTATGCCCAGTTTTCCTCTCATTTATTACAAATTCCAAGATTGAGGGGGTTACTTCTCCCGTCACTTCCACCAGGTTCCCATTATTTCTTCTTCAGCTATTAATTCCTTTTTATTGATGATTCAGGTCCAGAATCACAGTTTCCCTCTTTGCTTCCTCTACCTTTTAAAGGATGAAATTGTCATTAAGAAAAATGAAGAAAACATTAGATCTGCTTTTGTCAAAGAGAGCCCTAGATGTCTACAAAAATGAGATCCCTCATTATTACTGTCATACCTCCCTATCAGTTTGTGATTTACTTCTCAAACTCATCATCTATTTCCTTTTTCTGTCCAGGTGGTCTATGGCCTACTCCAATGTCAATATTGCTTCTGTTACTTATTTCATTGATCTTCACTCACCACATTTCTACTCCTCTGGTGCCAGGATTTTATCACATAAATAATAACAATAATAGGTAACATATCTATATCTGTCTGTATCTGTCTATTTGTCTGTCCATCCGTCCAACTATCTATCCATCCATCTTTCTTTCTTTCTATGTATGTATGTGTCTGTCTATCTATCTATCTATCCATCTATCAATCTCTATTGTTCTGTTAAACACTTTATAAATACATGAATATGTCTCCTTTTTGTAAATGTCAGTCTGTCTTCTCCCCTTTGCCTCTTCTGTTCCTTTAGAATAAGCAATACCTTTCCAGAGACACATTCTAGTCATGGGTCCCATCCTCCCACATCTCAGCTATACCCATGAGGTCAAGTTTGCTTCCCTGTGTGAAAATATCTATTGTGATTTGTTTGTTATTCATACTTTATGCTTTTGTGTATAGACATTTGACACTATGAACTTTATTGCTGGCTCCTTTCTTGGATTTCATGTTGCTACTGCTATTTTTTCTTTTTATGTCGTAACTACTTTTTATATAGTAACTAGTTTGGTAGATAGGCATAGCTTTCTTCTTCCTTTTTCCTTTCCAAAGCTGGGGCTTTTGGCTCTAAATACAGTGTTCTATCCATTCTACCAGCCTGGCTTTTTACTTCCTACTCTAGCCTTCTTTCTATAATATCATAATGCCATGGAAAATAGTTCAGAATTAAAGGCCAGACACATTTCCTGGTCTTACTGGGATGAAAGGAGTTTACTGGGTGGAAAGAGCTCAGAGTACTGGTTCATTTATTTGACTGAATTATCCATGAGATGGAACTCAACCGGGATATCATTTTATTATTTTGGAACTTTCACAATCCATAGTCTTATTGGAAGAAATTAGTCCTGTTTAGAATTCTACGTTGTTTCCAAGAGGAGAGGTATGTAACTGAAAGCCTTTGGGCTGTAAGTGGCCCAAAATTCTTTAGTGTGGCCAGAATCAGGTTAAAATAAAGTTGGGAAGTATTTAACAGAATGAATAAAAATATAATGCACCATGGATAATGTTAATTTATGGTTTTCTAAGTCAAAATGCAGCCCTCAGTGATCTGAGTTTGACACCACTGCAAGAGAATGAGGGCCTATTTTTGAGGTGAAGGAAGTCCACTTTCCTCCACTCTGTGTGTACCATCTGGGGCTCTGTTTCCAACCTGGAAAGATGAAGGGCTTAGCAGTATGGGACAGATGGCAACCTTGGGCTTCACAAACTCTTAAAGGACAGTGATGACTATAATGTATGACTTTTTCTTTCCCGATGTTTCTGTTGCCTGAATATTTATTTCCTGCTTGGACACTGCTTTGGGGATGGAGGGTGGGGGTGGAAGGGAGAGGGAAGTGATCTGGGGCCCTTCTCAGGTACTATCCAGAGAGAGATTTTATGTGGACTCTAGGTGGACTTCGGAAGACTTAATGTTTAGGCACAGAAACTGTTCCCAAAAGCCTCAGAATGAACTGTAGGTTTTATTTGCAAATAATTCTGGCTGCTGGTGTGGAAAGTCCTATTATCTCTACTTTAGTCCTTCAGGTTTTTTATTTTACTTTTTTTTTTTTTGGTCCAAGGGGAAAGAGAAAGCTAACCAAGAAGACTGCATCATGCAGCTATTCATGTTTCTATAAAGTACTGTCTCTTCTTTCCTTGTCATTCCAGTTCTCTGGTAAGAGGTAGGGAACTGAGAAGTCAGCCTAATTTTTAGTTGGGTTCTACTGGGCAGGGCAGGCTAGATCCTTTGCTTCTAGGACTGACATTTAAATTAGGGGTTTGATGTAGATGATCCCAAGGCTCTTTCAAATCTTCATTTTTTTTTTTAAATGGTAGTAGGGGAGGAGGGATGAGGCAAGAGAGACATTGACAACGTTGGTGCAGAGGCAAAAGAAAGAAGGCTTAAGTTGACGCCTGGGTGGGGGAGGGGAAGGAAATAACAGAGAAAAAGAGCGTTATAGATGAGGAAAAACAAGGCTTCTCTGTCCCGTCCCATTCTTGGACCTTCTAGCTTTGACACCAGTCTTCCTAGTGTGTTAATGATGTCCTGCCCCTTTCCCTTCGTTTTCTGGTCCTTCTTTCTCGTTCTCTGTCCTGATCTAAATTAAAGTCCCTCGTGTACTCCAGTTTGCTGCGGCTCAGGTGCGGGTTGTACGAGGGGCTCACTTAGGTTCTCCCTCCCTCCCCTACCCACGTGCAGTCCGCCCCGCCCCTCGGCCGGACTAGCCAGCAGCGTTGAGTAGACGCTGCTTGGACACCCGCAACTCCAAACCCTTAGAGGCTGGAGAGGGTAGAAGGAAGGAAGAGCGATGGAGAAGGGAGAGACAGAGGGAGAGGAACAGAAATAAGAGACTGGGAGAGAGAAGAATAAAGGAAGGTCAGAGAGAATCGTGAAGGGAGAGGAAAAGAGGAAGAAAGGAAGAAAAAAAGAGAGAGAGGATAGGGGAGGGCCAGAGGAAGGGAGGCAGTAGGGAGGAACAGAGGGACTAGTGAAGGGGTGGGGGCTTGTTCGGCAGCAACGGCAACAGCTGCAGCCGCCGCCGCTCCTCCAACCTCCAGCTCGCAGGGCTGATTGCAGAGAGTCCGCGGTCTCCACTCCCAGTAACTAGGCTTCGGAGCTCGCCTCATCTCCCGGCCACTGCGCCTTGACTCCGGAGAAGACCGGGTCTGCGTGGAGCCGCCGGGGCAGGTAAGTGACGGGGAGCGGGCAGAGGCGGCTCAGGAATAAAGGGTTCTCGGGGTTTGGTCCCAGACTAACTTTGCCCTGCACCCATGCCCCCTACTCGTGCCCTTGCCGTCTCTCTCAGGTTCATTCCTCGATCCAGAATGCGGAACTTGAGTTTTGCGGGTAGGGTTGGGGATTGTAACCAGAACCTGGGGAGGAGCCTGGGGGTCCGGCTGGGGTCTGGGAGCGCCGAGGTGAGCCAACAAAGCGGAGAGCACGGCTGTGGGGACAGAGAACCCGCCCAGACTCGGGGTGTCTCCGCAGCCGCGTGCGGGTGGTTGAGGTTTCCCTCCACGTGGGGGAAAGGAACAGAGGGAGAGAACCGTGGCAGCACCGCGGCCCCGTGGTCCCCCGTGGTCAGCAAGGCGGCTGGGGCGCCTCCAGAGGTTGGGCGCGCAGCTGACGCGGGTCCCCAGGCGGTGTCGGGAGCCACCTCTCCCGGGGTGCCTGAAACACGGCACCTTGCCCATTTCTGATCCCGTAGGTCCTTTCCGTGGCTTCATTTCTGCAGGCGGGAAGAGGAAAAATACTCCCCCTCCCACTCCGTCTCCTTACTGCCGGCTTTCCTTCTCTCCTGCCTTGACCCACACCCTGATTCCTAAACCCTTTTAGAACGGTGACCCAGAGTTGAACGGGTTTTCTCGGAGTAATAATAGCTCAGGCGGGGAACTGAGGCATTAGCATCATCTATCCCCAGAGAAAATGGCTTTCTGGGACTGGGTTGAGAACAGTCTCTGTCTGTGGACCGGGAGAGTGGATCTTGAGTTCTAACTTTTCCCCTCTGTAGTGGGGGTGTTACTTGGAGAAGGGGGTAAAAGGGTAATGATTTCTCTAAGTGTTCCGAAACGAAGCCGGCTTTCCAAATGTGATTTGTTTATTTATTTTGCAATAATAACTCAGAAGGTGAGTCACTGGGTGATTAAAAAAATTTTTTTTGACCATAGCTACCCGTGAAGACCGCCTCCTAAGGCACAGAGGGGTTGCGATCTTTTGCTAGGGGAAGGGAGCTCCCCATACAGAAGAGACCACGGATAGTTGAAGCATTGAAGTAATAACGATTTTGAACCCAGAATGTTTCTAATGGGGACAAACGCGGGTCTGTGTTTGAGACTCAGGCATCTCTGTGTCTCTGAGAGCAAAGAGCTGGCAAGCTCTGTGGGCTCTTCCGCAGCTCCAGGCTGCCCTGGCTTCTTCCGCTTAACGGAGCATCTCAGCTCCATGGCTCACTGTCCGGAGACATTCCCCGTAACCCTCTAGAAACCTCTCCTGAGGCCCAAATGCCTTCCCCCCGCCCCTTCATTCGAAAGACTAGCTAGAGTCACCAAGTGGTTAAGCGCCAGCATTGTCCCAGGGGTGAGAAGAGAGAATAGTAGTCTCTTGGGTTGGGTGAGCTGGGTTTGTTTTGAATCTTGGTGATTTGAGGGGCACCCTTGAAACTAGAAAGGCAGTGACCGAAACTCAGAGGCCGTTCTCTGCTAGAGGGAATCTGTGACCTTTGGGAAGGAGAAGCAGAGGTTACTGGAGGAGGTTGGGTGGGCAGAAAGGTGGGCTGGGAGTCTGCTTGTGGGTTGGGTGGGATTGATTTAGGGAAAAGGCTCAAAAGCTGTTTCCTTTGAGGAATGAATGAACTCTGTGGAGGGGAAGGGGCTAAAAAGCCCATGTCTTGGGAGCTCACTTCTGACTTTATTACAGAAGAGTGTGAACTCCAGCATTCTTTGTTCTGGAGGAGGTCTCAGTGAATAGGAGGCAGGTGGGTTTCATTTAGGTCTTCGCAGTCTAATCAAACTCAGGTTAATGGGGATAACAGCTGAGGGCCTTGTGGAGAGGTCACTCAACCATACTCCACAAGAATCAAATTGGTGGTCCTGTGAGGCACTGGACCTTGTCACACATGTTAACCAACACATATTCTGGGGAATGCAGTCCGGATATATCCAACGTTATGTAAACATTATGTAGAAAAAAGTAAAAAATAGTGTCTCTTAAGTGAATATAAATTTAAAATTTTAAATGGAAATGGAGTCGTGTTAGTTAACTTTTGACTCCAGTGAGGACCTTTGGAAGGCTGAATCTGTGTGATGTTAGAACTGCACTTGATTAGATGAAGATGGGTTAGGGGGTTCAGGCAGTGCTATTTCTTTGACAGATGCTGTCCTGGGAATCCAGAGAACGGAATATATAGTCTTAGAATGAAAGGCCTTACGTTTGAATCCTATCTCTGTGGCCTTGGCCAAGTCAGAACCCCTCTGAGGCTCCTTTTACTGATCAGTAATGGGAATCATGGGGCAGCTAGGTGGCACAGTAGATAGAGTACTGGGCCTACAATCAGGAAGACTCCTCTTCCTGAGTTCAGATCTGGCCTCAGACACTAGCTGTGTGATCCTGAGCAAGTCACTTAATTTGTTTGCCTCAGTTTCCTCATATGTAAAATGAACTAGAGAAGGAAATGGTAAACCACTTGATTATCTTTGCCAAAATGGGGTCATGGAGAGTTGGACATGACTGAAAAGACTTAACAACAAATGGGAATCATAAGGTGATATTGCCCTCATTGTTTGTTACTGGTGAAGAGATTTGTAAACTCCGAAGTACTATAGAAATGTTAACTATTTTGGTGATTCAAGAATCATTCTTGACCTAAACAAATACTGATTCAGCTCCTTTGAAATACCAGTGATAGGCTAGCCGTGATAGGATACCTATCACCTAGTCTTTGCCTTTTAGGAGTTTTCAGCTCCAAATCTTATGAATTAATAGAAAGGGTAAGGACTGCTTTATATTGTAGTTAAATGCTACTCTTAAGTAGCATAGGACTTCAGAGGAGGGGATGGAGAAAAGCTTGCTGGACGAGATGGGGATTGGAGCTAAGCTTTGAAGGAGGAAGAGTAGTTCAATGTGCAGAAATTTGAGAGTATTCCAGGTACTGTTAATTAAATGAGCAAAGATCCAGATGTGGGAAAGCTCAAGATGTATATCTTAAGGAACAAGGAATAGACCCTAATCTAGGACTGTAATGAGAGAGCAAGGCCCTTGGGTAGAAGCTAGAACCACTTAATGTAGGGCTTGGTCTGGGACTTGTGCACCAAGCTTACCATCAAACAGGCCTTGGCTAAATTCCGAGGTAGGGTGGGCCGACAACATGCATACTGGATTTTATTGATTAGGTGTTATTGATTTATTGGGGACTATTTTTTTTTTTTTGCTTTGCAACCTTTTGACCATTTCCTTATTCTTCCTCAACAGCAAACATTTCTGGAGTACCTACTGTATGCAGGACACTGTCACAGATGCTCAGACCCCTACCCAATGCGACCTGGATCATAGCTCTAGGACTGGAAGTGATTGCAGAGGCTACCAGATTCAACCTAGCCATGTTATAGATGGTGACATTTACGTTCAAGGAGGCTTAAGGGCCTTAATCAAAGTCACACATATAGTAAGAATCAGGGGTAGGATTTGGAGCCAGGTCACCTGACTCCAGAGCCATCATGCTTTTTACATGGTCCCAAGCTGTCCCTCTTGGGTATAATTCTTGCTGACATTTCTATAGCTCTTTAAGTCTTGCCAAGTACTTTCTATACCTTATTATCTCACTTGATTCTCACAGCAACTTTCTGAGACAGGTGCTCCCGGTATTAGTATCTCCATTTTAGAGAAGAAGTAGAAGCTCAGAGAGGTTAAGTAACAGTCACAAAGCTAGTCAGTGTGAGAGGAAGGATTCCAATCCGAGTCCACTGCTTTTACTCCTAAACAAAGAAGCCACTGGTAATTCCAATCTCTTTATGCTTAGCTTTGATGAAAAGCTTGATGGTAAAAGCTATTGGTGGAGTTGAAGTTTGGGGAATATCTGTAGGTTTAATTGATCCAGCCTTCTTGTTGCTATGGATAAGGAAGAGAAACTTGTATTTATGTCCTTCCAGCAGGGACTCTCAAATTGTTTGGCAAACAGTACCTCTGGCAGAGTAGGAAGGGAGCGGTGGTAGCAGTAATAATTACTGTGGTAACAGTAATAATAATATAATATTATATGCCTAAAAAAAGGTGCTGGGTAGTACCCAGCTCTCGCAGCTGCATTTTTGAAGTCCGTAGCCTCATTATTTTTCAGACTGGACCTGAGATTTTGTTGGTGTAAGGAACTTGAAATGATGAAACATGCTTCATCGAGGCAGAGCCTCACCCGCTGTTCATCTTAGAGAGTTTCTTGGGTCATCCATCAGTTAAATGAATTGCCCGGGGTCATTCAGCCAGGTTGTGTTAAGAAGTAAGACTTAAAAGCAAATCTTTCTGACTTCCGGTCCACCACCCTATCCACTACCTGAACTACCTCTCGTGGGATTTTACAGGTGGGTAAACTGAGTTCAAGACAGATCACACAACTCAAAAAATTGAATAGCAAGCAAACGTAGGCACCTCCAGGGGTTCCCTGGTTCTGATTCAAATCAATCCAACTTTTTCTCTTTCCTGTCTGATAGATGAAAGGCTTGAAGGCACAGAGAAGGTGACTGTCTTTCTTGAGAGCGCTCAGTTCTTCATTAGCAGAGTCCAGAACTACAATTATAATTTAGAGATAAGTCTCTCAGCCCCCTTTATCCCAGGAGGCCATAGAATTAAAGGAATATTTTATCTTCATGAATAGAGGAAGAGAATACGTTGCAACGTAATTAGGGAATAAATAGGTACCATTTGTTGGATGTAGGTTTCATGCCCTGTGGCTCAGTGGGGGTTTATTATAGCAATATTATAATTGAAAAGGTGTCATCTACTCTGAAAGAGATTCATGAGACTTTCACAGGCTGGGTGGTCATTGTCCAAAAGGCATGTCTTTTTCATTAGAGGAAGAAACAGAGCCAGAGAGGTAGCTGCTTCTGCTCATGGGGTAGTTTTTGCTTTATTTGATGGTTACTGTGTGACAGCTCTCTTTAGAGAAGCAAGGAAAAATTATGCAGAAATGAATGCATTGTAATTGGATCAAGTCCATGCTATTCATTTAAAGATTGTTTTGTTAACAATTTCAATTTTGGGGTTTTTAAGGATTTAAACATGTTTTGAAATGGTATTTCACCTATAATAGGAGAAAACTAGAATTCGCATCTCAACTGACTTAGTTTAGTAAAATGTGACAACACAGTTGATCCCTGAAGTGTTAATTAGACCCAAAAGGAAGAAAACCATGAAAGAATTGTTCTCCTAAATGTTGGCATTCTTCATTTAGATTCTATTTATTGATTATTTTGCAGTTGAGAAGAAGCAAAAAAAACATCCATGTTTTTATAGCAAATAAAGCCTGCTGCAGTAATTATGAACATTCAACGTAGATCTGTGACTGGAGCAGGAAGTCAAGTTTCAGTCTGACCTTAAAATATTTGAGTGAAACATAGTTAAGTGACATAAGGATGACAAGGCCTTCACCTTGTGGTCAGCTTGAGACTTAGAGGGGAAACAAGGGGATGGGCAATAATCACTCAAAAAGCATTTATTAAGTGCCTACTACATGCATTGTGCTAGCTGGTGGGGATATAAAGACAAAAATTAAATAGTCCGTGGCCTCAAGAAGTTTAATACTAGGCCTGCACAACCTGTAGCATGCCAAAGGACTTCTGGTGGCTGGCGAAAAACGTAGAGGGCCGCAGGGTGTGTGGGCCTGCCCTGTGCCAAAAAAAGATGCCAGAACCAACAAAGCCAAATAGAGGATCAATCAACAAATATTTATGTTCTTACTATGAACCTAGTGTCAGAAGCCAGGCAACAGGGTATGTTGGAAAATAACTTGGATTTGAAGTCAAAGGACCTGAATTTGAAATTTGTTTATTAGCGCATGACTTTAGGTGAATCACTTTATTTCTCTGGGTCTCAGTTTACTCATCTGTAAATTGAAGAGATTAGACTCTGTGATCTTTAACATGTCTTAGAACTCTAGAACCTAGATCACAGTGTCGGGTGCTGTGGGAGAAAGCTTGCAGGGCCCTTGAAGACAGGGACTTAATCTTTGATTTCTGTGTTCCCCAACATGATGGCTGAATGTGGAATAAAGTCTTAATAGACCTCTTTTGTTGGTTAGTTGATACGAATATTAGAAAACATAGTTTTTACCCTCAAGGAATTTGTCATTCTGTTATGGAAATATGACCAAGACATGTGAAGAAATTAGAGACTAATTTTAGTAAGTGATTAACTGGAAAATTGTGGGGTACAATGAGTGCTGAAAGTTTTTAGATGAAAGATCATTGAGGGCTGGAGTTGTCAGGGAAGAGTTCATCATAGATATAAACCTGGAAATGACCTTAGAGGTCACCTAGTCCAACCTGCTCTTTCTACAGATGAGGAAAGGATGGTTGCTCACCTGCCTAAGGTCACCAAAGTAGTAAAGGGGCAGTGCTAGGATTCAAGCTCAGATACTCTGATTCCAAATTCAACAGTCTTTCCATTCCTTGATCATGTCCTCCTTAATAGAGAATATGGCACTTGAGCTTGGCTTCAATGATTGATTTCTCTTGGTCCTGGTCAGTGAAGAGAACTGAGACTCAGTGTAGTAACACGGTAAGAGGCCTGACTTTGGAGTTATATGACCAGGGTTCAGGCCCCGTTTGTGACACTCACTATCTATGTGACGTTGGATGTGCCATTTAACTTCTCTGGGCCTCAATATTCTCATTTGTAAAAAGAGAGGGTTGGTCTGTATGACCTCTAAGGATCCTTCCAGGTCTAGATTTATGATTCTATGATTTTGGCATTCAGGTTTTGATTTGCTAATGACATGATTCTGGCCAATTCATTTTGTTGTTGTTGTTCAGTCATACTGACTCTTGATGGCTCCATTTGGAGTTTTCTTGGCGGAGATGCAGGAGGCGTTTGCCATTTCCTTCTCCAGCTCATTTTACAGATGAGGATACTGAGGCAAACAGGGTTAAGTGACTTGCTCAGAGTCACACAGCTAGTAAGTGTCTGACCCCCGATTTGAACTTAGGTCTTCCTAAATCCACGCCCAGTGCCTTATGCACTGAACCATCTAGCAGCCTCCTTTTCCTTACTTTAATTAGCTCATATGTAAAATGGGTTGGATCATATTTATTTCTGTGTTTATGTACATTATTATGTTGATTGTTGTCAGTCAAAATGGTCTAACGATTGTGAATGTAGGCACAAGTACCACAGAGCAAGTTTCTGGGGAAAGGCTAGAACAGCTGTTTCTCTCATCCCAAATTCCCTAGAAAGAAAAGGTCAGGTTCACTGGCTTCAAACAATTTTGGGGTGTTCCTGATTCCTAACTTTATATTTTTATCCAGATCCCTTTCTCTCAAACCTCCTCAGTTCCACATCTCAGATTGCCCAGTCAATGTTTCTATTTGGATGTGCTTCAAGCACCCCAAATTAGTTCTCTCTTTTCCTTTCATATTTATAAGTCACTTAATCCTTTTTGCCTCAGTTTCCTCATTTGTGAAATGAGCTGGAGAAGATGGCATTATTTGTCTCCTTGTCACCTGTGCTCAAGCCCTCTTTCTCTTCCTTTCTGATTCCCCCTTCGCCCCAATCTAATTATTCACTAAGTTCTATTGGTCTTTCTTTCATAATGCCTTTAGTGTGCTGGTCTATCTCCATTGCTACCATCCTAGTTTTGACCCCACTGTCTCACAGCTGGACCATTACAATTGCTTTTGAATTAGTTTCCCTGTCTCCTGTCTCTCCCCCTCCAATTTATCCTGCCCATTGCTACCAGATAGTATTGATATTTTCAGATATCTGTGATTTATCCAGTATAATGCTTGTCCAGAGTTCTTACTAAGTCCTCAAAGAAGATTTGCCTAAGGGGATGGAAGTCCTTCTTTTGTGTCTTGGAGGTGTCAGAGCCCTGCCGAAATGATCACTCACTTTCATCTCACGACTGGCTTCTAGTTATACAGTCTCAATGGTAGCTTTTACATGACTTTCTGTGCAAAATTTATCACTGGTAATGAACTATAGTCATCCTGCTTAATGCCACTGTGTCTTACCATTCACTTTGGGTTGTTTGCAATGTTTATTTTTTTTCTCCCCTAAATCAATGTTCTACAGATAATGAAACGTACCTCTTCCTTTTCCCCCCAATTTTTAAACGTTTTTTATTTAATGTTTTGAGGTCCAAATTCTATCCTTTCCTCCCCCCTCTCCCCGCCTTAGATGGTAAGCAATCAGATATAGATTATACATGTGCAGTAACATAAAGTATTTCCATATTAGTCATTTTGTATAAGAAGACTCGAATAAAAGAAAAAAATGAAAGAAATAAAGTGAAAAATAGCATGCTTCAGTCTGTGTTCAGTCAATATCAGTTCTTTCTCTGCATGTGGATAGTATGTTTCATCGTCCTTTGGGATTGTCTTGGATCATTGTATTGCTGGTACCTCTTTCTTCTTAACAGAGAGGCAGGGACTATAAGGGCAAGATGTTGAATTCATTGTTATATACATTTGTTTTTGCTGAAATCTTTTTTTTTTTATTACAAGGGAGAGTTCAATTACTGTGGTGTGTGTGGGGGCGGGGCAGACATGACTGTGAAGTAAAAACAAAAACCATCAATAAAATTTATCCAAAAAATAGAATCAATATTCTTTTGAGGTCTTTTTTCTTTTAACATCATTGTCATTTCTTTATGATTTCTTCCTGCTCCCCCTCCCCTCCCGCCACAACGAATAGAACCCTTTTTGCGCCAAAAACAGGCCAGTTAAAACAGACTAACACATTGGACATCTCTGGCAATGTATACCTCATTTTGTACATGTTGTCTACCACCTCCTTGGTAAGATGAAGAAGACATGCTTCACCATCAGCCCTCTTCAGTCGTGATTAGTCGCTGCGTTGATTAGAATTCTGATGTTTATCGGTGGTGTTTTCCTTTAAATCATTGTAGTAATTGTGTAAATTGCCTTCTTGCCTCTGCTTATTTTACTCTGCATCAGTTCACACAAGACTTCCTGAGTTTCTCTGAATCCTTCATTTGTCATTGCTTATGGTACAATAATAATTATATTACATTTACATATCACAGTTTATCAATGTTTAAGTCTTGTCATGTCATTGTATTCTATAAACTGAAGCCATATCACAAACCTAGGATGATTTTTTTTGGGGGGAGAGGGGTCCAGATCTTTTTTCCCCCACTGAGATAGTAGTGATGCTATAGTAGCAGACAATTTGAAATCATTAAAAGTGCTGTGAGGTTGCCCAGATCCAACCCTACCTGATTCTTCTGCTCAATTTTGGATCCGATTTTGTTAGCTATATAATTTGATGGATAACCATGTCATAATTTGGCCAGTATGCATTTTTCATCCACTGTGGTCTTCCAAAGTGGTTGGTTAGACCAGTCTCCTATATGTTATTGTAGATTTCCCTGAGAATACTTAATTTTTTGTCTGGGGCTCCAGAAGGGTTTCCTGTTGCTGGTGAGGTTCTCCAAATGTTCCTTTTTACAGATGACATTGTAATAATTGCAACAAGCCTCAGAATGTTGGAAGGATCTCCTGTTGATGGTGAGGTTCTCCAAATGTTCCTTTTTTGCGAATGACATTGTACTGATTGCAACAAGCCTCAGAATGTTAGCAGATTAATCTGTGTCAAACACTGATTTTACGTCACTTTCTGGCTTAAAAAACCGCTCCATTGGCTCTAGCTCCGTGTTATTTACAGGAAAGGGTTCAAGCTATGTAACTTAACATTCAGAAACCTTCTGTAATCTAGGCCTAACCTGCTTTCTCACTCTATTTCTCCCTACTTTTGAAAACAACTTTCTATTTAGCATTTTATAGTCCATCCTGTCAGACAGGTTACTAGTCCTCTGGGCACCCTCTGCTCTGGTAATATTGATATGTTTATGCAGATTCTCTGTTCTGTTCTTAAAATTTTTTTAATCTACCTTCAATCCTAGACTATGACTATGCTTTTAAAAATTATTATTTTTCTAATTAACAAGCATTTATTTTCTCTTTCTACCCCACTGGAAAAAAGAAAAAAATCCTTGTAACAAATAAAAGTCAAGTAAAACAAATACCTGTGTTGTCCATGTCCAAAAATGTGTGTCTCATTCTGCGTATTTAGTGTATCATCTCTGACAGGAGGAAAGTAGCATTTTAAAATATTGGTCCTTTCTTCCGGGTCTGGCACTGCACTCTGTATCAGTTCATGTAAGTCTTCCCAGGTTTCTATGGAAATATCCATTCCATCATTCATACTTTGTTCAATCATTTCCCAGTTAATGGGCACTCATTTAATTTCCATTTCTTTGTGGAGCTATCATATTAAAGAGAGAAAGTTTCTCCCGAGTTGTAATAAATCTGTGGTTTGGCCAGAATGTTTTTTTAAAAATAAAATTTTTTTCAAAGTACAAAAATCTATTTTCTCTCCCTCCTACTCACCCCCCCAGCCCCATAAAAAGAAAGAAAAATAAAATCATGTAACAAATATGCATAGTCAAACATTGTCCACCATTGTCCACATCTCAGTCTGCGACCTGACAGGGAAGATAATCAGAACGTGGGTAGCATGTTCCATCATGAGTCATGACTGGAATTATGATTGGTTACTGTTGAGCAAGTGTTTGAGGTTGTTTGTCTTTACAATGTTGTTGTTAATCTATAAATTGTTCTCCTAGGTCTGTTCGCTCCACTCATGCAAGTCTTCCCATGCTCCACTGAAACTATCTACTTCTCGTCGTTTGTTCCAGCACAATAGTATTCCATTGCATTCACATATCATAGTTTGTTTAGTCATTCCCCAGTTGATGGGTACTACCTTAGTTTCTAGTTCTTAAACACCATAAAGGAATTTCTACCAGTATTTTTGAACACATGAGTCCTTTTCTTCTTTCTTTGATCTCTTTGGAGGTATGAACGTAGTTGTGATATCACTGGGAAAGGATATGAAGTTCATTAAGTTTTGGGGGGCATAGCCCTAAATTGCTTTCCAGAATGGCTAGACCAGTTCACAGCTTCATCAAGAGTGTATTAATATACCTATTTTCCCATAGTCTCTCTAGAATTTGCCATTTTTCTTTTTTGTCAGTTTTGCCAATCTGATGGGTTTAAAGTGTTACCTGAGAGTTGCTTTAATGTGTATTTCTCTAATTTTTAGTGATTTGAGCATTTTTTTTTTCTAGATGGCTGTTGATAACTTAGGCTTCCTCTGAAAACTTCCTGACCTGGATTTTCTAAACTCCTTTCTCTGTTTTTCAAGCGTGTCTGTGATTTGATCCGTACTCTACTTATCCAACTTCATCATCTATGAGGCCTCAGATGCCTATTCTATAAAATTCATTCAACAAGCTTTCATTATCTTCTGTGTCCAATGAACTGAGTTAAGCACTGGAGTGGAATACAGAGATAAACAAGAAACTATCTAACCCTCACAGAGCCTACAGTTTAGTAGAAGTGCTAATTAGATCCATATCTTCCCCCCATTCCACTCTCTCTTCCCTTCCTCTTTCTTTTTCTCTTCCCCCTCCTTTACCTTCTCCTCTCTCCACCAGTGCAGCCTGCCGTCTAGTCTAGTTTGCCGACTTGCAGTATTGGAGCATTAAGAGGTTAGAGTGATTTGCCCACGATTGCAGACCTAGTGTGTGTCTGGGTCAGCACTTGAACTTATGTGTTCCTGACTTAGATGTCAACCCTTTAGCCATTATACCACACTGCCCATTCTTCTTATTGGGTCATAACTACTCCGTTTCTCTTCCTTGACTCTGTTATTAATGTTCTTCCTTTACCTGATGGCCCCTTCCCTTCTCTTTCATTTTTCCAAATCTTCCCATTGTCCAAGATCCATCTCAAACTTCACTCATTCCATGAAGCCTTCTCTGACTGCACCACCCTTCATTTTTTCTCTTCTAAACTTATGGCCTTGTCTGTACCATAGCATTTATAATGATAGATTATCATTATTAATGATATATAACATATGTAATATATCATTATAATGCTATATTATGCTATTTTGTTTCATACACAATAATCTCATCCTAGTAGAATTATAAGCTCTTCTGGGACGGATACTGTCATATTCTTTTGTATCCTGCTGAGAGTTTGCACAAACCTGAGAACATAGTAGGTCCACCATAGATACTTGTTGATTTGATAACTGTGGTAGAAGTGGGAAAGGATAAATTTTTTAGACAGGATCTATGCAAAGCACATCTTCAGAAAAGCACATCTTCTTACCCCACCCCCACCCCGTTGAATCCTTTAAGAGAGGAATAATTTTGTTAGCAGAAACTATTTGGGCTTGAAATCCTTTTGCTTCAGGTATGATAACAAAGGGAGAGAATGAGGAACGCAGGGGCCTGTATCTTGAAATACTCCTCCTGTTTTACAGTTATTAGGGTAAATGTCTTATCTCCAACGTGAGGTTGTAAGCTCCTTAAAAGACGGGGACTTGGCTTACTTCATCTTTATGTCCCCAGTGCCTTGAACCTCATAAGTACTTACTAAATGTTTGTTGAATTCAACTGGACTCAAGCTGGCTACAGCAAGTTCTAGGGGAATGATAGGGTGACTGCAGGGGTCATAGGTTATAGAATCATAGACTTACAACTAAAAGAGACTCCTGAGGTCTCCCAGTCCAGACGCTCCAATGGCCCTTCCATTTTATATATGAGTAAACAGGGATTTATAGAGGCTAAGTGACTTAATCTAAGTCATTTCAGGCAATGAGTGGCTGAGCCTGAATTTGAACTCGGGGAAATCTCTTTTTAGGGAAACTTCTGATTTGAAAATGGATTCCTGTGTAAAGGGTGGGAAGACCTGTATCTAGTAGTTTTTGCTAATTATAGTGGCACCTACTTTCATCAGAGGAAAAAATATCTTAAAAAAATACTACCCTGCCCTCTTTCTTCTGAAGCCTTTCCTGGGTCCGATTGGTTTTCCTAACCCAGGTTGAAAAAATATACGAGCAAACGAACACAATCCCAGCCCCAAATCAACTAAATTTTTTATCTTGCAGAGGAGGAGGCAACAATCTCCATATGAAAATAAAATCATGACAGAGTCTATGAATATTAATAAGGAAAGGGAGTCTGAGGTCCTAAGATATATTCCCAACCAACACTGTGGCATTTTGTCACTCCTACAGCCCTTTCAGTTAATCATGCTTTCCTTATAGTTTAAGGTTCTAGTCTCTTCCCAGAATGCCTTTCATTTGAACATCCCAGAGTACCAGGTAGATAAATTAGTACCTGTTGGGGCATCCCCTTTCCATTGTAATTTGGTCTCTCTACCCTTGACCTCCCTACCCCAAAGCTGTTTTATCTCTTTATATCTTGTTGTGGGGGAAGGGTAGGTGCAACTCAACCAATTTTATGTTCCCCTCCTTTGTTGTTGTTCAGTATGGCTCCATTTGGGTTTTTCTTTGATGTGGTTTGCCATCTCCTTCTCATTTTACAGATGAGAAAACTGGTCACACAGCTAATAAGTTTCTGAGGCCAGATTTGAACTCATGAAGATAAGTCTTCCAGAATCCAGGCCCAGTGCTCAATCCGCTGTAACACCTAGCTGTCCTTCCCTCCTTTAGCCCCAGCCCGTGATCTGATCCCAACAGTAATACCAAGTGAACATAGCCTTGGAGGCTAAAACGTGTTTGATTCTTTCCTAGAGCTTTTAGACCTTTCTGGAAAGGAAAGAAAATGCTTTCCAGTATTTACTGAGGAAGAGAATTTTGAGAGGTGGTGTGATATGGTAGAAAGAGGACCGGCAGTCAGAAGACCTAGGTGCCAATTCTCTCTCCGGTTTTATCACCTGTGACTTTGGGCAGCTCACATAACCTCATTAGGCTACGTTTTCCTCCTCTATAAGATATAGATGTTGGACCAGATGATGTCAGTGGCCTCTTTTAGTTCTATGCCTGTAATATTCTGAGTTTTTTTAAAGTTTATTTTTGAATCTTGAAGAGGAGAGGGTGGATTAAGAAGGTTGATGGGATGAGACCAGGGTGATGCACTGAGGTTGAGAGGTAGTGCCATATAGTAGGAAGACGGCTGGATTTGGAGTCAGAGAGCGTGGTTCAGACTTTAGCTTTATTATTTATTACTTGTAAGTCTCGTAACCTCTCTGGGCCTCACAGCATCAGATACGTAAAATAAGGGGGGGAGGGTTTGAAACTAGAGGGCCCTTGGCATCCCTTCTACTTCTAAATATAATCTCAGCTTTGTAAATAGTCCAGTCTTAGTTTTTCACATCAACAGGATGACACAAAGTTCAGAAACACTTTCCATTTGGCTTATAATGAAATGGGTGACTTTTTTTTCATCTGATTTTCTAATTATATTTCACATGAGCCTAGTATTGATATGATTCCACATTCTTTGAGGATATACCAAATGATGCTGGCGTTTGGGGGAAGCCAGTCTTGGATTAAAAATTTCCTGAGGATATCCCACAAAGTAAATCAGCAGGAATTCATAGAATTCTGTCCTATCCCACGGTCTTGCTCTTCTCACAGTTGGGTCCAATCACATTTGTGATGCCTGGACATAGAAGTGGAAACAGATAGTCTTGTAACTGAATGTTCTTATTGCCTAGTATGATTGGGATCATAGCTTTAGAACTGGAAGGGTCCCAAGAGATCATTATAAGGATAGTAGGGAATAAGATCTTCCCTGCCCATCAAAAGGCCTCATGTGGAGCCCATTAAGGGAGGCTTGCTTGTAGGAAGGCTTGTACACCTTTTGCTAATTTCTAATTAGGCACTGAGTCAGGAGGGTTCTGGCTCTGAGCCTGTTAGATGAAAGAGTATATGTTCTGAGAGGTGAGCTTTTGCTTTGGGGGCTTGCTTATAAGAAGGATCTTGTGATTCCCTGTTTGGGTCTCTGAGTGATCTCACGTTCGGAGCTCTCTGACTGCTCAGAGGTAAAAGCTCTCTTGATTCAGTGGTGGATATAAAGTATATATAGCAGTATCGTTTTGATTCAGGCAGCAGAGCCCTGTCTGTTGGTCTTTATTTTTCTTTGTATTTTCTCTGTTCTTATTTTATGTAATTAAAGAAGATCGTTGATCTTTCCTAATAAAGCAGACAAAAGAACCTGCACTAGCAGCCATCCTGGGTATGCCAGTGCGGTTACAATCATCTTCTCTTTTGATTACTTTGTGCATCTTGCTGTACATGTATCCTTTCCAGGAGAATGTAAGCCTTTGGGGGCAGGGGCTATCTATCTTCTTTTAGTCTTTGTAGCCTCAAAGCCTAAGGTAATAGCTTTCACATAGTAGGCATTTAGAGAACGTTCGTGGTTTTAATCTGAATCTTCTCTAACCTCCTCATTTCACAGGGAAGAACACTAACAGAGGCCCAGACTTGGCTTGCCCCAAATGGCATAGATTTAGTAAAGAGCAGAACTGAGATTTGAATAAACCAAATCTAGTGGTTTTTCCCACTTATACTGCATTGCCTCTTAGTTGCAAATCTTCCTCAGTGGGTTTGACTAGCTGTATTTTGTATATGTGTGTTTCTGGGGTGACATTGTACAGGGTCAGGGACCATTAGTATTGGGCAGCTTCTCTAAGGGGATGTAATAGTGTTGGAAAGAACACTGGAAAATGGTTGCATAGGTGAATATTTTGAAAAGTCAGCATTTGTTCTAGAAAACAATTTGGAATTTTTTCTTTAAAGACACAAAACTGTGCATACACTTTGACCCGATGATTTAAGTAGTAGGTATATATACCCCTCAAGGAGGTCAAAGATAGAGGCAAGGATCCCATATCACATTACAGCAGCATTTTTTTTGGTAGTAGCTATAAATTAGAAGAAAAGTAAGGTGCCCATTAATTGGGAAATAGCTGGAAAAATTGTGGCATATGGATAAAATGTAATTATTGCATTGTAAAAAATGACAAATATAAAGAATTCAGAGAAACTTAAAACTTGTATGAACTGATGCAGAGTGAAGTCATTAGAATTTAACACAATCATCACAACAATTTAAAGAAAAATGATCTTAAATTACTTCAGAACTCTGATCAGCACAGGGACCTATTGACTTCAGAGGACTGATGGTGAAACACTTCCATCTCTTGGCAGAGGAGTGAGTAGTAGATTATAGATATGGAATGCAGTGTAATTTGTCATACATGACCAATACTTGGTTTATTTCACTTGATGATACTTAATTGTTAAAAAGGAGGGCTTTATTGAGGGTAAAGGGGCAGTGGGAAATGATAGTGATAAGAAAAAGAAAAATGGGTCAATAAAACATTTAAGAAGGAAAAAAAAGAGCACTGGATTAGGAGACCTGGATTAATCTCTAAGGTTCCTGCTAGCTCTAAAATTCTATGCTGCTATGACCCCTACAACCCAGACCTTTTCTTAATTGCCCCTTTTAGATCTTCTTCCCCTTTTTCTCCAGGGGCACTCTCTGGCTTATGAAAGAGTTCACCAGGCCATTGTCACATTTGCATATGCGTTTGCATATCACATGCATATCATTTGCATTGTCTATATAGATTATGTTTTCTAGTCTTCAGAAATTTTCAAAGTAAAATGTGGCTGCTTGCCTCAAGGTCATGGTACCTGATTTTCTATTATTTTCCCCCTCTTTTCCTACACTATTCTCCCTGTTCTTTCTGACCCAGACCACCTAAACAGAATTGTATGGAGACACTTGAAATAAAGAGAAAATGGTGAAACCTCCAGAAACTTTAGCTCTTTTTGTTCTCCCAGGTTAAGACTTAGAGCCAGACACTAGCCAGACAAAAGCAACCTGGGGACAGAGGGACTTTGACATTTCTCTGCTTGGCAGGTAGGAGAATCCATGAGCCACATAGTATCACTGCTTCTGGGCAAACTTTGTCTTAGAAAAGCTTTACCTGCTTCCAGGGGTATTTGCTTGTGCCTAGGGTCTAAGGTGAAAAATTAGAACTAGGAGTAAACTCATTAAACCTGTCAACATGTGTATCCCACCCAGTGTTGGGGAGTGGTGAGTAGGGAGTGGAGGGGAGTGGAAGGTGAGGAAACTCTTTGGAGGTACTAGTGGGTGGGGGACAAAGCTTGAGCATAAGAACAGCCTGTTTTCTAGCAGGACCCTGGGCATATAGATTTAGCCACTGGCAGAAAGAGCCTTTCTCATAATTCCTGCTATGGTGGCTTCTTCACGTTTGTATTGCTTGGCAGAGATTCTGTCCTGATCATGCCCTCTGTTTGCTTTTTTTGGACAGTCTAACTCCATTCTCTGCTTCCTCTCTGGAGGCATCTCCAGGTACCCTGAGAAAGACAACTTTCTGGACATCTGAGCTTTCTTGTGGAATTATTGGTTTTAGCTCTGCTACCCCTGTGAGAAATAGCCACCTGTGTGGTGTGATCTGAGGGAGCACAGGGAAATTACTCTAAGAGTTCCTATCCCCACTTGAAATTCTATTGTTGGAGTCATTCCTTTTATAAAAAATAGCTAGTCTTTGTATGGCATTTTAAGCTTTGCAAAGCACATTAGAAATATCTAACTTTATACTCACAACAACCCCGGGAGGTACATGCTATTATGATCCCTGTTTTACAGATGAGTAAACTGAGGCAAGGGTAGCTAGGTGATGCAGTGGACAGGGCACTGGGCCTGGAGTCAGGAGGACTCATTTTCATGAGTTTAAATCTGGCCTCAGACATCTTCTAGCTGTGTGACCGCGGGCAAATTGCTTAACCCTGTTTGCCTCAGTTTCCTCATCTGTAAAATGAGCTGGAGAAGGAAATGGCAGATCATTCCAGTATCTTTGCCAAAAAAACCCCAAATTTAAAAACAAACCAACTTGAAAATGGGGTCATCAAGGGTTAGACACGACTGAAACGGTCTAACAACAAAACTGAAACAGGAGAAGTTACACAGGGTCACACAACTAGTATCTGAAGCTAGATTTGAATTCAGCTACAGCACTTTGTCCACTGCACCAGCTAGCTGCCGTGGCTTCCTTTGTTTAAATACTACACTATCTTTTGTCCTTTCCAAAACACAATTATTCCTGTGAAGAGTAATACTATTTCTAACATCTTGAGTGTGAAATGCCTATCAGATCACCTCTCAGAAGAGGCCCAGGTTTTAGAGGGTCTAAAGCTGTAAATGATTTTGGGTTCCTTTATTCCTGTAAAACTTCATTCGTGTGAGAAATAAAATTTTGTTGTGGAGGCGGTGTGATGAAAATGATGATTGCCGATGGTAATAATCTTCATTGTGCTTGAGTCAGTTATATGGGCTCTTAATACTTGGGCTGGAATTACAAAGTGCCAAAGAGTCTCCCCATGTTGGTGTGGATTATGGCACCAATTATAAAACTACAGGAGAGAGGGAAAGCAGACACCTCCAGGCATCTAGTTCTGTAAGATCCAGAGTTGCCCTACGTGGGGAACTGTGTACCTCCCTCCCAAACCATGAGGCAAGTTTGATACCAAAGGAAGAGGCCAAGGCACTCCAGACTGATTATAGGTAGTAGTTTAATCAATTGGATTATTTACAATGGGACAGAATGATGGATCCCTGCCAAGAATATAACAATCTTTGGTCTAGGGCAGTGGCCAGACCAATGGTGGATCCTTGCAAAGACTCCTCAAAACCTCTGTGGTAATTATAGAAATCAAACGAAGGGAGGAGGAGCCATAAGGTGCTTCACTGGGGAGTTTTGTATTTTTTGGATTTTTCTGCTTAGTTATGTTTTGGCTAACAGTTTATACTTAGTATTTGAACCCAGTTCCCAGACACCCAGGTGTTTACCCAGCACCGTTGGGTAAATGCACAGGCACTCAAGGTTGGGTACTGTTCATGTACCGGTCACAGTATCTAAGTTATGATTTTTTAACAGGTCCAGGCTTCCATCTTTCACAGAGTTTAAGTTTATGGCTTTTTACTTCTTACTATGTATTATGGCCTTTCCTCAAACGGGACTCCACAGGTTCTATATGATGATTTTTTTCTGTGTCACGATTAAATCATGGTAGATGCCACGACTGGGGGCTGAAGAAATGATGTTGAGCCTAGCTTAAAATTAGAAAGTTTAATATTGGTGTAGCTTGTGTTGTATAGTTTTGAGGGGATGCTTCTGACTTCTGTCTTGCAAGTAGTGTGGATCCCCCTCCCCCCAAATGAAACAATGGAGAAAGAAACCATCAGCATGATCAAACAATCCAGGAGGAAACGGTAGCCCAGTACCCCAAGTTCAGGGCCTAAATGGGCTAGGTTTTTACTGAAGGCAACCCTACCAAAATCGTATTTCTCTGGCTTAGTATGCCCCTACTCAGCGTTTTCTCTGGGAATATAGTCCAAGAATAGCCGCCGTCTAGGACCTCATACTCGGTGTTACTGGTTGAAGGAAGTATTCCTTAATCCTCTTCCAAGAGATTTTTGTGGGGCATGTCCATGCCCTACCAAGAAAGATAGAATCAAAGTCCCATCTGTAACGCATGACTCCCCCTATGTAGACTCATCAAATTGATTAAAGGATTCTTTCAACTAGCCCTGTACCCTGATGGAATAAGAGCAGTAATTTAATCTGAGTGGGAAGCGAGGCAGGGAACGAAATGTATGCTCTGGTTAGAGGACGGGACTTCTGGACTGGAGTCATGGTAACAGGGAAGAGCGTTCCAGTGATTAGAAAAGTGACTCAGGACTAGTTAATGTAGTTGACCAGTGGAGGACTGAGAGGGTCATGACCTCCCAAACTGGACCCAGGCTCCAATGAGCTACTGACCTGGAAGCCCTCAACAAACCATGGATGTCAGTCCAGACCTCCCCAGGCTTTGGTGTCATGTCTTCCCTGCGGTAGCAAGGACAGGAATGTCTAGGATAACAATGGCCACGCAGTGGCCAGAAGATAAGAAGAGGTCTCCCGTGTTCAGTTCAATAGGATAAGCATTTATTAAGCTGGCTAAATACCAGACACTGCTGGAAGACGGTGCCTACCTTCAGAGAGCTTATAGTCTACTGGGAGGAAAGAACATACGCACCTGTAAAGGAGTGCGAAATCTATAGGAAGTAAATGCAAAGTAGTTGGTGGGGGGAATTTTAAGGTAGAGCTGTTTGTTACTAGAGGTCAGCTGGCCACTTGTCAGGGATGTTGTCAGAGAATCACCTATTGGGGGAAGGGTTTGCATTAGTTAACCTTGAATGTATCTCCTGACTCTGGGATACTACAGGGTGTCCCTAAAGTCTGGACACATAGGAAAATTGATGGCGAGGTGGAGTTATTGCATCAAGTTCATGTGCATCTTGCAAAGAGCATCAATTTTTGCATCAGAAATGATGGAAATTATATGAAGATGTTATTTATTAATATTCCAGTTAAATAAAATGTTGTTGAAAATTTCATTCATTTCATTTCTTGAAAATATGGATTTTTGCCTGTGTGTCCAGACTTTAGGAACTCCCTGTATATTAGGGAAGCATAGTGCCATAAGATCGTAGCACTGGAGCTACAAAGGATCTTTAAGGCAATTCAATCCAACCCCCTCATTTTTACAGATGAGGAAATCCAGGCCCAGAAAGATCAAATGATTTGCTCAAGGTCACAAGGCAGCAAGGAGTAGAATTGGGATTTGAACCCAGGTCCTCTGATTCCACATCCAGGAAGACTTTCTCCTATACTATATACAGAGCTGTGACTGGGGTGCCTGGGAGGGAGGTGCAGAGGGTGCTTAGATGGCTGTAGGGTGTCATCTCATAGGCAGGCACTAGGTGGTGCAGTGAATAGAGCATTGGGTTTGGATTCAGGAAGACCTGAGTTCAAATCCAGCCTCAGACACCTATTAGCTGTGTGACCCTGGACAAGTCACTTAACCCTGTTTGCCTCAGTTTCCTAATCTGTAAAATGAGCTGGAGAAGGAAATGGCAAACCACTCTAGTATCTTTGCCCCAGACGGGGTCAGGAAGTAGGGGACATAAATGAAAAATGACTCAACAGCATCATCCCACAGGTGGTCTTGGCTTAGTTTCTTTGTTAGGGTAGGAGGACAGAAGTGGGAGGGGTGGAGTGAGGAGGAACCATCCAAGACCCCTTAACTTGCCAAGTAGCATTTTCTGAAAGTAGGGGTTTTATAATTTTTTATATCGTAGAGTCTCTGGGTCATTTTCCCCTCCATCCTAAGGTGTTCCCTTAGGAATAAAAGTCAGAGTTTGGAGCCTCCGATTCATAATTTCTTCTGAAAAATGAGAGGGCTCATAGAGTCATAGAGCTAGATTTGAGAGGGACCTCAAAGGGCATCTAGTTTAACTTCCTCATTTTATATATAAAGAAACCAAGGCCTAGGGAGGTCCCATGACTTGTTCATGGTCACGCAGGTGAGTTACAGAAATGGATTTGGACTAGATAACCTCTGAGATCTCTTGTACTTTAAAATCTCTGATCTGCTGATCCTCCTGGCTCAGCACTTTCCAACTGAGAAGACCCTACCTTCTTTTCCCAGGAGATAGTATGTGTGTGCCTATGGAGGGGGGAGGTCCTGAATAATAAGTAGTCCAATAAACCAATTTTTTTTTTAAATCTAGGTGGGTATAAATTACTGTAGGAAGCTTTTTGGGTTGGTGTCTTCTGGGCCATTAGAAGAATCATTAATTATGTATTAAGTGTTTGAAAGGAAAGACATCAATAGCCTATAGGATGTATTTGCATAGTAATAGAGGATTGATTAGATGCAGTATCTATAGTGAGGGCTACTGGGAATAAGTTCCCAGGGCTTTACAGCAGTGGTAAATTACATCTACAAAATCTTGCCGGATAGTAAATAATGACCGTCCCAATTGCTGAAGGAGTTCTCCCTGCCTGGGATGAGTTATGGTGTCACCCTGCTGCCACTGCAGCTGGGGGAAGGAGGGAAGAGCCATCACTCTGGGCGGGGCAGGGGAGGGGTAAGGGGGATGTTTGATCATTTTTCCCAGAGGTGTCTCTGGTCTGGAAGTGTTTGTTCAAGGACACCAGCCCTGAGCCCAGTTGCTGGATTAGAATGAAGTCTGGAGCTGCCTCTGTTTTAGTATGCTCCAGAGGCGGGTTTGAAGCTACTTCCAAAATGTGAATTTTGCTAAAGGCTTTTCCTTAGCGTCCTCTAGGGAGATGGCAGCTCAAACAAAAAGCAAATACAAGTTACTTCTCAAACTGCAAACTGTGTGTCTCCATGTAATGAGAAGGATGGCAGGGAAGGAAGAGAACTGGTTTTCTCTTTGCAGATCTTAAGGCACTATATAAAAGTACTATTATTACTACTTATCATCATCATTATGATTATTCTTTCACCTGAAAGCCCCTGAAGTCCTGAGTAATGGTATTTTTACAGCAGAGGCAGCGGCAAATACCTGGGCACACAACAGATGAAAAATACAGCGAAATACATCCTATTTTCTCTCCTTATTTTATTTTGTGTACAAAGCAGGCAGGAACAGGACCACAATTAAGAAAACAAATGAGCAGAGAAACAGGAATCAAACAAACAAGGCTGTTTGGCAGCCTGATGCTGTCGAAGAGAGGCCTAACTTTCCTGAATTTGTGAAGAAGTTTATGGAGGTTGAGTTGAGCATGGTTGTGAGAGGTGGTGTGCAGCAGAGGGAAAAACAGGGAATTTGGAGTCAAAGGATCTGGGTTCAAATTCTGCCCCCCCCCCCCCATGCCAATGTGATCTTGGGTCAGTCATTTTACTTTTCTGGGCTTCAGTTTCCTCATCTGTAAAATGGGGTGGAGGTAGACTGGATGACCATTAAAGATTGCTTTCAGCTCTAGATCTATGGTCATTTCCTCAGGATATGTTCCAGGATCCTTTCCTGTCTTATTCTAAATGGGCTCAAGTATTTTTTTCCCCATTTAATAGTATTTTATTTTTTTCCCAATTACATGTAAAATAGTTTTCAGCATTCACTTTTGTAAGATTTTGAGTTCCAAATTTTTTTTCACTCTCCCCTCCCCAAGATGGCATGCAATCTGATATAGGTTATATATGTACAATCATATTAAACATATTTCCACATTAGTCATGTTGTGAAAGAAGAATCAGAGCGAAAGGGAAAAACCACAAGAAGGAAAAAACAAACAAAAAAGAAAACAGTATTCTTTAATCTGCATTTAGACTCCATAGTTATTTCTTTGGATGTGGATAGCATTTTCCATCATGAGTCTTTTGGAGTTGTCTCAGATCATTGTATTGCTGAAAAGAGCTAAGTCTATCAAAGTTAATCATTGCACAATGTTGCCGTTGCTGTGTGCAATGTTCTCTTGGTTCTGCTTACTTCACTTTGCATCAGTTCATGTAAGTCTTTCCAGGTTTTTCTGAAATTTGCTTGCTCAATATTTTTTATAGCACAATAGTATTCCTTTACGTTCATATACCACAGCTTGTTCAGTCATTCTCCAATTGATGGGCGTCCACCTCAATTTTCAATTCTTTGCCGCCACAAAAAGCTGCTATAAATATTTTTGTACAGGTAGGTCCTTTTCCCTTTTTTATGATCTCTTTGGGCTATAGAGGATCATTAAGCTGGTATTGTTAGATCAAAGAATATCAACAGTTTTATAGCCGTTTGGGCATAGTTCCAAATTGATCTCTGGAATGGTTGGATCAGTTCACAACTATACCAACATGTATTAGTGTTCCAATTTTCCTACATCCTCTCCAACATTTATCATTTTCCTTTTTTTGTCATATTATGGGCTCAGGTATTTCTTGACCTAAATAGTTTCCTGATTTTGTGGCCTAATCTGAAAGTACATCTCTAGTCACTTTGTTCTTTTGCTTTTGAAGGCTCAATATTCCCGAACGTTATTTTTATTGAGCAGTTACTCTGTAAAAGAGACTGTGCTGAGCACTGGGGATACAAATATGTGACACAGGACCTGCTCTCAAGGAGCTTAAAATATAATGGGAAAGCTAACACCAATAACTGATCCAAGGGAGAGTAGGATAAGTACAATAATATCAGCAACAGTAACTTCTATTTATTTAGTACTTTCAGGTTTACAAAGCTCTTTACCTTGCTCACCACTTTTGTGCCCAAAGGAAAGGTCTAAGGCAGAATGCTGTGAAGACTGAGAAGGGAGAACTCGTTTTCAGCTGGGGAACCTGAGTTGATACTTGTAAAAAAGGGAATGAATGAACAAATGAATGAAAGAAAAAGCATTTGTTAGGGGATTACTATGTTAAGCACTCTGCCAAATGCTGGGTCATACAAACCAAAAAAAAGATACTTTCTACCATCAAGGAACTTAAATTCTAAAAGAAGAAAACCACATATAAAGAGGAAGGAGATTGGTAGCCTAGGGAGGGTGTTCTGGTCTGGAAAGTTGGTGGGATGGCCAGTAGAACCATAGAGAAATTGATTGACTCGTCTTATCCAAAATGGTAGTTTTGATTTGATTACTGTTGATTAGTGTTCGCAGTAATGGAATGCCAAGAAGAACTCCATTCTAGGCATGGGGGACAGCTTGGGCAATCGTGGAGATATGAGTCCTGAGTGTGAATGGAGAAATAAAGGGCAGTCCAGATGTATTCAGATGAATTTGTGTTTTTTGTAAGTTGATTATTTTGTAGTGTTTTCATTTTAACTGTTTTCAGATAAAGTGCACCACCATTTAGTAGAATCATACAGAAGAAAAGAAAAAGGAGGTTTGTACATTCCATTGCAAATCTCTAATATATACAGCTTTCTTTTCTTTTTAAAATATATACTGAATTATATATGAATTAGCTTTCAAAGCTGTCCTGCTTGTCTGCAATTCCTTCTAGCCTTCCTTCTATTTTTTTTCTTTACATTAAGCTCCTACTGTGTTTTGGGTACTGGGATACTTTACAAATATCTCATCTATTTAGTTCCTACCTGCCTTTTCCATTATGCCCTAGGAGCAAGATCACATCAGCCCTAAAACTTATACCTCATCAGAATCCTCTGCCTATTCTTCTTCCCCTCCCTGCAACTAGTGAAGTGTCTCCCCAAACTTCCATTTGGATGGCTGGTGCCCAGGCCAGCCATTTTTTCATTTCCCACTGATTACACTCCTTTGGACTTGCCCCCATGAAAGGTACTTTTCTCCCCCCATTTCAGCTTTTTTTGGTGTATTATCTTCCCTTATTAGATTGTAAGCTTCTTGAGAGCAGCAACTCTCTTTCCGTTTGGTATTTATATCCCCAGTGCTTAGTATAGTGCCTGGTACACAGTAGGTACTTAATAAATGTTTACTGATGCAACATTAATGCATCATCGGTGGAGTTGTAAATTGATCCTACTATTCTGGAGAGTAATTTGGAACTATGCCCAAGGGGCTATATACAACTGTGCATATCTTTTGACACAGCAATCCGATGACTAGGTCTGTATCCTAAAGATCATAAAAATGGGAAAAGGACCCACATGTACAAAAATATTTATAGCAGCTCTTTTTGTGGTGGCAAAGAATTAGAAATTGAGAAAATGCCCATCATTTGGGGAACATCTGAACAAGCTGTGCTGCTGTAGGAATGTAATGAAATACTTTTGTTCCATAAGAAATGATGAGCAGGCAGACTTCAAAAAAACCTGGAAAGACCTACACAAACGGATGCTGAGTGAAGTGAGGAGAGCAGAGAACATTGTACACAGCGACATCGTGTGATGCCCAACTTTGATAGATTTAGCTCTTCTCAGCAACGCAAGGACCTAAAACAATTCCAAAGGCTCATAATGGAAAATGCCGTCCACATCCAGAGAAAGAACTTTGGAATCTGAATGCAGATCGAAGCATGTTATTTTCTCTCTCTGTCTTTTTTTTTGTTTCTTCTTTCTTGTGGTTTCCCCCTTTGGTTCTAATTGTTCTTTACAACATGACTAATGTAGAAATATGTTTAATATGATTGTACATGTATAGCCTATATCAGATTGCATGCCATCTTGGGGATGGGGGAGGGAAGAGAAGGGGAGAAAATGTAAAACTCAAAATCTTATAAAAGTGAATGTCAAAAACTAAAAGTAAATACATATTTAAAAAATGTTTATTGACTGGCAGTAAAAAAAAATGCTTCAGTGACCCTCTTTTTCCTTCTTTCTTTGGTAACCCTAGCCCTATTCCCCCTCTTTCCTCAATTGAAAAGAAATAGAGGAAGAAAAACCTTTGAGACAGATATGCATAGTCAAGCAAAATAAAATTCTACATTGGCCATATCTGAAAATGTATCTCTTAATCTGCTCCATGACCCTATCACCTTTCTGTCAGGAAGTGGGTAACACTTCCTTATTGGTTCTCTGGAATAGTGATTAGTCTTTGCATGAATCAGATTTCTTGCTCTTCCTTAACTTTAAGCACAGTTGATTATATGCCTGCCTTGAGTCCTTAGGACTGGTAAACAGGGAGATGGAGCACCATCGGAATGTGGTTGGAGCTGCCTGGAAGAAGGGAAAAGCATATGATTGCCAAGTATTTCAGGCAGACTTGGAATATTTTATTTCATGGTAGACACTGGAGCATCCATCAAGTCATAGACAACATTCGAGACACTACACTCGACCAGACAAAGCTGACGTTTCTCAGCCACTTCAGGATGTTCATTTATTTGGCATTATCCGTGTTGATGAAAGTTGATGAAGCTCATGGAAATCCAGAGACTTCCCAAACCTCATAATAGCTATTGCAACCCTTTGATTAAATCTGCTAGAAAGGAGCCAAAAATGGAATAGACTTCCAATTTAGTCAACAGACACTGGCTAAGAGTTCCCTCTATTCAGAAGCCTGTACCGGATTCTATGAAATGCCGTAAAGGAAGGAAACAAACAAAGTCTTTGTTACCAGTCTGATGGGGATGATGTCTCTACTCTTGGGGAGTTTTTAATCTTATGGAAGACACAGGCTTCCATGTGAAATGGACTCACACACTCATACGATACAGCTCTGTAGGCATGTGCAAAAGAATTCCAGATGCTAGAGTTTTAAAACTCCTTGAGGTCAGAAACTGAGCTTTATCTCGACTTCTTTTCTCCTCTGGTGATCGGCCTAGTGCTTTACATCTTTTATTTGATTGTGTCCAGTTCTTTGTAACCCCACTTGAGGTTTCCTTGACAAAAATACTGGAAGGATTTACCATTTTCTTTTTCCAGCCCATTGTACGGATGAGGATCTGAGGCAAACAAGAGTTAAATGACTTGCCCAAGCTCCCACAGCTAGTAAGTGTCTGAGGCCAGATTTGAACTCAGGTCTTCCTGGCTCTGGGCCCAGCACTCTGTCCACTGTGCCACCTACCTGCCCGATGCTTTGCAGTGTTTAATAAATACTAATTGTGGATGTATATCTGGAAGGGATAAAAGTAGTCTTAAGAAGAAAGAAAGGGAAGAAATATGTGAGAGCAAGGATCTTTCAGCACAGAGTTAAGCACATAGAGATACATGATATATATTTGTTAAGGTGAATTGATAATATACCAATTGGAGGTTCAGAGTCCAAATTGGTTTTCCCATTGCAAAAAATTTCTTGGAGTTGTAATTATACCTCTGCTTTCTGGGAGGCCATTGATACCATGGGATGCTTTGCAGATTGGCCATCCTGGAAGGCTGCTCCAGGATCTCTGGCTATTCATTTTCACATGGAGCAAGTGGACTGGAGCTAGATGGAAATTCTGAGAGCACCTCTGGTCTGTGAAACAAAATGGCCCTTGAGGCTGAACAGAGACATGAGAAATCAGGGATCTCTGCTGACCCCAGAGGCGAATGGAGGACCAGATGGCAAGTGCAGCGAGTGTGGAGGCAAGAGGTTGGGGTGGGGAGGGAATGAAGAGTATGTTGGTTCTGTGGAGACAGAGATTCAAGCTAGAAGGATGTAGCCACGTGGAGTTGAGGGATTGAGATGTGACCCAAGCAGGAGGAAGCAGAGGTCAAGGAAATTCTCAGAAAAAAAGATCAGGGATAAATGGACATTTCTGGGGCAACCGTCGTAAGTTTCTCTCTATTCACAAAAGTCTAACTGAGGATTAAACTAGTGTTCCCAGGCTATCAGACTTCTTCCCATCAGGGTGTTTCTCTCCTTCTTGACCTTAAACGACAGGTGCAAACCTTGAATGGATCCATTTCTAGCCTAACCCCACCCAAGTTGGTGCTATCTTTAGAAGAACATATAGAATAAGGAAGTCTTGTTGGACAACAATCTTCTGGAATGGCCCAGCCCCAATGGCCCTGGAACAATTTATTTTTGGTTTCTCGTTCCTGGCAGGTGTTTGTTTACTCTTACTTTCCAGTACCTTGAACTAATAATTTGTTTCAAACTCATTGGACCTGCTGGTCCCTGTCCTCATTCTGTGGCTCTGATAGCCTGCCTATGAACGTTTGCAAAGGTCTATAACTTTGATCTTGGAGTTTTGAGGTCTGATTTTTCGATGGACTGGAGGAATCTGTAGAGGCTTAAGATATAATCAGGAACAGGGAGGAGCTGAGTGTTAGAGAAGAGTTCTTAGTCTCTGGAGAGGTAGAAAGGAGGGGATAGGAAGATTTGAAAAGGCCCATGCAGACACCACTGTTTCTCCACTGATTTCTCAACTGATGGGCACCTCTTCATTCAGCTAGGTGGCTCAGTGCATAGAGTGCTGGGGCTGGAAGCAGGAAGACCAGAGTTTAAATTCAGTCTCAAACACTTACCAGTTGTGTGGTCCTGGACAAGTCTCTTCACCTCTGCCTCAGTTTCCTCAACTGTAATACAGGAATAATAATAGCACCTACCTTACAAGGGCTGTTGTGAGAATCAAACAAAATGGTATTTGTAAAGCACTTAGCTTGATGCCTGGCACACAGTAGGTGCTTAATAAATACATGTCCCCCACCCCTCATTCCTCCCCCATGGTGTGTACCATCTGATAGAGAGGTAATAAACTCAAGATGCAAAATGAAGCATACATTTTAAAATCTAGACAATAGGGGAACTTGCTTTGATTGATTATCCATATTTGTTACAGGGGTTTGGTTTTGTTTCAGCTTGGGAAAAGGCTAGATAAAAGGGAAGATAAAAGGGAGAAGGAGATAAAAGACATGCTTATTATTTGAAAAAGTAAAATTAAAACAAAAAGAATATAGAAAGCTGAGAAATTATGGAGAGAAACCTGATGGCAAAATACTTGGGCAGTTAATTTGAATGTGACCTTATGTAGAAAGAAAGAAATCCAGGACCTCAAGGGACACTGTGAAATGCATTGCTTTACTTGTGTGGGAGATGTTTCCAAGTTGTTCTTACCATCACTAGGCACTTTACCCACGCTGTTGTAGAATTATGGTAACTAATCTAGAGAACACCAGTAATCTTACTATTGTTAAAGCTGTTCCTTAAATAGCCATCCGTCATTATGAGCCCCCATAGACGTGGAATCATTGTGTGCTAGTGTCTGTGCCCTTCTCACAACTCTGTCCTCACAATGCTTTCTTTTCTTGTTACTGGTATCATTGTGACTTGGGTATTTTCTGATTCTGCATTCTTTCTACCTTGCCCAAACTTTCTGAGTCCCAGGGTGAGGGGAGTGTAGAGCTGGGAGTAGGGTGGGATATGGGGGCTGAGTGTTAAAGGGCAGTCCAGTTGTTACCAGAGGGTAGGAGATGATGGACACGTGCCTGGCCCAGTGCCAGCATGCTCAATAGATTCCCTGGATGGGGACTCTGTGCCCTTTTTAGTAATTTCCGTCTTTAATTTTCCAGTTTTTTATGGACAGGGAGTAAATCAGGGTCCTGAGCCTACTGCTTCACGTAAAGGATTAATACACTGGGAATTTATGGGGGAAGTAGCTGACGAAGAAAATGGAAAAGGAGAATAAATTGAGGTTCTTTATATGAGGGCTGGGGAGGGGGGATGGCTGGTTCTCAGAATGAATTTTGGCTTGTAGGGTCTGGACTGGGGATACAGACACCCACAGAGATTTTAGTTATTTGGAAGGGAATCATCCCCCCTGTCCTCTTCCTTAGAGCCCAGGCTGGAGTTAGCTAAGCCAAGCAAGTTACTGTGATAATGTTTCCTATTTCCTGATAAATTAGACCTTTAAAATATGAATCGTAGGAATGAGAATGGAAATTGAGTGCAGCAACGTCTCTCCCACCCACGTTGCCAAGATTGCTGGGGCAGAGAATAGGTCTCTCTGCAGATAGGAGATACTTTTAGCCTTAGTTTGGGTTGGGGTCCCTCCTCTAATCATCACAATTTTTGGTGGTCTGACTCACCGCCTGAAGAATCTTAATCCTACCAGCAGCATCCATCTGGCTCTGACCAGGGAGTCCAGGATGCATGCTGATAAAAACAGATTTGTCTCCACCTTATATAAAACAAAAGCTGCAAATTGTGATTTTTTTTTCTCCTGTCATCTAGGACTTCATCTACTGGACAAGGAAGAAAAGGACAGGGAACAGAGATAGAGATAGGCAGAGAGAGAATTATTAATAATTAGGCTATAATATTGCTTCCCAAAAGCCCCATAAAATAGTCACAGATGATAGTATGAGCAGAAAAATTCTGCTTGCAGAGGAGTAGAAGGAGTTGTGAAGGAGGGGGAACTGAGCTCAACTCACCACTGAAGTTTATGGCACAGGAGACAGTTGGAGTCAGACACAAAAAAATGGGTTCAGGCAAGGCAACCCCCCCCCCCATATTCCTCTCAAGCCATTGGTCTTATTCTGTTTTGAAACTATTTTATTGTGTTTTAGGGGGAAGAACTGGAGTCTGAGTTTGAATTTGAAATAAAAGCTGGGGGCAAAATTGAATTCTTATTTTGCCCGCTCTTACCCTCCCCTCCACGTATATTCTCAATCAGTCAGTTAACCAGGTGCCCTGAAGCAAACTACAATTGTTCCCTTTTGAATCCAGAGTCTTTGTTCCAGTGTTGAGGGAAGTTGAAGTCAATCACGAGCTGACTGTCTTCCACTGAGACTCCACAGCAAACTGGGCAGTGCTGTTTATTCTATCAGTAGTTCAATGCAACTAGTATTTATTAAGGGCTATGTGCCAGGCACTGTGCTCATCACTGGGGAAATACAGACAGAAATGAAAACCTTTACCTGCCTTTGAGAAGTCTACTTTCTATTGGGGGAAAAAGACATACATATACAGGTATATGGTACAAAGTAATTTTAGTGAGAGGTGGAGAGTTGGGGACTGACAACCCTAGGGATCAGGAGTGGCTTCCAGTAGGATGTGGCATATGAGCCCCTGAGCTTTGAAGGGAGCTAGATGCAGAGGTAGAGTATTCCAGGTATGGTGGAGATGGAATGTCATGGGGGCTAGTTGGGCTATTGTGAAATCCAGTTGGACAGATGAGTAGGAGCCATGTTGAGGAGAGCTTTACATGTCAGGTTGGGAGAATTAGCATTTTATACTTGAAGCAATAGAAAGCTGTTGAAGATTTTTCAATAGAGAGGTGAAATGGCCAGATCTGATTTTTAGCAATATCAGTTGAGCAACTTTGTGAAGAATGAATTGGAGATAGACATTAGAGTAGAGGGTTCTTAACCTGGGGTACATGAAATAAAAAATTTATTTTGAAAACTGATTGGTTTACTTTGTAATCATCTGTATTTTATTTTATGCATTTGATAATATTACTCTGAGAAGGTCTCACCAGACTGCCAAAGCTGTCCATAATACAAAAAACGTTAAGGGCTCCTGCCCTGGAGGCAGGGAGACCAATTTAGGAGGCTGTTGCCTTAGTCTATCCTCAACTAGAGTGGTGGAAGTCTAAGTGGAAAGGAAGAGATGGAGAGGAGTGAGGGAAATGTTTCAGGGGCCATCTCCTGGGCACTCGTGGAGCTACATATAGAGGCCTCCTCCCAAAGAGCTGCCTGCGCTGACTGAGGGACCATGTAATTCCTAAGATAGCCACTTTCCCCAAAGTCTGTCTCTCAGGGTCACTGTTTGGTTACCTATGCTGTGAAAGTGAAAGAAACATAAAGCAGAAGAGGCAACTGGGACCCCAAGATCCAGATTTAGGATTACCCAGGTAGGATATGTGCCTACTCTTATGTCCCAAGCAGTGGCCATGGGTTCTGGGGTCGAGAGAGAAGGAGATGGCCCTCTTTTCCCTATAGGAAGTCCCAGAGGGAGAATTCCACCCCAAAGAGATGTCTTGGCATGGGGGGAATGCAGTGGTAGAGGACAAGGTGGGAGTAGGATTCCAGGGTCTCAGACCTTCCATGGACAGGGGCCAGTTTGCTCTGAGGAGGGGTAAATGCTTCTAGAAACCAGCTGCTACCCACAGAGAGAGGATGCTTCAAGATCTGGGTGCTCTGAGAACAGAGGCAGGGTCACTCTGTTCTTTAATAAATTTTGTTTCTGTTGGGGAGGGTGTACCCTAAAAGATCCCCCAAGAGTTCCAGCGACAGGGGCTTCTTCAGGGAGAGGGAATCCCTCCTCCTTTTTTAAATCACTGTTGTTGTCTGAGGAGACAGGAGACTTCAGGCCCTGGGAACCCTATTCTGAGGATGAGGCACTTGCTGGTCTGAGAAAGAAAGAGGCCCTTTGGTTCACCAAGCACTGCTGAAGGAGGCTGTAGGATCCAAGGAACTGCCCACTACTGGTCTCCTAGGGAAAGAGGGCCACCCAGCCCCACTCCCAAAATACACCTCTTTCACCAGCTTGTTAACGGATTCCTTTGCTGTCTTCTTGGCCCATCTTTCCCACCAGCCCTGGGAGGTTATAAAGTTAATGGGGAATAAGATCTTCCCCGCCCATCAATAGGCCTCATGTGGAGCCCATTAAGGGAAGCTTGCTTGCTTGTAGGAAGGCTTGCATACTTTTTGCTAATTTCTAATTAGGCATTGAGTCAGGAGGGTTGTGATGCTTTCTGGCTCTGAGCCTATTAGCTGAAAGAGTGTACATTCTGAGAGGCGAGCTTTTGCTTTGGGGGCTCACTTATGAGAAGGATCTTGTGATTCCCTGGTCAAGACTTTGAGTGACCATATGTTCAGACGCCCCCTGACTGCTCAGAGGTAAAGGCTCACTCAATTCAGTGGATGTAAAGCATATAGCAGTATTGCTTTGATTCAGGCAGTAGAGACCTGTCTCTTAGTCTTTATTTCTCTGTTCTGTATTTTCTCTGTTTGTATTTTATGTAATTAAATAAGATTGTTGACCCCTTTAAAGTTGCTTTCCTTAGTAAAGCAGATCTAAGAACCCGCTCTAGCAGCCATTTTAGGTATGCCAGTGTGGTTGTCCTTACAGAGGTCACAGCTGATGAATGACCATGCCATGTAAGGCTCAGGCACCACAGTCTGGATCACTGAGGAGAAAGAGCAGCGTCTCTCTCCAGGATGCCTCTTTCCATTTTAGTTCCTGGGAAAAGCCCCTTTTTTTTTTGCCCTGACCTGGTTGTGACTCTGAGCCCCGTCAGCTCTCTCTTATTAATCAACAAGCATTCACAAAGTACCTACTGTGTGCCAAGAAACAGTGACATGAATGATTCACAACAGTAGATAATTGAACACTCATTTCTTGGCTTTGAGATGGCTCTGGTGATGATTTTCAGGGGAAGGGGCAGTGTTTTAAATAGTTGCTGCTCCCCGAACACACTCCAGCTGGGCCGTGGGGGCTTGGGCAGGGTGGGGTGGGGAGGGGAAGGAAAACTGGTCCAGAGTGAAGTGCTTGCCACAGATGCAAGATTGAGAGTGGACTCTTGGCAGCGTTGAGGGGCCCTCAGTACAGGAGCCAAGGGACCCATTAGTGGTGGGCAGCAGTGAGCTCTGTTCTTATTCAGCTCCTCTGACCTGGGCTTTCCTGCAGTCCTCTTCCAAGATGGGTTTGGCTCTCATTTGGGGTCTGTGAGTGAAAACAAAGAAGCCCAATCTCTCCTTTAAACCTCATTGCATGTCTACCTTGCAAGTGGCTGTGAGCTACATTGGGGAATCAGACAGGTTGGGTCTGGCCACCCAGGTGGGCTGTGGAGTTTTTCTGGAGATGCAGTTTACTTCTTCCTTTCCCCAGAATGTCTGAGATAGTTGAGAAACTGTTCAGTGAGCATCTACTGTGTGCAGGGCCCCATACTCAGTCCCATGAGGACAGAGGGAGAGACACAAAAGAGAGATGCTATTGTGTGGTGGCTGTAGCTCTGGATTGGCATGACCTGGTTTTGGATCCTGTGTTATCCCTGTGTTATCATGGACAGGTCACTTCTCTGGGCCTCAGTTTCTTTCTTCATAAAGTGGGATTAGATGACATTTAACCTCTAAATCCTGAGATCTTTAAAGAGAAGATAAAATTTCCTACCTTTAGGGAAAGGACCAATTTTAAGACAACTCCCCACAATTGAATGATTTGAGAAGTTTTCCAGCCTCCAGCTATCATTTCTGCTGTCTGATAGCAGTTCCTTCCTTTGAGTTAAACTTTACCCTAGTCCCATGCCCTCCCAAAATCCAGCTAGTCCTTGGGGAACAGCTCCATGAATGGAATCACTCACCTCTCGGTGTGAATAAGTCAACGCAGTTTTAGCTATTAAAGCAGAAAGCTGCATTAAGGTGTTTGGGACATAGTGTATGGCTCATTAAGGTCTGCAGAGCACCTTGCATGTATTACCTCATCAGATCCTCACAACTCTGGGAGGAAGGTGCTCCCCTCCCAATCAGACACATCTTGAAGCCAAAAAGAAATGGGTGTTCAGTTATCTTCTGTTGTCACCCCCATTTTCGAGATGAGGACAGTGAGGCTGAAAGAGATTGTGTCCTGCTCAAGGTTAAACAACTAAGAAGGGTCTGAGGCAGGGTTTGATTTCAGGTCTTCCCAGCTCCAAATCCACTGAACCATTCAGCTTCCTCAGGTGTGTTTGATGGGAGGGAAGAGATCTAGACATTTGGTGGGGGTTGGGGAAGGGAGAGACCTAGGGGTAGAGGGCTCAAGATAGAGGTCATCTACTTCCCCTTTTTCTGAGGGGCTGGACCTGCTCAGGAAAGCTTGTAGAGACCATCTGGTTAATGCCAGCCTTCTTGGGGGCAGTGTGGGGGAGCAGATGGCGAGGGGTGGAGAGAATCAGGGGCCTGAATAATTGGCCCACTGGTTTCTCAACCTTTGCTCAGGATGAGACTACCTTCTAAGAGTCTTTCTCCAGCAGGAGCTTTTGCAAAGGTTACTGTGGGCCCGTGTGTGAGTTTTCCCATTCATTGTACTGTATGCCCCCAGGAAACCCACTCTGATAATAATTTTCCAAAGGGAGGAAAAGGAGCCTTGGCAAGTGGGGAAAACAATCTTTTGACTTAACTGGCTGCCCCTTGCCACCTGTCTTAGCATAGCCTGCAGCTCTCCTTGGCTGGAGTAAGGAAGTCAGCCAGCCAGCTGAAGATGGAGAAGCTAGGGGTATGTGATGAGAAAGGAGAAGGAGAGAGGAAGGGGTGGGGGGAGAGAGAGAAGGGAGGGGGAGAGAGAAAAGCAAAGAGAGAATGAATATGAGAATTATCCAGATTTGCCAGGTCCCCTCCTGCTGAAGGATGGTAATTTAGGGAACATTTTAATTATCCAAACTGAGGAATAGAACCAGTGTTTGGGAGAAGGGTGGACACACCACACTGAGCGCAGGACTGGCCTCCTCCCAGAAACCCATAAAAGCACTGTTGCTACCAAGCAGCCTCTGTCAATCATCCCGCTTCTGGGGAGAGATTTGCTTTTTATTGCAGCTCTTAAGTAAAATGATGTGTGGACAGTGGGCAACAGCACCATGCGGGCTTCTCTCTGCTGGGCAGGACTAGTTCTTTACTTACCTGCCATGACGGGAAATTGCTTCTGGGCATTGACTTCTAATGAACACTTTGCAGTAGTTTCCTCACACAAGGGTGTGCCTGGCTGGGGCTGCTTACCTCAGCTCCTACAGGCAGATGGTGGGGTAGGAATGCAGCCTGGTTGGCCTCTTCTACCTCTGCCCCTTGACCCTCTCCCAGTCCTGACCCTCTCTCCGTCCCCTTTCCTGCCCCTCTTCCTTTCTCCTAGTCCAAGGGGCCTACAGAGATGCCAAACAACTTTACTAGGCATTTCCAGCCAGATTCTCCCAACTTTCCTCTGGGTATAAACAGTAAACATCCTTCTCCTAGTGGGTAGGACATAGAGTGGTACACTGTGGAGATAGGGTGGTACAGTGGGAAGAACCCCGGACTTGGAGTTAGAAGATTCAAATCCTGCCTTTGCCACTTGCTCCCTTGGACGAGTAACTTGACCACTCTGGGCCTTAGTTTCCTCATGTGTAAAATAAGGTAGTTGCATTAGATTAACTTTAGAGTCCATCTAGCTTTAAATCTGTAATCCTATGGCCTGGTTGAAATTCAACAAAGCATCAGAACATTGCACATGGGAATCATGGTTAACTGGAGAGAGCTAGGAATTGGGAGTCAGGACTAGAGTTCAAATCCCAGCTCTTCTTGCTTACTATCTGTAATCTTGGGAAAGTCTCTTGTCTTCTCTGGGCCTCAGTTTCCACTTCTGTAAAACTAAGGGATTGGACTAGATGACTTCCATGTAGTCCTTCCCAGCTCTAAATCACAAACCCTACAACCCATTAACAATATCATTGTTGAGTCCAGCGTGGTAGAGAGCAGTAACAGGTCTCTAGGAAGGTTCTTGTCAACCTTTCTTGTCTTGGTCGTGGGCCTTTGGGAGGGGGTTTGACCTTCCAGGGACTGACTTGGCCTATTATTAAGATTTCTGGGACTTTGAAAGACTGAGGAGTGCAGAATTAATATATGTCTATATGATACGCTATGAAGTACTTTATGGGTAAGGACTATTTAGTTTTTGTCTCTATTCTCAGGATGGGCATGTGTCTTCTATGGTGGCTCAAGAGCTTGGAGCCAGGAAGACGTGGTTTCAGAGTCCTGTCTCTGACACAACTGGCTGTATGATCCTGGGAAAATCACTTCACTTCTCTGTGAATTTCAGAGATGTTGTCAGCTTCCCTTGATAGAGTTTGCTCATCCAGGAGAACCTTATATCAATGAAATGACAAGTTCAATCCCCGTCCCTATCCTTGATATGTAGGGATGGTGCATTGGACACAGATGAGTCTTTAATAATAATATTGGCTAGCAGTTATATAATGCTTTAAAGTTGGCAAAATGGTATATATGTATATATAAATGGATGTATATATTAACATTTTTAATGTAATTATAATAAAAAGATAATACATGCATATATGTGAGTACATATACATGTATATATGTGGACATGTATAGATATATATATTTTTTCCTCTTTCTCTCATTTGAGCCTTCCGAGTGGTCAGTTCTTGGTGTTCCTGTTGATATAATTTCATTTTAATATTAATTTGCACTTATAGCACTTTAAGTCTACAAAATGCTTTCCCTACAACGACTCTCAGAGGCAGTCAGTGCAAATATTTTATTTTGAATTTACAGGTAGATGATATTATTATCATCGTATTACAGATAAGTTAACTGAATCTAAAGGATTTGCCTTGGGGTCACACAACTAGTAAGAGTCAGGTCTTCCTGACTCCAGGTCCTACACTCTATTCATAATACTACTTCTAGTTTGTTATTGGAGACAGCTGCTTCTTAATTCATAGATATTTGAATTAAGTGAATGTTTCCCACCCCCACCCCCCCATCCCCTGGAGATCAGGCTATTGGATAGTGTTCAGAGTCTCTACTCCAACTTTGCTCATTCCTTCCCTACAAATAGACAACAGTACAGGTTTTCTTCTAGATTTTTCCTTGGTTACCCTTTTTGCCTTCAGAAAGAGTCATAGGATCATAGACTTTAGCATTAGGAAGGATGATAGAAAATGAATTAACCCTCCCTCCCATTCTACAGGCAAGAGAACTGAGGACCACGAGGTCAAGTGATTTGTCCAAAGTCACACAGTCTTCCCCACCCCCACACACACCCCAAGATAACATAACCAGTGAAAAGCTACCAGAGGAGAATTATCAGAGTGGTATCTGCCTCCTCTCTTCCAGGACTGTTGTGCGGTGAACAGAACAGCAGCTGTGCTAGTTTCTGGCTTCCATGTACCACCTTCCAATAGACTAGACATCTTTTTCCTGTTGTACAAGCCAGAGATGCGTGATGCCTTAAGGTTTTAGATTGGCCCTGGGTGGTAGATGGAGGTGGGTGGGCTGGGAGACTAAAGTAGTCCAGGCAGGTTGTGGTAGGGACCCGAGGAGAATGTGGCATCTGGCTCTGAGCTCCGAGGGAGAGGCTTGGGCATGTAGCACTTTTATTTTTTGGTGGGGGTGGGGTGGAGAGGAAAGAAAGAAAGTTCTGCTTGTCCTAAAGGCCCTCTAATGGAACTACAAGAGCAGAAACTGAGGTAACTGGTAGATTCTTTTATGTTTTAGTAATTATTCTGTCACCCACCTAAAATAATTTCATCTTGAAGTTTTGTTGGTATTGAAAACGGCTGCCGAGTAAGTGAAAGCAGCTTTAATTGGGATTCATAAATCCACTTTTTAACAAGCACAATTAGGAATACTTATTATAGACCAGCTTGAAGACACCAGGAAGGCGCATTTAGCATGGGCAGCTTTTATGTGGCTTTATTTCATAGGGTTGGAGACAGTGTGATGCTGGAATCCAAATTAGGCGATAAGGAGTAAGTCTTCTGTTTAAAAGCTAAATTTTACCCGAGCGGTCAGTTCTTGGTGTTCCTGTTGATATAATTTCATTTTAATATTAACTTATACTTATAGCACTTTAAGGTTTACAAAATGCTTTCCCCACAACAAGTCTCAGAGGGAGGTAACTGCGAGTATTTGATTGTGAATTTACAGATGAGTAAAATGAGGCTCAGAGAAATTAAATGGCTTGTCTAAGATCACATAAGTATCAAAACCCTCGTTCAATCCATGTCTCTTGACTTCAAGTCCAGTATTCTTATGAGGTCTTTTATTGAAAGTAAGTAAATACAGTTATCCATTCCACATTGTGGGGATTAGGGGCACAGAGCCCTCACAATCTGGAAAATCCATGTAAAATATTTTGGCCCTCCCTTCATACCAGAGAAGTCTGAATTCTTTCTTTTTCTTTTATGAGGTGTTTATAGTACCTTATTATAAAATTTGAGCTAAGTATTTGGTCATAGGCTCTGTGTCATCTGCTGGCCATCATGTGTCATCTGGGGCTTCCACAAAACTGTCAGAATTCCCATTTAATTTCTTATGCTGACCAGAGATATATCGAAATCTGTGATGAGGAAAGATAAAATGGGGAAGGAATAACTGTATCGTAGTATTTCCTGGAGGGATATTCACTTAATTCAAATATTTATGAATTTAGAAGCAGCTGTCTTTAATAACAGATTAGAAGTGTTATTGTGGCAGGATTGTTAGACCTGGAGTCAGGAAGATATGAGTACAAATCCTTTCTCAGACTCTCACTAGCTGTGTGACCCTGGGGCAAGTTCTCTAGGCCAAGTTACCTCATCTGTAGTGGATGATTCCCAGAGAACATACAGAATATAGGCATAAGGGTGGCTCATGGGGGAAGGAACATGAATCTGTCAACTGCTTGAATGCTTACTATGTGCTAGTGGCTATGTGGAGGGCACAGCTGTACTAATAAAAACAATAATAACACACTTACATATCTTTTAATTCAATTCAGTAAGCATTGGTTAATTGTCTGCCATATGCAAAGCAGTGTTTTATACAGGTCATTTCTCAAGATAAGACAGTGGGCTAGATTCTTTGAGTATTATTGTCATTTTACAAATAAGGGAAACTGAGGTTGAGAAGTGAAGTGATTTGCCCTCACAAGGCTATTAATTAGATAGTGAAAGGCAAACTCAGGTCTTCCAAGAACCACTCTGGGCCAGTGTTCATGTTGCTGCCCAAGACCATGTATGTGCCATGGTGCTGACCTCTAGGGATCTCTATGCTAGCAGGTAAAAGAAAACTAATGGATGGGAAACAATCAAAGACATGAAATTCTACATAAACCGTAGACTATTAACCATGAGTGTTTAAGAAATTCAGAAAAGGGAAAGATAGATGTGAACTAGAGTAGTCAGGGAAAGCTTCGTGGAAAAGGTAGTTCTTCAGGGATGAGTTGGATTACATGAGTGGTAGAGCATAATGCCATCATGGCTCTTTGCAGTGACACCAATAGCTAGCATTCATATGGTGCTTTAAGGTTCCGAAGTACTTTCTATATGCTATCTCATTTGATCTTACAACAACCCTATGAGGTGGGTGCTCTTATTATCACCCCCCATTTTACAATTGAGATATTGATGTTGAACTCAGAAGACTTGCTACCTTTTCCCCAAGAAAGTGTCCAGAGGAGGAAAATCAACCCATTAGGAACCCTTTGTTCATTGCCTACTATGTGACAGGCACTACACTAAGTACTGGGGGTATGAATAGCAAAGTGAGATAGTCCCTGCTTCTTTTGGAGGAATACATCAGATATACAGATAAGCAAATACAGGGCACATTCAAGATAAATACAGAATGGTTTTGGTGTGGGGTTAGCAACTGGGGGGAATCAGGAAAGGCCTTTTGAAGGAGGTTGCAATTAAATTGAAGCTTAAAGGCAAGTAGGGTTTACAAGAGAGCTGAAGTGAGGATAGAGAGCATTCCAGATATAGGGTAGGGGTTGGTGTGTGTGTGTGTGTATGGAAAGTCTTGTCAAAAAAAGGTATAGTGGCGAAAGTTGAAACGTCATGAATAGGGAATGGCAGGTGCATCAGTTTGGGCAGAGTGTAGAGTACACAAAGAAGAAATAATGGGCAGTCAGCCTGAGAGAGAGGGAGACTAGAAGTAGACTGTGAAAGATGTGAAATGCCAAACACAAGAGTTTCTATTTTTAATGGTCAGCTACTGGGCAGGGTAATGACACGGTCAGATGTGTATCATGTTGGTTGCTCTGTGGAGAACTGATTGGAATGGAGAGAGAATGGATGTAGGGAGACCAGTGAAGAGCTTATTTTAATAGTCCACATGGCAATTGATAGGCGTTTGGATTAATGTGCTTGCGATATCCTAGAGAAGGAAATGTATGTGAGGGATGTGGAATTGACAAGACTTGGCAACTGGTTTAGTAGGTGGCATGAATGAGAATGAAGAGCTGAGGATGACTCCTAGCTTGCAAACCTAGAGGGTATAGGTCAATATGGGAAGAAGGGTGGTGCCCTGGACAGAAATTGGGAAATAAGAGCTGTGTGTTTGGGGGTGGGGAAGATAAGTTCATTTTTGGATATGTTGAGTTTGAGATAAGTATGTAACTTCTAGATAGAGATATCTAGACAGTAATTATTGATCTAAGACTGGAGTCCAGGAGAAAGAAAAGGGGTAGATGTATAAATTTGAGAATCATAAGCATAGAGATGGTAGTTAAATCCATGGGAGCTGATGAAATCACCAAGAGGATATAGAAAGTGAAGAGGAGTGGTCCTGGACAGAGCCTTGGGGTATACCTACGAACGGGAGGGGGACATGGATGATTGTGCAGTGAAGGAGAAAAAGAAGGATCTGTCATCCAGGTAAGAAGAGAATGATAACAGAACAGTGTCATAAAAATCCAGGGAGGAGAAAGTATCCAAAAGGAAGGAGTGGAGGTCAGTCAATCATTCAATCAGTAAGAATTTATTAAGCACCTACTATGTGCCAGGCATTCTGTCAGGCATTGGGGAGACAAATACAATAAAGGAAACAATCTCTGTTTGCAAGAAACTCTCATCTATAAGGGGAGACAGCAAAGACTTCCCAGTATATATTCTGTAAGTACATACAAAGTGAAGAAAAGGAGAATAAATACAAATGAATATAAAGAAATACAAAGTGATTGGAGATGGAGGGTACTAGCATTTGGAGGGTGAGGATGGAGAAAGACTTCCTATATAGAAATTGGTGATTGAGCTGGTGCTTGAAAGAAGAGAGGGACTCTGTGAGGCAGAGGTGAGGAGGTTGTGCATTCCAGGCATGTGGGATGGCCAGTGCAAAGTTAGAGATGGAGGTGGAGTGTCCTGTGTTAGAGACCAGTAAGGAGGCTGTTGAAATCTAGGGGAGAGGCGATTAGGACTGGAACCAAAATGATAGCTGTGTGACTAGTGATGAAAAGGGGTCAGATTTGAAAGATATTGTGGAAATGGAAATGGCAGAATTTTCCAGTTGACTTGATATGTGAGGGAAGGAAGAGTAAGGAGTCAGTGATAATATCAAAGTTACCAGTGAGCTTGTGATACTGAAAGAATGATGGTGCCTTGGGCAGAAATAGAAGGTTTTGGAATAGTTCTGGGGAAAAAAAAGATAATGCATTCAGTTTTGGAAGCCAGATTGCCAAGGGTTGATTGAGGAATGAGTGAGAGAAGAAGAGAGGAATTCATGGCATTGAATTTAACTTTTTTTCTAGTAGTTTGACTGAGAAAGGGAGGAGAGTTCTAGGATGAGAATTTTAGTGATTGGCAGGGTCAAGTGAAGGCTTTTTAAGGATAGGGGAAACTTAGGCATGTTTGAAGACAGTAGAGGGGGGAGGGGGGAGAGGGAGAAGGAGAAGAGATTGTGATCTATTAAAAAATCAGAAGGAGTCGGTCAAGCTCCTTGTTGAGGGATTGGCCTTGGCAAGGATAAAGGCCACCTCATTGTCAGAGACTGGGTGAAAGGAGCAAAGAGAGGGGAATCATATCAAGGGGTTTTGAGATGAAGAGAAGGGGAGAAGAGGGAGCAGCTCATGTAATGGCCTCAGTTTCTCTTAGTATGGAAAGAGGCAAGTTCCTTAGCCAAGAATGAGGGGGCCCAGTGCGGGGGTAGGTATGTAAGACTTGTGGAGAGAAAAGAAGTCAGCAAAGCTTCTGAGGGGTCAAAAAGGATATAGTCTGAGAAATGGCCTTTTTTTTTTTAAAGCAAAAAAGAGGTCATTGGTGACCTTAGAGTGAGCAGTTTCAAGAGTTGTGAGGATAGAAGCCAGATTGCAAGGGTATGGAGCAGTGCCTGGGAGGTGAGAAAGCGGAGGCAACATATGTAGTCAGAATTTTTTCTATGTGTTTGTGTAAGGGAGGAGTGATAAAGGAAGATAGCATGAGGGGGAAAGGACAATATTGTCATAGCAAAAAGCACTCATTAAGTAAGTATCTTCATGCTGAACTGAGTATTCTATAAGACATGTCCCATGGACAAGGGCTCTGAACCTGGGGGATTTAATGTCTGTGACGGGGCAGATGTGTTGATGATATATTAAAAATTTTTTTATTGAATTTTATTTATTTTCAGTTCCAAATTCTCTCCTTCCCCTCCCCCCCACTAGGAAGGCAAGAAAAATAAAACTCATTTCAAATATGTATAGACATGCAAAATAAATGTCTGCATTAGTCATGTTGTGTTGAGGATATGGATAAATGAACAACAAAGTTTGAAAAAATATAGAAATAAATATAGAAATAATTTGTGTTGCTCAAAATTGGAGAGTCCGGAGAATTCTTTGCTTGACCAGAACCAATAGAAATAACTTGTGTAAATCCAGGAAGTCATTTTGGAGGAGGGGAATTGTTCATTGTTTTTTGTTTTTTAGGAACAGCTTCTGTGGATAAAGCAGCATATGAAGATCGTATCCTAAAGCAGGGCTGTCCAAAATATGGCCCACAGGCCACATGTGGCCCGCCCGTGGGTTTTAATTTTCATGAGTGAAAAAATAAAATAATAATTTGCATGGAATGCGTATTAGATTTTTTAAATTCCATCACTAATAATAATCTTGTTAACATTCTTTGGTGTTTTTAAGCAGTATTATGGGCGGAACATATTGCACAGAATTTTCAATCGATCTGTGGGGTTGCACTCCGTCTGTACGATGCAGACTAGTCATTATACACCTACCTTTATTCTGTTGTGTTGTCGCTTTGTTGTTTCATGTTTGCTTTGCCTGTTGTATCTATGACGTGTTCCCCCACTTTCTGTTAGTGTACTGTATTTTTTATTCTGGATGTGGCCCTCAAATAATTATTTTATTTTAATGCGGCCCTAATATAACCTAAGGTTGGACAGCCCTGTCCTAAAGCATGGAGTTGTGGGGATCTGTACAGGTGGAGAACATACCTGCTCTGAAGCAGTCACATATTTTAGAGTATGATATTGAAGTATTAAAAACATGGTGGGTTTTGTGGTATGGCCGAAGGAACTGGACTTGGGAGTTAGGACATCTGGTTTCATATTCAGACTCAGACAAATAATTTTGTGACCCCATGCCTCCTCAGTTTCCTCACGTATAATATAGGAATAACAATGCTTGAACTCACAGGGTTGTTGTGCAGAAAATGCTTTGTAGATGTTAAAGCACCGCCAAAATGTGTGGTTTTAGAATGATAGAAGCTAGTCAGGCTTTCAGGGTTGGAGGGTGGGCAGAGGGGAGGACTCTTTCTTCTTGTCTGGCTAAAAAATCAATTTGGACATAGCTGCTCAGAGAGTCCCCAAGACCGCAGTGGCAGCTTTGGTCGTGTCTGTTGTTTATTTTTGAGTATTTTGTTGGTGAAGGCTTTTCTTTAACCAGGCGTCAGGACCCCAACGGTATCTCAATTAGGTTTAGTCTTAGCTCTGCTACGTTAGTTGTGTGATCTTGGGCAAACCAGTGAGCCTTGGCTTCTTCCTGTGTAAAATGGAAATGTTGCACTGAGGTCCTGATAGCGTTAAATCTCTGTTTCTAGTAGCTTTTCAAAGATGCATTGCAGACATGAGGAGTCTAAATGATAGGAACAGGCCCTTTAAGAAAGTTGTGTCTGCACGGCAATCGATGGAATGGTGGAAAGAACACTGGATTTGGAGTCAGAGGACCTGAGTTAGAATCCTGTCTCTGCCACTTACTCCATAAGTGACCCTGCTCAAGACACTTAGAGGCTGGTAAGTAGAGGGTGCAGTGGATAGAGAGCTAGGCCTAGAGTCAGTAAAGCTTGAGTTCAAATCCAGCCTCAGACACTATCTAGCTATGTGACCCTGGGCAAATCACTTAACTTCTCTTTGCCTCAGTTTCCTCGTCTGTAAAATGGAGATAATAAGAGCACCTACCTCTCAGGGTTATTGTGAGGATCAAATGGGATCATAATTGTAAAGTGCCTGGCACATAGTAGGTGCTTGATAATTGCTTATATCCATTTTCCGTGCTTAATCCCCCGAGCCTCAGTTTACTCATCTGTAAAATGAAGGGGTTGAAATAAATCATTTCTTTAAATTTATGACCCTGTGATGCCTGTGAAAGAACTTTGGTTTCTCTGCCGACAGCTGGAGCTGGAGTGGAATGTGTTAAATTTATATGTTGTGATACCCAAACAATGAAGAAAGTGCGGGATAGTAGGGGGCCAAGATCAGAACCTTGGAGAACACCTAGAAAGGAATGGTACCAATGAGAGGAATGCATGGATCATAGGTTTAAGGCTGGAAGGCACCTTAGAAATCACATAGCCCAACTCCCTTTTTTTTCCCTCCAGAATGGACTTCTGGGGTCAAAACAGGTAGGTAATACATAATAGAGCCAGGGTTCTAGCTCAGGTTTTCTGAATGAAAATACCTTACTCTTTTTACTATGCCAGCTTGCATAGTAGCCCAGAGAGTTAGGGCGGGTGGCATTATAACATCATTTTGACTGATTTTGAAACAGAGCCCCAGAGAGAATAAGCAACTGGCTACAGGTCTTACAGCTACTTTTAGCTGAGCTGGCTCTAGATTCCAAACCTCCAGGACTCCCAGTACGGATGTCTTCCCACTGTGCCCCATATCTGCTTCTTGGAAGCCCCCTTTCTCTCCCATAATCTATAACTCCATAGCCCCCGAGGCCCAAGGAGGTTGTTATTGTCTGAAGGAAGCCACCCTCAAGTAAATCTGACCCGATGCTGCTGTCTTACTAGGACTTAGCAGGAACCTCATTGTTGGAATGCTTTTAAGGTTGCAATGGTTACATTTCACGTTGATGCCTGGCTGGATTCATTGTAACACGGAAAAGAGGCTTTTAGCTTAATTGAACCACATGTCTTGAAATGGCAACTAATCGGTCAACTTTCATTTCATTCTTTTCATTTGTGGCTAATTATATTTTCCTTCAGGGATTGGGTGAATCCATGTAAATAATGGTTTTTCTCTCACACCCCTCTCCACTCCTCACCTTTTTATTTTAGGGACCCGAAGATTGACAGTTGTCAGTTGTAAGCATATCAACTGTGAACAATAAGTGTTTCCTTCCTCAGATATAAAAATCTTCCTGCCCTAGTAAAGGGTGTAAATAGCAGCATGTCATCCAGGTTCTGAGAATAATACCAGCAATGCACACAGAGTGATGAGAGGGTGCTGAGCAAGTGTCTGACTTAAAGATACCTCCTTTTCTTCTCACGAGCAAACTGAAAGACAAGCCTATGGTTAATGATTCATTGGAGGGTCATATGCACATTCCGGGATCCATGTCTATTAAGGGACAGAACTATTGCTTTAAACTTCTGCATTAGAACCAAAAGAATGTCGAGTTGTTAGATCTGGAAGGGACCTAGGAGGTCAGCTAGGCCTAAGCTCCTCATTTTGCAACAGAGGAACCTGGCCCAGAAAGGTTCAGTGACTTGCCTGTGATCACACAGCTAGTTGGGGGCACTTCTGATCCTCTCTCTCACAGATGAGGTTTGGGGGCTCCACGCCAGTTCTGATGATTTTCTCTCATTTGTTTCATAGATTTCCAACTATTGTCCCAAAGGAGTTGAAGTGTAGTAGAAGATTAATTGAGTTGTCCCTCTCTGCTTTGATTGTCTAGAATTTGGAGGAGAGGGTGGCGAATGCTGTATAGATGGCCTTTATTTCCATAAATTATGATGATTTCTTATTTAAGCTATAAGACAAAATACCTTGGTACTATAAAAATGGAAAAGGAGGTCAAGAACATTCTTAGCACTACATTTCTGACTGGTGAGCTGCTCATGCCATAGGCCTGGGGAAGGTGAATCTTGGAGGCACAAAATTGTCCCTAGCTGAGCCCTCTCCTCACCCTGATCGCAGCATGAGTTTGGGTATCTTCTTCCCCTCTTAGCATTTATCCCTGCTCAGCCAGCCACTGCTAGGGTGATCTATCAAAGCCATATTTGAGCCACCTGTCTGATCAGGTGCTTCGTCCATGCTGGGTTCTCACTGGATCTAGGGACACAGATATTGGCTGTTGGGCTCCTTCCTTTTCCTAAAGACATCTCGATATGAAGATTTGTTTTGTAGACTCCTAGGATATAGAGCTTAAAGAACTAATCCAACCTCAGTCATTTTGCAGATGAAGAAATGGAAGCTGAGAGAGGGAAATGATCTGCCCATTGGCACATTAATTTTACATTCGAATCTTGGTATTTGGATTCCAAATCTAGTGCTGTTTCTATTAGCCATGTTTATTTGCCACCATAACTCCTGGACCCCTATTAAATTGCCTAGGATGAGATGAGGGCAGCTAGGTGGCACAGTAGATGTAGTACCAGGCCTGGAATCAGGAAGACTCATCTTCTTGATTTCAAATCCAGCCTCAGACACTTGCTAGCTGTGTAACCTTGGCAAGTCTTTTAACCTTGCTTGCCTCAGTTTCCTCATCTGTAAAATGAGCTGGAGAAGGAAATGCCAAACCACTCCAGTATCTTTGTCAGGAAAACCCCAAATGGGGCCATGAAGAGTAAGCACGACTGAAACAACTGAACAGCAACAATAGGATGAGATGGGGCCAGTTCTGTGTCTTTAGGGCAGATATTCTGTGTGTCCTCAAGGACAAAGTTGAGATTTCTTAACTTAGCAGTGGCACTAAGGACTCCAAATCCATTGATGGTCATGAAGTTGAGAAGGCAGACAGTGGTCCAAGGGAAATCACTACAAGGAGAAGATTTGATACATTCATTATATGTGGCAAGTCGCTTAACAACAAAGTGAAGAAATCTGGGGTTGAGGAAAGAAAGAACACCCTTAAACAAAGGAAATGCCCTGACCTTTGATTGCCTATATGCAAAATGAGTGAACTAGATTAGATGGGCCTCTAAAGTATGGTGAATAGTGAGGTGTAGTAGAAAGAGGATTGAATTTCAAGGTGTAGGATCTGAGTTGAAATGCCATCTCTGTCACTTCTTATCTCTGTGACCTTGGGCAAGTCACTTCACCTCTCTGAGGCTCAGTTTCCTTATCTGTAAGATGATGTGGGCAGACTAGATGATGTTTAAGGTCCCTTTCATCTCTAAATATGGGATCATGTGCTTTATTTCCTGTGCTATAATTTCATAATGCTAGGGTGTTAATGCAAATGGGAGCTTCCTTCATGGATGGAGAAGGAATCTTTGCAAATATTAGGTGAGTGGAAGAGGGGTAAGGGGTATATTAACCCCTTTCCTTTTATTTCTGCATCAGCTGAAACTTTTGGTTCTCAGCTTTGGAAATCTATCTACTAGGAAGCTTCTAGGTTTCTGCATTTCAGGTGTATGTATTTTTTTTTTTACCTTGCCTAGGCTCCTGTTTTACTCTGAACTATACATGCATAATCAGATCTTGGATGGTTGAAGTGGAGAGCTGGGTCTTCCCTTGATCTGTGGGGGTTTATGTGCATAATTCCCTTTAATTCACTGTAGGCAGGGGTTGAAGAACCATGACTGAGAGCTATTTTCAAAGTCTTTCTTGGAGTTCAAAGATGCATCTCTTCAAGCCTGGCCAGTAAATTATAGGAGGAATTTGCCATGAATTTGCAATGTGGAGCAAGTTCCCTGCTTCACTTTGCAGTCCCTACAGATGTGTGGAGCTGGGTTTTTGTGTGCTGCCAGACCCCCTTCCCCCTTCTGAGAGGAGATCTGCCAACCCAGCCCTCTGCCAGTGCCAGCCCCGCCAGCCGCTGACCTTTGCTACTATGGATTTCCCCAGGCCTTTATGTTTCCATTTTAATTTTGCAGTTGAACTCGCAGTTATTTCTTACTTGTACGGGAAGCGGAGGCCAATTGTGCACTCACTCCACTGCTGACAAAAGCCTTCATTATGAGTGTATATCTTCACACTTTATTTGCCTCTGTGGTAAATGTAATTTTCCCATCAGGACAATCAGTCATTTTCTGATGTGATCTGTGCCGCTCTTACAGAAATAAATTAATGCCTGTATTATTGTGACAGTCTATTTGCTGAAAAAAAATGTGTAAATTAAAGTGAAAGTGCTTTAAGTGGACAGGCATATAGGAGGCTCTAAATCCAAGCATTGAGTCTCTCCTTAATTTCTCTCAGCTTTTCCATTCTCTCACCTGCTCTCCTCTGCCTTCCTTATACAATTTCCATACAGCCCTACTCCCCCAACCCTCGGTGTTTTGCACAAACACAGAAAGGAAGCTAAGCTAAATACACAAAAGAATGAGGAGAAATGCAGTTAGAAAGATGCCAGGGGCTAAGCAGAAAGCGACAAACTAGAAACAAGCTGAGGATGACAAAAATCACATGAAAAAAATCAGAATGCAACAGAACAGAGTACAGGTCCTATGTTATAGGTCTAATCAAAAAGTAAGAAAGCAAGCGGTGAAAGAAAGGAAGGGAGGAAAGAAGGAAGAGTTAGTTGGGCACATCTTTAAGTCTCTGAAAGGAGGACTTCTGTCTTATCTACAAAGATGCCCCTTGGTGCTTCCGTTGGAGACATTCCTTCGCTGGAGAGACTATGTAGCTGACTCAGTATAGGAATCCTTATGTGGACTCAAATCTGCATGTTTTCATTTAAGTAGTTTTAAAATTGAGAAGCATCATGGTGTAGTGGGTAGAGAGCTGGCCTTGGAGAGAGGAAGACCTGGGTTCAAATGCTACTTCTGACATGAACTGGCTTTGTGCTCCTTAGCAAGGCATTTGATTTCTCAGTGCCCCCTAAGGCTAAATGTTGCAGGATGGTTGCTGTTCTGCACTGGCAAAAGGAGTATCCCAACTAGGAGTTTCCTACACCAATGAAATCAGTATGGCCAAAAAAAGGTCATCATGATAACCTCCTACCCTGGCTTTTGTTCCTTCCTAGTGCCCTTTAATTCCTGCATAGGTTTTCTTAACCCAAGAAAGCTAGAGCTTTGGCCCTATCTTTACTACCTGGAATGTATTGAGCAATGGTGATAGTGATCAGATCTCCAGTAGGTAGCATGAGGGTTTTGTCTTTAAGTGCCTTCTGGAGTAGTTCTTTTCCATCGTCTAAGTCAGGAGAACCACTAAGACTGTAGGAAAGGAGAAAGAAGGCTTCTTGAAAGATGAGAGAATTTAGGATAGACCTAATTGAATCCTCACTCAGTCCTATATTCCTTGCTACTGTCAAGACCCTCTCTTTGACCTCTCACTGTGATATTCTCAAGGGAAGAGAGGAAAGATTAAGATGCTGTTTTCAAATGTGTGGCATTGACATTATGAGAGTCTTGAAAAATGGTAGTGAATGGAGAGAAGTCTTAGGACTGTGAAAGGACAAATTGCCAATTTTTTTAAAAAAAAGAGAGGTGGAGTCTATAAAGATTGTATGTAGACATACATGGCATGCTTGTCAGATTTTCAGAGGATATGAAGCTGGGAAGGCTAGTTTAGACAGTGGGTTGACAGAGCCAGGATCCAAAAAGATCTCAGCTGACTAGACCAATGGGGGCAAATCAAATAGAAAGATGTTGAATAAGAGTTAAGTGAGAACTCTTGGGGTTAGAAAAAGTCAACTGCCCAAGTTCAGGTTAGCAAAGGAGTGATTAGACAATAACCCTCATGAAAAGGAAATGGCCGCGATAGTGGATTCACATTCAACGGTAGACAGTAAGATGAGATGGAATCCCCGCTCCCCAAACTAATGGTAGTCTGGGCAGAGTGAAGAGGCTCCAGAAGGAGGGACATGAAAGTTCTGCTGGACTTTGAGTTAGGCCACATTGAGAATATTGTGTTCAGGACCATTTTTACTATTTTAGGAAAGGCATTGATAAGCTGGAGAGCATATGTAGAAAGGTGGCCAGGGTCATGAGGATATGTAGGTAGTCTGTCAGGTTCCTACCCATTCTATGATTCTGTATCCCTGCCAATCCCTTTGGAATTCCCTGTGCCCACAGCTTGGCAGCATGATCTGACTATGTAGCTCTTCTAGAGAATAAATATACAGCATGGAGAGTACATCTACAGACTTGGGGAGAAAGACACCTTGGAACTCTCTGACCCCACATATAAACCGCTCTGCTGTGACAGGGTCTTATCTGGCTTTTCTCCCTCTTTCTCCAACACTATTAGGCTCCATATAAACAGTATTATAAGTTTAGTTTCAAACACTGGCATCTGCTTTGTTTTGCTTTTATGTGCCAGATTTAGGCAACTCTAGTGTGGGAGAGAGGTGCATTCTTTCTTAAAATTAAACTTTCTTTTTTATTAGAACCTTAACAAGTATAAACAAACACAAACATTTCAATATACAAAAAACCCCATAAAGGATTGTCTGTGAAACTGTGAACTTCTGTTACATGCTGTATTGTTTTCTTTTAAGTGTATATTAAATGTAAAACAGTAATAAAATTACCCTGTTTGTCTCTGTACCCTTTGGAATTTCCTTCTGTGCCCATCTTGATTGAAACTGAGCTTCCTTTAAACTTTAGTTGGGAAGACAAGATTCTGTTTGTAGCAGAACTTCTTGGAATGTAAGGGAGAGAATGGGGCAGAGATTTGAGTCTTTGTGACTTGTGACTTCTGGGATTGAGTCATGAGACCCTAGTGCTTGGTTGTTCCTTCTGTGGGGTAAGTGGGTCCAGTAGTGTTGACTACCCAGGGAACTGTTCTTACAGCACAAAGAGTTTTAAATGAAAGTCAGGAGATCCAGGGCATCATCCTAGCTTTTTCCATTAGCTTGTTGTGTGACCACAGGCAAGTGACTCATTCTCTCTGCATCTCAGTTTCCTCATCTGCAAAATGTAAGGATTGGGGTAGAAGGGCCTGTTAACCTTTCTTGTGAAACATATGGACTCCTCCTCAGAGTCAGAAAAATGTAATTCTCCCCCCCCAATAATAGAACCCCTATAATCTATCTGTGGACCCTTTGGGTGTCTATGGAGCCCAAATTAAGAATTCCTGAATGGGATGATCTTTAATGTTAATTTTACCTCTAGAATAATAGATTGTCAGAATTAGAAAGGATATTGGAGGTCTCTTCTAAGGTTGGATTTGGAGATATGCCTGAGTATGAAAATTTCAAGAATCTTCTAGATCATTGGATGATGCCCAGGAACTCTAACACACTTGATTTCCAATTCTGTATTATATTACACCAAACATGGGAATAATCAAGCTTGGTTCCTTTTGTCCAAAGAAAATCCATCCCAGATACACAACAATTTTTATTTTTGGGAACAGGAATCTGGAGTTCCCATATTAACAGGTGATGTTAGCTTGTAGGTATTCATGGATCACTGGAAAAGTTGGTAGTTCTGGAAAGGAGAAATTAACCATACCGTGTTCATAATTATTTGAAACACTACATTTCTTTTGCTTTTCTATGAGATTTTAAAATATTGTTACAGTATGAAATATACACATAATGTATATACACACATAGAAATATATATATAAACACATATGGGAGGGAGGGAGGGGAAGGGGAGGGGAAGGCAGGAGAGAGAGAGAGAGAGAATGAGAATATGAATGAGAATCCTTCCTCTAGGATATCCTTGAGAAGTGGTCCTCTAACCTCTTCTTGAAGACCTCTGTTAACAGGAAACTCACCACTCTTAAAGGCAGTCCATTCTAGCTCTGAATAGCTGTAAGTGTTAGGAATTTTTTCTAATGTTGAGTTGGAATTTACTTCCATGCAATTAATTTTAACCAGTTGGTTCTATTCTGCTTTACAAGGCCGAGCAGAACAGGTGTAGTTATTCTTTCATATGACAACTGTTCACATATTTGAAGACAGATGGAAATTTCCCCTTAATCTATCTCTTCTATAAGCTAAATGTTCCTGTAGTTTCCTGACTTCTCACTATCCTGGCCACTTTCCTTTGCATATGCTCCACATTGTCAGTATTGCTTTTGAAATGTGGTGATCAGAATTGGTCACATTTTTCTAGATGTAGTATGATTAGGGCAGAGTGCAGCAGGGTTATCACCTCTTTCATTCTGAATGCTATACTTATATTAATGCAGCAAAAGATCGTATTAGGTTTTTTTTTTGGCTGCCACATTACACTGCTGACTCACCGAGCTAAAAGTACCCTGAAATACCTAGATTTTTCACATGAGCTATTTTCAGTCGCTTTCCTTTCCCTAATCTTGATTTTTTTAACCAAATTTAGGATTTTATGTTTATGCCTATAGTTTGATCTTATTAGCTTCTGTTTTAGCTGTTCGTTCTCATTTTTAAAGGTTTTTGGATCCTGATTCTATCATTCAGTTTATCAGTTCCTACTCACAGCCTTCTATATTCAGAAATTGGATGAGCTATGTCCTTTTATACCTTCATCCATGTCATTAATGAAAATGTTGGACAAAACTGGGCCAAGGACCAAATGCTGTGATGTTCCACTAGAGATTTCCCTCCAGGTTGACATTGAGCCATTAATTATGGAGAGGCAGCATAATACAGAAAAAAGCATGCTGGCTTATAAATCAGAGGACCTGGATTAAATTTTTGGTTTTGTTCCTACTTCTTGTATGAATTTGGGCAAATCATTTAATTTCTCTGGGCCTCAGTTTCTTCATCTGTAAAATGAAAGGATTGGACTATATGGCCTCTGACATCACTTCCAGCTCTAGAAACAAGATCTTTCTTTGAGTTCAGTTCATTAGCCAGTTTCAAATCTATTTAATTCCTCTTGTTTGGTCTATAGATTTCCATTTTGCTTGGAAGGATATCCTGAGGGATGTTGTCAAATGCTATGGTGGAATCTAGATAAACTATTTCCAGGCCATCCTCTTCATCTTCCAGTCTAGGATCTCTGACAAAATGGAAATGAGAATTTGTTCTGGCATGATTTATTCTTAATTAGCCCGTGCTGACTCTTAGGAATCACTGCTTTCCTTTCTAGATGGTAAATGCCATGAAAGCAGGGACTGTAGCACAATGTTCTGTGCACAATACTGGTGTGTCAGCACCATGGCCAGAGTACTCTCAACACTCACTGTAGATTAGCAAGTAGCAAGAGTAGCAAGTTGGGCCAGCACTTTGGAAAGGGAAAGCCCCATGCCAAGTCACAGCTGAATTATATTGTACACCTTACAAGCATGCAGAGGTGTCTTGTATTGGGGAGGTTTAAAGATAAAGAAGAGTAGTTCCCAGTTACTTAATAGACTGGTTCTTCCTGGGAAACTTTGTGAAAGAGTTGTGTATGGAGAGTGACACAGATCTCTCTGGGCTTAAAGAGTTTGGGAATGGCATAGCTATGTTGTGGGATCTCTGACATAGGTGTGTGTCTCCTAGTACACCAACCCTTGGTAAAATGGTCTGGGGACCTGGATATTGTGTCAGTGTTTCTCCTTCCCTGTATGTAATGTGTTTATGTTTGCTACTTCCCAGGTGACTTGGGATCAGAATTCTATTCCAGTTGGGTCTATGATAGAGCCTTCCTGAAATAGTCTAGGCTGCACTTCAGATATGGCACTTGTATGTTATCCTGTCTCATCAGTCTTGGAGGAGGAAGGGTGTTGTAGATTCCCAGATGTAACAGATTATTGTATGAATATATGAGTGAATGAATTACTGGAATCTTACAAAATATGCCTTTAATAATCCTGTTCTAGAATTTTACCTACAATCGATGTCAAGCATGCCAGACTATAGCTTGAAGTAATTACTTTCTCCTTAGCTTTTGAAAATCAGCTTATTTGCTCATCTCCAGTCCCACAGTGCCTCTCCCATTCACCTCAATTCCACAAAGAAAATTCGATGATTCTAATTGACAGAGGTAGCTCATTACTTATTTTGTTTATTTCTAGAATGAGGGAGGAGGGATCGGGGAAGGAAGAAAGACTAGCTGGTAAATTTGATTCTTAATTGAAGTCTGCGGTAGGCACACCTCTGTCTCACTTGTTGAATCTAGGGTTTCTTAATGTTTTTCATTTTGTATTCCCCTGCTTCCTAGCTTACTGCTCCCATTAGACAGCTGTTTGGAATGCAGTAGCTCTGGTTTTCCTCTTGGCTTTGTAATAGGTCTAATTTGGAAGAGGTAGAGGAAGAACCTGGGGGGTGGAAGAGGTTGATTTATCCCACTCACAGACCCCACAGTTCTCCTTTGTCACCAAGTAGCTAGTTGTAGTTTCATGACTCTGGTCTTCGTGGACCTCTTCACAATTATCTGTGATCCTTCTAGCTTGGGAAACCCTAGCCTTATGCCCTGCCACTCAGTGCGCTTGCTTGTAGAGGCTGAGCAGGGAGAGCCAGCTTGGAGTTCCCAGTGTGTGCTGAGGGGAGTGCCTGGCAGGGACACTGTAAGTGAGAGTGCTTTTCAGTTGGCTGCTGCCCCACTGCCTCTGCCAAAAAAGTTCTCAGGGCTGTTGTGATTGTGGCACAGAGAGGTTCAGAGTTTGAGGAGGACAGAATGCCAGAAGTTCTGGTTTATGGTAATGTTGTCTTCTTTGTTTAGCATTGTCTGTGTGTATGTGGGTGAGGAGGTAAATGTTGTGAGGAATACATCCCTGTGCTATCTGAGGGCCTTAAGCTAAGAAAGAGGTGGAGATGGAGAGAGAGTGAGAGGAAGAAATAGAGGGAGAGAGGGAGGGAAACAGCCAATTTAATTCCTCTAGGAGCTCTCCTGGCAGAAATTGGGGCTGATCCAGCCTTGCAGTTTGGTCCTCTGCAGTCTGAGAGTGGAGGGCTGTCATAGGGGAGAAGCTTCCCTTTCTTTTCTTTTCTCTGGTCCTGTGCAACCTCGATGAGAACTGGGCTATCCTGAGGGCACAGTGCAGGATAGGGGAACTGGATGATATCTTTCTAGCTTATCAGCTAGGCTCTGTTACGTAGGGCTCTGTGCTCTTACTGAGCCCGGGAGGGAAGGGGGAGCTGTGTGTGTGTGTGTGTGTGTGTGTGTGGGTGTGTGTGTGTGTATGTATGCATGTGCCTTTGTGATTTTTGGTCTGATAGTATCTGTGTATACTGTCTGCATGTTCCTGAGTGAATTCATGAATGCATGCCTGATTGTGTTCGTAGCTTGGTAGATGTAGGATTGTGTCTACCTCCATAGAGGGTTGTGTGTCTGTATGTAGTCATGGCCGAATGACTGTAAGCTGTTCTTTGGCTGTGTCTGTGTGAGCCTTTGACTATGTCTGTGATTGTGCAGGTGCCCATCTGTCTGAGGGGCCTCACTGGCCGAAGGATTATATGCAAAAAGGAAGAAGAACAGGAGTCCATCCAGCACCGTGCTGCCAATCAATAGGAAGTACTTCTGGACCCTCACCTCTCACCTGGACTACCATAAAAGCTTCCTAACTGGTCTTTCTCTGTCTACTCTTTCCCCTCTCTAATCCTTCCTACACACTGCCACCATATTTATCTTCCTAATTATAATAATTACTGGTACCCTACTTCCTAAGTTACCTTGTATTTAACTCTGTTGTGTTTACTAGTGGTACGTATATGTGCTTTATACATATGTATGTGTATACATATAAGTGCATCTATCCACCTGTGCTTGTCTGCTCCATTAGAATGGAAGTTCATTGCAAGTAGGAACTGTTTCATTGTTTCAGTTACAACCCCAGCACTTATCATGTGCCTAGCACATTTATGTGCTTAATAAATACTTAGTAAATCTAGAAGGGAAGGCTGTAGCTAGATTGTGTGGAAAGAATGCTGTGTTTGGAATCAGAGAGCATGATTCAAATTCTATGTTCAAATATTTTTTTGTCTTTTAAAAATGCTAATATCAGACAGTAAATATAAAAAGCACAGTGTCTTTAAAGGATTGTTGATTGATTCTTAAAGATTTTTCTGATAATGTCGCTGCCTTACATAGAAGCTTTCAATGCTTAATAAACTCCTTTGTTTGGCATCCTAAACTTCTTATAATTTTAAGATCATAGATTTAGAGTTGAAAGAAATCTTTGAATTAATCTAATCCACTTCTCACTCTCAACTTAGAGCTGAGAAAACAAGTTCAGTGACTATCCCAAGGTAACACAAAGAATTAGTGGCAGAGCTGGAATTCCAACCCAAGTCCTCTGACTGTAAATCCCGCATTCTTTATATTGCACCACATAGTCCAGCTGGGTGCTTCCTTTTGAGCCTGATTTCTCTCTTTCCCTTCATGTTTCACTCAGTGCCTGGAACACAGTGGGCACTTAATAAATGCCTATTGATTAATTGATTGATTCATATGCCTTATACTCCAGCCAAACTAGATGACTCATTTTTTTTTCTGCTCATGGATTTTTTTTAGCTCTGCTCATGCTGTTTTTTCTGTCTCAGATATTCTTCCTATTCCCACTTCTGCTTGTGGAAATTCTTTATGTGGCCAGTGATCTCGAATGCCTTCCCCACCCCATGAATCTTTGTTTGAGCACCCTCTTCCATCACCACCGCTACTGCCAAATATTCTTTCTTCTTCCCCTGAATCCCACTCCAGCACTTTTCCCATCTCTTATTTATGAAGATCTGCCTATTTTTGTCTCACATCCCTTTGTTACGTTGCAAGCTTTTTGAGGGCCGGGACTATTATCTATCTTTATTCCTATGAGTGGTCAGCATGGGACCTTATGCAGAGTAAAAACCAAACAAATATTTGTTTAATCGAGCCCATTCCTGGACTTGTGGTTTTTTTTTTAATTTTCCTCATAGGATTAAGCAATATGGCTTGACGTGTAAAGTTTGTGAAGGAATCGTCTGTTAGGTTAGATGGAAAATCTGGATGTCCTCGGCTGGATTTTGTTGTGACTGATGCACTGTATTACAGTTCTGTTATGGTGTCATTGGACTCCGTGTTACAGGAGGCAAATGGGAAACTTTCTTGAGTTCACTTAGGGGAAACCCTGCTTGAGAGTATGGGAGAGTTGCTCTTTCCTGATTACTTGTTAGAGAGATGGCATCTTGAAGAAAAACGAGAACTGAATGATATCATATGTGTGAGGCACTCCAGTGGCTTGGGAGGAGTATTCTAGGTGTACCAGCATTTGGGTGAGTCCATAGGCTATTTTTCCTTCTGTCCTAGGCATTGGGTGACTAATTCATTAGGAAGGATGCTGTGTAGCCTAGAACTTGGTGAAGGGCAGAATCAGAGGCGGGAACATGCCCAGGAAATCAGAGGCAGTTCATAGCTGTTGAAGGGGGGCTGTAAGGGGGATGACACAACTCTCATTATGCATAAAAGTATCCTTGACTCTGCTGATTCCTTCCCTGTCACCTTGTAATCTGGGAGCTCTCCTCAGAGCCCTGAAGAAGGACTAGTTGTGTTTTGAGTAACCCTGGTGAGAGATATTCTTTTAATGGGAATTAAGTGGAAGGAGAAGATAGTACCATTTCTCTCCTTTAATCTCCTAAGATGTGCTGGCCTTTATAGATGAAGAGGATATTATTGACCCAAAGGACACTTACTTTAAGTTGTTTCTTCATTATAAAGGATGAGTTGCATCGATCAGTCCACACTTTGTTGCTCAGTCCCCCTGGTGGCCAGTCATACATTTGAAATATAGAAGCCTTCAGTTAGGTTTGAAGTATGTTGAACAGAGGGAAGATGATTGGTTCTCATGATGATTCAACCTGTACCTAATAAGTTCAATTCAAATTAACACTACCATGTGTTGGGCACTGTGGGTACCAAAACAAAAACTGAAATAGTCCCTGCCCTCAAGAAGCTAATGTTTTACCCGAAGCAACATTGCACAGATAAATACCTATAAAATATAAACAAAGTAATTTTATAAACAATAAACAGTCATTTTAGTAGGAATGGAGGTAAAAGCTAAGAGCTGGGTGATGGCAATCGAAAAAAAGCTCTCTTAAGAAGAATATGAGCTAAACCTTGAATAGAGCTGCACACGCTAGAGAAGGAGATGAGGAAGGATCCAAGTCATGGGGGACAGCTTATGCAAAGGCACAGCAATAGGAAACGTTGTGTATGGGGAACAGTAAGTATGGCAGTTTCCTGAAATATAGTGTCAATACACAACTGTAACCAACTGAGCTTTAGTGAAAATCTTGTAAGTGTTGAATGGGAAGGGATTTAAGGGCATACATGGTGTAGGGAGGTAATGTGATGTCTTGGAGCACTAAATTTAGAGTCAGAATACTTGGACTAGTTCCTGTATGATCTTGGACAAGTTGCCATCCCTTTATTATCTATAAAATATTAAATGCCTACTATGTGCCAGGCACGGTGAGAAGTGCTGGGGATACAGAGGCAAAGACAGTCCTTGCCCTCAAGAAACTCATGTTATTAAGGGAGACAAACATGAGAATAACTAGATACATGCAACATATACACAGAGAACATGGACAGTAATCTGAGAGAACATGAGCTGGAGTTGGGGTGGAGGAAGAGAAAGGCGTCCTGCAGAAGCTGGGATTTGGAGTGGGTCAGGAAAACGAAACGGTGGTGGTGAGGAGGGAAAGCCTTCCAGGTATGGCGGATAGCCAGTGCAAAGTGTGGAGATGGGAGATGAGCATTATGTTTGAGGATCAGCAAGTTTGCCAGTGTGTCTCGACTGGAGAGTGCATGGAAGGGAAAGAAAATGGAAAAAGATTGGAAAGATGGGGAGAGACCAGATTATGGAGAGCCTTCAGTGCTGGAGTACTTCATATTTGATCCTGGTGGTAATAGGGAGCCCACATTGGTGTGTCTGTGGTGGGGATGGGGAAGGGCAGGGTTTGGTAGCTGAGTGGAGGATGGATTGGAATAGGCTATGGTCTCTAAGGTTTTTTCTAGCTCCAAATCACATTTGATGATGACATCTAGTTCAACCTTGACTTGAATCTTGACCCCAGCTACAATTCCTCTAGCAAATGGTCTTAAATTTCTCTTTGAACACTTCCAGTGACAGGGAACTTGCTATCCCCTAGAGGCAGCCCATTTCATTTTTGGACATCTTTAATTGTTAAGAAAGTGTTTCCTTATATTGAGACAATTTATGTCATTGGTCTGAATTCTGCCCCCTCTAATAACTTGGGTGTGAGATGCTCAGGATCTGAGACTTGTTGGTGATATTAAGAACCCAGACATAAGCCTTTTGTGCCCTGGGATGGATCTGGATCCGTGATCTTTCCATTTCACTCACAGAAGCAGACCTTTAGAGTCATGTGAACCAGCTACCTTAGTTAACAAATGAAAAAAAAGAGTCCCAGAGAAGTTAAATGACTTGCCCAAAGTCATTCAATTTCCTCCACTCAGTGGGGAAGGTAGGATCTGAACCCACAGAGTCATAGCACTAGTTGTTGAAAAGCTTTTCCTTTCATGGAGCCCAAATCTGACTCTTTGCAGATCCCACACATTGCTCATGGCTCTTTCTCTGGGGCCAGACAGGATGTATTTAATTTCTCTGCCACATGACAGACCCTCAGATATCCAGACCTTCCGGTTTCATGACAGATTCGTAGATATCCAGACTTTCTGACTTTCATATAGTGTACTTGAGTAATCTGATTTAATCTGAGTTCTCTGTGTACCAGTACCCATCTTTGAGGAAGGCAAAGTGTGGACTTATAGAGAGAAAGAGGTTTGCCCTTGAATCAGAAAGGCAGAGCAGCCATTTGAACTTAGGCCATTGGCTCACAGGATAGAGGAGGAGGTGAAGGAGACCTTAGATCACCTAGACCAACTCCCTTCATTTTACAGAGGAGGTGATGGACTTGAAGAAAGGTTTAAGCGACTTGTCTTTTGCTTTTAAGGATGCTGATTCCCACACTGGGAGTAATTTCCTGCTTGTTCCCCAAACACTGCCTAACTCCCATTTCTAGTTCCAGGCACCAAATGAAAGAACAAAACTTGACTCCCACTCATTCCTGAGAAACCAGAGTGATGGTGAAGGTGAGATTCAAAGTGACCTCCTTAGCTTCCTGCCAGCCATGCAGAATTTATTGTACTCCATAAATATTATACAACATCCTGTGTCCAAGGCAGGGCGGCTGAATCAATGGCCCAGAGATAGGTGCTTTTGGATCTCCAGAAAGGTCTCCCTGCTAGCCTGGCATTGGTGGTGGTGGCTGGTGTGGAGGGCAGAGTTGGATGACAAGGTGAAGAAGAGCAGGCAGAGAGGGAGAGAATTAGAGTCTGCTAGAGGCTGGCAGTTGCTTAGGAGAACAATCAATAGTGAGTATCTGACATGCCCCTCTTCGATGCTAACACCTCTCCCTAGCTGAAGCCTTTGTCAGCTTCTTTGGAGGTATCAGAATCTTGGGCTGCCAGGTGGCACACCTACCCTGCTCAAGCAGTACCTGTCACCGACCTGCCTCTGTGTTCTCTTTTTTGCTTCCTGTTGCCTCCAGCGTTTCCACATGTGATGTGCATGTGCTCATATCGGAGCCAGGCAGGATTTGTCTTCCCTAGGAGAGGCACACTGTAAGCACAAAAAGTCAGTCAACAAGCAATTTTTGCAACTTTTCTAGCAGTCTCCCTCTGCAAATATTTATTTACTCAGTTTGCTATGAATATGTACTCGATGGCATGGTCAGATCTGCTTGTGCGATCTTGGGTAAATCACTTAACTTCCTTGGCCCATTTCCTTTTCTGTAAAATGAAAGAGGGGGTTGAAGCAGATGGCCTCTGAAAAAGGCAGCATGGAACAGTGGAAAAGGGTATTTATTGCTTCAGGAGTCTGAGGACCTGGGTTCATATCCCACATCTAATACTCACTCCCTGTGTGACCTTGGACAGATCACTAGGCCTTCCTGAGCCTTAGTCTTCTCATCTGTAAATGAAGGGCTTGCATTTGATGCCTTCTGAAATCCCTTCAAGCTCCAGACTTATGGTTTTGCGACAAGATGACCTCTGAGGTCTCTCCCAGCATAAATTTGTGATGTTCCTATCATCCTTTAATGAACCTTAGTTCTTTTGTAACATGCTGTTCATCCACCAAAGGCCTCTTGTGAACAAAGTGCTTTATAGGCCTTCAAAAGCTTTGTAAATGTGTTCCTTTTGAGGTCAATGGGAATATTCTGGGCATCTCCTCAGGAGACCAGGTCCCAGAATCTTTCTGAGGTGTTAGCTTTAGCTGATTTCTTGAGAGGCCAGGATTCCTTCTTGTTCTTCTTGGTGTAGTAGGTTAGAACTTTGCCTCAACCTGGAAAAGTTATTGTGTCTACGTAAGGTAGGCAGGGACGTTCGTTATAGGTTTTTCTTAAATGTTTGATGGACAGCAACCCAGAAGCTAGTTTCTGATTTCTCTCCCCAGTCTTGTTCTATGTGTTTATAGGAGTTGTGGGGAGGAAGGGAAGTTGAGAGGCTTCAGGGGCTATGGTAGTGGTGGTGGGGTGATGTCCACATCCCCTAATGGGAACTAGCAAGGTCCTTTGCACATAGTAGGCCCTTAAAATGTTGGTTTAATTGAATTAATGGAAAGAAAATTCTCAGCTCTGCCCCAGTTAACATGAAAAACAAATACACACCCCTGGAAATACATTTTTACTACGTAAATTTTCTAGGACAGCAGGTTAACCCATTAATCAGAAAAAGAGTACTTGGCACCCTAGGAAATACAGAGATAGGACTTGTAAAATTCATCATTTGAAACAATTGTTCTCTCTCTCCACCTCCCACAGTTCTTTCTTTTTCTCATAAGGATTATGGATTTAGAGTTGAAAAAGATCTTAGTCCAACTCACTCATTTTATGAATGAGGAAACTGAGGTTAAAAGTGGATTCTGAGGTCACACAGAGGTAGTAAGTGGCAGAGTTGGGATTCAAATACTGATCCTTCCAGTCCAATGCAAGTGTTCTTTCCATGGTAAAGTCAGACTCTTGAGGAAGTTATTGTTGTTTTGAATTCAATGAGCTTGGAAGAAAGCTTCGCAATAAATAGTTTAACATTTGTTTCCTATAACCTTTGTGAGATAAGGAAAGCCAGTTCACATTTTTTCCTTTCCTTGTCATTTTCTTTGAGTTTCTTCATGTTGCAGATTGCTTAATCCCTTCTTTCCTTTACTTCTCCTACTACTTTAAAGCCCAAACAATTTTCAGAATTATATCAACCACCCCTCTTGCTGGACAAAACATAGCATACAACTCTGCCCTGCTACAGAATCTTTGCGTGTATTTACTTTTCCTTATTCTTTTGACCTCATTTACCTTTCCTTTAACCTGAACCTAACTGCCTGAGAATGACTGAAGTACAGGGCATTCTCCTGATCATCCATTTTCATCCTGCCTTTGTTAGAAGTTCAGGCTGGAGAGAGGTGGGGACCATCTGGAAGACAGATGCATGACAGAGGCTAGGGGCTCTAAAGAGGTTTGAGTATGTAGGGTAGGGTGGGGAGGTTGGCGGAGGATTGGGGGCTGATGGAGAAACAGAAAGTAAGGTCTAAGAACTAAAGAGACAAAGTTTCTTAAGATAGAGATTGGGGTGGGAGAAGTTTGGATTCTCTTAGGCAATGTTGGAGGCCTTTCCTCCTTTTCCAGAATTCTCCTAACTCCCAGAATTCTCCAGGCTCCCTCTTTAGTCCATTTTCTGGGCCAGTTTCCCCCTATGCCTATTCTCTTCCCCTTCTCTCCCTTTTCAAGGTGGATGGAGTTAACTAGTGATAATTATGGAAGATTTTGGGTTAAGTGACCCTTTGTTCATGGACAGCAGGGTAAAGTTCCCGTCAAGCACAGGCAGATATATATCTCATGCCTACTGTGTGAGTGCCATTTGTTTCCATCTGTGGAACTCATTGGGCTTTGGTTAAGTAGCAGCAGCTGGTGCCAACTGCTTCCCTACTTGGCTCCATTAGCTCTTGGGGTTTGCCCACCAAACTTCAATTTGGTACTGGGGAGGGTTAAGGAAGGTCTTGGATCTCACGGAACTAGGACTCCCAGAGGGAATATGATTCCAATGAGGACTGAGCACAGGTTGGAATTTTAAGTCTTGGAGAAATATTGAAAAAACATCCCATCCATCCCATTGCCTACAGCTAGGAAACACAACAGCGCACCTGACACAGCCCTGAGACAGGAGAGTCTCCAGCTTTTAAAGACTCTAAATAAAGCCTTGATTTCATTTCACCCTAAATCACCCACTTCAGATCTTACAACTTCCTTCTAAGTCGTGAGATATAACAGTTGATATATGGGACCTTATAGAATTTTAGAGCTATAAGGGACTTTTTCTCTAACCTCACTCCATGCTACAGTTTCAGTTCACTCCTTCTTTTTTGGGCTTTGTTGGAGATAAAGAAAGGTGGCCTGCCACATGATAGTCCTTCAGAGGTTTGAAGAATAGAGCTGTGAGGAGATCTGAATTTGAATCCTGACTCTTTCACCAGTGTTCCAGTGGGGGCCTTGAAAACAACAGACTGAAAAAAGTGTGCAAAATCTGTAATCAAAGGGTAAGATCACTTAAGATTAAGCAAAGTGTAGCATACTGGGAAATGGCAACATGGTTTTTACAAAGGGAAGTTGTGCCTGATCTGTTAAAACACATAGGTATGTTGGAGCCAATGCATATAAAAATGTTTGATAAGCAGTATGGTGTGCCTGGCACATAGTAGACAACTTATGTTTTCTAAGTGAATGAATACACAAGGGTATGTCCTGAAGGCTGTTTTTTTAAAATGAGATTTCATGTGATTGGGCAGTATTTTAAGTGTAAGAAAAAAGATTAGGGATAAATGAGCACTTTTGGGTATGAAATACTGTAAACAAGAAGTTACTACTAGAGATTGTTGCTTGGACCAGGCTTACTATTTTATAAGTGATCTGAGAGAATAGTAGGATCTCTAGGTTTTCAGATATCAAGAATATTGGAAAACAAAACCAAGAGGAATAAACTGTAGTAAGGGAGTTCATGAAGTTATGAGTGGGCAGAGAAGGAGAGGATCTTTGAATCAGGAAAATATAAGCATTTGGGGAAAAGTAATCCAAATTATATTTATAGAAAGGAAGATAATGAGTTATTCCTTATGATCCAAAAAAGAAATCCAAGGCTTGTCATGGCCTCAGATTATGGCCTGGTATATTTTCTGGGGCAGAAAGATGGACAAAATGCTTCTGAGACATCATCAGGGAACGGATGGGAAACAGAACAGAAAATGGCATCCTGCCCTTGTTAGAACCAGGCCTGGTGTTTGTACTTGGAACATTCCGATAACAACACAAGGGGATCAGCAAAGGGGTCCATAGAAGGGCAGTAGAAATGATTGAGGGGCTGCCCCGTGAAAGAATTTAAAAATGAGGCTTCTTCAGTTTGGAAAAATGAAGTCTATGAGAGGGTATGATCAAAGTCTCTGAGATGAGAAATGGTGTGAATTGGGTGAATAGAGTTGCTCACTGTATCTGAGAGTACTAAGCACTACAGGGGCTCCCTTGAAGCTTCTGAGATAAATTTGGGACAAATAGAAAGAAATCCAGTTTTTTAAAGGAGGTAGTAAACTGATGGAATGTGTTGACTTAAGGAGATGGCATAGGCTAAAAAGAGACTCAAGGAGGCTTTAGCTCTATTCACGGATATTAAATCCACAACATTGCAGTTTGAAAATGTTTGGGTTTAGGAAATATTTGGGATGCTTGGGAATGTCTTTAATACTTTGATGTTGATGGTGGGGATGGATTTGAGGTGGGGAAGGTACTCTGTTTTTCCATTAAAAATCCTTTGGTTCCTTTATGAACCACAGAATCCTGGCCTGGATATGCCCTTTAGCTGGCAGATGAGAGAAGGCTCTCCATCTACTTCTCCAAGCTGCCTTTCATCAATAAAAATTTTAAAAGAAAATGAAAGAAAAGCCCACTCTGTCTCAAAACTTCCCTTCAGTACTTTTAACTTCAATCTACCGGGTTGCCCTCATCGATCTGAGGGACTCACTTTGCCCTCTGATAATTTATTCGAGTTTGGCTTTTTGTCATCTACATGTTCTTGACATCTTCCTTAAGTTTGCTTGTCTCAGCTTCTCATCAGAAGTAGACCTCCCAGGGCTCTGCCTCCCTCATCATATTAAAAGTAGCCCAAGGGAAGAGACTACACTACCACCTCTTGGCCAGGGCTCTCCCTGGGGAGTTTGTGAGCACTCAATTAGGAATGTTGACTGACTGACTCTCCCTCTGCCCTTTCATCACAGCATGCAAGAAGCAAGAAGAAAGATGTGCATTTTCTTTTTTTTTTTTTTGTTTGAGAATTAAGATGTGCATTTTCAAAGCTAGCCCTTATGGGGGTGAAGCAAGTTTCGTGTGCCAGTTAATCTCTTCCACAAGCAACACTATTTAGCCTTTGGGTCTTTCAATGGATCAGGAAGCAGAGAATAAAAAACAAACAAATGCATGGATGTCTTTTTAGGGCAGATAATTATTAATGGGCCCCAGCTCAGGTCATGCTTTGACTGAATAGAATAGCATTGTGGCTGAATTTCTTCTGTTTTTTTTTTTTAATGCACCAGGAGAGGGGCTTTTGGCCCTTTGTAGTAACATGCTCTCCTATTCCCACAAAAGGGAAGAAATTGGAATTGTGCTTACTCAGCGAAATGGAAAATTGTTTTCTTAAAAGGGGGCTTCCTGCCCTTTGGTGGAAGGGAGGTTCTCTCCTTCAGGGGAGGCCCTTCAAGAATCTTGTGCACCTGGGTGGGCCAAGAGGGAAAGCCTTCAGGTGCCCAGAGGATTGTACTTACAATTTTACTTTTCCTCCTCTTTCCCATCAAAACTTCTATGTCTCTTTCTCTGAGATTATCTTTCATTTATATTGTATATATATCTTATATATATCTAGTTATTTGCATGTTGTCTCCCCCATTTGAATGTGAGCTTCATTAGGATAAAGACTTTTTTTTGTCTTTCTTTGTATCCCCAGAGCTTAGCACAGTGCCTAATACATGGTCATAGTAAGTGCATGTTGTAATTGTAATAATACACATAGTAATAAAAGCTTCTTGACTGATGCCCCGTTTACTCGAGTTCCTGACTTTATGCTCTGCTAAGTGATAGTATTCTTTTTTGCACAGAGCTGTGAATTTATTGGTATAGGGGATTCTCAGTGAGGAGTATTATCTAGCCAGTGTAGATCAGCACCTACTTTGCAGCTTTATAAACTTAGAAACTTGCCTGAGGCACTCTCTAGTTAAGTGATGGCCCAGGGTCATTTAGCCAGCAAGGATTGTTGTTGTTGTTAGAGATAGAACTTGAACCCAGGTCTTTATGTCTTCTAGGTCAATCTTAGATCAGATGTATAATATTTCATACTTTTAAAAATATGGTCACATCCTTTATTTTATTTGAGCCTCAGTTTATCCTGTTGAGATATGTAAAGCAGACACTATTTCCATTTTGTAGATGAGATGATTGTGGCTCAGAGAAAAAAAAATGACCTGGTAACAGAACCAGGAGTGGAAAGCTGGTTTCCTAACTCCCAACCCAGTGCTTTGTCCACTAAGTATTTCCGAAATGGGTCATGCAGATAAACTAATCTATACATGAGTATTAAGTAGGTAAAATATTATGGCCACCTTGCCCCAATATAGCATCTAGTAAAAATGTCCGTGTTCCTAGAAGGTACTTAGGAATGGTTCTAGTGGGGATTGTAGGCACGATGGCAGAGATGTTGATGGTCAGATGGACTTAAGGCTTTGTCAAGCTGTCTTCCTTACCTTCATCCTTGTGGCTGGACAGTTGGATAGAACATATTTTATTCATATTATTAATAGATATAGTACAGTTGTCCTGTACTTCAGTGATAACATTTCCAGTTGTCCCTGAAATTGGAACATACCCTTCTCTTCTTTTTCCACATTCTCTCCTATGTCAGGGCTTCTTAAAATTTTTCCACTCTTGACCACCTTCAGCACTTCTTAAACTGTTGGTCCCTATATGGGGTTTTGACCCACAGTTTAAGAAGCACTGGCTAAATGATTATCCCTCAGCAGAGGACCCCAAAATCCACTTATCCAGATCTAATCTTTCTCCTGAAATCTAGTATCATCATACCTATTGCCTGCTGGAATCTCTACCTGCATATTCTATAGGCATTGAGAACTCAAAATGCACAAAATAGAACTCCTATTTCCCATCAACTCATCTTTCTTTCGAACTTTCCCATTTCTGTTGATGATTCAGGTTGTGTGTAACTTCGGAATTGTCTAGAATTGACTCTTTCATTCAGCCTCCACATCCAGTCAGTTGTCAAATCTTGTTGAGCTTTCTTCCATAACATCTCTCTTATCCTTCCTTTTTTCTCTACTCAGAACTTCTCTACTTCTGACTCTCATCACCTCTCACCTGGACTATTACAGTTACCTCTTCCTTGGTCTCCTTGCGTTTGGTCTCTTTTCTTTCTAGTTCATCTTCTACAAAGCTGCCAAGTTGATAATTCAAAAACACATCTGCCCATTTCACTCCCCTACTCAAAAAATCACTAGAGGCTCCTTATTGCCTGTGGGATAAAATACAAAATCCTCAGCCCTTCAGGTCAGAATCCTGGTTTTAACCGATCTTTCCAGGTGTCTTTCCTATTACTTCCCTTCATTTCCTTCTCCCTATTCCTGTCCGATTGGCCTGCTAGCTGTTCCCCATACATTACATCTCCAATACTGTGCCTTTGCCCACCCTCCTCCATATCTGGAATGCCCTCCCTCTCCACCTCTAGCTCTTAGACTCGTTAGCTTCCTCCAAAGCCCAGCTCAGGGGCCACTTCCTACGAGAGGCCTTTTCTGATGCCCCTACTCTTTCCTTTTTAAAATTAGTTTGTATATTCTTTGTATTTACTTCCATGTATATTGTTCTATCCCCTCAGTAGAGTATAAGCTCTTCTAGGTCAAGGACTAATGCGTTGTTGTCTTTGTATCTTACCGCAGTTTTCTCAAACATAAGAAGAACTTCAGCTTGTTGAATTGAAATATAGTGAATACAGCGTTGGACTAGGAGATGAGAAGACCTGAGTTTGAATTATGCCTCAGAAATTTACTGGCTATGTGACCCTAGTCACTTAACCTCTCTCAGTCTCATCTACAAAAGGGGATAACAACAGTACCTATCTCACAGGGTTGTTATAAGGATCAAATGAGATAATGGGCCAGTCAATCAGTATTAAGTGCCTGCTGTGTGCCAGGCACTGTGCTAAGTGATAGGGATATAAGAATGGTAAGATACAGCTGCACTCAACAGGCTATATTCCTCAGGATTTTTCTAACATGACTCAGAAACCTCGTCATCCTGGAAGATCATTTCAGCCCTGGAATTTATGCCAAGGAATGTACCTGGGGCCTCTCCCTCTAATTGGATGGCTCTTCCCAGAACCTCCATTTAAGGAGACCCAGGTCAGTCATCTCTTCATTTCTGAATAAGCTGACCTCCTCTTTATCATGCCTCTGCACCTGGTATCTTCTCCACTTCCTTCCTCTTTTTCTGAGGGTCTCTGTCCCCCTGTATAGGGCAGTATCTTTTCCCTTTCTGTCCCCAACGCACCACCATAAAAGAAGGTGTCTTTTGAGCCACTTACTCTGGGCATAGTTTGTGTTGCTTGCCTAGGCTCAACCAACAAAAAATGGAAGAGATGAGACCAGAACCCAGGCCATCTGATTTCTAGTTAGCTATTCTTTCCAGTATACTCTGGTCCTTCTGGTTACAGATTGGCATAGTGGATAGATCATGGGAATTGAGGTTAGAAAGATCTGAGTTCAAATGTCACTACAGGCCTTTGCCAGCTTTGTGACCCTGAGTAAATCACATAAACACTCTGAGCCTCAGTTATTTAATTTGTAAAATGATTTTGAGGTTCTTTTCATCTCTAAATCTATGATATTTTCCTGGGAAAGAATACCTCATTGACTTTAAGTAGAGATGAATCCTGATGAATGTAGTATAATTAAGGGCATATTTATACCTAAAGATCTTAGGGCAAAACAAACAAACAATTAATAGGGAGATTCATGAAATTTAAGAATGAGAAGGGATCTCCGAGATCATCTAGTCCAACCCACACCTGACCAAGTACGTTCCCTGTCTTTGCCGGCCTTATCATCTGCAAGTCTGAGAAATGGGCAAACCTCCATCAAAGTTATTGTTGCGAATGTTAAACAGTAGGGGGCTAAGTACAGATCCCCAGGAGACTTCCTTCCAAATTGACATTGAATTCACCAGTCCTGTTACCTCCATCTTATCCTTCTACCTCCAGAATGGTACAAGAACCTTGCTAAACCTTACTAAAGTTAAGGTGAAACAATGACTACGATAATGCAAGTTAAAACAAATAGTAAAATAAAGTTGACTTAAGAGTAATTGTAATGATGTTTTGGCCCTAAAGAAAAAAACGAGGAAACACCGTCCTTTTGGTAGACAGGTATGGTAGGAGGGGATATTGATTTGTATGGAATACTGCCAACATCACCAGATGCCTTCTTTGGGTGAGTTGGTTTGGCTTAACTGTTTTTCTTTCTTTGAAGTGAGGACTTGGAGGCGTGGATTATATCTGGAATTGAATGAGATAGAAACAAGGTAGCAATAAAACTTTAAAAACATAGATAAGCTGCATTTATAGTATTTCCCTGACCTACCAGTCTGTTACAAAAAGAAATGTGGTTGGATATAGCTGGTTCTCCATGAATCCATTCAGGTCCTTGTGATTACTGCTTTTTTCCTAGGTATTCACTTGCATTTCATTTAATGAATTTTTTCTGGAAGTCAAATTCAAGTTCACTAGTCAGCTTGTCTATTCTATTCTCTTAACTTTTTTTTAAAAACCAGGTCAACATTGTTTTTTTCCTATCCTGAGGCTTTCTCCCACTTCTCACATCCCTCAGGTCCAATTTTCTCCAAGACCTTTCGAAGATCATAGGCAGTGGCTTAGTAAACATATCTTCCAGTGCTTTTAGTACCTTCATCTGTAGTTCATTTGGGTTCAGTGACATGAACTCACCAAGGCAGCTAAGTGTTCTTTTGCTCTCCTTCCCTACTTATCTTGGATATCACCTCCCTATTAGCTGTTTTGGATGTGGTTTTTTTCCAGTCCAAAGATAATTTTCCTTAGTGGAGACAGCAGAAGAAAATAAGATTTGAGCAGTTCTATCTTCCCTACATAGTTGTCAGTTATCATCCCATGCCCAGCAGTTGTCCTATCCTTTCTTTGATCTTCCCTTTCTCCAATACAGTTAGAAAAACACTATGAGCTCTTTTTGCTGTCCTTAGCATTCCTCACCAGTATCAGCTATTTCTGACTTTTAGCACTCCTGACATCCTTATGTAATATTTGTAAAGCTCTTAGCACAACGTGTGGCACATAGTAGGCACTTGATCCTTCCCTCCTTCCCTCTCTCCCTTCTGTCATCCCAGATCCTTCCTTCTCCCCCCTCCTTCAGCTCATAAGTCTAGAATTCAAGTGATTCACAAGCTTCAGTTTCCCCAGAAGCAGGGATATCAGATCCGTGCCTCTGTGCCTGGCTTCTGGTTTCTTTCAACTTAGAATATAAACTCCTAGGAGTCAGAGACGGTTTCATTTTGTCTTTGTATGCCCAGTGCCCAAGACAGTACCCAGCACAAGGTAGGCCCTTAATGCTTGTTAATTAATTTGCCTTTCTTCCAGCCCCTTTGTCCTTTCCATTTCTCCAGGTCCTTTGCTTTCTGCTTCCAAGTTCTCTGATGGACTCTTTTGCTTCCAGCCTTTGAAAATCTTGGCCATCTCCTTTCTGGATTCTTATTGCTGTGCCCCAGGATTTAAGCTTCATCTTCTCCAGAATAAAGTAATTGGTTTTTTAAAAAAGCATTCATTTTTCAAATAATTCTAACTTGCATTTGTGCAATTTAACTTACCCCCTCTTATTTTCTTCCTTTTTACTCCTCCCCTACCCCCACCCCTCTTTTTTTTGATAACCAATTTACTCCAAATGGCAGCTGGCCAGCCTGGCTCAGAATAATCACAGATTGTAAAGCAGAGGCAGGAGGCAAAGTCAGCTGACTTGGAACCATCTAAAAGGAAGCTCTCCACGGCTGCTCAAGCGCCTCCCCCCCACCTCCCTTTGGGAAAGGACAAAAAACCAAAATCATATATACAGCCAACCCCAGATTGTCTAAAGGTGGATTATCCATGCTATGGGTTATCTGTGACTGTTTAAAACCTACTGTGAGGCTGGCTCCCAGTAGGAGGAAGGAGCTGGTTGCCTCAGGAAGGGGAAAAAGGTGCAGTTCAAGGCCTTTGGTGAAGAGTAAGAACAGGAAACTTGTCATTTAGGTGAGATTTTAATGCTAGCTTGGTGAGACAAGATATTTTGATTCCTCTTGGGAGAAAGAGAAGAGTATGTGTATTAAACTCAACAGAAGGAGTTGCCAAGGGACAGCCTAAGAGATTTAGGGTGAGGGTAGGGTTCCTTTACTTACAGCCAGCGAGTGGGTCAACCCCCTTTATCCTTGACCATGACATTTCAGGCTCGATGATCTATTTATCAGAATTTCTTATTCTCAAAAGACAGAGTCTGGACTCAGATCTTTTCTAAAAGGAAAACAAGTATAACATATACTCTGGAGTGAAGTAAGGCCAGTGCCCAAGGGATTCCGGAGGAAACCTTACTCTTCTATAGGCAGGGGAGGGGGGATTATATAGAATATTGAGCTGGAATGGAATTTAGAAACTGTGTGATCCAACACCCCTCCCCCATTTAAAAATCATTGCTCTTATTTAACATCGACAACAGTAGCGTCAGGCATCACCTAAATTTCCCAGCATATCTTTTTCCCTTCCTTTTCCAGAGAGCTATTCCTTATAATAAAGAATAAAAAACTAACCCCTATATTAAAAAGAGCTTGACATTACATGCAGAGTTTGATACCCATAGGCCCCTACCTCTGCAAGCAGAGCAGTTGTCTTCTTATTTCTCTTCTTTAGAGTCAAGCTTGATTGTTGTAATTTTATGTTTCTTTACATTTATATCATTGTCATGATGTGTGGTCATAGTGTATGTACTGTTTCCCTGGTTCTTCATACTTTACTTTGCATCAGTTCATTTAAGTCTTCCCATGTTTCTAGGTATTCATTGTACTGAGAATAAGGAGAATAGAGAGAAAGGGGCAGGTAATTGGCACTGTGAAGAACTTACTGAATGTGGAGGGAAGATCTGAGTTCAAATCCAACCTCAGAGACTTATTATGTGACCCTTTAACTTTTCTCCGTCTTAGTTTTCTTATCTGTAAAAAGGGGATAATAATAACACCTGCTTTCCAGGGTTGTTGTGAGGAATAAATAAGATAGTTTCAATGCTTTGCAAATTTTAATGTGCTTATAAGTGCTAGCTTTTACTGCTATAGTCATTATTTTTTTTACAACACCGTAATATTCCATTACATTTATATACCATATCTTGTTTATACATCCCCTAGTTGATGAGCATCTGTTTTGTTTCCAATTCTTTGCTACACCAATGAAAAGATGCTGCTATCAATGTGTTTGCCCCCTCATTTTTTATAGGAAATTGAGGGCCAAACAGAGGGGAGTGACTGGACCACCGTTATGAAGTCTAGTAAGTGGCAAAGCTTGGACTTGAGCCCAGGAGTTGAAAGGGAGAGTTCTAACTCCTTTGCTCTTTTCATTATAGTACTCTGCCTTTTGGGTGACAGGGACAGATCAAGCAGCTGATGAGGGTATACAGGCTTGCTTTTAGATCAAGGATGTTTCTAGATAGGAAAAATATCCTCTTTCTTTCTCTCTTCCTTGTTCTCCCTTCAGGCTGGAGAGTTCCTTTCAACTCCTGTTATACACCTGCACCTGCTCTCATTCATTGTCTTTCTCTGAAGTATGAATAAGACCAGCCTGCCAGTCTCAAATAAACATTTACCTGGATATGAGAAAGGTCCAGTCAAAGGTACCTTGGAAGTGAGGTCTAAGGTCAATGCCAGAATGATGAGACTTGAGCCTGTTGTCAGTGTAATGCTTTGACTGGGAGCTGTGTTTATTATCTGCCCTGATACGCAATATTCAGTTAACTGTTTTACCCAATCAGCTTAAGTAACCAGGTAAGGCTCGCTCAATTCAACAAATACTTATTAGATGCCTATTATGTGCAGGGCACTGTGAGAGGTGCTTACAATATAAAGAAAAAAATAGAATCTGCCTTGTTGAGAAAATACAATGTATATACAATTGAATAAAAAGAACATAGAAAGTATTTCAAAATATTCAACTGCAGGAAGCCCTTCTCAGGGTAAGAGTCATTTAAATGTGAGACAGAATAGAATTGTAGATTCAGATGTGGAAGAGCCCTTAGAGTTCATTTAGTCTAACTCACTTATTTTATGGCTCGGAGGTGGTATGACTTGCTCATAGTCACATGGTTGGTTAGTGGTATTCTAATCCACTGAATATATTGGTATCCATCTTTTTCCTTGTTGTTGCTAACATACCTTTTCTCCTCCCTGTAGTGTCCTATTCCCCTTATTTCTGAAGATCTCCTACTGATTTAATTTATTTGACCACCCACCTTGTTCTTGCCCTTCAACTCCTTGGCATTTCCCAGTTCCTGGCCGCTCATCTTCCCCATGATTTTGAATCTCATCATGTTCTGTTCTTTGGTACTAGTCCTCTTATTTACTGACTTAGCCTCTTGTTCATGGCCGCCTTGATCATGGTTCTTTGTGTGTGTCCTCCCTCTGGCTCTTTTTCTGGTCCCATAGAATCACAGAGTTGGAATATCTTACAGAAATTGTTTGGTCTATTTTGTGTCTGCCTAGGAATGCCTTCTCCATCCTCCCTGAGGAGCGATCATTCAGCCTTTTAAGGCTTCCAGCAGGAGGAAACCCAGGTTTCCTGAGGTTGTCTATTCGTTCCAGTTTTGGAGAGTTCTCATTGTTGAGGGAGTTTTTCTTTACAGAGAACTGAAATCTGCTCCCTCTCCAGCTTCTGCTTATTGTTCCTCACTCTGCCCTCTGAGGCCAAACAGAATAAACCTTACCCCACTTCCACAGGAAAGCCCATCAGATACTGGAAGTTAGTTTTCCTGTCTCCCACACCTCTTCTCTTCTCCAGACTGACCATTCCTAGTTCATTTAAGTGATCCTTGCCTGACACAATTTGGATAGGCTGTAGCTTGTCAGGGTCCTACATGCATGCCTGGGTAGGGGCCCTTCCTCCTGCCCTCCTGTTTCTTTAACTCTGACTCAGTGGGCAGGTTTGATATAATGGATGAGATTCAAGCTAATCAGGAGATGCGGCTTGTTTTCGTGGCTGATTGTCTACTCCTCTGTGTTCTCAGCATGGACAAGTATGCCTTCCCTGGGCTGTCACTTTGGTATAAAGCCAGATTCTCCTTCTCCAGGCTTCTTCCCACTCTTATGGCACTACCAGTGTTTCAGATACAAGCCGAGAGAGGAAATGATTGAATCTAAACAAAACTGTGTTGAAATTGCAAGAGGAAAAAATCATAGAAACAAATGTGTTGTTTATCTATAGCTATGTAAAGCTTGCTTTAAAAGAAAGACTTTTAAGGACTTGGGCTAGATATGAGAAATTGCTGAGAATGCTAATATGCATTAATGTTTACAAAGCGCTTTCCCTATAATAGCCCTGTGAGACAGGTAAGAGGAAATAACGTTCCCATCTTACAGATGAGAAAACTGAGGTGTCAGAAAGGTGAGGTAAATGTGTAGGTTACACATGAATGTGTATGGCTACCCAGCTAATAAATATCAGAGGCAGGATTTGAATGCATGTCTCCTGACTCCAAATGAATGAAAGAATCAATCAGGAAGCATTTATTAAACTATCTGTTATGTATTAGGTGATAGGGACACTTATACAAAAATGAAATAATCCTTGCCTTCAAAGAGCTTAAAACCTATTGTTGGAGATGGTACAGACCTATGTAAATATAGACAGAATAAATAACATAAGGAGGGCATCTGCAGCTGGGGGAGGGGGGTGAGGAAAGGCTTCATGCAGAAAGTGGAGCTTGAAAGGAGTGTCGAAGGAAGTAAGGGGTTTGATGAGGCAGAGGTGAAGAAAGTGTATATTCTAGGCATGGGGGACAACAATGAAAAGACACTTAGAGGGGAAATGGGGTGCCTTGTGGGAGGAACAGTAAGAAGGCCACTTTGGCTGGACCATAAAGTATGGGAAGGAGAGTAACATATAATCAGACTGGATAGGTAGGTTAAGGCCAAGTCGAGAAGGATTTTAAAAGACAAATAGAGGAGTTTTTATTTTATCCTACCCAGGCAATGGGGAGGCATTAAAGTTTATTGAGTAGAGGAGTGACATGGTCAGACCTGTGCATAAGGAAAGTCACTTTGGCAGCTGTTCAGCACCTCTTACTCTCCACCTCATTTCCTGGAATAGATTCCAGTGCAGGAATGTGGAGTCACTTGCTTCTATGTAGGACTCTCTCAATCAGATTCGACAAAAGCATCTGACTGCTGTGATAGACAACCAGGCTAGGCCCTTAGGGGGCTACAATTACAAGAGTCCCTGCTGGGAGGGAGGAGGATGGTTGAGATTCCTTTATTCATTAAACAAGTCTGTGTCCGGTTTGGGGGTGGGGAGGGAGAGAAAAAAGTTTAGATAAAATATCTCCCTTCACTCCCTTTGGGGTTGACCTCCACAATCCCTTATAAGCCTTCAAGTTCTATAAATGTTTGCAGTTGAGATGAATAAGATTCACCTTGAAAAGCTGAGAATTTTTCCCAGATGTCAACTTGGGGCGGGGGAAATGAGCATTAGGTTGCTCATTCTACATGTGTAAAGTCGTGGAGTAACTTGCAGATTTGACAGCAGATTGTCAATCAGGAGGTTTGAACCACCTTGTTTCTCTTTGAGCAGAGTTTCAGACTGACAATGTTGATCACCTGAAATCCACTGATATTCAGAAGCCCCTTTCTCTGCCCCACCATCCTTTCTATTCACCCTCCATCTCAGCTCATGGAATGTTTTAACTTTGGGACTTTTCCCCCACCCTTCCCTGTGAACAATACACTAGCTGCCCAGGGGAGCTGACTCTTGCACCAGTTTGCAAGCAAATCCCAGTTCTATATACTTCTTTGAAAGGAGTGACAGGTCTTACTTCAGGATAATCATTTATAGATCAGGTGATGATTTCCTTCTGTGTCTTAATGACACTTGGATTCTCAGGAGAGCCCAGCCAGCCTTGTCAGATACTGCTGATGCACCTTCTTGTGTGTGTGTGTCTCCAAGATCAAACAGTAGCCTGGCCAGCCTTGTCAGATAATGCTGATGCTCCCTCTCTGAGCCTGCCTGCCCTGGTCAGTCAAACTCAGTACATTCATTTGCATTCTCTCTCACCTTTTGTGCCCATGCTGGAGCTGGACTTGAAAAGTTCCTTCCTCTGAAGAACTTTTGTCTCTAGGGACCGTGAAGCTCTAGGAATCTCTGTGGGGAAGAGACCCCTAGAAGTCCAAGGTATCTTCAAGTTACTTTCTTTGTTTTTGTGTCATCAAAAGATATACCTTCCTGTAATCTCTCAATCTTCCCACTGGATACCTTCAAAGGAATACTTTAAAAGGAAACATTGGAGGAGGATGTTGGATGAAAGCAGGGTAATGTTGTGTTTGCTTCCTGGGTTCCCTAGGGTTGTGAGGATGGAGCTTTTTTTTTTCAAAAAGTCTCAGAGATGGAAGAAACCTCCACCATCTTCTAGTCAAACCCCTATCTGAACAAGAATTCTCTTTATAACATCTCCCACTTGTCTAACTGAAAAAAAACTTCCAATGATGGGAGCCCCTTGTTTTTGAACAGCTCTTGATTTTTAGAGATTTTTTTCCCCTTAGATTATTCCTAAATCTGCTTCTCTTTCACTCACTTGCTCCTGGCTCTTTTCTTCTGTGGCCAAACAGAACAGATTTGTAGTTTGTTGATTTAGAGCTAGGAAGGATGTCAGAGGTCATCAGCACCAGCTCACTTAATTTTATAAGATGTTGAGGCCTAGAGAGGTTGAATGACTTGCTCAAGGTCATACTGGTAGGAAGTCTGGAAGCTGGGTCTTAATCCTCTTCTACCTGATGGCCTTTGACTACTTTGAGAGCTATCCTTTACCTCCCATTTCTACCCCCGATCTCCCCTTCCTCAGCCTGAACATTCCCAGTTCTTTTGACTGATCTTATCACGGATGACATAGGTTCTATTTGAGTTAGACAAAGGAGTCTGGACAGGTGATCAAAAGGGGAATTTTATGGTGGAAACTCTTTAAGTTTTTGGAAAGTAAGTCGCTATTATTACTCCTCCAAGAGTTCTTTGCATTTTTTGAACACCAAGGTGTTAGGTGCCAAGAATACGAAGACAAAAATGAGGCAGTCCTGCCTTCAGGGAGCTTAAATTCTGTTTGGAGAGACAACATATACACATATAAATACATACTCGTTATATTGGGGTGAGGAGAGGCAAGAGCAAATGGGAGAGGGGAATTGAGAGGCCTCAGGGAGAAGTGGCATCGTCCTGAACCTTCCAAGAGGCTGCAGTGATAAGGGATTGCATTTCAGGGAGGCAAAACAGCTTGTGCAAAGACATGCACACAGAATCTGAAGTGTGAGGAAGAAACAAGAGATCCAGTTGAGGCTTACCTTAGCGTGCATGAAGTGGAGCAATGTATAATAGCTTAGAATGGTAGGCTAGAGCCAGGTTGTAAAGGACTTAAAATGTCAAATAGAGTAGTTTGTATTTAATTCTAGAGGTAATAGGGAACCAATGGAGTTTATTAAGCAAGGGAATGATACAGCCAGACCTGTGCTTTAGAAAAATCAATTTGGCAGCTACATGGAGGGGTTGGATAGGGGAAAGACTAGAGGTTGGCACACGGTTAGGCTATTGCAGTAGTTCAGGTGAGCGGTGATGAGAGCCTGTACTATATGGGTGACTGAGTAGTGACTGGAAGAAGGTGGTAGGCATATAAGTAGAGAGGATAACTGACTGGATTTATAGGATGAATGAGAATGAATCCCTGAGGATAACACTGAGGTTTCAGACCTGCATGACTTGAAGGTTAGTGGTACCCTTGCTAGAAACAGAGAAATTCTGATGAGGGCTGTGGTTTGTTTCTTTTTTGGTAGGGGAAGAGAATGAATTTTATTTTGAACATGTATTTGAGATGCCTATAGAGAATCAGTTTGATACGTCCAAAAGGGTATTTGGGACTAGAGCTAAAGAAAGAGTTGAGGGCCAGAGATATGAATCTGGGAGTCATCTAGATAGAAAAGATAATTTAATTCATGGGAGCTGATGAAGTGAGAGAGAGAGAGAGAGAGAGAGAGAGAGAGAGAGAGAGAGAGAGAGGCGAGGATAGAGAAGGGGGGGAGAGAGGGAGAGGCGGAAGTCCAGGGGGAGCCTTGGGGTACACTTGAAGTTAGAGGCCATGACATGGATGGTGACCCAGCAAAAGTGACTGAGAAGTGATCAGACAGATAGGAGAATCAAGAGAGCAGTGTCATAAAAACTTAGGAAGAGTACCCAGGAGAAGAAAATGGTCAACAATGTCAAATGTAGAAGATAGAATGGAGATTGGGAGAAAGCTATTCGACTTGTCAATTAACACATCACTGTTAGCTTTGGAGAGAGAAGGTGAAGTTGAGAGATGAGGTAAGAACCCAGACTGCAAGGGGCTGAAAAGCAAACAAGAGGAGAGGAATTGGAGGTATAGAAAGGAAACAGCTTTTTCAAAGAGTTTGAGTATGAGATAGAAGAGGGATATAGGATAAAGCCTAAAGGTTATTTATTTACTTATTTTCAAAGAAGAGGGATGCCTGAGCACATTTGTAGGCAGCAGAGAAAGAACCAAAAGAAAAGGAGAGATTGAAGAGTATGGAAAGGGGATGATTTTTGAGGGGTCAGCTGAGACAGTCTGCTGGAGGAGATAGGAGAAGATGGGTTGGAGATTTTGGGCTGGGCAAGGAGAAGGGCCATGTCTTCTTTAGAGCCTAGTATAATGGAAGACAATGTCAAGGAGGGCTTTGAGAGGTAGAGAAGGGGAGGAGAGGGAGCTCACAGTAAATAGCCTCTTTTCTCAGTAAATTATGAATGGAGGCCATCGCCCAAGAAGGCAAAGGGAGGATGTGTTATGAGAGGCTTAAGAAAGGAAATAAAGGTTTGGAACAGCTGCTGTGGGGCATGTGATAGAGAATCAGCCAGGGAGGAATAAAAGGATTGCTTTCTTGCATTGAGGGTTCAGCTGAGATTAGAGAACATGAATTTGTAGTGAGCCCAGTCCCACTTCTGCCATCTTGGTTCAGTAGCATGTGGGTAGTAGAGGATGCAGATTATGGTACTAGTCTAGTTATCCTTTGGTAGGGTATGAGCAAAGTTCTGAAAAGGGGGCAAGGAATTAGAGAATTAAAGATAGTGTCATGTTGAATTACTTAAGTCTAGGATCAAGGTTGGGAAAGGAGGAAAAAAAGCCAGAGTAGTGGCATCTAATGATTGGGTAGAGTAATGATGGGTCAAGAGCCCTGGGCTTTCAGTTACCGGTGTTAATGATAGGGGATAGAAGCATGAAAAATCAAAAAACCATTCTTAAGCTTTGGAGTAATATTGTTCTCAGGCATTGCCTTCTATTCCCTCCTTCAATTATTCCTTCTGTTACTAGCCCAAGATTAGAGTAGGAACATTGTGAGGTACCAGAGAGAGGATGACATTTGGAATCAAAGATCCTGGGTTCAAATTCTGTCACCGCTACTTGCTCTAAACACCTGACATGTACTAGGGTAAATCATTTTACCTCCTTGGCTTGGGTTTTCTAATCTGAAAAATTAAGGGGTTGCACTAGATGCACTAGATGACCTCTAAGATTCCAGCTCTAAATCTGTGATTGTGATGTAGGTAGGCACCCTGGATAATATACTTTTGGCTAGTTGAATCGCCTGTATTTCCTGGCAGACCCAGTGTACGAGTTGGTAGCAGCTTGAGACAGAGGACGAGAGGGGGCAGGGAGGGCTAAGCCACCCCAGGCTGTCTCTATCTCTCTTGTGTATTTAAATGGAGAGTCAGAAAATGTGTCAGAGTGAGATCGTAATTAAATTGTGGACATAGTGCCAGACAACTTAACTAGAGCCCCCTCATGCTACATGCTCCCGAATTTAATTTTCCAAATAAACTTAGTGTGGCATTGATGCCCAGGGAGGATCAATAGAATGGAAATTGCTTGCAGTTTCCCCTAAAGTGTTGCAATGGATTACTGCTCTCACATTTTCCCTCCGCAGTCCTTTTTCTGCCAGAGTGGGCCCGGCATTCATTCCAGGCACATACGATTTAAGGAAACGGGGGAAAAAAATGGAAACTACAAACTGTGCTCCCGAGTACACTCTTGCCTGTGATGTGTAGGCTTGCAGAAGATTTTTAGATCATAAGTCATTGTGGGGAAAGTGGTTATGGTGAAGAAACGTATTTCCTAGGCTTTGGGTGGGTGGGGGGGCTTGTGGAGGAAGTTTGGAGATTTGAATGTTTTGAAAAAGGGGAGGCCAGTTCTAACAAGCTTGGGGAAGTTTAAGGCAAACCTCAAAACCCCAATGGCAGAGTCAAAGTCAGATCCTTGGCTTCTGCTTTGCTAGGTGCGGGGGAAGGGATCGAGGGGAGTCCCTTGTGGATATCTCTCTAATCTGTAATCTTCAGGTAACTTTCTAGTTCTCTTGTGTTCCTTTACTATCTTTGGGAGTGGTAGGTGCAGAAGAGGGACTGTAGTCACAGATAACTTTCAAAAACTCATGGCCATATAGTTGGAGAGTAATGGTACTGCACAGATAACTCATTTTGTCTAGGGGTGTGTGTGTGCGTGCGTGTTCTCGAAAGTGCAATCAGGGTTAAGTGGCTAGCACATAGCTAGTAAGTGTCTGATGCAGGATTTGAACTCAGGTCCTCCTGACACCAGAGCTGGTGCTCTATCCGCTGAGCCACCTGGGGGCCCCTTCTAGCAGTTTTGACTGCCACAAATTCAGTTCAGCAATGTTTGTTTCTACTTGTGTGGAGAGCTGTGCTATGTAAGATACAAAGTTTAGATTAAATGTGTTCCTCGTTCTCATGAAGCTTATGGTCTATCAGGGAGATATGTCATATGTATAATAATACAAAACGATACATAGCTGGGTAGAGGAGAGTATGGCTATGGAGGAGTATAGCATACAGCTATCTATGGTCCTTCCTGATTAGTGTGAACAATGCATTCACTGAAATGGTCGCATTATTCAAATTTGCACTGCATAATTCCATTGGGCTAGAACCAGTCACCATATTTCACATAATTATAACTTCAGATAGTATGAATTAATTTACATGGAACCACTTCAGGCGAATTCATTATTTGCAGTAAAAGGAACCTGGCTTAGTTGTTGGTTGGTTTTGCTGAACCGGTTTTTTCCTCTCTTTTAAAAATTCTTTGTTACGTGGAATGAATTCCTGATTGGGGAGACAGGAGGAAGGCTATATTTGTTTTTTTTTTTTGGAAGGCTATATTTGGAAATACAAGTGATGTTAAAAAAAACAATACATAAATTTAGAAGAGGAATACAAGCAAAGTGTGAGGTCTCGAGTGAGGTTCTGGAAAAATCAGAGATTTCATGGAAGAAACAAAATGTGACTTGAGATTTAAATGATGGATTTCAGTAGATGAAGGAAGGGAGAAGACGTTCCAGTTGTAGGAGCAGAGTGAGCAGATGCATGGAGGTAGGAAATCGGGAGGCATGTAATGGAAATGATGAGTATACCTGTTTGGTTGGAACATAGAGCAGGCTAGAAGACAGGCAGCTAGGTGGCATACTGGCTAGAGCACTGGGTCTACAGTCAGAAAGATTTGAATTTAAATCCAGCCCTGGGCAAGTTACTCGACCTTTCTCCCCCTCAGTTTCCTCGACTGTAGAATGACAAATAACACCTACATCACAGGTTGTTGTGTGGATCAAATGAGATAATAATTGTAAAGTGCTTGGCATAAAGTAGGCACTTAATAAATGCTTATTCTCTCATACTGCCCCCCCTCTTTTTTTTTTGAGAGGGGTTGTTGTTTGTCTTTCATTTTCAAAGAGGACCAGTGAGTGACATCATGGGATGATGTCTTGACTTGTGTATGAATTGGATTTAAGTGAGGCAGAGTTGCGCAGAGTTGTCAGCCTCACTCTTTTCCAGAGTCATAAAAGTCCAGTGACAAGACAAAAGTCAAGATGGCTGGCAATGACCCAGGATGGCAGTGGATGACCTTGGCATCTTCAATGCCATTGGAACAAATTGTTCCCATCCACCTGTTCCACCAGGGGAAGTCTTCACATGCAATGGATTTGAGGCCCATTGGTTACCCTCAACCTTGTGTGCCAAGATAGTTTATGGAGGTGTGGCTGCTGTGCATGCTAGAGTTTCTTGGAGCTACAGGTAAGGATTGAGTGCCCAGGTAGACACCAAAGGTGGATGAGCAGCCTTGAAAAGGGCTTGGCAAGCCCTCGCACCCAGAGGTGCTAGTCCTCCTTGAACACCACGTATACCCCAAGACAAGAAAAGGAGGATGGCATCAGGGAGTAGAGAAACTTGAATGCCAAACAAAGGAATTTGAATTTTATTTGGTAGGCAAGAGAGAGATTCTGAAGGATTTTGGGCAGAGGAATAACCTGTGCAGAAGGAGAATTAACTTAATTTTGGAGTTAAGATCAACTAAAAGGCTCTGGCCAAAGGGGTTGTGTGTGTGTGTGTGTGTGTGTGAATGACACTCTGTACTACAATATTGGCCATAGGAAAAGAAGGTAAGGGGATGGTTATAAGAGATATTGTGGAGGTAGAATTGAAAGGACTTGGATGGGGGAAAGGAAGGAGAGAGGAAAGTGACAGAAAACCCCTAAGTTCATGACCTGGTTGATCCCACTAAGAAAGAAATAATGAAGTGATAAGGAGAGCAGATTTTAAGGGAAATTGTAAACTTGGTTTTGGACATGTTGATTTTGATGTCCTGATGGGATACCTAGGTGGTTGTGTTCTACAGATTAGAGATGCTTAATCTGGACCAATAGAAAGAGATTAGGACCAAAGAGAGAAACTGGAGAGCCTTCTCCTTAGAGTGTATTGATAATTAAGGTGGGACTTTTTTGTTTTTTTACTGTTTTAGAATGCTAAATTAATTAAATGTCTTTGAGCCTTACTAGGTGCAAAGCCCCAGGCCTAAACTCCTAATTACTAGTTGCTAAGCCAATGTGGGCATGAAGCCCTCAGGGTCCTAATGGGAGTTGCTAAGACCAGAGCCAATGGTACATGTCTAAGTTCTGGTCAATCAGATGACGTTCTACTCAATCTGTTGACGTCTAAGGACCGTATAAAAAGAGAGAACAGAGTTGTTTGTTTGGGGCTGTCACTCCTGGAGGAGTGTTGATGTGGAGACTCTGGGCAAGCCGTTGTTAAGAGCTCCCCAGCCTGTGAACCCAGATGTTGATGCTTTCCAGGTAGCTGTGAATTGTGATTTGAATCAGATAAGGTCTGTCTGTTGATGTTTGTAATGTGTTTGTATTTGCTCTGAAGTTCAGGTTGCTGGTGAACTAAGTGAATGATACTTGTATGTTGGATTGAAATAAGATTGTTAATCCCTTAGTTACTTTCATTAGTAAAGCAGATCAAAAGAACCTGTGTTAGCAGTGTTCTTGTTGTTGGGCTTGTGTTGGTCTTTCACTTTCACAACAGCTGCTAGCCAAATTGTTACTGCATGAGGTGATAGTTGCAATTGGGCAAGTGAATGAGATCAAAATGGGAATACCACAACCACTACTGGCAGATCACTAGCTAGGAAGTGATTGGGGATTTTGTGTCCTTTTCTTGGGTTTGGAGGTGTCACCGATGAGCAATGAAAGGAAGAAAATCAATGATCCAAGGATATCCACAGGCTGGACCTTTGGGCCTTGGATAATGGAAGCTCTTCAGTATGAGAATTTGTTTCTGTTTGATTATGCATATTTAGATATGAAGGTTTTGATTTTTTTTTTTTGTTGTCTAGTGTTGTGGAGTGGGGTAGAGAGGAAGAAAAAATAATAAACACTTGGTAAATGAAAAAAATTAATTAAAAAAATAATGGAGGTTCTTTCCTAGCCCTAGCAAAATTGGGGTTTTGAGGGTAGGAAGAGGCTTGCCAACCACCTGCATGGCAGTTGGAATCCAGGAGAGAGGGAAGCCTGGGGCCAAAGCTTCTGTGAGCTTGCCCTGGGATGCTGTACTCAGAGAGGTACTTCTATCCATCATTTAAATCCCAGCTTATATGTTCCTTTCTCCTTTAAAACCACCCCACCTTCCTCCCTAGGCATCACATACCACTTAAATGGCCAAGAGAAATGCAGCTTGTGAGAGAAATGTATTATTTAATATTTCATTAATGTATGTGAATTAGCCCCTTGAAAATAGACCATAAGCTCCATGAGGACAGATGTCATTGCCTCCCAGATCCTGACAGATGGAGCTAAAGATGCTTCATGAAGTTGACAGACTGACCATGTTTGGAGACTTCCAGGAAGAAAAAGTTCCTGGAAATTAATTAGTGGCCAGGGACATTGGCTACCCTGAGGCTGCAACAGCCGAAGTTTTCTTTTTTAATAGAAAAGAGTATCTGCTCATCTGTTGATTGATTTTTCCTTCTAAATTCCTTTCTCTTTTAAAATTTGAGCATTTGGAATCTCTTGATGCATCCTAATGAACTCCAGTCTTTAGTCATTTGTTCTTGGCTCCAGATGATTTTTCTTGAATCTCTCTGCCCTGATTTCTCAGACCTCTGGTGTTTTATCACTGAACTGTAAACCCTGCTCATCTTTGGGCAACTTTCTCCTGGTCCCCACCTAGATGGCCACTTACCGTTTTGTCAGACAGGCTCAGAACAAAGAAAAAGGCTTCCCTGACCCATGTAGAGGCATATAGGCAGAAGAGAAGACAGTTTGGGGGTATGGTTTAGAAAGCCCTAGTTCACCATAGAGATGTTGAGGGAAGGTAATGACAAAAATGGAAACAGAGATCATCCATGGAGAGAGACTTGGAAAATTCTAGAGATAAGGATATTGAAGATACTGCTGCAGTGATTTGGTGTAGAACTCCTGTAGGCTAGGAGGCTAGCTTCCCATTGGAGACAGACTAAATGCCCGCAAGGGGTCAAGTTTGTGAGTTTGGGCTGAGAAAAGCTGTAGTTTTATACAAGCAGTGGAAAGAAGCATTTATCTAAATCATTGGTCTCCAGTCTTTTTTGATTGTGTGCCCCTATCAGAAATAGTTGGTTTTTTTGAAGATCCGATTTAACCAGTTAATTGCTCTTCCCCTTTTTGTTGCGCATATAGACTAAGGAGCCTCAAATGTCCTCAATTGAGAGCTCCCCATACCTGGATAGAAGCAGAGGGAAAAGGTGTTTTCTGAATCTGGGGCACCAATAGGCAGGAAGAGTATATGCGTTGAGTTTGAGTTCTTGTGTTATTTACAATGCTTCATGGAGGTGAATTGAAAAACAAAAACACAGCTGCTGCTAATTTAAAATGTAACATCCCCCAAAACTGGAGGAGAGGAGTTATTGAATATGTGACACAGGAGAAGAAAGATTACTGTGCATATTAAGCAGGGCAAAGAGTGATTGCTGAATACATGATGTAAAAGGAGATAGTCTACACAAAATTAAATACAAAAATTCAGTGGAAAATAATTATTGTCCATACATTATAGGCTTGACATATGGTAAGTTTTCTACTTCTAAAAGCATTATGTAATTTCTGAATGACCCATTTAGCTGTCGGTTTCTCTTACCCCTCTGAACACTTGACTCTTCTACATTGTTGGAGATGCTTATATTCTTCTCTTGGCTTTTAACCCATTGTAGGAACTGCTCTGAAACATCCATTCACATCCTATCTGGAAAAGCAGGGTCCCTGGGTGAATCCCTGGGCTGTTTTGAGATTTGTGTGGTTATAACAGCAGCAAAAAACAAACAAGCAAAACAAAAAAAAATCCATCGCAGACTTTAGGACCCTCCTGTCCTCTAAAATTCATAGGAGAGGATCCAAGATAAAGATCTGGAATGGACCTTAGCAGCAATCTATCTAGTTCAACCCCTTCATTTTACAGATTACCAAACCGGGAGCTCCTGAGGTTGTGACTTATCCAAGGCTATGTAGCTAATAAGTGTCAGAGGTAGAATTTGAATGCAGGTCTTCTGACTTTATAGCTAGTTCTCTTTCCATGGTACAACCCCGCATTCCAGGATGTAATGAGCCTGAGCAATGTAAACCAGAGGAAAATAGCATCTGTGTGGAGGGGAGGTGAAGGGCCTAGAAGACAGCAGATATTATATGAATCTTTCATACTCAGCTTGATTTGTCTTAAGTCTAAAAGATCTACCTGGCTTCTTTCCTGAGCCAGGGAATTGCTTGTAAGTGCGATTGCATTATGTCTTTTTTCCCATTAGGGGCAGCAGAATCCTGAGACTATGCATGGGGCACAAGAGATCTCAGATATTCTACTTCATTCTCTCAGCTTCTATCTACAGAAATCCCTAGATCTAGGTTATGACTCTTCTCTTTTTCCCACTTTTCACTTCCATCGAGGCCCAGAGAGATAAAGATACTTGTCCTCAGTCACATAGCTCATCAGTGGTAGAGTCAAGATTGGAGTATCAGTCTCTGGGCTTTGTTCAGTGAGTGCCCTTTCCACTGTTGCTTTTCTGTCTCTCCACAATGGGATCCTCTCCTGGTTTATCCTCTCTTTATGTGCTCCATCTCCTTCTCTGGGGAGCACCACACCCACTGACCCCTTCTATCTTTGGTCCCATCTGTTTGGGCTTTTCTTGCTCATTGCTTATACATCAAGAATGCCCATTCCCTTTCTCAGGGTAATAAATGGGATTTGATGATGATTTTCACCTTTAGGGCCAGACGGGTTCTTGTCCTTGGTTTCCTGGCTGTCGCTGTATAATTTAGACCAAACCAGAGCGAGGAACCCAGAATAGACAGAGCTCTGGCAGGTTGGCTTGTCACTAAGTGACATGGAGGAGAGCTGCTGATGATTCTGTGTCTCTGGTAGTCTGGTGTCAGGGCCAGGGAACATGTCCTGAAGGCCTTTGAGGAAGTCCAATGCCTGGCGTGTTGATTTCTGTATTTTAATGAATAACTTTGAAGGAGGGGTGCCAGGTTTCACCGAGAGAGGAAGGAAGCAAGCGTTGGCTGATGATTGAAAGGAAGATTGAAGCCTGCTCATCCTGCCTGAGCCACATTGAAGGTTTTGACAGCAAATTGACTGAAGGCTCTCTTTGGGAAGCAAGAACATTAAAGCAAGCACGAGGAGTTGTTCTTCCTTACATGAAGAGGGAGATCAAATCAAGTTGGAGCACTCTCCTTGCTTTTAATTTTTATTTGATGCTCTGTTTTTTTATATCACATATACTGGATATACTAGTTCCCTCCCCTTCCTCATACCATACGCAATAGCTACTGCCTTACAACAAAGAAGAAAAACAGTTAAAACCAAATGATTTAATGATGGGATTTTATAGTATAAACAATATTATACACCTATAACCTCCATCTCTGTAACTGAAAGGAAGTATAGTACGTGGGCTCATAGATGTATAGGATCATAGATCCAGAGATAGAAGAGGTCTTGGAGGTCATCTGGTACAACCCCTTTATTTTACAGATGAGGAAACTGAGACCAAGAGAAGATAAATGACTTGCCTATGGCCACACTACCTGTGTGTGCAGGCATCATAGGCAAAATTTGAACCCATCCACTCTTGGGGCCAAAATTGGTTATTATAAATTCCTGCTTTGGCTTTCTTTTTAGCAGTCTTTTAATTGACATTATGTTAGTCATTGACATGTTATTCTCTCCATTCTGCTTTCTTTACTCTGAATCAGTTCGTTCATATCTTTCTGGTTTCCTCGTTCTTTCTTATGGCACGATAATATTCTATTTTATTCATATACCACAGTTTGTTCAGTCGTTCTTCAATTAAGGAGTATTCATTTTGTTTCTAGCTTTTTGTTTCTACCGTCCCTTATTAAAATTTTATTTTTTACTTGTAGGCATGCCTTGTGTTTTTTTAAAATGATGATGACACAGAGGTCATTTCTCCAAACTCCCTAGTGTTGCTGCTATGGAAAAGCTTAATTGGATGAGCACTTTAGGTATGGAGTTAAGAAAAATGGTTTAGATCTCCCATCTGACAGACTTGGGCCTTGATTGGTGTGGCAGTGAAGGCTCTGGGAGTATTTTCTTGATCAGTTTTTGTGGAAGAAGAGTCATCTTTGGGACCTTGAAAAGGGTTGGGGGCTGAGGTGGTCATAGAATAAAGAGAAAATCTCTGAATTACTAGGAAAAGAGAGGTTCTTAGCAGGGGACTGATGTGTTGGAAATGGTGTGTGCATTCTAGTGCTGCTGCTGTTTGTGTGTGTGCATACATGTTCAACTAGGGGTGCACACACATGAGAGAATTCTGTGACCCTGGTACATCATTGTTAGTGTATGATTAGGTAAGAATGCTTGTGGTGCTGCTTCATCCGCTGACTAGGCTGGAGGGGTTGGAGGGGGTTTGGTACAGAGCTATGTAGGTAGAAGGTAAAGATAGGTAATAGTTATCCATGGCTGCCCACTTTTGAAAAAAAATGTTGCTTTTAAAGGGAATATACTTTATTTATTCCATTAGATTATAAATTCTTACAGGGTTGCTGATGACTCTGTACCTTTTATAGCTATTAGCATGGAATTTTACATAGGGTGAATTCCCTGTAATGCTTATTGACTTAGTAGGGAAGGAGGAAAGGAGAGAGAGATGGAGAAGAAATGGGGACACACTGGGATTTATTGATCCCTTTCTACTCTTTGGTTCTTTACCATTATAAAAGTCACTTTCCCTTTTTATATGAGTGTGAAAATCAAAGCTCAAATAGTTTCTTTTCCCACCCTGACTCTAGCCCTTGGTTCTGCAGGAAGGCAAAGGGCCCATGTTACTTTTGCCTTATCATCCTTCACTTTGCCAGGCATGGAAAGTAATGATACATTAAGGCACATTAGCTTTTCCATCCTGCAGGCCTTAAAAGCTATGGTTTTTACAAATTAGCAAGGGTAGGACTGTGAGGACAAGAATGGGGCTTTGCTCCTGGTGCTGGAGGCGCCAGAAATTAATACACACTTTGAGGTGGCGGGGATATTGAATTCATTCCTTAAATCAATCCTTAACCAAGAAGAATGAGGGAAAATTCTTTTTAGACAATTAGCGAATAATGATAACCTTGCAAAAATAGCTATTGATGAAGGGCAAACAGTGAGGGACAGGGTGGATGAAGGGGAAATCTGTGGAATATTTAAAGGAACATAAATCAGTGGGCCCAGATGACGTGTTTCCTGGGGCTGGAAAAGACTGCCTGACAAAATTGTTGACCCACTTATAGTGATAGACGGCCGTGGTGTAGTAGTAGAGGTGCTCTTGACTTGAGAGGGGTGTGTTTGATTTCTCAGACTAGAGATACAATGAATGAGGCAAATGAGGCTTTGTCCTAGGGTACTATCATGGAGGAGGAGGAGGAAGCTTCTTCCTAGGATGGGGAGGAATAAACTTCTTTGTGGCCACCACTGTCCAGGCCTTACTTGATGATAGTGGCCAGTTTATCCCTGGCTGCCATGTTCAGTGTCCTATTGCCATGGTGTCTTTTCTCCTTGGGCTCGACAGCCCCCAGCCTCTAGCTGGTGGCTTGGTAGCCTCCTGTATTGCCATGACAGTGCCATTGGTTGGACCGCCCCTGTACCATGAACTTCCTGTCCTCCCTCCCAAATGTTTTTACTCTGGATGAAAAATATCTTGGTTATTGCCTTGCTTCAGACTTGCCTTCTTGGGGGACAGCTTGAAAGAAGCTTCAGAAGGTAGGACAGGAATTTGTGCAAGAAGATTCAGTTGGTTCTCCAATCAGCCCTTATTCTTCTTACGTTCCTAGACTTTTGTACCTGCAAGATCTAGAAAGGGCATCATTCAAACTGAGCTCTTTATCTGGTAAAACAGATGAAGCTACAGAACCTGGCATCCTGTAAAGTGGGCGATGGTCCTTATATGTTTATTTCAGCTTTCTTTAAAACCATCTCCCCGTGCCTAGAGCACTGAGACCCCTTAATGATGATCTGTCTTATGCAGGACTTCCCAATAGGAAACAACCCCTTCTGTTAGAGGGACCATGAGACAAGGGAGGGAGATAGATTATGTGAGAGATGGGCAACTGTGTAAGCACTTGCATGCTATCTGGAGCCTGGTGGGGTCAGGGGATGTCTGCAGAATAAGCTCCCTGAGGTCAGAAGCCAGGCTAGCTATGTAACCTAGACAGGGCCAGCCTCCGTTCCCTTTTGTGGGAGTGCACTACACAGCCTGTGTAGTTCATAGAACCATAAAGTATTATCAATGGAAGGGAAGTGGAAGGTTATCCAGTCCACTCCTCCCCCCCCTTCCTTTACCTGAATGTTGAACAAATTGAGGTCCATTTGATCAAGTAATTTGCTCAACTTCATCCAGTTTGCTAATGGCAGAACCATTATGAATGAATGAATGAATGAATGAGTTGCTTATTCTGTTCCAGGCTCTGTGCTAAGCACTGGAGAGGAGATGTTCTTAGCATGTCTTCTCTGTTGTCTGACCATTGCCATTTACCAGGTGAACACTTTTGCAAAATTCAAGAAGGTCGGAGCTTCTTTCTTTTAGAGACACAACTCCTCAAAGGCAGAGGGAATGTTTGAGAAGACACCAGAATTAATTGTCTCAGGTACCTTTTGTTTTTGTCTAGAACTGGAACTTCTCAAGGACTGGCCCCCTTTCCATCTGCTTCATTCAGTCCCTTCCTTTCATCCCTCCACCCTTCGCTCTACTGTGGCCTTATTATTACCCAAATTACTGTTGTTGCTAGGTGTGGGGACTGCTCCATCTTTAATGCAGAAAAAAGGACAAAAAAGATCTGCACTTAATTTAAGATGACAACTTAGGTTTCCTTCTGGTTTTTTTTTGGCCAACCATCTCTTAGTAAATTACATCTGACAGCCAGAAATAAACTCTTGCCTAGATTTATGCTTTGTGGGGACACTTAGAAGGCTGCTCACCAGATGATAAAGGCAAAGAGAGCCTCGAAAAGGACCCACTAATTTGAAAAAAAAAACTTTTGTGCCATTTGCCCCCATGGTCCTGTTTAACACCCCTTGCTGTGCTCCACTCTGAGACAAACCTGTTTATCTAGTGGATGTGATGACACTGAGCATTATTAGCAAAGCTGAGCCCCTTGCCCCCAAATGAGGCTGAAGTGGTGTTCCTCTAGGTTCCTTTCGTTTAATGATTTAACTAGGAGAAGGAGGGGGAGAAGGGCAGCTTTAGATAAAGAACCAAGGACATGGCATCTTTGAAAGTTTTCCCAAAGGAGATGTCAATGTTAGCTGAGATTGCCAGAATTTACTTTAGCTATTACTATGGATGAATAATTATGTGCAATTCAGCCAGTGCTGTGGGTTCACGGCAGGTTAATTGGGAATAATGGGTTTCATTCCAAACAGTGAGGAATGATATATCAAAAAAAAAAAAAAAGGCAGTCCTGTATTAGGAAGGGTGTCCTTGCTTTGCATACCCGGTCCCTGCTCCGCTCTTCTAGGAAGCAGGACTCCAGGTCTGGACCAGGTAATTGTTCCACTTCTTCCAGAGAGCATGGAGGACTCAGGCACCAGAGCTCCGGGGACTCATTTTCGCTTTCTCTCACGCCTTTCTGCCATTAGGCTGTAGTGCTGGACATTGACTAGTCTGCTGCTGAGGAAGGCAAGAAGGGTGGTTGCCACTTTTCTGGCCGTCCAAACTGACTGAGCTGTAGGCTTGGGGCCGACAGCTTCTCAGGAGGCTGTCTCTGGCAAAGAGTTTAGAGGGGAAGGCCACTCCTTCTTCCCAGGGAAAGAGGCATCTTAGGTTGGGTCTGGCGCCAGGTTGTTGTGTTTGTCCTTCGTTTTCGAAGAGGACCATGACATCAGGGAAATGATGGCATGACTTGCGGTTGACTTGCGTTTGAGTGAGGCAGAGCTGTGCAAGGTCACCAGCCTCACTTTCTCCTGCAGAGCCATCTGGGTCCAGTGGCCCGATGTTCATCAGGATGACTGGAGTTAACTCTCAGCACACACCCCACTGTTTTCTTCCTTAAAGACACGAATGAGCACAAATGAGTAGTTCCTCTCTTGTGCTGGTGCTCTGCTCGTGTGCTTTATGGGAAGAGATTGACCAAGATCATAGATTATAGATTTAGGGCTAGAAGGGAACTAAAAGGCCCTCTGGTCCAACCTCCTTATTGACCAGTGCAGAAACTGAAGCCCAGAGAAGTTAGATGATTTCATAGATAGTAAGAGGCAAAACTAGATCTTCTGACACCAAATCTGAGATAGGATCTGTTTATTTATTCATCAAACGTTAATGAAGTGCCTCCTATGTGCAAAACATTCCATTGTGTTTGTTTGTTTTTTTGAGGGGGGTGGGTGGAGAAGATTGCTAATGATATAAACCCTGCTCTGGAGAAACTTGCAGCCTTATAGTAGGGAAGGACAAATACAGAAACAGTGATGGTAGCTGCAAGCAAGAGTAAGGTAAGCACAAAGGGGAGCTCCAAGGGAAAAGCTATGAGAAATGGAAGGAATATTTCATATAGGAGGAAATGAGAGTCCTGAAGGAGAGGGCACCTGATTTGGGCTTCCAAGGAATGAACTTAGGTGGATAGAGATTGCAGGAGTGGGGAACCTGCAGCCTTGAAGCCACGTGTGACCCTCTAGGTCCTCAAGTGCAGCCCTTTGATTGAAGGATAGGACCACACTTGAGGACCTAGAGGACCACATGGGGCCTCAAGGCCATAGGTTCCCCACCCCTGATAGGGGAAGGGCTAAGCAAGCCAGGCTTAAGGTGTGATACGAGTAAAGACAAGGAGACGTAAGAAGGCGTAATGGGAAGGGAAGACAGTAGCTCATTTTGTCTGAGGCATAGACTACATGTAGGGGAGTAATATGAGAAGGCTGGAATAACCATAGGATCTTAGATTAAGAACTGGAAAAGACCATGGAAGTCATCTGGCTCAATCTCTTCGTTTTACAGATGAGCCACAGTCTAAATGACTTGCCCAAAGATGCACAGGTGGTTAGTAGCGCAGTGAATCAACTGCTCCAAATCTAGTGCTCTAGTTTTTATAGGGTTTTGAATGCCAGCATTGGGAATTTATACTTTAGGCAGTAGGGAGCCTCTGAATGTCTCTGAGTAGGAATGACAAGATCATAGTGGTACAGTAGGATGTTTATCCAGGCAGGAAGTCTGTTCAGGCTGAGGATATGAACAAGAAAAGCTATATTAATTCAAGGCTAGTGTCCAGATCACAGGAACTGGCAGTTCATTGCGCTGGGTGCTGATATGAGAACATGCTGAGTATTGTGCTGAGGTGTGGCATCACTTTTTATTGCTATTTTTTAAAATACAGACTAGAAAACTAAGGAGAGGATAATAAATTACTTCAAACATTTGAAGAGCGATGGATAGAATAGAACATTGTCTGGAAGAATAGCAAATTCCAGATGGCAAAACTAGTAGTAGTGTCTGGAAGCAAAAAGAAGACAGATTTTGGGCACAGCATAAGAAAGAACTTCCTGAGAATGACTGTCCAACAATGGAATGAAGGCCTGCAGAGGCAGCATGGTATAGAAAAATGAGTATTGGGCTTGGAATGAGAAAGAATAATGGAAATCAGAAGGACCTGAATTCAAATCCTGATTCTTTTACTTACTACCTGATGACTTCACAGGCAAGTCACTTCAACTTTTTGAACTTTAGCTTCTTTGTACAAGAAATGGGTTGGACTACAAAGTCCTTTTCAGCTCTAAATCTGCATTCCTATAGCTCAAGTTTGAATCATGCCTTTCCTACTTAATACCTGTGTAGCCTTGAGCAAGTTACTTGCCCTCAGTTTCAACATATATAAAGCAAGGAAATTGGAATAGATGATATATCAGGTCCCTTCCAGGTTCAAATCCTATTAAAACACTTTGTAAAGGGTAAAGCCCTTAAGAAGTATGAGCTGCTATGGATAAGAGGCAGTGATGGGGAGAGTCAGAACCACCTGGTTCTGAGTTTGAACTTTAATGCAGCTGTAGAGGGAGCACTTTTCTCCTCCTCCCTTCAGGAGCCCTGAGCCAAAGAGGATTAGAGAACAGAAGCGGGGATTCAGGCAGAGGGGATGGTATGATAACAGAAATGGAGAGGAGGGGGAGAGGGAGGTGGAGGAAGATGCAGACACTAGGGACTCAAAGAGATGGAAGAAGGCAGAAAGGAAAATAGAAGAGAGTGAAATAGCAAGCCTTGTGCCTTATCAATTCGTTATCCTTCTCCGTATAATTTGATGAGTGTAATTTCCATTTCGTAGGATTATAAGTGCATATGTATTTATTTTTATTTTGTTATTGTTTTATTTCAATTTAAAAAAATTTAGTTCTGAATTGTGCCCCTCCCCTTTGCCCATTGAGAAGGCAAGACTTATGATACCCATTATAGGTCTGAAGTCTTATACATATGTATTGGAGCTAGATGCAGCTTTCCCACCCATTCTTTTTGCTGACGAAGGTACTGAGCTCCATCAAAGTGAATTGACTTGCTCAGGGTCACACGTTAGCAAGTCGTAGAGCTAAGGATTTGTACCCAGGTCATCTGATTTCCAAATCCAGTGCCCTTTCCAAATATGTAGAAAGTAAAAATTTTTATGATTTCAGAAGACATGCAGTTTTGGTCTTTTTGCAAATCTAAATTAAATTCCATCCCATTCCTTTAGGATAAGACCTTGGTTTTGCTTTTCTTTGTATCCCAGGTGCCTGGAACAGAACAGATGCTTAATAAATGCTTGTTGACTGATTGGAATCCATGGTCTGTATAAATGTGAATATCCTGTCTCATCCTTTCCAAGTGCTTGAAAATTATCTCTGTTTGTGTGTATGCATCTGTGAACCAAAGTGGCGTTGAGAGGTCAGGTGGGTTACCCCAGTTGGTGAAGCTGGACCAGTGTATAGACTTACCTGAGTCATCCAGTGAGTCTGAAGCAAGAGGATAAGCCTTCTATAAAGATTGGAAATGTTGGGCTTTTTCTGTCAAGCCAGTACACCTCTCTATCTTCTATCCCTCTGTTGTCAGGAACATACACCTGCTTGGGCACAACAGCTATTGGCTGCTTTTTGCCTTTCAGAATTTGCCAAGCCTGGCTCCTTATATAGCCTCTGCATAAGGTCACGTGGGCATCTGTAAAGAATTTAGTACCAGTGTTTCAAAGGTGCCAGCATCAACATCTAGCTTCTCCAACGTGGGGGCAACCTATGGTCCTAAGGCGACAACCCAGGTGCAGTCACCCCTCAGTCTTGACCTTTCTGGGATTTTTGGAATTCTCCTCCACTTTTTGGTTCAGCCTGAGAACCTCTTCTTCCTAACCAGATATAACCACTGTAATCACTGGAGACAAGCTAGGGTAGACCATATTTTACACGCGATGATATAGAGCAGAAGTAAAAAAGAAAACAAGGTTATAAAAAAGGAATATGGCAGACAGAAAGGCATGTAGTGAAGTTGCACAGCGTTAGCCCTATGCCATTTCAGAAACTTTATTCTTGTCTTTCCTGTTTTGCTTTATTCAAGGTCAGTTTCAGGGCTACTTATAGGTCATACTGGCTAGCAGATTGGTGTGATAGTGAAGAGCTTGGGATTTGCAATCAAGGAAACTGGGTTTAAATCAGGGCTCTGTGTGACTGTGTGCAGACAGGCCCCACTTTTGCTGTTCAGTTGTTTCAGATTCTTTGTGACCCCATTTGGCATTTTCCTGGCAAAGATACTGGGGTGTTTTGCTACTGAGGCAAGTAGGGTTAAGTGACTTGCCCAGGGTCACACATCTACTAAGTGAAGCCAGATTTGAACTCACGAAGATGAGTCATCCTGACTCCAGGCCCACTGATTTATCCACTGAGCCATGTAGCTGCTGCACTTGCCACATTTATCACATGAAAGGCTTGGACTGGATAGCCTCTAAGGTCCCTTTCAATTCTTAATTTGTATCTAAAACACTCAATGAGTTATCAGTCCACAAGTATTTCTTAAGTGTGAAAGATAAGCCAGGCACTGTGCTTAGATGCTCAGGATACAAAGAGAAAAGTGAAACCATCCCTGCTCTCAAGGAGTTTGCATTCTGTCTGGGGTTACCACATGTAAGTGCATAGAAAACATCTACAAAATAAATACAAGATCATTTTTGGGAGGAGACCCTAGCAGCCTAGCAGCTGGGAGGAGGGGCAGGTCACGTAGGGGGTTATGTGTGAGCTGACCTTTGAAGGAAACTAGGAATTTGAACAGATGGAGCGGAAGGCGTGCATTCCAGGTCTGGGAGTCAGTCTGTACAAGGAGAGATGGGAGAGGAAATATCAGATGGGAAGAACAGCAAGAAGACCAGTTTAACTGGACCATTGAATACATAAATGGAAGTAATATATAGAATCATCTGTGGAAGGCAGTTCTGTGAAGAGTTTGGAATGCCAAACGGAGGACTCTGTGTTTGATCCTAGAGATAACAGGGAACCGATGGGGTTTCTTGAGTAGTAGAGTCAGATCTGTGATTTAACAATATCACTTTGGCAACTGTGTGGAGGGTGGATTGTATGGGAGAGAGTTTGAAGGCAGGAGCCCAATTAGAAGGCTGTTTGCAGTAGTTAAAGAGAGAAGTAATAAGCCCCTGAACTGGGGTGGTGGTGGGAATAAAGGGAAGGGGCTGGGTGTAAGAAATGCTGTGGAAGTTCAAAACAGCTGGACTTGGCACCTGATGGGCAACATGGGATGAGTGAGAGCCAAGGATGATGCCAAGGTTTCGAGCCTGGGTAACCAAAAGGATGTGGTTTCCTCAACAGAAATAGGAAAGTTTGGAACCAGAGTGGATTTGGGGGTGGGATGCTTGATAGTGAGTTCTATGAACTTAGTAGAAAAACTAGGCTTAGTGGATGAATGAATGAATAAAAAAAGCATTAAATGACACATCTTAAATTTAATATTTTTTTGTAAATTTGTGGGTTTTTCCTGCATTGAAATTTTGATGATGCAATATTGTGTCATGTAACCATATAGTATTATATTGTAAACATATTACACACACATGTTCCTGCCGATGCACGCTGGTGTTAAGACCTGTCTGCCAATGTGACCACTGATTGGTTATAACTTGCATTTTGTGTGTTTGTTTGGAAAATAATGTAGTCATTATCACAACTTTAACTCTGTCACGCAACAGATCAAACATGTACGAATGGTTTTTCAAAATTTTCTTTTCTTCTTTCCTTATGCTTCCACCACCCCCTTATTTTTATTCAATGCCCCTCAGTTGCACTCGAGGATACTACTACCTCTTGGATCATCCCAGTTTCCCGCAGGGGGCGGTATCACCCACTTTGGGAACCTATGATTAGAGGCAGTGGTACTGCCGATTTGATTATAGATCTTAGAAAGAAGCGGCAAGGGGAGGGTGTGTGGTAATGGGGTAGAAAATGGCCAAGATGAAGATGAGGATATGTGGTCCCTGGGATTTCAGAATTTTTGCTGGTCATAAATCTGGGAGTCTTCTTGTGTAGATATCCTAATTGAAACCATGGGAGCTGATGAGGTTACTGAACAAACCCAGAAGTGAAGAAGCTATAGGACTGAACCTTGGTGATATACCTATAGTTGGGAAATATGACAGGAATGATTTAGCAAAAGAGACAGAATGGGTAATGATGTCAAGGGGCTATAAGATGTATAGAAGGTCACAAAAAAATGACCTCTTTTTTCTCAGCAAAGTGTGAGGAGATTCTCTGCTGAGAGAGTAGGAAGATAAAACAACTTGTTCATGTCCTCATTTTTACTTTCAAAGTAGCCCTGTAAGTTCAAAGGGCCCTTCAATCCATGATGGAGGGCAAAAATCTAGCATTGCATTCAAATCAGTTCAATCACCGATAAGGAGTTCAGCTTTAGAACCCAGCCCTGCACCACTCTAACATCGTTAAGGTTAGGGCATTATAACTATGTTGTTGTTTTTATTGTTCTGTCATTTTTCACTAGTGTCCCGTTCTTCATGACCCATTTAGGGTTTTCTTGGCCAAGATATTGGAGCGGTTTGCTATTTCCTTCTCCAGCTCATTTTACAGAGGAGGAAACTGAGGCAAAGAGTTACTTGCCCAGGGTAACACAGCTAATAAGTGTCAGAAGTCACATTTGAACTCAGAAAGCTAAGTCTTCTTGACTCCAGGCCAGGTGCTCTAGCCACTGTGCCACTTAGCTACTTTATTGCAACCAAACTCTACTGTAAAGTCTGGAAACTACCCAGATGTGTCAGGTCTAGCACTGTTCTTATGGAATTAACATTGTTTTCCCTAACAATGTTTCTTACTATTGGAGTTATGCCTTCATTTAAGCTAGATCAGAGTAGCACTCAGAGGAAGTCAGCTTTCTGGCCATGCCATGGAGTTTCACCCAGAGAAGTATCAATTCTGTTCGCCAAGGTACTACTAGGAGAGCTCATCCCCTTCAACTTCGTTTTAAAAAATAAGTTCAGCATATTAACTTTATCTGGAAAGGCTAAAAATGATTAAGATTATGCCTTCATAACATCTCTCACATCTGTCCCCATTCTCTTCCCTCTCTCCGCTAAAACCCTAGTTCAGGCCATCATTTGAACTATTGCAGTGGCCTCCTAATTGGTCCCCCTGCTTCTGATCTTTTCCTTCTTTTTTTTTTCTTTTGAAATTTTTTATTTGCCTCCCCCATCTGAACAAAAATAAACATGCAAGTATAGCAAAGCCAATTCCCATATTAACCCAAAAGGCATGTCTCATTCTGGAGGTGGGTGGTATGATTCATCTCAGATCCTCTGGACTCATGGTTTATTACTGCATTAATCAGAGTTCTGAAGGCTTTCAAAGTTCCTTCATTTTCTTTCGAAGAACAGTGTACCTCATCTGAGTAATCATTTTTCTTTTAAAACATTTTTATTGATATCTTTCATTTTTTATATCACTTACATTTCCTAATATATCCTGTCACCTCCCAGAGAGTCATCATTTATAACATAAAATAAAAAAAGAGGAGAGAAAGAGTTCAGGAAAATGAACACACCAACCCAGGTCTATATTGTATGTAGTGCTCCACACTCAAAGTCCCCCACCTCTGCAAAGAGGAGAGAGAAGTACATTCAAATATATCTGCATGTATATATGTATGTGTATATATGTGTGTATACACACACACATAAAAATTTGGGGGGAGGCCAAGCTTAGTCCTCATAATATCCCTGCATTAAAATTCAGTTGCTTTGTAGTTTTCAGTTCTCCATCTCAGCTTTAATCTCACTTTACACTTGCATCCTACGTAGCTTTAGCAATTACAAAGAGATTTCAGGAAGCAGATTATCTTACTTGATCCTCAGGACAAGTAGGAGGGCAGGGCAAGTTCCAGTCCCATTTTACAGAAGAAGAAATGAAGCGGTTTATTTAAGCTGACAGAGGTCAAGCTAGACCTGGAACTAGTGACTTCAAAGAATCCAGCGCTCTTGCTGTTAGCTCTTGCTGAGAAAGAAAGTATATGTTGCTCTTGGACTGAAGACCAGCAAGCTCCTCCCTCCCTGCGCAGTCCCTCCATGGCATCAGAACTAGAGGTCTCAAGAAGCTGTTGTCCCTTTGAACAAAACCCTAGTGGAGAAGAGGGAGGTGGATAAATGGGAGGGATGATCTTGTCCAAGTAGCCTCTCTCTTGTCATTTCATATTCCTGGCTCTCCTTTACTTTACTCCGATTTTCCTGGAAATGAAGTGGTGGGTGGTAAAGAAGAATATTTGGGTCTGGAGGGGGCAAGTGAAAGGAAAAATTTAGGACTGCTTGTTGCCCCCCACTCCATTCCCAAACACAGCTCTCCTCCAAACGTTTAAATGCTTAGAATTAAAACTGGCTGAGCTCTTCCTAAATATGACACATATGCTCTTCTTGCATGAAGGAAGGACGATTTATTAGTAAGAAATCAGTGTGTTGATCTTCTCTCCGTTCCGCTAGCCAGGCTGCCACTGATTGATGTCCCCCATGACACGCAGCCGGGCACCAGCCTCTTTCTCTAGGCTCCACCCACTGCTCATAACTCAAGAGGATAGCTATAAATCTAGGGAGGCGGCAGAGCCATCCACTAATAGTATACAGACACCTGGTTTTCTTGGCATAACCCCTCTCAGATACCTCCGTTTATGGAAGATGAAGCAACTGGGATTTTAGTGGAAATTTCGTGGGACAGCCTAAAGAGCTGGGTTCTAGTCTTGACTTTGCTCCTGACTTGATGTGTTATCTTGGGTAATAGTCAACCCTGGTGGGACTCAGTTTCCTCATCTCTACAATGGGATGATATTTGCCCTGATATTTTGCCCTGATACCAAGAACATTGGGTGGATAAAATGAGAGTAGGTATAGATGAGCATTGAAAAAAAGGTAATATATAAATCTATTCTCATCCTTTGTTCAAATACTCAAACAAATCTGTGATAGTCGTCAATTTGAATGTTTCCTCTTGTATTTGTTTTTTTAGAGTGGGGAAAGCAGGGCGATTGTGGTTAAGTGACTTTCTCAAGTTCACACAGCTAGTGTGTCAAGTGTCTAAGGCTGGATTTGAACTCAGGTCCTCCTGACTCCAGGGCTCATGCTCTACTCACTGCACCCCCTAACTGCCCAAAGCAGACAACATAATACAGCACTTCTTGAATTGTAGATGGTGACCACATATGGGGTCACAAAAAGTTTGACCACAGTAAAAGGCTTCTCAATGTGCAATGACCAAAAATTAATTAAAAATCAAACTGTAATTAATCTGAGGTGTTTCAGGCAGGGCTTGCCCATGTTGCATCATGCAACTTCACTGCAGCCTTGGTTCTGAACACAAAGCATGGGCACTTTGCACTGTGCATGCTATCATACCATGCAACACCAATGCTGCCGAAATGCTTAAGAAGCCCAGTACGGGTACCAGCCACGCATGCTTTCCTATCCTGTGGGACTCTTGTCCATGTCTTCTCATAGAATGGCCACATCCTTTTTTCCTTAAGGCACTTTGTCTCCACAGCTGGCTGTTTCTTTAGTACTTTATCTTGAGTTGAATGAGAGAATGGCTGAGCAAGGCTCTGTACTTGTATGAGAAACCCTCTGAACCATAGCCAGAAGTCAAGTCAACAAGCAGTTATTAAGCACTTACTGGGTGACAGGTACTGTGCTAAGCAGTAACAGAGATACAGCTGCAAGTAAAAAGTAAGGCGATCCTTGCCCTCAAGGAGCTTACATTCTAATAAGGGCAGACAACGCAAAAAAGCAAGGAGGGAGGAAGAGTTGTGTGGGGAGGCCAACTCTCTTCTTAGGATGGACTCTGACAGTCATACTAAAGTCTAAATTTATAAGTCATGTATTAGGCCCTCATCATGTGCAAGATACTGCAGAAAAATACAAAGATAAAACCAACATAGACTGCGCTAAAAAAAAATAGGTCTTGTAGGTCTTATAACCTAATAAATGATACATGTAGTAGCTCCAAATGTGACTTCATCCCAGGGTCAACCTAAATAAACTTAGGCTAGGTCATCAGGAACAGTAAATCACCAAGTCTCTAAACTTGTTTGATCTTGTGATTGTATGACTCTATTATTTACAGTTAGAAGCAGTGTCCATACATTATTCCTCGTTTTTTCCACTTAGGTCCAGTTCCCATGGAATGCTCATTTTTTTTGGGGGGGGCAGTGTAGCTTATACACATTTTAAAGGGGTTTAAAGTTTTAAATTTAAGGAATGAATTTCGAACATGTGAATTTCAAGCAGCATCTGGTGGGTGAGGGAGACATCTTTGGAGCTGGTGCACCTTAGTTTCTGCATCTTAAGTTGTACTTTGTAGGTAGTCAGTCACCTATTTTGCTGTCATATAAGGCTCTCCATGCTAATAATGAATAGCTATCTCTTTTGGCATCACCACAGTCTGAGTGCCAAACTCCTCTGATAGAGAATAGCATTGGACTCCTAGAACCCAAGGCATCCCATCTGATGTAGTAGGAGAAGGGGGTGTATTTTGTGGAGAGTTTATAAAGTGTGGTATAGCGATGAGGACACCAGTCTTCAGTACCTGTGCCCCCCTGGGCAAGTCAATTCATTTTTCTGTTCAATCCCACAGGCATTTATTATGCCCCTGTTATGTACTAGCTCCTACACTAGACAAGGGGATACAAAGATAGAAATGAAACAGTTTCTGTCCTCAAGAAGCTTCCACTCTCCTGGGAAGAGATGCAACATATGTATGGATAACTAAATATAAAGTGTATACAGAGCAATGCAAAGTAACATAAAAAAGGGGGAATCAAGAAAGGTCTTCTCTAGGAGATGACATTTGACTTGTGCTTTGAAGGAAGCTGGGGATTCCAGGACGAAGAAGACATGTCCAAAAGACACAGGGACAGTACTGAGGTGAGTGAGAGGGTATCATCGACCAGGAGCAGCCAACAGGCCAAGTGAGGAGAACAAGGAGGGTATGAAGGGGAGTAATTTGAAATCAGAACAGAAAGGTATGTGGGGACCAATCAATAAACACTCTCTGTGTGGTACAGTGGATAGAGAACTGGGCCTGGAGTCAGGAAAACCTGAGTTCAAATCTGGTCTTTGGTACTTACCTGTATAATATGCATACATGTGTATATAACAGCATATGCATTAGAACAACATGTATCAGTCACTATGAGAGTATTTATAAGTTATAATGTAAAAAATATAAAGCAGTAATTTATAACAGAAAATCATATATGCATATTGAGATATTACATGTATACTTATAAAACCGATATACTCATGTAGAGGTATAGCTAATACATGTAAATACACATATAACAACATATATATGTAACTACACATCAGTTAACATGAGAATATTTATAAATTCTAATAGTAATTTATAACAGGAAATCATATATACTTATAGATATATAACATATATATGTAGCATGCCCCTATAGATATATGTATATATGACACAACAGATATGTACATATATAACACAGCATATATTAGTAAATATGTGTTTATAAATTATAATAATAAATTATAATAGGAAACCATGTATGTATATAGACATATAACGTACATACCTATAGATATATGAATATATAACACATGTATGTGTACACATATACCTATATAACACATCTATGTAACACAACATATAAGTAAATATAAGTTTATAAATTATAAAAGGAAATAATATATACATATAGATATATAACATAACTATAGATCTAAGTATGTAACACATAATATATGTATGTACACATATAACACACATGTATGTAACACAACACATGTCAGTAAATATGAGAGTAGTTATAAATTATAGCAGTAATTTATAATAATAAATCACCAGGTTGCTACACTTTTTTTTTTGATGCAGTGGTTGTGTGAACATATTTTTACATGTTTGCACTCATTGTATATCTTATTCCTAGTTCTTTTTCCACTTAGTAATATTTCATAGAATTTTACCAATTCCCATGTACTGTTCATTCTTTATGTGGATTTCTCGATATACAAAATAGATATAAGGTGAATCAGATTATTGGTTGTCAATGATGTCAGTGATAGGCTGAGGCTTTTGTATTTTTATCCTCAAGACAGTAGAGAACCATTCAAGATTTTGAGCAGGTTGAGTGGTGATCTGCTCTGCTCAGTCTGTGCCTCAACCTCTTCATCTGTAAAATAGAGATCCTAATGCCTTTATGGCCAATGTCACAGGGCTATGATGAGGGAAGCCTTTCAGGGTTGAAAGCAAAGTGCTATGTTAATGATATATACATATATCTATGTTGTTATTCGGGGGAAGTATCATTGTTTTAGGCAGTTTATTTAAATAGCTGTCGGCATTTTGAGCCAAATTGCCATAGCTCTCCATCCAAGGTGTCTGAAAAACGAGAAGAGAAATGTTTGTGTGTGACTTGGACTTAGCAGCTGCATCTGTATCAGACCATCCCGGTTAGGAATGAAAATGAGGCAAGCTTTAAAAAGTGACGTTTTAAATATTTAGTCTTTTTTTCTGGCCATGTATTTATCAAAAATGAATCTCTGGAATCTGCAGCAGCGTGCATTTTCAGGCCATTTGCAAGTAGTTCACGCAAGCGAGCATTTCATCAGACAAAATGGGAAATGCTGTGTCTCGACCAGAGAACAAAACATCTCTCAGGGACAACAGCGGGAGTCACATCAGTGGATTAATTTAAAATAAAATCCTATTCCTGAGTTCCCATTACCACCTTGGAGCCTGGTGTATACATACAACTTTACACCCCCTTCCATTTAAAGCAAAAAAAAGCAACAAAACTTTAACCTTCCCTTTAGAAATCCATTGGAAAGGTCAGAGCTGTGCTCCTGCAGATTTCCCAGGCTCAGCTGGGAACTGATTAAAGCCTCCAGGCCCAGCTTGTCAGTGTTGTCAGAGACAACTATATAAACTCTTTGTTATTCACTTTGCTGTATATTATAAATATATTTATCTTCCTCTCTCAGGCATCGACAGGACAGGTGCTAGAGGAGCGGAGAAACCCCAGCATCAAGTACTGTAACAATGGCCTTAGTTATTCACAGTGGGCTGGAAGATCTCAGGAGGGAGAGGCAGGAAAATTTCCCCAGAGGTCAGAGTGTATAGTTGGCAGGGGCTGTTGTAATTAGTACCCTCTCCCCTTCACTCCCCCATTATGTAGTGAGCATATATATTAAATGTATGTCATTACCCAACTACTAATTCAGTTTAATTGAACAAATCTTTATTAAGCATCTTCTGTGTGCCAGGCACTAGGTCCTAGAGATACAGATAAAACCAGTGTCAGTCTGCTTTCGGGGAGCTTACTGAAGGGATATAAGATGTATGCAGAAGAGGAAAGGCAAGATTTATATCAAACAATGCAAAATAATTATAAGATGCAGAGAGCATGCTATTAGCTGGGGCAGGGGATGGGGACTCCTGTAAGAAGTGGCATTTACTCTGCTGTGGGAGAAGTTAGGGATGCCATGACAAAGATAGGATGCTTTGAGGTTCTTGGTTTTCCTTTGTCAATTTCTGGCCAGGAAAGTGAGGGGTGGAGGTGGTGGGAAATGCACTGGCTTAAAGAGGTCACTACCAGGATGAATACTGTACAGAAGGAAACGTATGAAGAAGAATTGGCCAGGACACCCCTGATCAATAGATTTCCCTCTACCCCAGCCTAGTTGATGAAATCATAGAGGGGAAATGTAACAAAGACAATGAAATATTAATGTGTTAAAGTAAAGATATAACATAGATATATACTCTGTCACTTCTTTATGAGGTTTGCAGTTTTCCTGATAGAATTAAAAGAACAGCTAGCTATTAGCTGGCACAGGATAGGCCACATCTCCAGAGACCTTTAAAGAGCTAGCTTGCTAGCTCTAGACAGTGAGTTGAAGTGGGAAGCAGTTTCAAGGAATATGACCCATGGCCCTCTAGAGGAGTTCCAGCTATGGAGGAAGAATACATCTTTTGAGAAAGCGTTTTGCCTCAGAGCTACTTAGCAGGGAGCAGGCCCGATGAGTCAAAGAGCCAGTCAGTGTAAGTCACTCTGAAGAGAGTCACCCCCTGGCAGCAGAGAAGAGAGTCAGCTATGGATTCAGGAGATAATTAGCCCTTGAAATCAGGAATTGAGCTCTGGAGTGGAGTGGGCCCGGGAAGCCAGATGAGTGACCTACCTGCTCACCAGAGATCCCATTGCCAATGGGGAGCAGCGTGAAGACACCACAAGAAGAGAAAGGGTACAAGGACCACCTGGCAGAGTCAGGGCTATGAGATGCCTTAGCCAAGTGTGCTCCCTACCAGTGTCCTCACTACTAGTGGACTCTCTGTGCCCATTCTTGGCACTGACTCTGTGTGCATTGATGGAAGTGTGTGCCCCAGGTTTAGGAGGGGGATATTGTGTAGCTGTCACTTTTACCATACCATCTCCATAAATACCTTTGCTTTGAAGCTCACTATGACTACAAGCTGACTACAAAAGACAAATACACCACTGTGGGCTTGTGAACTATAGTTTTTAAGAATACAGACTCACAGAGTATTGTGAACCCAAGAGTAGTTGCCTCCCTGGGACCCAACCTGCTCCCTGTTTTTAGTGCTGAGTTGGTGGGGTGGCCCCTGGGAAATTCTAGATATGAAACCACAAAGCAAGTGTTCAAAATGCTATAGATGTGTACATCTAACATGTGTACATATTATATCAGTTATTCAACTCTATCGATATACACGTTTTCTCTGGATTTCTATATTGTGCACACGTATAGTATAGTAACATTTCAACTTTTTGAGAATCTTTGGGGGACATAGTGGCCTGTTAAGCTTCTTATCCCTGCTTTCCTTTAACCTTTGTAGCAAGTTAACCCTCTTCTTTAGGTTCCAGACTGTGGCCCAATCCTTTCCCTAGGAAGGGATAACATGGTATAGTGGAAAAAGTGCTAATTTTGGAGGTAGATAGGGGTTCATTAAGTATGCCTCCCATACTTATTAGCAAGTCCCTTAACTGCCCTGAACCTCAGTTTTAATATCTTTAAAATCATGATAGCAACATCTTTAATACCTATCCTATGTACCAAATGAAGTAATCTATATAAATACTTTGCAAACCTTAAAGACCAATTCTCTTCCCCCTTCTGTACTTCCTCCTCCTCTTTATCCTGCTCCTCTCCCTTACCCCCTGTAATTACCAGGTAGGGCAACTAGAAGGAGTCTTGTTGAAAGGGCTTTGTTCAGTTGTTTTTCAGTCTCTCTGACCCTTCATGATCCTGTCTGGGCTTTTCTTGGCAGAGATACTGGAGTGCTTTGGCATTTCCTTCTCCAGTTCATTTTACAGATGAGGAAACTGAGGCCAACAGGGTGAAGTGACTTGCCCAGAGTCACACAGCTAGTAAGTGTCTGAGGCCAGGTTTGCACTCAGGAGGTTGAATCTTCCTGACTCCAGGCTCAGTGCTGTATGCACCACGGTGCCACCTAGCTGCTCTGTTGAAAAGGCTTCCAAGCATGTAGTCTAGACAGTCTTGGTGTTGGCCTTAGTATTGCTGTTCTCAACTGGGTTCTTGCTTTGTTCTTTTGTGAGATGCCCCATTCAGTCTCTCAGGCTTCCTGCCTGCGTCTCACTGTATCTGGGGATGCTCCTCTTAGGTCTTCCTTGCACCAGTTTTTTTTGGGAGGCATTGATTGCCATCTCTATCCTCAGCTGGATAGAAACTATGGGCTTTAGATTCACTTTAGGCTTTTAGTTGGGGGTATTTGTGTCCTTTCTCTCTTAGATTGACCTTCTGTTTTGTGACTGATGTCTAAATTCATATCCCTCTATCTCCATTTCTTAAATAACCAGCTTCTAGTCCTTGCCCACCACTATAGGTCTGCCTGGATTTCTGTCCCCAGCTTTGCCCCATCTACCTTGTCCTGCTACCTCCAGAACATAGGAAATGAAATACTACATTGTAAACAAAATTTTCAGATAAAATACATGTGTGGCAATAGTGCTTGTCTGTTTATCAGAATTTTTAGAAAATTTACTGAGTTTGGATAGAAATATTTAAAAAAACATAACCCATATTACCTTGCCATCTTGAATAGAGTATGACATTTTTTGGTATTGCCCTGCTGAGTATCAGTCTTTGTGTTGTGATGTGTTGTAACAACTGCATGTTTCCCTTCCCTTTGGAAACTCTCTCTAACTTGGCCCTCTGTCTCTATCAAGAGGTGCCCTAGTTCCAGGCAAGGGCTGAGCTATGGTGCTCACAGAGTTGTCACATGGGCCCTAGCTTGACTGAAGTAGCTGAATCTGAACAGCCCAAAGAAGGCTTGAGTTTCCAGTTATAATCAATAGTTAGCATTAATTTAATCAGAAGAGGAAAAAAACAACCTGGAAAGCTATATTTCCCTAAGGAAAAATAACTGGCAGGAGCAGTTGAGTGGCGGTCTTCATTCTATATGAAATAGGAATTCAATTCTCTTCCCTCTCACTCATTCCTGTTTCCCCATCTCCACCCTGGCTCATTGCCTGATCACTTTGGCTTAATAATAGTACTAGACAGCAAAACACAGTGCTGCCCCCCTGCCCTGCCTGAATTAATTCTGTGACGATGGCTTGGAATGGGACATGGCTTTGATGAAGAAAGTCGTAGCCAGTGGAACCCTGTGCTTTTGTCCCCATCTTTCTTTCTTTCTTTTTTTTCTTTCCCAGAATAAGGCAGTACATTTCACTGATAGCCAGTCATTGATTGACAGTCTGCTCTATTCACTCACCAATCTCTGTCCATTGACACAGCTAAGGGACTGGTTAAAATGAGGGAACAAGGGAGTGTATGTGAGGGCTTGGGATCTCACTTGCTTGCATATGGGAGAAGAACTATGCTGATCTCTTCCTATTCATGCAGATGAGGGTGGGGTAGGAGCATATATCCTGTTCCTCTGCCAAGCTGACAGAATTGGTAGTATCAGCCTTAGGGATTACAAGTAGAACATTTTTAAGGATCATGGATGCTACTGAGTAGCAGGCAGGGCTGTGTTGGAGCCAGCTCAGACAGCTTTCACATCAATTGTTAAAATTTCAGAATGAGCATTTACACCTCAGAAACCTGCAAATGGTGCAGATCAGGTCTTGATTTATTGTTTTGTTGGCTTTCTAGTTTTAAGAAAGTGAGGGAGAAAATGTTAATGCAGATTGAGCATAAAAGTTGTTGTGCACACATTTCCCACCCAGAGATCTGGTTGTTAAATATTTACTGGCATATCCCTGGTAGCAGATAATGTTCTCTGACTGCAAGCGTGGTGACATCTCTTGCAGGAATTTAGAGGAATTTAGAGACACCCTCCCCTCCCCAATTCACCCCGCCAAACTGTCTGAGCTGAATAAGGTACAGTCTTCTTTCCAAGCATATGAATGGACTGTATGACCTTTGGAGGTCCTTGGCTATGGAGGAGTGACCCAGGGGGACTTGTAAGATGACAAGTGGGATTCTGTTTTCTGAGAGGTAGTGTGGTACACTGGAAATAATACTGGTCTGTGAGTCACAAAACAAGTCCCTGGATTGTTGTGGTTTGGAGTGCTGAGAACCCCAAAATGTAAGGGTAGTAAGGATCTGCCTTGAAAGAATTTGACCACTCAAGCCTTCTTTCAGTCAGAGTAGGGAGGTTTTATTGGAACACCAGCATTGTGATGCCAGTAGGAGCCAGGGAGATTCTTAGGGACTCTGCATTTTAATGGGGATAAGGCTGGTACTTATATACAAGAAAAGAGAGTGAGAAGATCTAGATGAGATTAAGGAATGGTAAATTGTCTGGGGTAGTCCAAGTGCAGACAGTGAAGGGAGTTAAGTCATCTGGGAGTCCCAGTGAAAGGACAGTCAGAAGGATTATTGAGTGTCTAGGTAGACTGGGATGTATCAGATGCCTCAGGTGAACTGCCAGCTTGGGAAAGTTCAGGGCAAAGACATGGTGTTTTCCTTTTGGGGGGCCAGGGCCCATCACCCCATCAAGATCACCAACCTCTGCTACTTACTAGCTGAGTAACTTTGAGTCAGTCATTTGACATCTGAGCTTTGGTTTTCTCATTGGCAAAATGTGGGTAATTTTGGCACTACCTGTGTATCTCACAGTATTGTTGTGAAGATCAGACTAGTCAATGTACTTTGTAACCTTAGTAGTAAATTCTTGGTAGGTAAGATTCATGCTTGAGGATTAAGCCGGGGGAGAGGAAATATTCTGTTGGTCACAAACACTGATTGTGTTCTATTCATTCTCAACCAGAAAGAAGACAGCACCAAGTTGAAAGTTGTTTGTTTCAGGTAACTTATTGAACAGCATTTCAGGGGCCCATTGCTGTGTTTGTGGGTATCACTCTTTGGAAATCAGTGATTTAGATCTATCTGTGATTGTTTAGGGCACAGTGAAACAAAGGTGGCGTTTGGGATTCCTTTTCAGGCTACTGAGCTTTGCTGTGTTCCAGAGAGCACCAAGCCTCCGCTTAGCTCCGCTAGCCACTTGAGCATTTTTAAGTTTCACAGGATTTAGAGCTGAAGCTGACAGATGCATACTCTGGGTCATAAGATGAGGGAGGAGGCGGGGATGCCTAGGAGTGTGAATGAATCAATTCAGCTTATCCCTACTAATGAAAAAGAAACCCCCACCAACTTAGAGTATCTCCCTTACTGATGGTGGGTCAGGCTCATCATCTTTATATATAAGGGGCGACATGTTATCATCGCAGATCAATTCCTCTTTCAGATTCATTGCTGATGAAATCCCCTCCTACAACAGTGAAAATCACTGTGTAATGAATAGATTGCCAAGCCCCAGCCAATGGACCATTTATTTCAAGCAATATTTGAAACCATAAAATTCCATTACAACAATGAATTTGCAAGGAAGGAAAAGCCCCTTCAATTATGTTATAATGGGCTTTGACCTGTGCTGTTATTTGGTAACTCTTCATCCATTGTCCCAACCACTTATTGTCTGAATGCAAATTGGGAGCAAATGCCATCTTGGGATACTTTTCCCATTACTTTCCTTATTCTTCAATCTCCTTTAAAAAACAAAACCCCAGCAAATAGGGAAATGTCTCACTATCTTTAGAGTGTGTTGTTGTCTTAAAGTTAAGAATCCCAAGGGTCTTCTTGGTCCTAGACCTAGGTTCCTACCTCTGGTTTCTCTGGGTCTGACGATTAAGTCATACATGTAGTTCCTGCCCTGGTCAGTATATCCTATTCCCTGAACCATCTATGGGCATTTACTCCTGCTACAGTAATCAGGAAATTAATGAAGAGAAATAGAAAGGTCCACACTATTACTCTAAGTCTGCTCTCACCTGATGTCCAATTCCTGAAACATGTTATGTGAATTCAATATGGAGAAACCCTAGGACCATAAGAAACCTAATATCTAATTGTGCCATGAACTGATAAAAGATCCTGTTTTTCCTTTGGTTTTATCCAGAGGGGACTTTTAAGGAACCTAACGGTACCTTGGATCCCAAGTTGTGAGGACAAGTGTCTGCCATCACGAGGAGGTGTCTGGGGGAGTGTTTGGGGGTCCACAGGGTAGGGGAAATGTTCCTAAGAGTTGATCAGATTTTCGGAGATGTCCCTGTCTCAACCACGTGGCTGCTTCCAGAAACAAGATACCTTCCTCAACTTGCTTCTTGCCCAAGAAAGAGAAATATGATAACAGTAAATTAAAATTAATAACTCCATCTTTACGACCTGGAGTCAGAGGCAGCCTAACGTCTGAGATTCCTATGAAGTCCCTGGATTATTTATGGCACAGATGCTGACAGCACTTTCATTGGGAATTTCCAGTCAGTTTGAGCCTTTTTCTTTCTTTCCCTCCCTCCACTTCCAAAGAACCACTGTTTGCTGATTAACTTCTATGCCCCTTGGCTCTTTGGGGGCAGAGTCTGATTTTGGAAGAGATGACTTAGAACAGGCAGGCTTCCACTGCAAAGCAAGACAGAAAGGAGGAGGGGGGAGTGGAAAAGCAGAGCAGCAACAGTTCAGGTGTTAACCTACTGATGTGGAAAATTGCTCTGACAGTTATGATGTTGTTTCTTGCAGTGAGGGTTACACTATCATTTACTCTAGACCACGCCTGCAAACTCTCAATGCCTGCCTCACTGAAAAACCACTAGCATGCTGCTGCCTTTCTTGGCAGGGAAGGGAGCCAGACAGTAATCTCTTGTACCTTCCCTGAAGTCAGGGCTCCAGAGGGAGCCAGCTGGGGTCAAGGGCTTAGCTCCATGTCTAGCCCACCTCCTTGAGCTCCATTGAGCTTCGGGGTTTAATAACATGTGGCACTGATATGATATGATACCTTGGATGTCTGTTTTACAACACATGGCAGCTGGGTCATGCTATCTAAACTTGTCCATCCAGGGGTCCTGTGCAGGGCTTTTAGTAACGGGATGGTGAGAGAAGGCACTGGCTCCTCTCTCCAGGAGAAGGTTCAGAACATGTGGCCTAAGCCTGTAGATCGTGTGGACAAAACCCCCAGCATTTTCCTATATCATCCAGTTAATTGCAGATGGATTCCTTCATAAGGTAATGGGATATATATCACCAGGAGAACTTTCAGTTAGTCCACTGATCCATTAGCCAACAAATATTTACCGGGCACCTTCTATGAACATGAGAACCTTAAAACGCTTCAGAAATGTGAGAAGCAAGCTCTGTTCTGAGAGCTGTAGGGGGACTTCAATTTGACAAAACATTTATTAAGTTTCTCTTATGCGCAGGGCAGAGTGCTAGGAGCTATACAGAGACAAAATAAAACAGAACTTTACAGTTTGGTAGGGGACTTGATATGTACACAAATAATCATAATACAGCATTCTTAGGCATGATTCCTGCCCTCAAAAGAGCTTCCAATCTAGTTGGGGTAGGAAAACAAATCAGTTAGCAAATATTTATTAATCACCTACTTTGTTCCAGGTATTATGCTAGGCACTAGGGGTATAAAGACAAAAATGGAACAGAACCCGTCCTCAAGGAGTTTACATTCTCTTGGCATTCTAGAGGCAACTTGGTAGTGCAGTGCATAGAGCACCTGGCCTAGGGTCAAGAAGGTCCTCCAGAGTTCAGATCTAGCCTCAGAAACTTACTATCTGTGTGACCCTGGGCAAATCGCTTAACCTCTGTCTACCTCAACTGTAAAATGGGGATAATAGTAGCACCTAAAATACAGGGCTGTTGCGCAGATCAAATGAGATGCTTGTAAAACGCTTATATGCCCAGCATGTAGTAGTCACTTCATAAATACTTGTTTCCTTCCTTCTATTGAGGAAGACAACTTATACATAAATAAGCTTACACAAAAGAAAGGCCTAGTAAGGTTTATTTTAGTTTAGCTTTCTGTGGGAGGGCACTAGCAGTTGGAGGGATTTGGAAAGTCTGTGTAGGAACTGTTGCCTAAGCCGAGTTTTGAAGGAAGCAAGTGTGGTGTGGTGGCAGTGAATCCTAGGCATGAGGGGGGGAAAAAGTACCCAAGTGTGGAGTTGAGGGGTGGAGTATTGGGTCACAGACGAAGAGAGAGGGGACGACGTAAGGAACTGGGCACTCAATGCCCACCTGTGTAGAGTGTGATTGCTATGGAGGTTCAGAGATAGGAGCTGGGTGAGTAATAGAGGGCAATCAGGAAGGGCTTTATGGAGGAGATGGGATAGAAATTGGAACTGGAAGAGAAAGGACTAAACATTTATTAAGTGTGTACTATGTGCCAGGCACTGTGCTAAGTGCTTTGACAAATATTCCCTCATTTGATTCTCATGACAGCCCTGGGAGGTAGATGCTATTATGATACCCATTTTACAGTTGAGAAATCTGAAGCAGACAGAGGTTGAGTAACTTATCCAGGGTCACACAGCTAGTAAGTATCTGAGGCTGCCTTTGAACTCAGGTCTTCCTCAATCTGGACCTAGTGTTATATCCACTATGCCACCTAGCTGCCTTTGCATAAAGGATTCATAGGGTTTAGTTAAGCTGATACAATTGGAGAGAGCATTTCTGGTAAGGGAGATAATCTTAGCAAAGGCCCAGAGGTGAGAATGAATGGGAAAATATCGATAGTACAGTAGGGGACTGGACCGAGTAGAATGGATGGTTAATTGGGAGGGAATTGCCATGGCCTAAACCCCTAGCTGTTGTGCCTTGGCGTGGGCCTGACTACCTGAGACAGGGTCTTCTGTCTTGTCCTTTTCTCTGAGTGTGTGTTCCAATAGGTGATTTTACCAGTTGAGGAGGAGAGCCCGTTTCTTATTACAATCTGGCATCATTGACAGGTAGCTCAGGATGACAGTAACAGTAGCCTGGACCCCACAGTGCAGAATCATTTGATGACACATTTTCGAAGTATTGTCTGCCAAAGTTACATTGTGCAGAAATGAGCCAGTGATGGGAGGACAATAGAGTAATATGATAATGACGGGCCATTCATATCTGCCTGGCATTCTCTCTGCCTGGAAAGATAGGATTTATGGAAACTGGTGGTTCTCTAAATATAGACTTAAACACAGGAAATGCAAACTCACAGGGACCCATTATAATTTCCCCATTGGAGTGGAGGAGCTTGATAGAGAACCTGGGACTGGGCAGGTTGTTTCTGACTAGGGCAAAGCTCCCTAAACACTTGGGCCCTGGAGCATGCATTAATTTTTACAATGGCTCTGGGGAATAATAAGAGGGTCTCTATTATAATGAAAAGAACCCTGGAGTTAAGGTGGTGTTGGAAGTAGGGGTTCAGAGGGTCAGGAATTTTGGATTGTAGTCTCATTTCCAGTACTGACTTGCTATGTGACCCTAGGACAAATTACTTCACCCTCTGTGCCTTGGTTTTCCCATAGCTCAAAAGGGAGGGACTAATTGAGGTCCTAGGATTAGAGCTGGAATGCACCTCAGCGGTCACTTAGTCCAACACTCTCCTTTTATTAATGAGGAACTGAGGCCCAAAGAGACTGAGTCACTCTTGTGCAAGGTCATACAGGTTTAGGTAGCCAAATCAGGTTTTGAATCCAGGTCCTCTGATTTCAAAGCTACTGTACTTTCTTGCATTAGCAAGATGTACAAATACTGAGGTCCAAAGAAGTCATTAGAAGAAAAGAGGTTACTTTAGTCCAGCATTATTTTTTATCATTTTGCCAACAAGAAAATGAGGTCAGAACCTGTTTCACATTTCCATGTTCCTTTCTCTACCAATCCCAAAGAGTTTTTCATTAATCCAGTGAACCTTGGTTCCCAAGCAGCATTGTTGATGGAGAGGGACCTGACAGAGCAGAGGGGTGAAATGTACCAGTCTTTGGTGGAGAAATCTTTGAGGCAGATGATTCTTAGGACCAAGGGCTTGCTGGAGAGGATACTGCGGGGCTCACGCTAGCACGTTTGTTAAGAGCTTCCTGTACCCTTCTCTCCACTGGGCCATTGAGTTCCTCAATGTGGGTGATTACCGGTGGGCTGGATGCCAATCACCTGCATTGATGAGGAATTTGGCTTTTTGCATGGGCAGAGAGGAAGGTAGTGCTAAGAGCTGGCATCTGGCTTTCTACTTCCTTCTTCTCCAGAACCTTCCCTGGGGCCACCTGCAATGAGGGCTGAGAAATCGAGTTGGTTCAGCTCTTGGCCACAGAGGGGAAAGGGAAAGTCGCGGAGGGTCTCATGGAGTGCCCCATAGGACATGCTGCCTCTAGGCTACCAAAGTGCTGTTGGGGGCATATTCTCTCTGCTCTCAGCCTCTGGAGTTGCCTGGGAGGGAAGAATCTGGTCTCTTAGGACAGTTAACCTGCTATACGAAGGAGAACTAAGAGTTGCTGAGTCATTTTTCAGTCTTGTCTGACTCTTCGTGACACCATTTAGAGTTTTCTTGGCAAAGATACTGGAGTGATTTGCCATTTCCTTCTGCTCTTTTGACAGATGAGGAAACCGAGACCAACAGAGTTAAGTGACTTGCCCAGAGTCACACAGCTTGTAAATGTCTGAGGGAAGATTTGAACTTAGGAAGATGAGTCTTCTGACTGCAAGCCCAGCATTCTGTCCGCTGTGCCACCCGAGAGCTGAGGGAGCAAAGCAGAATTGAGAAAATGAAAGCTTCCAGGGAGACTCAGGGACTTAGCTGCTATTTCTCCTGCTTCATTCTTGGGTCATACCCTGAGCTAATGGTAATAGTACTCCTGAAGGGGCTGATAGGAACGAGACCCTGTTCCACCCAAGGGGCGGTCTCATGATCAGCAGCACTAAGGAAGAGCTGTTATTTTTGGAGGTGACTCTACTTCTTCTCTTTTCCACCTTTAGGGATTATCTTGTGTAGTCTCCTCACT
>CM053624.1:116817277-116896073 GCA_028646595.1 Phalanger gymnotis | reverse complement strand
GGTGTTTCCTGCTGACTCAGACATTTCTTTACCGTGCCCTCTACAAATGGCCCATCCTTCGAGATTTCCAAACCAAGCAACAGAAGCATCAGTACAATCGGGAAACATTTCCAGTGTGTTCTTGAGTCTGTAAGGAAATCTCCCCCAAGCCCTCCAGTTTTCTTCCTTTCCTTTTCCCAGAACAGAAAGATCACCATCCTAAGAGTCAAGATTTGAGTTCAAGTCTCAGCTGTCTCAGTTAGCTGAGTGACCTTGAGCAACACAACTAGCTTCCCTGAACTCCTGTTTCTTCATATGTTAAATGAAAAGGTTGAGCGGGTGACCTCTGGGGTCTACAGGAGGGATACGCAGTGACGAGAGTGAGTATGTAGCAGAATTCTCCTCGGGCTATTGGCTGTCCTGAGATCTCACTTGTTAGAGGGCAGGTGAGAAAGAATAGCCCCCAAAGGTTGGAGCAAGTGCTACACAGAGGGGTCAGCAAGGCCTGGGTGAGCTTAGGATAAATGGAGGCCCAATACCTCCCAGGCAAAGCATCTAGAGATACTGTTTTTTGCTGTGAGCCATCACCTACCACCATGGCATGCCTTTTTCCTTTTGGGTCATTTGGCTGAGAAGAAGAATCTCCCAAGAGTGGAGAGGAAAGCCAATCAACCTAACTTTCCTACTTCACACACTGAGCCAGAGAAGTCCATGAAAGAGGCAGGAGCCAGGAGAGGCTATCCCTTGATTAGATTCTTAAAGAGGTCTATTCACTGAATGAGCATTACCTCACTCAAAGTGAAAACCTTAAAAGCCTGAAAGGGCCAGTGTCTCCCAATGCATCCTGGGCCATCTCCGGTCATCCTGGTGAATATCAGTCTACTGGACCCAGATGGCTCTGGAGGAGAAAGTGAGGCTGGTGACCTTGCACAGCCCTCCCTCACTCAAATCAAAGTCAGCTGCAAGTTATATCATCATTTCCCTGATGTCATGATCCTCTTTGAGAACCAAGGACAAACACAATACAGGCCAAAGAACTAACTTTCCTTCTAACGTTTGATGCTTGTAAGGCTGTCGCGGGCTTGGTGGCCACACACCCTTGGTCTTCTCTCCATGGAGAAGGCCTCCCATAGTGGACAAGTGATGCTTCTGTGCTTTCCTGGTGGTTGCTAAATCATTGTCACTGAACAAGAGGCCTGAATCACAGACATTCTGGCTCCTGGAAGAATATTAATTATTCCCGGAAGACATCTTTATCCTGGGCATTTTCTTTCCCTCCTTCTCTCCTTCCTTTCCATAATTAACATTACATGTCATTAACAGTCAGATAACTTAGTATGATCAAAGACTGCATAATTTGTAGTAAGATTCAGAGGAATAACACATCATTCATTTACTATGGTATTGATCCTTCTGGTCTGACGCGTCCTAATTATTCCCGATGGCAACCGGACCTCCCTGTACCCTCAGGGCTAGCTTTGAACTTGTAGTGTTGGCCTGGATTCTCCAGGCATTCCTTAATTCTGAACCTGGGGGATTTGGCAGGGTGTTGGTTTTTAGAGGTGTTTGGGGGAAAGCTGGCTTCCTTTGGGGCCACATGAAAGCAAGCAGAGGTTTGGGGCCTTGGTGATATTCTTCTCCTGAAGAGACCACAACTCCAACAGCAACATGACTGGAATTGGGTGAGGGAGATGTAACATTTTGCATTAATTAGCCAGATTCTGATAATTGACTTCTTAGGGGCTCTGGCTGAGTTTTTCTCAAGGACTATCAGGTTTGGGGTTTGTCCCAGGCTTGGGGCCACTTGCTGCTTCTGAAGTACTTATCACCTTGTGCTGTCCTGATGAGGGTCTGTAGGAACAGGCAAAACCCCTGGCAGGCTTGCCAGCCAATCGCTGGGTGTCCAGTGAGGCTCTCGAAAACTGCCAAGTGAAATGGTATTTATATCAGTGATATAATTGCAAAATGATACTTGTCTCTTAATTGGCTGTATTTATGAGCAGAGAAAGCTGCCTTCTTCTTGCTGTTGCTGAATCTTGCAATTAACCTTTGTAATTGCATGGCAAGAGTGTTTTATATTCAATCTTTAGTCCCAACATGGGGTGGCACTGGATTGCCTAGTGCAAATTAGAGGCCTGGTTATTCAGCCTCCCCTACTGGGGAAGGCAGTGGGGTTCTTTGGGTGAGGGCAGGAGCAAGAGACCCCTGGCGAAGGACACAGTTGCGGCTGAGAATTTTCCCGAAGTGGCTTTTGAGGCCTTTCAGATAGCTGCAGACAAAATCGTCCCCACCGTGAAGCTTAGAATCAGCCTGGGAATAAGAATCGGGGGGAATCTCAGAATTTTAGAGATGTATCATCAGCAATCTGACCCCTTTATTTACAGATCCACAGAGATAAAGTGACTTCTCCAAAGTGCCATATGTAGTGACCAAACCAGGACTAGAAATGGGATCTTCTGAGTCTGGTATTTTTCTCACTTCACAGATCTTGGGGTCATTCCTTCAGGCAATGTGGACAGAGAGAACTGGAGAAGAAAGATAGGGAGGTGAAGGAAAGGCTGGCCCAAGAGAAGAGGTTTTTTTCTCTTTAATGAATTATTTTAACATTCATTAAAAAAATTCAAGTTCCAAATTCTCTCACTCTTTCCAGCCTATAATAACCATTATACATATGAAGTCATGCAAAATATATTTCCATTTTAGCCATGTTGCCCAAAAAGCAAAAAAAAAAAATAAAGTGAAAAAAGTATGCTTCATTCTTCACTCCATTCATCAGTTCTGAGGTTCAAAGGAAACTAGAGGAGGAGAAGGAAGGAAGCTGAAGGTATGACTGAGAATAAAAGTGACTTCTTGTTTGGTTGTTTCAGTCATGTCTGACTCTTTGTGACCCCATTTGGAGTTTTCTTGGCAAAGCTACTGGCGTCGTTTGCCATTTCCTTTTCACAGATGAGGAAGATGAGGCAAAAAGAGTTAAATGACTTGCCTAGGGTCACATAGCCAAGTGTTAAGTAGTTAAGTGTTCAGAAGTCAGGTCCTCTTGACTCCAGGTCTGGTGTTCTATCTACTGTATCACCTAACTGTCTTTGTATAAAAACTTTACTTACCTTTGTATAAATACTTTAAGTCATGCTTTATAAAGTAATGTCAAACCCAGATTCTCATTTGATGGCTCATAACAATTCCATGAGATAGGAAGAACTGGCCCAGGTATTGTCATTCCCACTTTACAGATGAAAAAAAAAACTCATGATTCCATCACAAAAGGGTAAGAGATTTGCTGTAGGCCGCATCCCTAATTCAAGAGTGGAACTAGAAGCAGTCAGTCAACAATTACCTATTGAAATAATCTGCGACATTCAAGGCTATGTACTAGGTACTACTGTGCAGGAGGTAGGGGGCCTGCCTTCATGGAGGTTTATCGTCTAGTCCATGCTGGCATGAGCACACAGCGGTAACTGACAACACAAGATGAGAACTATGGTCTCCTGACTTGTCCAGCATGTTATCTGTTTTTGCCTCTGAAGGGCTTCCATGTAGAAGAAGACAAGAACTAGATGCTGTGAATGGAAAGGGTATTGGAGATGGACCAGCCTATGTGATCTTGGGTAAATCACTTAACTTCTATGCATCTCTAAAATAGTTTAGATCAGATGACCTTGAAAGTCACTTTCCATTTCTAAATCTATGACCCTATGGTTTCCTCTCACTCTGAGTCTATAATCTTATAACCTTGAGGTTTCCTTCCTCTCTACTGAGGGTGAAACAAGAAGAAATACATCATCGGCATGGATAGGACCGGGACGTAGCCTCCCCACATCTAGTGTTTTTTCTATTGTACTGTTCCATGGACAGCTCCTGGGGAGGGGTGGGGTGGGGATTTGGCTGCTACTGGGGTTAGGGATGGGAGTGGAGAAGGGAGGAAGAGACAGCAAAGTGCTTATGGAAATAGGGTGCGTACCGACTCTGGCCTCAGCAGCCAGTAGGACTCCAGAGGGGGCATGGGGCATACAGATAAGACTGCGCTATACAGACCTGTCACTGGGAAGCTGTGGGGGGAGGAGCAGGGTAGACTCACCCTTGACAAACTTAGCCCTTCTCCAACAGTCCTTTTATTCCCTCCTTCTCGTTGGAAGAGCTCAAGTGTCAAAAGGATTCAATTTTGAGGCTTGCAATGGCTAATTATTAATGCCAAAGCTGTTCCCAGACCCTTATTATGTCACGTCACCCGGAAGATTTATGGCCACTTGTGAAAGTGGCTTTGAAATGAGGCAAAACTCAATATTGAATTTTTTTTTCTCTTCCTTTTTACTTCAGGGTTTCAGGGCATATGACATCAGCTCCCCTCTCATTAGCATAATTCTAATGAGCTATGGAGCGCTTAGCTTATTAAAGTGGTTTTCATTGCAGCTGTTAGAGAGTTTTCATTATGCTGGGTGATTGAGGGGGTGAGGATTGGGAGGAGGAAGGGGAGGAAGGATAAGGAGGTGATGACACACATCTGTAAGTGAATTCACAGGTCTTAGGACCTGGATTTGTTCTGGGAATTAAATTTCTCCAGAGACAATATGTTATGGCATCAGTTTACCCATCCAAGTGACAGAAGTTCCCAGGGTTTCTTTGGGTTAGTTCCTTTAGCAATGAAGTGGTACTCTCCTTAGACATCTTGTCTCACTTGCGGTAGGTACAGCTTAGAATGTTACCACCAGGAGCATCGTTACATGATGACAGAGGATGAGTTAGTGTCAAACTGTCTCAGATACTTCACTAAAACTACTAAATCAACCCATTACACAGCTTAGGATTTGACAGAGAATCAGAGGATCATAAAATTTTAGAGCTGGAAGGGACCTGTGTGATCAGCTGATGAGAAGATTGAGGCCCAGAGAGATGCAGTTACTTGGTTAAGGTTGCACAGCTGATTAATGCCAGAGTGGTTTATGGCAGTTCAGTTGATAACATTTCTGTTTATTAGGGGTTTTTGAATTGTTTTCTTCTCCCTGAGGTTGTGTAGAAGATAATCCCGATGGCTTCATTTTTCAGTTATGGCTTTGTCTAGTCTCTTAGAAACTGGAAAAAGAAAAGAATGAGACTGTGTCTGAGGAATAGAGAGGCCAGTTTGATTGGACCTGAGAGTGTGAGAAAGGGAATCCTATGTAATGAGGCTGAAAAGGTAGATCGGGGCTGGGTTATGAAGAATATTAAAAGTTAAGAAGAGGACTTTATAGGGAGCTCCTGGAGTTTATAGTGCAGAGGAGTATCATGGTTAGATTTGTATTGAACAAAAATCACTTTGGCAGCTCTGTGAAAGAGAGTCTGGCATGGGGAGTCCTTTGGGGCCAGAATTTGGAGCTTATTGCAATAGTTTAAACAAGAGGTAATTCATAGATATGTGAGAGAGATTGTGGAGGTCTACATGGCAACGTCTACCAACTGATTGGCTGTATAGGGGTGAGAGAGTGAGGAGGGGAGGATCATACTGAGATTACAAAACCTAGGAGACTGGAAGAATGAATGGTGATACTTTGAACAGAAATGGGCAAGTTTGGAAGAGGGGAGAGTTTTGGGGATGTTGAATCCAAAATGTCTCTAGGACACCCAGTTTAAGTTGTCTAGGAGAGAGTGGTGATTCAGGACTAAAGCTCAGGGAAAACATTGGGGTTGGATATATAGATTTGGGAGTCATCTGCATAATGAATTAATTATGACATAATTGAACTTATGGGAGGGAGAATGTGGAAGGAAAAGAGAAGGTCCAGCATATAGAGCCTTGGGGAACACCCCTAGTTAGGGGGCTTGAGGAACTAAGAAAGGAGACAAAGTAGTAACTTTGTATATATTTGTTTGCTTGTTGTCTTCCCTCTTAGACTATAAGCTGTTGAGGGCAGGGATTGTCTTTTGCCTCTTTTTTCTTAGCACAATGCCTGGCTCTATAAGGTGCTTAATGAATATGTATTGATTGAGGGATTGATAGCACCAATCAGACAAGTAGGAGGAGAAGTCAAAGGGAGTTCAGTTATCCTTTCTGCATCATGACTTTCCCCATCATGGTTTCAATATATTGCAGGTTGGCATAAGATTGAGTGGGAATTTTAGGGAAGTTTTGTGGAAACTGTAGACAACACTTAAAGGCCAGCAGATGAAACTCAGAAATGCATAAAATGTATGTGTAACATAATACCAACAATTTTATCTTTTAATGCTGTAAACAAAATAAAGAAAAGAAAAAATGATACTTCTCTGGTACGCAGGGAGGGCCAAAAAATTTTATGTGGATTTTCCAGAATGAGGGGGATCCACACTCCTAACCCCCAGCAATGTGGAAAGGATGACTGTAGTATTGTGAAAACCTAGAGAAGAGAGAGCATCCAGGGGAGGAAAGCAGACGGTCCTGTCACAGTTAGTATGCCGATCAAGAAAGATGAGGGCTGAGAAAAGGCCATCATTAAACCTCACAGTAAAGAGATTGGTGTTAACTTTGGAGAGTAATAACCCTAACTCTTGGAGGAATTGTCTTTTGTATTTATATCTCTAGTACTTTGCACAGTTCTTGGTATATAGTAAGCACTTAATAAAGGCCTATTTATTCATTCATTCACAGAGGATCATGTACCTAAGTATATAATTGTGTGTAATATGTGTAACATAGTTACAAATTGAGTTAAGTTCTAAGGAAACAAAGAGTAAAGACATCTTATCTAAAATTTAATAGGGGAGAAAGTAAGAAGTTAGTAATTTCCATCACAAAGAGTCCTGGAGATGGGGGGAAAGGAGAGAAGAAAGGAGAGAAGATGATATGGAAGTTAGAATAAAGGAAAGGCAGAAAAGCTCCTAGTGTAAATCTCTGGATGAGCATGACATTTATTTACCCTTCTGGTTCTTGTAAGGACTTGGTACACATTCAGTATTGAGAATGAGCACGTAAAGGAATTGAGCTCGCTACATGGTTGTGCTGAGGACCTCACTTGTTAGAGGACAGGTGAGGAAGAACAGCTGCAGAGACTGACATTAGGAAAAGTGGAGGCCCAACACCTCCCTGGCAGAGGCATCTACAGATACTGATTTTTAACATGGCCCATTGCCAGCCACTGTGGTATGTCCTCTCCCTTTCTGAGTCAGTTGGCTGAGAAGAATAATCTCCCAAGAGTGGGGAAGAAGGGGAGATGGCCCAACTTTTCAACCACACACTAGGCCACACAGATGGAAGGGAATTAGCAAATGCACATGAAAGAGATTACACACCAAGAGGCAGTGTTGGATCCTTGTTGTTGTTCATTCATTTCAGTCATGTCTGACTCTTTGTGACCCCACGTTGGATTTTCTTGGCAAAGATGCTAGAGTGGTTTGGCATTTCCTTTTCTAGCACATTTTACAGGTGAGGAAACTGAGGCAAACAAGGTGAAGTGACTTGCCAAGGGTCTGAAGTCACATTTCAACTCAGGTCTTCCTGAGTTCAGGCTGGGCTGTCTATCCATTGCCCTCTCTAGCTCCCCTGTTGTTGGGCCCCAACAAGCCAAAGAATGAACTTTCCTAATGCATCTGAGGAGAAGATACACCTCATTCTTGTATAAAAGGAAAGTTATGGCTTATGGGTCTGAATAGCAGGGAAGATTATGTAATAATATATATAATAATAAATACAACATAGAATAAGGTAATTGAATCAGACAGACCCTGGAAACAGAGTTCTGATTCCTCTTGGCTTGAGGAGAGCAAAGATCATCGAGATAGCATGGCTTAAGTCCTGGATGTGAAGTTAGGAGATCTAGGTTAAAAACTGGGCTCAGACACTTACTGTCCACACAGGCAAGTCATTTAAATTCTTTGAGCCTCAGTTTCTCCACCTGTAAGGTGAGGGGTAAGATAATGATACTTTAAGATACTGTAAGATGATGATACTTACACATTCGTTTCAATGATAGGCAATGTGGCAAGCCTTAAATCACTGTTCAAGTTAATTGTTATCATTAGCTAAGATGGAGGTTCTTAACCTGGGATCTATAAACCCTCAAGGGCTCCATGGATAGATTTCAGGGCTTCCGTGAACTTGCATGGGAAAAAAATTACATCTTTATTTTCAGCTGAAATTTAGCATTTCATTCAATTATGAATAGTCTAAAAAATTATCGGAGGATGGGTCCATAAGCTTCACTAGCCTGTTTTATGTCCTTGACATAAAAAAGATTAAAAACCTATGATCTGAGAGAACTCCCCATAGTGTAAAACTTTTGCCTCTGAGGTCATATCCATTCTCCTGACTCTAGGCAGTTTCAACTAGAATCTTGATGGAAGAATTTCCATATTCTCTTCCCTTTCTCAGTAACCAACTGAAGAATAGTTCCTCAGTCAATAAGCATTAAGTGCCTGCTATGTGCCTGGCTCTGTGCTAAGCTCTGGATACAAAGAAGGACAGAAACAGTCTTTGCCCTCAAGGAGTTTGCATTCCAGTGGTGGAGACAATAGGTGAATGACTCTGCCTGTATGAGATCCATGCTGTGTGTTTGTCGTTAAGTCATTTCAATTGTGACCAATTCTTCACGACCCCATTTGGGGTTTTCTCAGCAGAGATACTGGAGTGGCTTGCCATTTCCTTCTCCAGCTCATTTACAGACGAGGAAACTGAAGCAAACAGTGTTAAGTGACTTGCCCAGAGTCACATGGCTAGTAAGCAGTTGGGGCCAGATTTGTACTCAGGTCTTCCTACCTCCAGACCTGGTGCTCTATCCAGTGCACCACTTATCTGACCTCTGTGCTGTGTAGATGGAAGGTAATTTCGGAGGGAAGGTGCTAGCAGCTACAGGGACCAGGAAGGACCTTCTACAGAAGATAGAATATGAGCCTGGTCTTAAACGAAACCAGGAAGTTGTGATTTGGAGGTGAGGAGGGAGAATATCTCAGGCATGGAGACATCCAGTGCAAAGGCATGACAACAGGAGGGGATGAAGCATCAGTAGGCCAATGGATCTCGATCTCAGGGTGTGTGGAGGGAAGTAAGATAGAAGAAGACTAGAAAGATAGGAAAAAGCTGGATTTTAAGCCAAACAAAGATTTTTGATGTTTGATCTTTCAAGCAATAGGTATCCACTGGAAGTTATTGAGGGGTGGTAGTAACATGGTCAGACTTTTATTTTAGAAATATCTCTTTGGCAGCTGAGCAGAGGATCGATTGGAGGAGGGAGGTGTTTGAGACAAGTAGAATAATTGGAAGGCTATTGAAATAGTCAAGGTCTGAACTAGGGCGGCAGCTATGCGAGTAGAGAGAATAGGATGTTATAGGAGAGACATTGTGAGAAAGAAGTGTCAGGATTTGGCAGTGGACTCCACATGTGGGGTGAGGGCAGGTGAGTGGTTGATGATGCTAAGGTTGAGGGTCTGGGTGCATGAGAGGGTGGTGATTTCCTCCACAGTAATAGAGAAATGTGGAAAAGGGAAAGGAAAAAGCAATTCTTATTCATGTTGAGTTTGAGAAGTCTATGGGACATCCACTTTGAGATGTTCAAAAGGCAGTTCGAAAGAACTGTTGTTCAGGCGAGGACTTAGGGGTTGGAAATTCTCTCTCTACCTCCCCTCCCCCTTTCTCTTCCCCTCTCTCTGTGTCTCACACCAAACCCATGGGAGTTGACATCATCAAGGGAGAGTAAAAAGTGAAAAGAGAAGAGGACCCAGTTCAGGACTTGGGGGGATACTCACTGGTTAATGGGCATGACCTACATGAAGAACTGGCAAAGGAGACTGAGAAGCAGCAGTCAGACATATAGGAGGAGGCCTAAGAGAACAATGTCATAAAACCCAGAGGAGATTATTGGTGAGGAATACCGTTCCATAGCGATGTCTTGTATTTAATGCCTCGTCTTTCCCCATTTCTCTTGATCAAGAAACTGAGGCCCAGAGAAGGAAGTCATATAATTTGTTGGTGTCTGAGCTGGGATCAGGACCCAGGTCTCCTGCCTTCTGGCCCTGTGCTTTTACCACTCTATAATCCCGCCTCTGTTTGTAAAGCCATTATTGCTGTCGCCCTTAGAAGGGAACCAGCAGGAATTTTTGTGAGCTCAGCAAGTTGCTTTCCTTCTCTCTCCCTCTCCCTCCTCCCTTGGCCAGTACAGTCTGGTTGGTGTTCCATTCAGGCTGGGGGCCACTCATTACCTCTCTTCTAAATGTAAAGCACTCTGACACATTCCTGCACACTGGATCCAGTTGTTTGGCTTTAGAGATTGCTCTATGATGGGTGAAATTGGTTTGAAATAAATGTCCAAACTGCCTCTCCCCTCCTCCCAGCGATCTTATCCTTCCTCTGGCTTTGTAGAATGATCCAGAGTGCAGGTTAAGTATGTTAGTATAGATATGTTCTTTATAGGTGCTGCCCTGAGCAGGTGGGGGCTGATAGCCCTGCCAGTGATGTGGGAAAGAATGTATAGGTCACTAGCCCTTCCCCCAAGACCTAGAGGGCTTCGTCATCATCCCAGTCCCAACTGAAAGCCTCCTGAACAAAGGAGGTGCCTGGCTTGCAAAGTAAGCCCTCTCACCCCGCTCTTCTCTCCCAAACACAGTGCCCAAAGGCTGAAGAGATTCCAGGGGAGGCTCCCTGGAAGTCGTATTTTTTTGAGTTAATCTCAGAGGCTGATTCAATCCGAGGTATTTACTGAGTGTTTCTTGAAGTCTTCATCAAATACTGCTTTCGTATACAGGACTCATTCAATAATGATGATGATGATGATGAAGATAGCTAATTATATAGCCCTTACTACATGCCAGGCCCTGTGCTAAGCACTTTGCAATTATTATCTTATTTGATACTCATAACAATCCTGAGAGGTAGGTACTATTATGATCCTTATTTTACAGATGAGGAAACCAAGGCAAACACTGGTTAAGTGACTTGCCCAGGGTCACACAGCTTGTAAGTGTATAAGGATGGATTTGAACTCAGGTCTTCCTCAGTCCAGGTTAGGTTCTGCCTAGCTGCCCACTAGACCACTTAAATCTATGCTTCCAGCCTTATTTCATATTATTCCCCTTCACAGTAATCAAACTGACTGGCTTGATGCTTCCCAGACAATCGGTCTCCTGTCCCTCCTCCAAACCCGGAATGTGCTCCCTTCTTGTGAAGCCAATCTCCATAGACTAAGGGTGCGTCTTGAACACCTCTTTCTTCCCCTCACTGACCTGCTAAAGATCTAGAGGTCTCAGAATGCCTGAGCTGGCATTGGTCCGTGCAGGCCTCAGGAAAAGCTGCTCTAACACGTTAAGCTTTTTAATTTAGCGCGTGCAGCTCGGATGTGCCCCCAGACAAAACAGAATTGATTTATAATTCTCTTAATGGAAGCAAAGGCTTTGGTTTCTCTTGAAATAGATTGTTACCCCTGCCACCTTCCCTGAGCCCGCTGCTCAATGTTTGTTCTTACCCATCGTAATCTAAAAATATGATGTTTTATTTCAATCTTCTAGCCTAATCTACTAAATGCCAGACATTTCTTTTTTAGACCTCTAATTTATAGCATGTTTGTTCAGTTTGGCTTTATTAATTAATTTTCTTCCCAGGACTCAGTGACAGAGTCTTTGTGTAATGTTCTCTTACTGTAAGCCAGGTGCTTTTATCCTTAATGAACAATTTCCTGGAAAATACTGAAATAAACAATGATTAAATCAGGTCAGAAGCACAACTGATCTGGGAGTTGCTTTTGGTCCTGCAGATTTAGGCCCTATGAGGTCAGGGCCAGGTGTTTATCTCCCTTTGTGGCTGCTTTTTCAAAGAAGCCTTCCTTTTCAGTGGGGGTCAGATAAGAACCCTAGAAAATGGTGCATTTCCCTCCTTTTAGAAATTAGTCCTGCCACAAAATTGATCCCAACTCCAGAGAAAGTTGCTGGAAACAAACTTTATCAGAAATTGAGGCAAACTGGCATTTGGCTCCAGGCTATTTCTTCAATCTAACACCAGGGATGCAGAGGTTTATTTAGAAGGAAGGAAGTGAAGTTCACCTTTCACTTTTTTCTTAGCTCTTTCACCTCCTCTTTGGGCCACTAGACTTCACTTTGTCCCAGACATCCAATGTCATCCCTCCAGAGCATTTGCAATGTAACTCCAGAAAACGAATTTATAAGAATGAAATGTTCTCCCCCCCCCATTGGTTTTCACCTCAAATCACAAACCTTGTGGAAATATTGGAAAAAGCACTGGCTTTGATGTCAGAGGATTTGGGTTCAGATTCTGATTTTGATGCTACCTCAGTGACCTTGGGCAAGTCACTTAACCTCCTTGGATCTCAGTTTTCTCATCTGTAAAATTGCACGGTTGGACAAGATGGTCTCTGGGGTCTCATTCAGCTCCAGATCTAGGATCTTATCATCCTAATTGTCTTGGATCATTGTATGGTTGATGACTAAGTCATTCACCATTGATCATCCTTACAGTATTACTCTTACTGTGTAGTGTTCTCCTTGTTCTGCTTACTTTGTTTTGCATCAATTCATATAATTTTCTCCAGGCTTTTCTGGAACCATCTGTCTGTCATTTCTTACAGCACAATCATGTTCCTTCACAGTCATATACCATAACTAGTTCAGCCATTCCGCAGTTGAAGTTCCTTGATGTCCAATTCTTTATCACCATGAAAAGAATCGCTATAAATATTTTTCTACAAATAGGTCCTTTTCCCTTTTCTTCAATCTCTTTGGGATATAGCCCTAGTAGTGGTATTGCTGAGTCAGAGGGTATTCAAGGTTTTATAGCCCTTTGGGCACAGTTCCAAATCGTTTTCTAGAATGGTTGGCATTGCACTGAAGAATGATGCTTCACAAGTCCACCAACAATGCTTGGTGTCCTAATTTTTCCACATGCCCTCCAGCATTTGTCCTTTTCCGTCATCTTAGTCATCTGAAGGGTATGAGGTGGTGGTGCCTCAGAGGGTGAGGATTGAGGCAGTTGTGTGAACATGGGTGTATGATTTCTTGGCATCTGAGCCACCTCCAAAAGCTCTCTTTGTTATTTAACAATAAGTCCACACTGCATTCTAGAAGTCACACTGTAAGCCATTTGTATATCTGGGGTTGATGTACAAACTGACCCTGGAGGCGCAGGTTTAGGCTCTGTGAGGCTACAGCATCCAAAGAAAGTAGGGAGCTTGAGAACACTTGGACAACTAGATGGTGCAGTGGATAGAACACTGGGTCTGGAGCCAGGAAGACCCAAGTTCAAATTCAGCCTTAGACACTGACTATCTGTGTGACTCTGGGCAAGTCACTTAACCTTGTTTGCCTTAGTTCCTTATCTGTGAAAAATGAGCTGGAGGAGGAAAGGGCAAATCACTCTAGTATCTTTGCCAAGAAAATCCCAAGTGGGGTCATGAAGAGTCAGACATGATTGAAATGACTGAACAGCAACAGCAGCATGATCCTAAGCTGTGTATTCTGCCTTATCTGGGAAGCTGACCTTTTAGGGAGGCTCTTGGAAAGCTGCTCTCAGCTCTGCTCTACCTGCGTTGACTAGTAATATTAATAAAGGACCTGGAAGAAGCACAACACTTGTTTGGGCACTTCTGGAATGAGACAGGAGCAGATAATGAACACAAAACGGAGTCCCTGCCTCAAACAGTTGGAACCTAAGAAGCAAAGGGACATTATAGTATACAGTGTATGTGCTGAAAAGATGTTGGGGAAGGGCAAAGGGAATGGCAATAAGGGTGACAACTCCTGCCCCAAGACCTTTACAATCTAGTTGGGGAGGAAGTGTCGTGACTGGGAAAAGATTTGCCCCAGACTTAGTTTTCTGTGTGATATCAATGTCAGTGAACCTCAGAGTTGGAAGAGATTTCAGAGCCTATGTAGTCTACTCAGTATCTAATTAGAAATTCCTTCTATAACTTCTCCAGCAGGTCATCGTCTAAATCTTACTTTAAGCAAATGAAGTTTACATTGGAGGTTCACTCTTAGACATTCATTCTTTTGTGTTGAGCACAGCGGTCTCTGGGTGTTCTCTTTCAATTCTAATAAGGGAGAACACACTAGTTCTGAGGCAGGCAATCTGTTCCATTTTTGGATGGCCCTAACAGGACAGTTTCCCCCCTTACATGGAGCCTCAATCTATCTCCTTCCAACTTCCATTCATTGCCTCTACTTCTGACTTCTGAGGCAAAGAAGGAAAAATCAGTTCTAAAACATGCCTTGAAATAGCTGAAGACCACCATCATCCTTCTCTATCCCCCTCATGTCAATCTTCTCCAAATTAAACATTCCCATTTCCTTCAATGGATTCTCATATGTCGTGGTCTTGTCCTCCTCTGTCCACACACCACTACCCTAGTTGCCTTCATCTATAACACTTCTTGTTTGTCATTGTTCTTCCTAAAATATTGTATCCAGAAGTGAACACAATCTTGCAGTCATGGTGTGACCAGATGAGAGAACAGTGGGACTAGCACTTCCAGAATTGTAGCCATTGTGATTCTTTTAATGTGGCCAGAGATGGTATTAGCTATTTTGGGGGCTTCTTCATCCTACATCCTACTAAAACCCTAGATTTTTCTCAGGCTGACTGTTGTCCAACTCCATATTATAAAGCTTTTTTTTAATCAGTTGTAGGACTTGACCTTTTTCCCATGTAAATTTCACTTTGCTCAGCTTGATCCATTGTTCCAGCTTAGTGAGATCTTTTTGGGTCATAACTCTTATCTAACAGATTGGTCACTTTATATTCTATGCACACTTAATAAATATGATAAATGCCTTCCTCCATCTAAAGCCCATATAAAAATGTTGATGATCATAGGACCAAGTGCAAATCCCTCAGGCATTCTACCTAGAGACTGTTCTTGTTAAGGTACCATTAAGTCTTTAATGGCTACTCTTGGGGTCCACTCATTCCATCAGCTCTAAATCTGCCTTACTGCTCTCATCTAGTTTGTATCTTTCCATCTTAATAATAGTACTAGCCTGAGGGGCTTTGTAAAAGGTTTAGTCAAAATCTAGACACAAACTCTCCCTACAGCAATCCTTCAGTTTACCAGTCTGGTACCTTTTCAAACAAGGAAAGGAAGTTAGTATGTCATGATGGGTTTTTTTGGGTCAATAAACATTTATTTATCTATTTAACATTCATTTTAAAATTTTGAGTTCTAAATTCTCTCCCTCCCTCCAGCCCCTTCCTCACCCATTGAGAAGAAAAGGAATGTAATACGTGTTATATGTGTGAAATCTTGCAAAACATATTTCCATATTCGTCATATTGCAAAAAAAAGCACAAGAAAAATAAAGTGAAAAACATGTTTCAATCCTCACACAGAGTTCATCATTTCTCCATGAAGTATTCTTAAAAAAGAGATGATTCCTCTTTTAGATCATGGCTTCTCTTTCCAGATGTTCACAAGCTCTTGCTATAATCATAGACTATAGAATTTTCCCCAGGGATCAGTCAAGGTCACTGGCCTATGGTTTGTAGATGCCACTTTCTTTGTTTTCTGACAATAGGGAGGACATTTATGTTTCTTCAGTCTTCTTACATTCCTGGTCTTTCAAGAACCACTCATGTTGGTTCCCTCCAAATAGAATCCTTTGTGACAAGTAAGTGTAGTCAAACAAAACAAATCCAGTATTGCTAGATGTCTTCTCTTTTTCTTGTCATACCTTTTGTGTCTGCTCAACATTTTGCTTCATCTTTCCAGTTCAAATATTCTTCTTGACAGAGAAAACAGAAGCAGAATGAGAGTTGAATAGTTTTGCCCTCTTCCTAGCATCCCTTATCATCATGTCACTCTATGGTCCTCTTCCTCTTTTGATCTTTCTCTTTTCCCCAACAGAGCTAAAATAGCTTTTATTGTCATTAGTGTTTATCGCTAGCCTCCACTCATTCTGAGTTTCACTGATCAAAAGGCTCTTCTTATAGGCCTGGGCCATGCTTTTGTATTTATTATCTGCCCTGGCTTTCATTTTTTCTAATTATGTTTTTAAATTTTCCCCCTTTTCTTTCTTAGTAGAAAGGTTTCTGTCCAGCCACTCGTTAGAGCTCCTTGAGCTGACTTCTGTAAATTTTCAGCCATAGGACTTTCCTCTTCCCCCAAATCTAGGGAGTGCATCAGACTGTTCTGCTTTCCATTGTTCTCTGAGTTGGTGTGATCACTTCCTCAGCAGCCTCCTTATTGGTCAAGAATAAGGTCCAACATAGCAAGTAACTTTCCTTGTCACTTGTTCTACCCTTCAAAGGATGGAAATATCATTAATTATCACAAATTACCATGGACAGAGGGTACACAGGAACAAAGATGCCAGTCTTCCTCTTTGGCCCTATGGAGCATGTCACCCAAGTCCCTACCCACTCTGGTCAAGTCAGGAGTCATAAAAGATAAATATTATCCAGCACTGATTTCACGTGGATTCCCTGCAGGTCCCTCTGGGGATGGGGAGGGGAAGAAATAACAGAGTTTGGAACAACTTCTGCCAAAGAAGACAGACATATCTGGGAGGCCAGAGTAATGTGTCCTGGCCCAGCCTCACCAAGGATAGAAGACAGAGTGCATCATTAGAAAAGAGCTTCAGTCATTTTTTTCACAGTACTTAATTCATTTTTTGTATTATGTAAAACTGACAAATGTTTCATTACCCATCCATGTATGTTATATATCATTGTCTTTCAGGTGACATAATATCTTTAATTAAAGTATCAATACGATTTATAGTGGTAATTTTTTCTTCATGTTTTCTTGAAGGACAACACGTAAAGTTCTGAGAATTAGCATATGGTGCTAGATGAGCTGGTCTAAGGGCTCAAACCCCTGTCCCTGCTTAGAAAAAGACAAATAGTCTAGGTTTTCCTCTTGGCTTCCTTCTGGCCATGTGCCCCTTGCATGCCCCACTGGAGGAGGCTGGCCCTGAAAATAAGCTGAGAAAAGCACTGTGTGTTTGGGACGTGGGGCCTGATTTCCTTGTATATTACCATGTCCAACCATCTAGTAAGGTGCTTGGAGGAAATAAAGAGGCATTCACCTTACCAAAATTATAAGTCATCTATATCCTAGAGAAAGGAAGCTACTCTCAGCATGTGAGGCGGGGGAAGGGGAGTAGTCCACTGGAAGAATGCTCGTTTTGGAGTCTGAGAAGCTGGGTTTGAATCCTAGAGCTGCCACTTCTTGCCTGGGCGACCTTGGTCAATTCTGTTAACCTTTCTTGGCCTTTGTAAAATCTAAGGGTTAGGCTAGAAGTCAGTGGTGTCACACTAAAATAGAAATGAATCCTTGAGATTGTATGTTCAGTTAGAAAACCACAAATTAATATTGTCTATGTTGTAATTTTGTTTATTTTGTTAGGCATTTCCCAATTGCATTTTAATCTGGTGGCCCAGTATTCCCACAGCCGCATCTACAATTCTCTGAGTGTTCAGAAGCCCATAGTGACTGAAGTTTAAGGCATAAAGGCTACTGTGGTGCCAGCCCAAGGCAAACCGAGCCAGCCTATGAAGGAATGTCAAGGGAATTTCACCAGGAAGAGTGATGGGGAGGTAGAAAAGGGGAAGGAGGAGAGAGTAAGAAGGTGTTTGAGGAATGGGGCTGAAAGGAGGGAAAGGGAAATAAAGGGGACAAGAAGGGGAAAGAAGAGAATGAGGAAAGGAAAGCTCCCAGTGCCTTCCCCTCTCAGATTGCCTTCTGTCTAGTCTGTATCTTGTAGGTACCTTGTTAGCTCAGTGTCAGCTTCCCCATGAGAATGTGCATTCACAGAACATAGAGACTCTTTTTCTTTGTGTCCCCAGCACTTTGCACAGTGTCTGGCACAGAGAAAAATCTGTGACAAAATATTGAAAGAATATCAGAGCTGGAAGAAACCTAGGAATATATCAAGGGCAATCATTTCACAGTGAAAAAAAAAGCTGAATACAAAAAGTTAAACTACTTGTTCAAGGTCATACAACTCATTGGTTAGCATAAGAGAGGTATGAGGGGAAGGTTAGGAGAGGGAAACATCATAAGGGAAGCAATCACCTGAGATCATTCAGCCTCCTTGAAGAAGCTGCAAACCCAAGGGAGTAGGCAGAGAGGTAGCTAGGGTGTGGTGGATAGAGTGCCGGGCCTGGAGTCAGGAAGACCTGAGTTCAAATGTGGCCTCAGACACTCACTAGTTGTGTGACCCAGGGCAAGTCACTTAACCCGTTGACTTTAGTTTGCTCATCTGTAAAATGAGCTGGAGAGGTGGCAAACCACTTGAGTATCTTTCCAAGAAAACCCCAACAAAGGTTCATAAAGAGTCGAACATGATGGAAACTACTGAACAACAACAGAGAGAAGGAACACCGGGGAGTGATTCAATGTGCTGGGGAGGCAGGAGAAGAAAGGAGAAAGCCCCAAATGGCTGTAGAGCTCAGGAGCCAGAGCAGACTGAAAGGACAGCAGCTGAACAGCCAGCTCTTAAAGTGATCTGAGAAGGAAGTTTTGAGGTTGGCCCAGTGTGGGGAGCAGTGTTTGTGTATGGGAACAGAAGGGAATTAGACCATATCCGTGCCTAAAGAGGCGCTGCTTGGAGCCAAGCTCTCCTCACCAGTTTGCCTGAGGCACCCTAGCTCAAAGGGAAAGATTGCTCAGCCTTAAGGTAAACCTTTTCCCAGGTTGTACTCACTTCCCTCTGGTCTAGCTGAAAAGGAGATGAGAAATAAGCATGTTTCCAAATGGCCCCCGACCTCCTGTCACTGAACTCATTTACTTAAGTAGAGGTAAGATTTAGGGGTCTCCAATACCTCTGGCTGTGGATCGGCTGGTTCTTAGTTGGTGACCATTTAATGAAAGTGCCATTTGAGGCTAATAGGAATATATGTTTTGCATGAGTGCACATGTATAATCTATATCAAAGTGCTTGCTTCCTCAAAGAGGGGAGGGAGAGGGAATTTGGAACTCAAAAATTCTAAAAAGCGAATGTTAAAAATGGTTTTTATATGTAATTGAGAAAATTAAGATATTCTAAAAACAAAAAAGTTTAAAAAATAAAAGTGCTATTTGAGTGAGGAAATAATTTGATACAAGGTGTATGTACATATATATACACACGTATGAATACACCCATACATGTATGCACACATGCCTAATTGTGAATTAATTATACACTATATGGATTTTTTAGGCTATATCTTTCTCCCCCTCTATTCTGCTGGCTGCTTTTGGCTCTTCTTTTCTTTTCATTAATGGTACCTCACCCCTGTTGAGCAGAGAAACTCAAACCCTTACACAATGCTGGTTTTGGGGATGGGGATGAGGAGGGAAGACTTTAGAAGATTGTTGAAGGCCCGAGCCAGGGAGGCCCTTGAACTGAGAACAGTACTTTCAGATGAGAAAGGTCATTGGCCTAGGTGCTGGCTTCAAAGGGGACATCCAGAATGATGAGGGAGGAGGGGGGATACTTACCTGAGTGAGGCAGTGTGATATAGGTGTTTTAAGAAAAGTGTTTTAAGAAAAATTTTGATACGTTTATTTCATTATAATTGATTTTCTTTGTAATCTCATATATGGTATGTTTCTATTTTTAGAAATATTTTAAATAAATTTTATAAGTATTATATCTTATAAATATATTTTAAAATATTTTATAAATATAAATATTTTTTGTTTATATGTTTTGCATTTTATAACAGTATTTGAAGGAGTCTGTTGGCATAGTAGGTTGTCAAAGGGGTCCATGACACAAAAAGCATAAGAATCCTAGGCATAGAAGATAGAGCATTTGCCTTGGAGTCAGAGACAATGGAGTTTGGATTCCATCTCCGTACTTACTGGCTGTGAGACCCTGGCAAGTCACCCTCTTTGGGTCTCAGTTTTCTTATGTGTAAGGAAAAAAGGAAACAAGCATTTATTAAGGGTTTACTATGTACTAGGTTGTTGTTGTTGAGTCATGTTTGACTCATTGTAACCCCATTTGGGGTTTTCTTGAGAAAGATAACTGGAGTGGTTTGCCATTTATTTCTCTAGTTCATGTTACAGATGAAGAAGCTGAGACAGGGTTAAGTGACTTGACCATGGTCACACAGCTGGAGAGTGTCTAAGGCCAGATTTGAGCTCAAGTCTTCCTGACTCTAGAGCTGGCACCCTATCCACTGCACTACCTAGCTACCCGGTGCTGTGCTACAAATATTAGCAAAAAGAAAGTCAGCCCCTGTCCTCAAGGAGCTTACGTTCTAATAAGTAAAGACAACATACAAAAAGATGTTAAAAAAGTAGGTGGTGGTGGCATTGGTGGAATGAAGGCACCTGGCTGGAGGTTATGGTTTTGAAGTCCTGAAGAAATCAGCCACAGGGCCAGGGGGACGATGAAGAGAAGCCAACCTCAGCCTTCCACAAAATGGAGGCTCTAGTTGGAAGTAACCAGTGGGAGAAGGGGGAGTGGGCCTTGCAGAGGGATATTCCGTGGTGAGGGACCCATGGGGGAGGTAGACTGCTTATGTTGAGAAGACTGGAAAGTGAGGGGGATTGACTCAATAACTTCTAAGGTCTAAATCCTTTTGATACTATGACCTGTGAGCCAGATTAGTTAGATCTGCCCTGGCTGATAGAGCGAAGTGTCCTGACCAGATAATCCTCACATTTGAGATGGAGAAAGAAATGGAAATGATTGGCTAGACAGAGGCTTTGGGATTTGTTAGGACCTGGCTTATCTGTACCTTCTCTCCTTCTGCATCTCAGGGCTGAGCATTTGGCTGGTTGCTTCTTGGGCAAATCTGACTTTTATGTGGGCGGAAAGAAGAGTGAGTGCTTGGCACTGGCTGACCTCATACAACCCACCTCAGAAGACCTGGCAGACCTGGATGGCATTTAGGCAGACCTCCCTTTCCAGGGGGAGAGGCCAAAACTTGAAGGGGGCTTCTCTTTCCCCACTGGAAATCCCTTATGTATTGCTGTGAGCCAGGCTGCTCTGGTGCTCTTGTCCTACACAAAAGGCTGCTTGGATTTAGGGCCCCTCATCTTGCTTCTCTGCTTCCCTCTCTCCCTTGCTGTAGTCAGAGTATCAATAGAATGTAGACCTTTGACATCATTTAGTCAAAATCTCCATTTTACAGATGAGGACGTTTTTCAAGCATTTTTCTTTCCAGGGACCTGTACTGATTCTCAAGGCTTATATTTTTATTTTCCACCGCAACTGTCTACTCTCCTTCCGTCCTTCAATCCCCTAATGCCTAAATTTGCCACTGCATTTTTTTTTAAAATTGCAGGCTTGCCATATAATCACACAAGTTGGAAAGTGCTAGTTCAACTTGGCGAGAATTTCCTATTGCCAGAGATGAGTTACTCAGATTGTTTAGTTCAGTTCAGCCGATGTTTATTAAGCATCTCTTCTGTTCAGAGTACTGTGCCAATCACTGGGGGATATAGAAACACAACTAAGGCACAGTCCCTGCTGCTGCCATAGTATTTAGAATAGGCAGCTAAGCAGCACAGTGAATAGAGGGTTGAGTCTGGAGTCAGGAAGACCAGAGTTCAAACCTGCCCTCAGACACTAGCTCTGTGACCCTGGGCCTCATGCACCTAATCCTTGTTTGCTTCAGTTTCCTTTTCTCTGAAATTGGGATAGTAATATTAAAAATTTAAAAAAATATTTATTTTCAATAGCATGTTATTCCCCTCCCAGTTTCATGTCCAAAAAATTTTTAGCATTCATTTTATAAGATTTTGAGTTCCAAATTTTTCCCTCCCCCCTTTTCTGAAAAAAGATAGGCAGTTTGATATAGTTTATACATGTACTATCATGTAAAAAATATTTCCGCATCAGTCATAGTTGTGAAAGAAGAAATAGATCAAAAGGGAAAAAAACGAGAAAGAATAAAGTGGAAAAAAAGTATGCTTCGATCTGCATTCAGAGTCCATCAGTCCTTTATCTGGATATGGATAGCATTTTCCTTCATGATCCTTTGTACTTGTCTTGGATCATTGTGTTGCTGAGAAGACCTGAGTCATTCCTAGTTGGTCATCACACAATGTTGCTGATACTCTGTACAATGTTTTCCTGGTTCTGTTCATTTCACTTTGTATCAGTTCATGCAAGTCTTTCCAGGATTTTCTGAAATTTGCCTGTTGCTCATTTCTTCTTGCACAATAATATTAGCACCTACCTCCCAGGTTGGTTGTAAGGATCCTATGAGATAATCATTGTAAAGTGCTTGGCACATAGTAAGTGCTACATAAATTTTAGCCGTCACTATTAATTATTCTCTGTTGTTGTGCGTTAATATTTTCCCTGACTACCATCAAGAAAGTGCAGAGGCAACAGAGAGCAAGCTGGAGGAAGAAACTAGAAGAAAGAATCTGTGCCTTTCTTTCCTGAAAAATTGCATAGTTCTAAGTAAATGCAGTTTTTATTTAAATTAAGGATGAACATTGAAGCTTTTATATACTAACACCTCTATTCTTGAAAATCTTCTTTAAATTCATTATTCAGCTTTCCTGCCTTAGTAAATCGAGTATAGTAACTGTATTGGCATATTTCTGAGATTTCTGGGAATCTTGCCAGGTCTCAGAATATTATTCTGAGCACTACTGGAAAGGAAACTCTTAAGACAGGAACTTCCTATCTCACTTCTGTACTTGAGTCCGTAGTGCCTAGCATGTGGTAGATACTTTAAAAATGGTTGTTGATTTGTCTATTTGTTATCTTTGTCCAGGACTGGATGTGTAGTTGTCAGAGATATAGAAGACTGGACTGAATGTACACTCTACTCAGACGAGGCCCTGGAAGATGGGCTTTCTGAATAGAATGATAAATACGTCAGTGGGGCTCTGATCTCATCAGTATGGGTACTATCTTCATTAGTTCACCTTGCCTTCCCATATTGTGCATTTGGTATATGCAGATTCCCGTAGATCTTCCACAACAGATGCATCCATATTGGATGCTTTCCTATGTTTCGTGGGTACCAGAGCAGGTCCTGGGATATCCGTATGCTCTCTTTCATTTCCAATGCAACATGATGGGCCCACTTCTTTTGTCCTCGTATTTTTTACTTGATGGTATCCTGGTCACTTATACATGGGCCATCATGGGAAATCTGCTGCAGCCTATCTACACCTGTTCTACATCTCTCCTTTAACATTTTGTCCGTTGTTAACTTGATTCTATGGATGTCATGTTATCCCGAGATTCACAACTATGCAACATTTTAAGGGAAACATTTATTTATGTTATAGAGATGGGGCTTTGCTCTGCTTGGAATTATTGAAAAGTGCAACATAATTTCCCAAACACAATCCAATCTACACTATTCTATTCCATTCTGGGCCCAATTTATTTACCATCTGCAATGCCTGTTCAAGATGGATATGCCGATTTGCTAATTCAACAGTCTGGCCTTGTCAGAGCCTGAATAGTGAATATTTTTCATCAGTTTTTCTTGTTTGGATTATTTGAATCATTTCTTTTTTTATAATTAATTAATTTATTTTTGGTTTTCACATTCATTTTCATAAGATTTTGAGTTTTAAATTTTCTCCCCAAGAATGGCATGCAATCTGATATAGTCTCTACATTCATATTAAACATGTTTTCACATTAGTCATGATGTAAAGAAGAATTAGAACCAATGGGAGGAACCATGAGAAAGAAGAAACAAAACAACAAAAGAAAAAGAAAGCAAATAATGTGCTTCCATCTGCATCCAGACTCCACAGTTCTTTCCCTGGATGTGAATGGCATCATGAGTCTTTTAGAGTTGTTTTAGATCCTTGATTTGCTGAGAAGAGCTAAGTCTATCAAAGTCAGTCATCGCACGATGTGGCTTTTACTGTATACAATGTTCTCCTCATTCTGCTCACTTTACTCAGCCTCAGTTCATGTAAGTTTTTCCAGGTTTTTCTGAAGTCTGCCTGCTCGTTATTTCTTATAGCACAATAGTATTCCATTACCACAACTTGTTCAGCCACCCCCAGTTGATGGGCATCCCCTCAATTTCCAATTCTTGGCCACCACAAAAAGAGCTGCTATGAATATTTTTGTACATGTGGGTCCTTTTCCTGTTTTTATAATCTCGTTGGGAAACAGAACTAGAAATGGTATTGCTGGGTCAAAGGGTATGCACAGTTTTATAGCCCTTTGGGCATAGATCCAAATTGCCCTCCAGAATGTTTGGATCAGTTCACAACTCTACCAACAATGCATTAGTATTCCAATCTTCCTACATCTTCTCCAACGTTTATTTTCCTGTTTTGTTACATTAGCCAATCTGATAGGTGTGATGTGGTACTTCAGAGTTGTTTTGATTTGCATTTCTGTAATCAATAGTGATTTAAAGCATTTTTTCATATGACTATAGATAGCTTTAAGTTTTTCCTCTGAAAACTGCCTGCTCATATCCTTTGACCATTTATCAATTGGGGAATGACTTGTATTCTTATAAATTGCTGTTCAGTCACTTCAGTTGTGTCCAACTCTTTGTGACCCTGTTCAGGGTTTTCTTGGCAAAGATACAGGTGTAGTTTACGATTTCCTTCTCCAGCTCATTTTACAGATGAAGAAACTGAGGCCAAAAGGGTTAAGAGACTTGCCCAGGACCATAGAACTAGTAAGTGTTTGAAGCCAGATTTGAACTCAGGAAGATAAGTCTTCCTGACTTATCCAGGCTGGGCTGACCATTTTGGTGTAGGCCCTCAACACTTCACTTTTGAATTATTTCAATAGCCTTATGATTGTTCTTCCTGTCCCGTGTCTCCTTACCCCAGTTCCTCGTTCATTCACTTATAAAGTGACCTTCCTGAAGCACAGATCCGACCATGTCACCCCCTGCCCCAACTCATACAGTAAACTTCAGTAATTTCCTATCATCTCTAGGTTCAAATATAAAATCTTCATATGACTTTAAAGCCCTTTCATAAACAGACTGCATCCTGCTTTTCTAGTCTTTTTACAATTTACTCTCCTCCATGACTCTATGATCCAGTGACACTTTATTTTCTTTGCACAAGACTCCATCTCCTGACTCTGGGCATTTTCACTGATTATTCTCCATGCCTGGAACTCTCTCTCCTTTTCTCTGTTTCCTGGCTTCCCTGGCTTCTTTAAAGTTTCAGCTAAAATCCCATCTTCCGCAAGAAATCTTTCTCAGTTCCCTTAAAGCTAGTGTCTGACCTCTGACATCATGTCCAATTTTTCCAGTATATATCATGTTTGTACATAGTTGCTTTCATGCTGTCTCTCTCCTTCTTGAGGGTAGGGGACTGTCTTTTGTCTCTTTTTTGTATTCCCAGTGCCTGACACATAGTTGTGGTTGTAGTTGTGTGGTTTGTCCTTTGTCCTCAGAAGACCATGACATCAGGAAAATGATGACGTGACTTGCAAATGAATTGGATTTGAATGAGGGAGGGCTGTGCAAAGTCACCAGCCTCACTTTCTTCTCCAGAGTCATCTGGGTCCAGGGGTCAGATATAGATCAGGACAACTGGACATGGCTCAGGATGCAGTGGGAGACCTTGGCCTTTTTAAGCTAAGGTCTTTCCAAGGTCTCACTTTGAGTGAGGCATTGCCCACTTGTATTGCCCATTGAATAAACCTGTTTAAGAAGTGAGTCAAGGGATGGAGCCCTTTAATAAAAAAAAAACATCAAACTGGGATGGGAAGACCCTCAGGATTGCTGGCCAAAAGAGAAACAATTACTGTTTGCATTCAGACACATAGTAGATGCTTAGTAAATGTTTGTTGATTGATTTAATGATTGTTTTTGCCTTTCTTTGTATTGCCTTCTCTTAGAACTGTGCCTGACACATGATAGGTGCTTAATTAATGCTTGTTGACTTGACTTCCTATTTAGACCTTGTTCAGGTCATCCTTCATGGCAGTAGTGAACAATGTTTTATGCCTTGTTTGATGATAATAATCAGAGGGCCATTAACAGAATTATCTCTGCAGTAGCATTTGTCAAGGAATTTTGTGTCATCTTAATGCATGCTCGAGAGATTCCTTTTTGGAGGAGAGCTTTTTTAGGTTGTATTCTGCTCTTTCAAGCAAACATTTTTGTTTTTGTTTTCTTTTAAATCAAGAAAAAACAAACACAAATACAGGCCCTTTTGTATACTCTGGAAGCCCACGGTAGTAGATTTTGCAGGACTTGGAGGCAGTAAGACCTAGGTTCAGATCTTGGCTCTGACAACTCATTCATGGGTGACCCTGGAAAGTCCCTGCACTTCCCTGAACCTCCCTTTTCTCCTTTGGAAAAGGAAAATAATAATTACCTGGAGCACCTGCTTTCCGGGCCCGGTGTGAAGCTTAAACGAGGTGATGTGTGTAAAGTGCCGGGCAGGCTACAAAGCACCATCCAAATGCCAGTTGTTAGGATGATGGTGACTGTAAAGATGTGACAGGCTATAACAGGTCATAAATAAATCCAGATGTTTGGAAACTATCTCTCAGAGGCCTAAAGGGGAGAGACATTTCTTCACTTGTCACTTTACGGTGCCCTACAGAGCCATTCTCGGCCTCCTCGGCCTCTCAACTCTTGCTTTTAGGCTACATCACAAAGCCTCAGGGGGGTATGGCTTGGGTCTGAGCCTCCTTCCCAGCTGTTGTATAGCAGTTAACTGCAGCTTGTGGGTCTGAGTTGATCTCTGAAGGAACATCCTTTCAGTCAGGAGACCAAATTTAACTTGGGTTCACTGTTTGAAACCTGAAACCTTGGTTCCCTATAGCGCCACATTGGACTGTTTGGGATCCTGTCCTTGTTTCAAACTCCCTATTGAAATGACGAGAAGCACTCGGATGAATGAATGCATGGAAAAAGCTTTTAAGTGCTTACTCTATCCCAGGTACAGTGTTAGGCCTGGGGATAGAAGTACAAAAATGAGGCTTTCCATGTCCTCAAGGAGCTTACATTCCACATAGGAGGAGGCAGCACATATAGGGGACTGGTGGCCTATATTTTCATGAAAAAATATCTAGTTTCCACAAAATCCTTTATTTAAATAGCATCAGCTCTCAGTCATGAAGAATGACCAGGAATCTTTCAAAATGTGGACCAAATAACTAGAAAGGAGTAGTAGGCTGTACAACTTCATTTTTTAAAAATGTAACTTTTTTTTGGTTATGTTTTAAGTTTCAAACTGTCTCCTTCCCTCCCCACCCCACACTAGAGAAGGCCACCATTTGACATACACACCATATATAGACATGCAAACACATATACACACACGTGTATATATGTGTATATACATACATACCCTGTTGATTAGTTCTCTCTCTGGAGGTGGATAGCATCTTCCCTCATCAGCACTTTGTAGTTAATCACAGCTTCATTTTAAAGTGAGTTATGTGATACAGGGTGTCCCTAAAGTCTGGACACATAGGCAAAAATACGTATTTTGAAATATTTGGAATATTAACAGACTCTAGCACCCTTGACTTCTTTTTTTGGGGTATGCTAAAAGAGAAGGTGTACTCAATGAAAATCACAGATGCAGTACGCTTGATTGAACGCATAGAGAGTGAATGTGCTAAAATTGATGCCAATGTGGAGTTATTGCACAGAGTTCACATAAATCTTGGAAAGCACATCAACCTTTGCATCACAAATGATGGAAATCATTTTGAAGATGTTATTTGTTAATATTCCAATTAAATAAAATGTTGGAAATTTCATTTCTTGAAAATATGCCTTTTTGCCTGTGTCTAGACTTTAGGAACACCCTGTAGTATGGCACAGTAGTTTCCTAATTTCTCCATCCTTTCTCTCTAGAAAGAAAAGAAGCAGTATCTCCCAATTTCCAACTCCTAACTGGAGACAAACCGAGCTGTGGAGGTGGTCAGGTCAGCATAGCGAAATGCCTGATTTGCAAAGAAATAGAAAGAGACAATGGAAGCACATGGGATGGACAAAGATCAGTTCTGTTGAAGCTCCTCGCAAGGTGCCTGTGGCAGAGGGCTGTGGAGCGAATTGTTCCAGAGTAGGAGGGGACAGGGAAAGCCAAAGCACAGAACAGCCTGTCTCCGTAGTCATAGCCAGAGGGTTTGTAGGAAAGACAGCCTGGTAGGCATACAGGGGGCCAGCCTTGGAGTCAAGAAGGCCTGTTTTCAGATCCCAGCTCTGCCACATACTGACTCTGTTAGCCTGGACAAGACACTGAACCTCCATGTGCAACTCTCAGTTGCAGAAGACTATAAGTCACAGATGATTTCTAGGACTGCTTTGGTGTAGAGAGTTTGTTGTTCAGTCGTTTCAGTCTGGTTTTCTTGGCAGAGGTACTGGAGTGGTTTGCCATTTCCTTCTCATTTTACAGATGAGGAAACTGAAGCAAAATGCGTTAAGTGACTTACGCAGGGTCACACAGCCAGGAAATATCTGAGGCTAGATTTGAACTCGTGAAGATGACAGGTCCAGAACTCTACCCACTGTGCCCTCGCAGTGCCCTAAGCAGGGAATTTACACCCTGGGAATTCTCCACATCATTGCAATCATAGATCAAGGGAGAGGGAGCTCAACGTTTTATTTGTATCATTTCATCCACAATTCCATAGCAGCCTTGGGAGGTATGTACTACAAGGTGTCCTTATTACCGTCTTACAGATACTGAGTCTCAGAGAGGTTCAGTGAATGGATCGAGTTGGTCACACAGCAAGCAAGTATCAAAGGTGATAGTATACCGCACTGCCTCTAAGTGGTGCTTAAGCCTTGCTGTGCCCCTAGGAGGTGTGAACTCATGACATTTTCTCTCACTGTGGTGCCTATTCTGTTATGCTTGGTTTTCTGGATGTCCATCAGGTTTCAAGGCTGCTTATTCTTAGTCAGAGTAGTGGAATATCTATTTGACTCTAATGGGGTCCCCAGGTTTCTACTGTAGCATATTAACTGTCCTACACTATGGCAAGCTGAGGAAACAAAGGAGACTGTATCAGGGTATTTTATTCTGGACCAGGACAAGGGCAGAATTCCAGTTCAATCTGATTTATCCAGTAGGGCCCCAACCTGGTGTGGGGATCACTGCTGACTCTGGGAATTTCTATTGCACAAATACACTCACGTTTACACGCGCACACACACAGAGTTATTCCTTTGGAAGATTAAGAGGCCCTGGGAGTCTTGTTTTTTTTAATTTTTTTTAAAGTTCGAGATTAGAAAAATATTTACTACAAACTCAGGCCCAGTTGGGATCATGATAATGTGTTGGGTTTCATGAAGGCAAAAAATACCCTTAATCCCACTCCTCCGGCTTGGCCAGAGTAAGCCCAAATGTGGGCAGCAGTTCCTCTTTTTACTTCCAGCTAATCAGTAGTGTGAGGACTGGCTTTCTGGTCACCAGAGAGGAGCAGCTTTGGGATGGGAAAGTGGAGTATGTCATGGATGGATAAGGAAAAAGACCACATATTTTCTTTCTTTCTGCTTGAATTGAAGATAAGTCTGGAACTTGGCCAAATAAGTACAGTCTATTTTTGATTCAGAAAAAAATATAGCTAGGAATGCATGCACATCTTCTATATATAGAAGATATAAATCTCTCTCTCTCTCCATATATATATACACACACACACACACACACACACACACACACACACACACACACTGTCCCCATGCCCCTCCCTGATGCCACTAGAAATGTTAGGCGTTTGCTTTGTCAGTCCTTGATAAGAGCTTTATTCTGCAGTTCTGTGAAACAAAAAACACTTTTTCATGGCAAACTTGCTAAATGTATCAGTCAGTCCTGCTCTCCTTCCTCTTCCCACCCCATCCCATCTTCAAATGCATCCTGAACTATCTATTAATAGTGGCTTAAAAGCCTATGCTGTAAGGGTAAGGGCTGGGGAACCCTGGAATGAAAATGCCCTAGTGAGACTACAGGATGCTGTGGGTATTCAAGCATTTGACATCAACAAATTGGCATTGCTGCTATGCAGGGTTAGTCATGATGCATGACATTCCCTGGATAGGCTAGAAGAGTACAGGACCAGGAGTCCGGTTGGAAATGAGGGCTGATGATCAAACGTGTATCAGGCTGGTGGATGGGTTCTTACTTGGATACATATTGAAGGTGCAGCTTAATCTAAGCCTAGAACAGCCATGTGGTTGGTAAATGGTTACTAAGTAGTTGGACCAGGTTCAGCTTCTAAGAGGTCAGCAGGAGGGGCCAGGCAACAAGTGAGTTGCCAGTGGATGGGCAAGATTTCAGCATGGAGTAATTGGGCGCACAGATGGTCCTGTTGACCCAAGCAGCGCACTTTGGCCGTGATCACCAGTTCTAGGACAGAAGCTTGCTGTCGCAGTATCTGGGTTGAGACGCTGGCTCTGATACTTAACTTCCTTTACGACCCGGGGCAAGTAAGTCACTGCCCTTTACATTGAAGATGATCTCTAGAGGCCCTTCCAGCGTGAAGACCTGTCTCTTGACCTTGGATTTCTGGGCCCTAATTCATTTGTGTGCCTTTCCAACTCAGTTATATCAACTCCTTGAAGGCAAGGATTGTTTCTTACATGTTTTCCAATAGTCCAGGACTGAACACACTAATGTTCAATAAATGCTTGTTGGTGGACAATTTGAGTGGTCTGCTGATACGTTCAAGGCAGGGTTATAGAACCTCCATCCTCAAAAGATCAAAGAAAGAAGAAAAGGCCCCATCTGGGTAAAAATATAGCATGGCATACTCACATTTATGGTATATAGCATGATATGTTTATAGTATAGAATGAGGAATCATCAGTTGGGGAATGGTATGAGAATGTGCTGAAACACTTTGCTGCTGTTGAGTCATTTCAGCTGCGTCTAACTCTTCATGACCCCGTTTGGGGTTTTCTTGGCAAAGATAGTAGAGTGGTCTGCTATTTCCTTCCATGATTAATTTTTACAGATGAGGAAATTGAGGCAAACAGGGTTACGTGACTTGCCCGGGGTCATACAAAATAAGTGTTTGAAGCCAGATTTGAACTTAGGAAAATGAGTCTTTGTGACTCCAGGCCTGGCACTCCATCCACTGCACCACCTAGCTGCCCCTGATGGAATACTGTTGTGTGGTTAAAAAAAAATGTGAAGAGGACAGTTTCATATAAAACTGAAAACCTTACATGAAGATGGACAAAAGTGAGTAGAACTAGGGGAAAAGTAAGCACAAAAGAGAACAGAAGGAAGGCCAGAAGGAAGCACAGACAATCAGGACAGTTTTGAAAGCTACAGGTCAAACTTCTTATACGTTTAAAAAGAAAAGCGAGCTGTACATACTAAAGCTCTACGGTTCCATGCATAATTCCCTTCTCTTCCCCCTCCCCCCATTCTTTGTATATGGTAATGCCCATTCTGTTTAGTGCTTGTTTAGTTCAGAATAAAGAGAAATATATTATTAAAAAATTTTAAACTGAAGACCTATAGTATATGGACCCTTTTTGGGGAACATAAGAAATAACATGGATGAGAGTTTCACTTTGTTATTGGCTGGGCAAGATGCAGGCTGATCCCAGGGTAGTTTAAATCTGATAACAGAATGAAATGAAAAACTCGTAGGTCATTGAACAGTTAACTAAAGGAAGTTTACTGAACCCTGGCAGAAAAGGCTATTCAGTGAGGACGCCATATTGATTTAGCTGAGCACAGCTGTGTAGACAGAAAAAATAAAAAGAGAACAAACACAAGGTTGTTAAGTGAGAGGTAGTTTGGGGAGGGCAAGCCCTAGCAGCTGGGGGAATCTAGAAAGGTTTCAGGTAGAAGGAGGGGCTTGAGCTGTGTCTTAAAGCAAAGGTGGTAAACACTTGGCTAACAGGCTTGAGGTGGCCCCTGACACTCCTGAGTGCAGCCTGAACCTGATTAAGATGTAATTGGGAAATATTTAGCAAAAATAAATAATACGATAAAAATACAATAAAACATGGATGATGTTAATATGTGGTTTTCTAAGTAAACATACGCCAGCAGGGATCTTTATGTACAGCTTAGTGACTCCCCTTTCTTTGTCTTAAAGGAAGAGAGTGATTCTATGAGATGGAAGCCTCATAGAACGAAACAACTGTTCAGTTGTTTTTCAGTTGTGTCTGATTCTTCATGGCCCTGTTTTGGGGTTTTCTTGGTAAAGGTGCTAGAGTAGTTTGCCATTTTCTTCTCCAGCCCATTTTATAGGTGAGGAAACTGAGGCCAACAGAGTTAAATGACTTGCCCAGGGTCACAGAGCTAGGATGTGTCTGAGGCAAGATTTGAACTCAGGAAGATGAGAAGTCTTCCTGACTCCAGGCTCAGTGGTTTATCCATTACATCATGTAGCTGGTGTTCAGGAGGATAACTAGTAACTCTAAAGTAGCTAGAGTAATTGTTTCCCTACAACCGCCCTGATTTTCCTTCCAGTTTCTAACAGCTAAACAGCCAGCCTGGGAAATAAAAGGACCTGGTGTTATTTACATTCTTTCCCCCTTACCTCTGAATATAGAGGCATTTTCTTATTTAATTATTAATGTTCTAAATCAAATGTTCCCCAAACTGTTAACCTCTGTCACTCTAAATGGAGTTGGCCTAATAACACCGTAGAGTGGATTGATTTTCCTTTGGCCGTCTAATGAGCATGTGTCTCTGAGATCTCTTCTCTCCCGGATGGTCCTCTGGAAGCCCCATTAAAGTTCATGGGCTTGAGTTGCCCCTGAATGGTCACAGAGAAAGGACAGCTCTGCCTGTTGCTATTATTATTTAGAGTTCAGCAGTTTACGAGGTCTCCATGAAGTCTCCAAGGCAGACATACTATTTTTAAAACTAATCATTATAAGTGCATCTTTGTTGCCCCTTCCAGGAGAGGGGTACTGTGAATAAATGTTTCCTGGTATGCCGGGAATAGCTTCTGCAGTGGCACCCTGAAGCACCTGCTCCAAAGAGAGTCTGCTTTCTCTACCCTACCACGGTCACTGGGTACCATTCATGGTGACCGTCTTGACCTTTATTGATTCTTAGGTGTGGTAGTGCCTGGCTTCCCCTCATAGGCCACTATCCTTATTTCCTTCCTTGTGCCCAAAGGGTAAAGGGTTCTGAGCCCTGGCATAGTGAGTAACCAAGACCAGGGAGATCTCTAGCCATTGTGGGAGATGTCTAGCCACTGTGGTAGAAATGTGATGGGCTCACTATCTATAGCTGGAAGGGACCTTGTAGATAATCTAGTACAGTCTAATTCATTTTACAGATGAGAAAACTGAGGCCCAGACAGTTAAGTGACTGCCTCAGTGACATACATAGCCAAGATTCAAACCCAGCTCCTCTAACTTCAAATCCAGCCCTCTTCTGATTGTTCCACCATGTTGCCTTCCCACGATACACAGATCAGTGCCGTCTGTTTAGTTCCTAAAACGAGAAGCTGAGCACTCTTGATTTGGGAATTAAGAATACTAGATTTCTAAACCTGCCTGGGTGACCTTGAGAAAATCACTTGCTGGATTAATTTCTAGTCTCTGTGTCCTTGCCACGGCTGTTCCACATGCCTGGAATGCTCTCCCTATGAGAGCATTCCTATGCCTCTTACAATCCATGGCTTTCTTGAAGACTCACCTCAACCCCCACCTTCTGCTTCAGGCTTCTCCTGGTTCTCCTAGTGTCTTCCCTTCTAAGGCTGCCTTGTAGCTCCTCTGTATAGACAATTAGTCTTAGTGGATAGAGCACTGACCCCAGAGTCAGGAAGACCTGAGTTCAAATGCTTCCATACTTACTGTGTGACCCTGGGCAAATCACTTAACCTCTATCCGCCTCATTTTCTTCCAGTGTAAAGTGAGGATAATAACAGCACCTCCCTCCCAGGGTTATGGTGAGGATCAAATTAGATAATATTTGTAAAGCTCTTAGCATAGTGTCTGACACATAATAAATGTGCTTAATAAATGCTTCTTCTCTTCCCACTATGTCTTGTGTGTCCTGTTTGTGTTTTGTCTATCCCATTAGAATGTTGGGAGCAAGACCTTTTTTTTTCTTTCTGCTTTCTTTGTAATCCCAGCAATGGTAAGAGCTTATCAACGTATTGATTAGTGTGGGTATCAGTTTCTTCATCTGTGAAATCTTCTCTAGTTTGTTCTGTCAGTAAGTGTTCTGCCCTGCACATAGGTACAAGGGATGGGGAGAATTTAGAATCAGTGCCCCAGCTCTCAGTCCTGGTCTCTGTGTAACTTCAGCTGTCAGAAGCCTCGGGTCCTTCTCCTGTCTTTTAGCTATTACTTATCACCTTCAACAAGGTGAACAGTCTTTGTTCTAGCCAAATTGGACCTTCCTCTTGAGCCTGTTCTGAGGGTGCCTTGATTTCCTTGTGCATGGTGGCCTCTGGGCCCACCCCTGGTCGCTGACCAGCTTTCCCAGGACCTGAATTGTAGGTGGAGGGAACCTCTGGTTTGCTCGTTCACTGACTCTCTTGCTTTGCAGAAACACTAGAAACTCCCTCTTCTTTTTTTTTCTTTTTGCCCTGTTAGGTTCATTTCTGCCAAATGCTGTCCCAATTCTAGGTATATAGGGAGAACCTTCCAAATTTGGAAAATGGAATAGCTTAGGATCAGTGACAGTCCAGAGAGGGCCTGTGATGAAAGGACATGCTAAGAGAATAAGAGATGAAAATTTTAAATTAGCGCTTATTTGTATACAGATGACGAATGGCTGGCTACCTCTGGCTATTGCTTTCCAGTCATTAAAGCCAGGTTAGGAGGCATTTCTTCAAATCCATGAGCCTATGAACCTGCAAAATGAAGTGGTTTGGGATCTTTGCAGATTTGTCCAGATCTTTCTCTGATTCCAAAGTCTAAGAATCTTCAATGAAAGGTCAGACTTAATATGCAAATAACCTTGAAGAGGTGGGCTCATACTAAGATATAAATGATATCCCTTTCTTGAGAGCAATTTTTAAATAGTAGGAAGTAGAGAAAAAGGCACGAAGACATTGAAGACCTAAAGCTACATGTGGGGGAGGGGCAGAGGGCAGGGAGAGTGGGAAGGAGGGTGAGAGAGATGTCATAGAGGAGCAGGTAAAGCAAAGAAAGCCTAGAGGCATTGAAGGCAAATTTCTCCAACTTCACAGTTCTTTGCCCAGGGCTGAGTGTACTCACTTGGAAGTAATGAAATGACATTTCTTTAAATATCTTCCATGATTCAGACTCTCTGCTAATCTAGACTAGCTTGCATGTGATCTCTCCTCCCTTGGAATTCTCATGATGCCTTGTTTCCCCATCCTCAGCCCTTCCCCACTTTGGCATTTAGCCAATTATGCCCTCTATCCAATTTTAATCTCTTGGAGGCAGGGGCCATGTCCCTGTCCATGTTTGTATCCTTCATAATTCAGTTTACCAGTCATTTATAAATTAGTCCTTGTTGTTTAGTCATATTCAGTCATGTCCTACTCTCTGGGACCCCTTTTTGGGGTTTTCTTGGCAGAGATACTGGAGTCATTTGCCATTTCCTTCTTCAGCTCATTTTACAGATGAGGAAACTGAGACAAACAAGGTTCAGTGATGTGTCTAGGATCACACAAATCTGAGGCCAGATTTGAACTCGGGAAGATGAGTCTTCCTGACTCCAGCTCTGGTATTCTATCCACTGTGCCAACTAGCTGCTCATTTATATTACTATGTGCAAGATTCTGAGTATTCGAAGGAAGCCAAGAGTCTCAGACTTCAGAAACTCATAGACGATTATTAGGAGAATTACAACAGGCATGTGGACAAGCACAATTCAGCAGCCTGGCACATGGGTCTTACATACCAGTCTAGAGTGGAAGCTCTTTGCAGGCAGGGGCCATGTCATTTTAGTCTTTGTCTCCTCAGTATCTGGCTTGTAGTTGACAGTCAGACATTTGTCCAATAGAATTGATTCATAGGTACTTGGTAAGTGTTTGTTGAATGAGTAAATGAATGAATGACTCTGAGTTAGCAAATTGTTACCATGATAGACAAAACGTTTGCAGCTGTCGGAAAAATTTGTAGATCGAGTGTAAAATATTGAATGTTCATTACTCCATGATGATGGGAAACTTAATCTGCTTAGCAAATCTGTTTACTGTTTGATGTTGGGAATATGAAGTGCTAAACAGATGTTCTGGGAAGCAGTTTGATTAATAACCCCTCTTCTTTTGTTCCCCTTCATAGGACCCAAGATGGTACTCTCCCTCCTAACAGAGTCGATGGTGAAAATGTTCTTTCTCTCCTTCCTTCTGCAAACCACACTCTCGTTGAACCCGGACGATCCCAATGTGTGCAGTCACTGGGAGAGGTAACGGCCACACCCCCCACCCCAATATGTTGTTTGGCTCCTGAGGGTGTCTTGCTCCCCTTTTGGGGTGAATCAATAATCCATACCTGTTTACTGAATACTCACTCTTGTGGGAGGCCCTGTAGGGGAATAAAAGAGAAGTATAAGGCTTGGCTCCTGCTCTCAAAAAACGTACAGTTAAGTTAGGAAGTTATGGAATACCTGTTAGAGAAGAGGTGCAAGTCAGCATAAAATTACACCATCAACAGTATGATTCAGATGATAGGGATGGGGAATTTCAGAGGGGTAGAGAATAAGACTGGTGGATTATCAAGGAGGGCTTCCTGGAGGAGGTAAGATTTGAACTGGCTTTTGAAGAACAGATTGGGAAATGCAGAGAAAAGTCCCTTATGGGTGGAACAAAGAGGAGACCTGCCTGACTGGAATAGGGAGGCCTGTTCTATGGGTGGTATCTAGGTTGTACCAATAGCTCATACTTGTGGCCCTCAAAAGTTTATGATTATTTACTATTATTTTCTTATTCTTCTCATTATTACTAATAATGATACTTTCTAATGTTCCTTCAAGATATACTAAGTACTTTTCCATGAAGAAAGTAGTGCAAGAATTGTTAGCCCCATTTTCTAGATGAGAAATGGAGATTGCAAAAACAAAAAACCAACTTGTCCTTGGTCAGTAACTAAGTCAGGACTTGACCCAAGGCCTTCTGTGCCAAGGTCAGCGCTCTTTCCTTTACACCGTGCAGAGATGTACAAATAGGTGCTTAGTGGTATCTGAACTTTCCTGCAAGCCAGGAAGGTCACTATAATTGTTCCAAACGCTCTGCTGTTACTTTAGTCTTTAGCAATCTTTTGACTTCTTAGATTTTGACAGTATTGTCCTTTTGTCCCCAGACTCAGGGTTTTATTCTGGAACCAATAAATATTAGATGTTGTTAGTCTTCAGTAAAGGGAGAGGGGCATGACAACAGACATTTATACAGTGCTTTAAAGTTTGCAAAGCACTTTATGTATATTATCTCACTTCACCCAATTATCTCATTTCAACCAATCTGGCAACAAGCATTTATTAAGCACCTACTCTGTTCCAGATACAACTTTTTTTTAAGCAATCAGGGTTAAATAACTTGCCTAGGGTTGCACAGCTAGTTAAGTGTCTGAATTTAGATTTGAACTCAGGTCTTCCCGGTTCCAAGGCTGGTGCTCTATCCACTGCACCACCTACCTGTCCCATAGTTGAGTGTTATAATACAACCATACAAGGTGAGTAGGGCAAGTGTTATGATCCCTCTTTTATGAATGAAGACACTGAGGCCAGTTGGGTGACTTGCCAGTGGTCATCCAGCTGGTAGGTATTAGCGGTGGCATTTGAACCCAAGTTTTCTTGACTCCAAGACCAGCCCTCTCTCTCCCATATCATGGTGCATCAAAAAAGATGAGATAGGCTTTCTGTCACTGTCTTTATTGCTTGGGATGATTGTCATGTTTTATCCAACATTTCTTATGTACTAACAGACCTAAATATTTGTCTCAGCATGAATCTATAAAGCTTTTGCCTGTTCTAGGCAGCACCTTTATAGGTATTGGTTGCTAAGTGAAAAAGAAAGACAGAATAAGAGACACAGACACATAGAGACAGAGATATGGATGGAGACATAGAGAGTCAGAGAAACTGAGAGAAACAGAAAGACAAAGACAGACTTGGGACCTTCGATAATAGACAATTGCATGTTAACTTGTTAACTCTATACTCAGAGTAATATCCAAATTCTAGAGAAAGCAAGTTCCTTGTCCTCAAAGGACTGATTTAAACTTCAGTGAACTTGCGTCAAAACATAAACTGGCATCTTCTCTTCTCACATGTGACTTTGGGGTGTGGGGCTTCTCATAATGGATGTCTAGCTATAGGATCCCTTTTGACTGAGGTCATTTGGGTATAAAATGAGGTCTCTTTCCAAAGGTCAGGAAATCAAGAGACCTGGCTCTGCTCCTTACTCTGCCCGTTACAAACAAAATATATTTTGGCAAGCCTCTCTTTCCTTATCTATAAAATGATCTCAAAGGTTCCTTCTAGTTCCATCATCCTATGGTGACTTTCCCACTCACCCCAAAAGTCAAATGAGAGAAGATTCTGCTCCTAGGCAGTTGGTATGGAGTGGTCAGCCCCACTCTGGTTGCATGTAGAGGCCAGTTGACCTGGAGATTTGATGATTCTGATGAGAAGATGCCTGGAGGCAACATCTATCACAGTGCCTGACATGTTGTTGGTTATTTGAGTAAGGTCCAACTCCTCATGACCCCATTTGGGGTTTTCTTGGCAAAGATACAAAAGTGGTTTGCCATTTACTTCTCCAGCTCATTTGACAGATGAGGAAACTGAGTCACACAGGGTTAAATGACTTGCCCAGGGTCACACAGCTAGTAAGTGTCTGAGGCCAAATTTGAACTCAGGAAGATGGGTCTTCTTGACTCTAGAGCTGGCTTTCTCTCCGCTGTGCCACCTAAGCACTTAATAGATGTTTATTAGAGTAACTTCTTCCTACTAATAGGCTTAAAGATTAGTAAATTGAAATCAGGCAGCAGGTATAGTGGATAATGTCAGGCCTTGGAGTCAGGAAGATCTGCATTTCTGATATAAAGTAGCTGTATATGGCCATGGAACAAGTCACTTATTTTGGCAGTACACCCCCCCCCAAAAAAAACCCAACCAAACAACAAATCTGTCCAAGTTATAAGCTAAAATGAGCTGCTGATCTCTATCAGTGAAGGGAGTTTTCCAGATCAGTTCTCTACCCTGCAGATATCTCATTTTTCCTCCTCCCCCTCTCCCTCCCAGCCCCCAGCAAAAATATTGCTTATATCCTAAGGATGTTTAGAGGAAATTACTTTGTAAACTGTAATGTGCTATAGAAATGTGGGCTGCTATTATTAGTAATAGTAATAAATCAAGGAGAAACCCAAATTAAATCTCCAAATTGATGAGCTGTGCTGACTAGGACAATGTCATTACTTGGATGTTAGTAAGTCAAATAAATAAAATTAAAATGAGGGCCCTAGTGAAGGAATCATGCTGTAATAGAATAGCAGGGGTTTGTTACTGTCCATGTTTCATTGGCGCAGTAAGCCTTGTGAATTCATAGTCAGCCTTGTGAAGAATGCAGTCCCAGGAATCCCTGAGCCCACTGGGTAGCTGGGAGGGCAGGCAAGGGTATCCTAGGGGCCTGCCACACTCTTGGGAGTCGGCAAAGAAGCTTGTGCTCAAGAGGGACAGTGCCTGGCCTCTCTCTTCAAATCTCTGGGCCTTGGTAGTGAGATAGCCCTCAAGCCCCTGCCCCCCACAAAGTGAGGTCAGAGATGGCATAAGAGCTAGGCCTGCCTTGTCTCCCATCACATTAGCCTGCTCTCGCTTAGACAGAGGTTGATTATCTAGTCTGTGGGTTTAGGCAAGTCCACTTTCTTTTCTTGTTTCTCACGCCCCAACCTCCCCCCCGCTCTTCTTCTCCCACAGTAAACTCAAATACATGTTTTATTATTGTTGTTAAACCATGAAAGGAAGAATAAAAGCATGCTTTTCCTTCTAAAAGAACACTTTCCACTGCAGTAGACACCTGAACCAAGCCTTTAGAGTTACTAAATCTTTGATTCAGAACAAAGGGAGCATGGACTAGGGGAAGGAACACTGGATTGGGTATCAGAAGACCTGGGTTCAAATCCCAGTCCTGCTAATTGTGTGATTTGACAGTGTGCAAGACACTCAAGCTCTCTCCGCCTGCCCTTTCTTGGTCTGTGAGCTCCTTGACAGAAAAGAACTTGTTTTTGCCTTTTTATTTCTAGTGTTTAGTACAGTGCCATAGTATGTGCTTAATACATGTTTGTGGACCTACTCTAAAATGAAGGAAATGGATTAGACGATCTCTACAACATCATAGAAAATCAGGGTGGGAGCATAGCCCAAACCAAGTCTCAACTGAAATGTTATTTCAACCTGATTTGGTCATCAGCTTAGGTGAGAACTTTGGTGTAGGGAAGAGAAAGTTGGACTAAGAGAGAACATGTCCCCTATTTTCTGAGTACAAATTAGGTTTGAGGTTTCTTTGTTGGACCTAGTTATGTAGGCTCCCCCATCTTGGCTCTGCCTCTGTGGCTAGGAGAGAGGTAACCCAAGTTTTTATGTGCACACACCCACCTCCACCATACACAGAGTGGAAAGAGCCCTGGGTTTTGGAGTTAGGAGTTCTGGGTGCTTATCCTGACTTTGCTATTTAATACCTGGGTGACCTTGGATAAGACATTTTCCCCTCACTGAGACTCAGTTTCTTTGTCTGTAAAATGAAGGAGTTGAATGAAAAAATCTCTGAGGTTCCTTCCAGCTTGAAATCCTCTGATTTTATGAACTGTGTGAAGGGCCTAATGCCATCAGTCCTGGGACCCCACTTTAGTTCCTCGTGTCTCTAGTAGCAGCCTGTTCTTGGCTCAGCTCCATTGCACATTACGTGAAGATTAAATCTGTGTAATTTAAAAAATACACACCCTAGCCCCTAGAGACCTCTTAGGGAGAATTCCCTAGTTGGATTAGTGCTCCAAATGGGAGTCTCGGTAATTATGCCCCTCCATCATAAAACATAGTATAAAGACCTCCCTGGGCTGGTAAAGCCTGGCTCTGTTAAATTAATTTGGACCCTCATTAGCATTTTGATATACAAGCACCGTTAACTGCCCAGCCACAAAGCTGAGATATGGTCCATACCCAGAACCTTAGTATAATTCTCTTTCCCAAACCTTCTCTCCTCTTTGTCATCCCTGCTGAGACAGCCATGCTTTCCTCATCTTTTGGGGTGCCACTGGGGCTCAAAGTGCATCAGTTTGTGAGGGTGTGAGAAGAGCCCCAGTCTGTAGCAGGTTGTAAAAAGTTTGAATTTGTCGATGTGCCTGATCTCTTCTAGAATGCAAACTTCTGGAGGGCAGAACTGTATTTGTAATTCTTTTAATCTCTCACAGTACCTAGCACAAGGCCTTCCTCACACATAGTATATATACTTCAATACTTACAAATAATAAGCCTTAATGAATAATTTCCATGACTCATTCAGGAGCAGAAGCTTATCTAAAATTTGATTCTTCCCCTGTATCCAGCGTAGTGCTTTGTACATACATAGTATTTGCACATAGTAGGTGCTTAAAAATTTTTAAAAGTTGGAGTAATTGAGAATTACTGAATAAATGAATGAATCAATGAACTAAGTTGTTATTGCAGGAAATGAGCCGGCCCACTATCTCTGACAGGGGGATGGAGCATATATTCTTGGAATAATCTGGAAGGGGGAAATCTGGTTTTAGAGTTCCCCTTTTCTTGAGTCTGGGAATACGTTTGTGTGAGCAGGGAAGGACGATAGCCACGGCACCTTCTGCAATGTGGTGAAGCCTCTCAATTATGCATCTGGCTAGCTCAAGGCTACCGATCCTAAAATGATCAAATGGGTGGTAATGCGCGTCTCTCTGCTCTGTCCCTTAGCTATGCTGTGACAGTCCAGGAATCCTATGCCCACCCTTTCGACCAGATTTACTATACGAGATGTACAGACATCCTCAACTGGTTCAAGTGTACCAGGCATCGGTGAGTAGCATCCTCAGATGAATAATTCTTCATAAGCTACTGGGCATCTGGACCTTTGACTCGACTTTGATCCTTAAGATTGTCACATCACTAAAAGAGGGAGGTGTAGGGGGAGGGGGCGGGAATCAGGACCCACAGGCCGAGAGGGTAGCGTCAGGGAAGAATCCAGACCTTGAGGAAGGGTGAGGTAAGGAGGGCATGCTGCGACCTTGCTTTGTGACTTAGGGCAGGTTCTTCCCATCTCTGGGGTTTCTTCCCCTCTGAAATGAGGAATAATAATCACTTCCTTACTACTTGTCTTACAAAGCTGTGGTAAGGTTCGATGAGATTTTTAAAAAAAGATAGAAAACTGAAAACTCTAAAAGGACCAGGCAATTATCAGTTAATGGGCTTCTCTAAGGGGGCAAACAAGAGGCTTGAATTCCCCTAGCCAGTGGAGGTCAAGTCGGGAATCAGTTTCCCAGAGATTTACACAACCGCATCAAACCACAACCCCATCCTGAGCCCTGGATGAATGTAGGCAATTACTACTGGGAACAATCAGAACTGGGAATTAGTACTGTGAGAGGCATTGTGGATAAGTGGTTAGAGATCTGGCTTCTGTGGTGGATAATTAATACGTGGAACAATGATACCTTGGTCCCTCAAAGAGTCAATAGTAGGTGAAAAACCTTCAGTGGCCTCCCCTGACAAAGGATCTTGAGAAATGGATGGTGGGGGCTGCCCCTTAACCCCAGTGGTGACAGGGATAGAAGATTTTAGCGTTTGCACATCTGAAGAGGATGTTGCCTACAGAGAATCAGGGGTGTCTGGTGATATTTTGAGGCAATCCGCCAGACTGTCCTGGACATTCTGAACCATCACAGGGAACAGGAAGAGTGAATCCTCAGGCGGCTGCAGGACTAGAGATCTATCTGGTGAGCAGGGCACTGTAGCTCTGAATTTACAGGGAAGATCATGACCTAACAGGTTAATCAGAGGCTCAGGCATAAGGGGAAAGGAATGCTCCATGGAAAGAGGGCCAAGGGTAGAGATCACTTCATAGTAAGAAAGACTTGGGTTCCTGACACTCACTGGCTGTGCGACCCTGGACAAATCATTTAAACTCCCGGCGTTCTAGGCTGGTGATGTCAAACTCAAATAGAAACAGATCCCTACCGGCTGTGTATTGACTTAGAAAACTACAGATGAAGGCCATCTGTGTTGTATTTTTATTTATTTTGTTAAGCATTTCTCAATTATATTTTAATCTGATTGAGGCCACACTCTGGGGTTTTGTGGGTCCTTGCTGCCTGCCTGTCTTGAGTTGACCCCTTTCCTCTAGGTGACTCTTAGACTAAAAATCACAGAGAAAGTGCTGAACGACATGGGTAGAGAGGGAGTTTCTAGCATGAATGAAGTCACAAGTGCAGTCCCTTTCCCCCACAGAGTAAACAGCACGATACAGTGGGGAAAAGACAACAACCCCAGACCGAAAGCAGGATACCCAGGTTCTAGTCCCACACCTTGCGCTAACTCGTATGACCTTGGGCAAGTAACTTCTCTTTGGCCCTGAGTTTCCTCAATTGTGAAATGAGAGGGCTGAATGAGATGATCTCTGAGTTCCTTTGGTTGTGTGTTCTTTGTCGACTCTGAACATGGATAAAATGGCTGGCCTGCTCTTTATTTCAGAAATAACCAAGTTCTCATCTTTGAGCAGAAGCTGGCAAGGATATCACTGCCGCATCTCTGTGACAGGGGACGTGTGGCACTGCTCTATCCATCCTTCTGAAACTGGGGCTACCCATTCATCACCTCTGGCACCCGGCAGAGGAGCGGCTGCTTATTAAAATAGTCTGCGTTCCTGGAAAATGAATTATTTTGCAGGATTATTGAGTTGCCTTGCAGCTTTCCTGATGACCCAGAGCGTGCACACTGACAGCGATGTCATCAATTTACTTAAATGCAGACAGGCATGTTTTAATATGGCATCGTTCACCTAAGAGACGGCAGAGGACCAAAGTTGCAGCCTCCTCCATTTTCTGCTGTGGGGCTGAGTTCCAGAGAGGCAAAGGAAACTCTCAGTCTAGGTTATGAAGGAAAAGAGACAACTCTGGCCAGGCCCTATATGGACTGTCCTTCATGAGAGGTCCTGATAATGACATTTCTCTCTCTGCTTGCAAAGCACATATTTCTCATTCAGTCCTCACAACAACCTTGTGAGATAGGTGCTGTTGTTACCATCCCTGTTGTACAGATGATGAAACTGAGGCAAAGACAGGTTAAGTGACTTTCCCAAGGTCACACATCTAGTGTCTGAGACAGGATTCAGACAAAGGTTTTCCTGACTCTGAGTGTGTCACTCTATCTACTATTCCACAAGCTGACTAAAGGCCTTTAGGCATAACTTGCTTGGGAACAAGGGAATAGACCAGATGACTTTTAGGTATGCTTTCAATTATAAGACTTCCCCCTGCCCTCAACCCCTCACTCAGGTGCTTATTATGTAGTTTCCCCAAATACCCATGGGAACTCTCTGCCTGTACTAGGAAGCCAGGCTTGGCTTTCAAACCAGGACACCTCTTCTTATGGGGTTTTGATAAAGTAGAATGACCTTATCTAATGACATCCCCAAATATCACAGATTTCCTAGGGGATGCAACTGCTGTCATTTGTCATAAAGGGAAAAATTTAAAAATGGAAGAAGGATAATTCAGCTTTTCCTGGGGAATGTGAAACTCAGATGTGATTGCTTAGCCAAGTGTGGCCACTGGCCAACAATGTAGTCTAGGCTCCTTAGTTCAGTTGGTAATGGTTATCATCTCCTGCCTCATGGGCATGGTTGAGTGGGGTTTGCTGAGCCTGATAATTCCCTAGACAGACAATGAGCTCGGCAGAATAATCTCACCAAGAGGCCAGACTCCTGGGAAGAAGAAGGTACGGAGAATCAGACGATCTGGAAGAAGCTTCAGAAGTCACCTTGTTGAGCTTCTACCAGATCATGGACTCCACTTTCCCCGGCAAGGCGTCCTCCAGCCTTTACTTGAAGACTTTCAGCGTGAGAGAACTCATTAACCACCCGCAAAGCAACTCATTCCATTTGGGGCTAATTATTAGAAAGATTTATTTTAGTCGAAATCTGCCTCCGTGTGACTTCCATTGATTCTAGTTCTGCCTCCCAGGGCCGAGCAGGACAAATCTACTTTACCTTCCATGTAATATCCTTTTAAGCACTTGAAGCCCCCTCTCGTGTCTACCTGTCTTCTCCTTACCTAGTGATCTCTTCTCCCGACTGAGCATCTCCGGTACCTTTGACTGGTACTCTTAAGGCATGAGTGTGGATCCTCTTGCCATCCTCATCTGGGCTTGTTTCGGTTCTTCAGTGCCCCTTCTAAAATGTGGTTCCTGGAACCCGGTATAACACTCTGGATGAGGTCTGATGAGGGCGGAGTTGAAGCAGCAACAGCAGCGGCAGTAGTGATAACAATAGCTAGCTGACGTTTTTGTAGAGGCTGAAATTTTGCAAAGCAGAGGGACTGCTTTACGTGTTGTCTCGTTTGGCCCTTACAACAACCCTGTGGGCATGGTAGTTAATCTCCATCTTATAGATGAGGAAACTGAGGTACAGAGGGTTTAAATGAATTGGCCATGGTCACACAGTTTGTATTTCCTGACTCCAAATCCAGTGTGCTCTTTATTATTACTCTAAGCTGCCTCCCACATACAGTAGGACTGTCACCTTGGTCACCATTATGGATAATTCTTTTAATGCACCCTAAGGTGCCACTAGCTTTTTTGGCTGCCACATTATATTAGCGACTCATATTAAACTTGCCACCCATCCAAGTCCCTAGGTCTTTTTCATGGCTAATTTTTAGGCATATCTCTCACATCCACACCTGTGCAGTGGGTTTTGTTTGTGTTCTGAGACTTTGCATTTATCCTGATTGTTAGCTATAGCCCACTGGTATAACCTACCCAAGTCATTTTGGATTCTGCTTCTATCATTCAATGGAGAAGATTTTTTTTTCAGTGTTTGCATTGATTCAACAAGCAAATCTTGGCAGGATGAATGAGTAAAATCACCAATAAAAACATTGAACAGAACTGTGCCAAGGACAGAGGCTTTTGGTGAACTTGAACCCCAATGGAGATGTCATTGTTATGTTACATTGTCCATCAGTGGGACTTCTTCTGAGCAACATGAAGTCGAGCTGCTTTGTAAAGTGTCAGATTTTAGGCCTTGAAACCCATCATCGTTGTTCAGGTCCCTTATTGAAAGGTCTCTGTATCTGGGATCCAGAGTTGAACAGGACCTGACTGCAGACTTGTGTACTGACTCAACACTCTTTGTATCCTATCCATCAACCATGTATGGATTACTTCATATATGTCTTTGGTGGCAAATGTTTGATCCTAGGTTGACTTCCTCTTGCATATTTCTGAGCCAAAGTATTTGGAAACAGTGATCTTTGGAAAAGTAAATTAATGTTCTCTCAGCCTACTTATTAAGGCAAATATGCAGCATCATGTCCTCTTTGTTTCTATCTGTCTTCCTGCCAAAACCCAATGGCAATGACTTTGGGATTATCTGTTGTTGTGTATTATGCATGTCGCTGCTCCTCTTGGTGAGAGTGGATACCCAAGAATTGATGAAAACACTTACTTGTTTACTGTGTGATCTCAGACAAGTTCCCCTTCCTCTCCCATTCCCCTGCCCTTCCCTCTCCCCCGCTTCAGTGTCCTCTGTAAAGTGAAGGGAGTTGGACAAAAGGATCTCTTAGAGTCCCTTCTGGTTTTGAAAGGCAGGGACAGTGTTAATCCAAGGGGGAGAATATAGCCCTTAGGTGTTCTTGGCAGAAAAAAAATGCTTCCAATTCTCTGAGTGACTCTGAATGATGAACAGGAGAAAACATGCTTCTTTGGATGCCTTTTTTCCCCCTTCCCTCTGGGAAGAAACTCCAAAAGGACAATAGGAATGATGAAATGAGTTAATCTAATCATCTGTCCATCCCATGCTAGCCATTGACAAGGGGTACTGAGGAGACAAAGACCAGATATGAAGCAGAAGGAACACTAGACTGGGAATTAGAAGACCTAGTTTTAAATCTCAGCTATGTCACTTAACTGTCTCTGGGACCTGGGGCAAATCACCGAACTTGTCTGGGCTTCAGTTTTACCTTTTATAAAGTGATGGGGTTGGCCTAGATGATCTCTAAAAGTCTTTGCAGTACCAAGTCTTATTATGTTTCCTCTCTAAGGTCCCTTCAAGCTCCGTCCTCTGGATACCCCCTTTGTGTTGTTACCTTAAGGCTAGAGATGTCCTCCAAATTCCCCAACTTTTTTTTTTCTCCAGGACTGCAAGAATCTGCTTAAAAATCATCCGAGATGTAAGGGAGAGTTGGCAGGCATTAGCAGATGCTGCGTTTCTAATACACTCAATATTGCTAGTGTCAAGATTTCCCTATTGATTTTGTTTTATTGTGTTCCTTCACATCAGAAGCCTCCATGCATTTTAAAGTAATTATTGAATGGCATCCTCGCTATAGCTTAACACAAATATAATTCTAACAGGAGTGATTGATTTTCAGTGCTTTCAAGTGGCTTTCTGTCTTGTGATTTAGAATAAGTTATAAGACGGCGTATCGGAGAGGCCTCAGGACCATGTACCGACGGAGATCCCAGTGCTGCCCAGGATACTATGAGAACGAAGACATCTGCATCCGTATGTAGGGGAAAATTGCTGTTCTTGCCTGATTGGAGGGGTGAGGGAGGAGTCCATCTGTCATATGAGTAAACCTAGGGTAATTGGATGAATTGCAGGGCTTATCCATGATTGGAGTCAGCAGCTACCTACATAATATCATATACCTATGTGTAATACATCTGTCCATAAGTCAGAGTAGATTCTGTCTATTACTGAACCTGAGATTCTCCCCTTTGGTATCATAGCTTAGGGATCTATTGGAGACAAATTAATTTTACATGGACTAAGGCATTGTGTTATCTGGGAGGATGCAACATGTAGGGAACACATTAATCTGGCTTAGTTTATCAGATTAATAACCCAGTATCTGCTGTGGATACAGTAAAGAACATAACTACAGGACAGATTGGAAAAAAAGGACAATACCAGTTAAGCTTTGATGGCAGGGGGTGGGGATGAGTGAAAGGAGGTAGGAAAACATCCAGTAGTGGGGGGTGTGGGGGATGCTGCAGTTTTCCGACATTGGGTCTCTGACAGAAAGGATTATATGCTGAAGACAAGTATTGGCGACATCACCATTTCTCTTTGGGTTAGCTCTAGGATCACGTGATGCATAGCTGAAAAGAATCATAAGAGTCATCCAGTCTGGTCTTCTCAGTTCACAGATGAGAAAGCTGACAGCCAGAGGAGTTAAGTGATTTGTCCGCCCCCCCCCCCGCCCCCCTGAAATGGCGGCGCTGTGATTTGAATCTAGTTCCTGCCTTTAAATTGGGCATTCTTGCTGCTAGTCACAGTTTTTCACATCCTGCTCTGGAGTCTGTTTTCCTAGTACATGTTTCTTTTCTGGAAATAGGCTAGAGGGTGAAGACAGCACTGGGCCCGATAGGCAAGAAACGTTAGGGTAGAGTCTCAGGTCTGTTTCAAAAAAGAGAGTGTGACCATGGGCTGGCCGTTGAAATTTTTAAGACCTCACTTCTTTATCTGTAAAATGAGGGGGTTTGGGCAAGATGATTTTCAAGGTGTCCCTGCCAGCTTTACTATCCTATCATTCAAGAAAGTCTCAGGCCTTCCTCCTTACCCTCAACTTATGTCTGGAAAGTTGCCATTTTCTAAGAGAGCCTGGTCTTAAGATGTAGTTTAATACCACAGTCATCTCATTATAGGGGTAGGAACAACCCACCTAATGAATGAAAGAAGCAGCACCCCCTTCCCCCACCAAAGCTCCTTCTGCCTCTTAACTTTGAGCAAGGCTTTCCCTGTTAATATTCTCCCTGCCATTCAAGTAGGTAAAGCAGAAGCTAGAGAGATTCCAGATTGGGTGAGTGTAGGCGTGTTGATGTTTGGGAATGAAATGACAATTTTCCCCACTGTTGTTAAATCTCCCCTAACGCTGGAGAAACTCAATCCTAATTGCATTAGGGGGATGAATGAAAAAAACAACACTGGAATAAGTGGGTTGGATTGGGTTAGTTTTGCAGTAAAAAGAATGGAAAAAAAGTACAAAGCAAAGGAGAGCTGAGCCAGCAGAGAGGACATGTCCCCTATTTCTCTGGGTAGCGAAGGCAAGTGCAGGCATTCCTAGACCTACTAGAGGGGGATTGGGGTGGAGAAAGGGGTGCAGGCAGCACAGATTCTGCTGGGGTCCATCACATGCTTTTTTCCTTTTCCGCTCCCCCCTCGGGCATGTGGTGATTCAGGCTGGATGCTTTATATTAGATCCATAAAGCCATAAAGCCGGAGGCAAGATTGATGGGAATGTTTGTCCTCACTAGAGAGCAGAGTTATGGTCCCAGGAAAATCCTAAGAGGGAACTCGGATGTCAGCAAGGGGCACCTAAGAAAGGGATGCCAAATTTCCAGGATAATTTTCATTAGTTAATGTTGATGAAGCCCTTTAAAGGCAATCAATGCTGCAGAAGTGCCAAGTGTCCCCGTTTCATCATATCCTAATATGCTGATTTGGGAGGGCAGTTGAGACCTCTTTCAACGTGCAACGTTTATGATGTCTGATGCTAGTACTGTGTGCAGAACTGGCTGACATGAGCTGCTTAGCTCAGGAAACCAGCTGCAAGATGGTGTTTTAGGAGATTGGACACGTGGACCCATTTTAAAAGTCAAGCCAACAAGCAAGTCAAACCAAGTCAACAAGCCATTTTATTAAGTGCTTACTATGTGCCAGGCACTGTGCTAAGCTCTGGGAATACACATATAAGCAGAGAGAGAAAGACAGAACTTGCCCTCAAGGAGCTCGTATTTTTGTGGGGGAAGACAGCACATAGAAAGGAGCTGAAAAGTGAGGGGAGAAAGGAGATGCAAGTGCCAGGCATGTTATGAACAGTCGTGTTCTCTGCTTAACCCAGGCAGCATTCCATGGTGGAGAGAGGGCTGGCCTAGGAGTCCAGGAGAGTCAGGAGTATACCCCAGAGAGGAGTGAAGGGAAGGTTGGAAGCAAGGGATCGGGAGCAGGAGGAATCATAAGATATATGGTTGTGACTATTTAAAAGATGCTATTGTCAAGGCAGTTAGAAGTGTGGGGTTAGTAGGAGCTTGAGGGTGAGAAATGAGCCAAGTCAGTGAGTATTTCTTGAACATCTACTCTGAATCCAGCTCCATGGTAGTTACTGTAGGGAATGCTAGAGATGTTTGAGGCTTGGTACTTACCCCTAAGGAGCTTACTACCTCATCAGAGAAGGCAAACAGATATAGAACAATTAGATAACAACTACATGCTAGAATGTAATTTAACAAATGCAGCAAGCATTTATCAATTGTCTCTAATGTGGAAGGCACTGTGGTAGGTGCCAGGGGCCCAAAGGAAGAAAAGAAATCCCTCTCCTCAAGGAATTTTCATTCTATTGAGTACTATATTTATGTGATTGATGGAGAAATTTAGAGAAAGGAACAATTCTGGGAAAATCATTGATCTCTCTAGGCCCTAGTTTCTATCAAATGAAGTAACCAGATGATCTTTGAGGTTGCTTCCATCTCTAACACCTTGGACAATTCTACTTTTGGGAAGGGGGGAGATTCTGGAAATATGAACAGTTGAGAGTCATTGCAGTATTTCAGGATTGAACTAGGATGGTCACCATATGAATGGTGAAAAGGGGGTGAATGGGAAAGAGATTGTGGAGGTTGAGTTGGCAAGATGTTAGTTGATTGGATATGAAGAGTGAGGGAGAGGGAAAAGTCAAGGATGTCCCTGAGGTTGCAAACCCGGATGACTGGAAGGATGCGCTGGATTGAACTAATAAAAGTTCATTCCCTTTGTGCTAAGCAATGCCCTCTCTCTGCATCTTCTTTTAGAATAGAAATATGTTGGAAGAGTTAACTCAGTAGCCACAGATTTCATTGAGTTGGAAGAGACTTTAGATATAATAAAGTCCAACCTTTACATTTTACAACTGGGTAAACTGAGGTCCATATACATTAAATGTCTTGTTCAGGTTGCATAGGAAGGTAGTAAGTGGCAGAGATAGGATTCAAACTCATGTCTTCTGACTCTTTAAGCTGTAGTCTTTCTGCTCTACCCTGCTCTGATTCTCACTCATGCTCACCATGTTTCAGTAAGGACGAGTTTATCATGTGCTACCCTAGCTTGACACAAGAGAGGGTGCAACAGGAAAGCCCTGGGTTCTTAGAAAGGCAAGAAGATGAGAAGCTCTGGAAATGGATGAAGAGAAGGTGCTAAAGACAAACTCTGGCAAGATGGACTTCCTCTGAGAACCAGTCACTTCCTAGGGCTCACAGCTCAGTGCCATGAGGGTCCAATTAGAAAAGCACACCTGGAGAGTGTAAAGAGTCTCAGCTTCTCTGTATGAATGGCAGGTGAACTAATACCCTGTCAAGCTTCTAGAGAATTCAGCCAGTGCTCCTTTAATGGGGTATTGGACCTTTTGTTTCAGAGGACATGCTATGAGCAGTCTTGTTCTCTGCTGGACCCAGGCAGCATACTGCTGTGGAGAGAGGCCTGGGCTTAGAGTCACAAGGACCTGGGTTCCAGTCCTGTCTCTGACACAGATTAGCTGTGTGAGCCTGAACAAGTCACCTGAACTATCCATGCCTCCAGGCACTTCTTTAAGACTAAGTTACAGTAAAATTGTACAAGTGTACAAAAGTAGATCATAGAACTAGAACTGGATGTGTCTGGGAAAGGGAGATGGGGCTTTTATTTTTATATTGTGAGATTTTGCACTTGAACCCATTTGGAAAGTCAAGTTAACAGGCAAGCCAAGGCAAGAGGAACCTCAGAGATCATGGAAGGATGATCTAATTGAACCAATCAACTAATTGAACTAATAAAAGTTCATTCCCTCTGTGCTAAGCAATACCCTCTCATTTTGCAGATGAGGAAACTAGACCCAAGGAAGCTGTGGCTTGCCCAAGGTCGTTCTTGGGCACACAGTAATCGTTTTCAGTGGGATTTGAACTAAAGTCCCTTGACTCTAGGGCCAATACTCTTTTCCTCTTACCATGCCGGCTCAGCTAGTGAAGGGAGTTTCTACCCTAGGATTTCCCACAGTGATGGAATCCCTGGTCTAGACCAAAATAAACAAACAAAATTGAACTCTGTCTTTGGGACAGCACACAAAAAGGCCAAGATTGGTTGCTAAGGGGCAGGAGGACGTGGGAGTAGCTGGGGTGGGTTTTGCTAACTAAAGTTTTTGCTTTCCTGATCACCTTCTTTCTTGAGTATGGGAAGGGCTCTATGTGCTGACTCCATCATGGAAGGAGAAAGGTGGCAATTTTTTAATTGCAAGCTGTACTCAGTAATTAAATCTCTCCTATCCAGACCCAGAAGGCTTCCAGAGCCTTTGAGTGAGAGTTGTTTCTGTTGTCAAAAGTAATTGAGTATTTATGTAATGTCCAGCTCCCAGGAGCTGCCTGGTCAGGGCATGCCGTGGGAGGGAATCGTCTTTGGTTCTCCCTGCTCTTCGTTGTTTATTTGAATCCTGACCATCCTTTAAAGCCCAGCTCATGTGCTGCCTCCTCTGATCGCCCTAGCCCTCAAACAGTCAACAAGGTTTTTTTTGTTTTGTTTTGTTTTGTTTTGCTAAGTGCATAGCATGTGACAGACACTTTTTCTAGGCACTGGGAACCTAAAATTGGAAACTAAAAGTAAAGCAGTCCTGCCCTCAAGGAGTTTAGAGACTCACTCTCCTAGCTCTCTAATGGAGCTTATTGTCTGTACCCCTTCTTTGGCACTGATCATACACGACTCTATATCATGTTTTTAATCTTATCTTTCCAGATAGATCATTAACTCCTTGAGGGAAAGGATACTTTTTTATATTTCTTTGTACTTTTATTAATACTTTGTTGTTGTTGCTTTTCATTTGTTTCAGTCGTGACCCTATATGGGTTTTTCTTGGCAAAGATATTGGAGTGGTTTGCCATTTCTTTCTCCAGCTCGTTTTTCAAGTGAGGAAATTGAGGCAAGTAGGTTAAAGTGTCTCGCCTGGGGTCACCTAGCTAGTAAGTGTCTGAGGCCAGATTTGAACTTAGTATTCAAGCAGTGTTCTCTGCTCTGTGCCACCTAGCTGCCCTGTCTGTTATTACGACTACTCATGATAACAGCTTACATTTATATAGCACTTTATAGGTTTCAAAAAACTTCATATCTGCTATTGTAGTTGACCTCTACACCCACCTTATGATATAGGCAGTACAGGTATTATTATCGCTATTTTAATGATTTAGAAAATGAGCCCAGAGAGGTTAAATGATTTGCTGAAGGCCATGTGGCTAGTAGTGGGGCAGGTAGGTGGCTCAGTAGATAGAGCACCAGGCCTGGAGTCAGGAAGACTTGAGTTCAAATCTGGCCTCAGACACTCACTGGCTGTATGACCCTGGGTAAGTCACTTCTTCCTGTTTTCCTCAGTTTCCTCATCTGTAAAATGAGCTGAGAAGGAAATGGCAGACCACTCCAATGTCTTTGCCAAGGAAATCCCAAATGGAGTCACAAAGTCTGAAACGACTGAACAACAACACATAGCTAGTAAGTGACAGATCCAAGATCAGGAGAGTAGGGATTGAGTTCACTTATTTTTGTATCTCTATCACCAATACAATGCCTGACATACAGTAGATGCTTAATAAAATGCTTATTGACTGATTCTTTCCTCTCTATTGTGCTGCCTCATATCCTGCCCAGTGCCTAGTACAAGGGTGGGCATGCAGTTGGTGCTCAATAAAGACTAGTTGATTGAACATCCTACTCCCCAAACCTCTCTTCATGCTGACCTTCCTCTTTACCCTCCCACCTCCAGACATCATCACAGCAGGGGAGTCCAGATGCTGTAGCCTTCAAGGCCCTGCCTAGGCCCTTATGCTGATCCCTAACTTCTACCCAGGGCTTCTTGCCATGCTGCAGGATGGGCCAAGTTCTGTATTTGGAGCCAGAAAATCTCAGCTCGGCTTCTTTGTGCCTCTGCAACCTTGGGCAAGTCTCTCCATCTCTTTGAAATAATTTCTTCATTTGTAAATGAAGAACTTGGCCTATATTATCTCTAAACCATTTCCACTGCTCAGTCCTTTGATTTCTATGATCCATTTTGCAATCTTCCCCACCTTGTTGAACTTCTAGCCTTGTTTTTTTTAACCTGTCATGGTCCTGACAGATAGCTAATTAGATAAAACAATCCATGCTGATATTCTAGCAAAACAGGATGAGAAGCTTGCTTACTAGACAGTGAGAGAGCTTTCTCATACAAGTGGCCTTCTGGAGGTGATGCACCCACCTTTGATGTAGCAGCAGGCCTTCTGGTGTCCCTGCTTGGAGCTTCTGAGTGAGTTTGCTTGTGTGACCCTACTGTGAGGAGAGAGGGGGAGGGGGTGGTATCCACTTTCCTTGAATGGAGCTCCTAGGAGGAGGCTCCACTTGGGCAGGAGCAGGTATTTTCAAGACAAAATAAGCCACAGTCAGTAAGATAATGAAAAGGAAGTTTTGGAGCAGAAACATATGCTTAAAAGGTTTCTGTGCAAGCCTCAGCTTGATGCTTTGTTTCTTCCTCCTGGCCTTTGTCGACATTCAGAAGCCCTGCAATTAATGAGGATCGGTATAGGCTGGGCATCTCTTAGCTGAAATCTTCACTAATGGCTCTTTCTTTGATTAAACAGTGATTTTCGCCCACAAAATAACTGTTCGGATTCTCTCTCTTCCCTCCCCACATTTGCTACTTTATCGTAGCATTTTATTGTTTTCAAAGGGTCTCTCAGTGTTTTATGGTAGAGAGAACCTTGGTCTAAGAATAAGGAGACCCGAGGTCTAGTCATGAACTCTGCCAGTAAGTTGTAGAATGTCAGCTCTCTGCTTTGAAGATGAAGAAAATGAGCCAAGAGAGGTCAGATGATTTGAAGGCCACGTAGCTAGTAAGTAACATAGGAGGGTAGAGATGGTTTCATCCGTCTCAGGTCAGGGATTGTTGCACTTTTTGTATTCGTATTTCTAGCAGCTAGCAAGGTGCCTGGCACAACATGCTTGTTGATTGATGAATCTATGTGTCACAGTCCTCCTGTGACATCTAACACGGGCGCGCCCAGGGAAACAGGGAAGGGATCAGGAGGTGTTGTCAAGGACCACGGTGTCTTTGACCTTGACTTTGGAACAGAGTTGTTCTGCCCTAGTCCTTTTGTGCTTTCTTGTGCTTAACACCTTAGGCAGCCTGTGGAATGTCCCAATACAATAGCACACATGTCCCAGGGACATAATTGGAAAAGTGTAATGGACAACAAGACTCTGAGAAGTCACGTTGCTCTGCCACAGTGAGTTCTTACTAAAGTGTCTTTGAGAGAAGGTTACCTGACAGGGATGCTAGAGAAAGTTTATTGAAGGTATTTTTGGCCAGGTTCATGGGGAAGAAGAGAGGAAAAATGGGATATATGCCTAGCATGACTGTCTGGGTCAAAAGTTATTTTAGCCACTTTATTTGTAACATTCCATATTGATTCCCAGAATGATTGGACCAGTTCATAGCTCCACCAACAACACCTCTCTTTCCACAATTCCAGTAAAATTGCTTATTCTTATCTTCTGTCATCTTTGCTAATTTGCTGGGTATGAAGTCAAGCCTCGCAGTTGTTTCGATTTGCATTTCTCTCATTATTAATGATTTGGAGCATTCTTTTATATTGCCAATCTTTTACAATTCTTTTCGAGAACTGTTTATATCCTTTGACCAAATATCTATTTCTTCCAAGGTCATTCACAGAACCATAGAATTTCGAGCTAAGAGGGCTGGGAGAGGCCATCTAGTGCAGCCCTTTGTTTTATAGGTGAGGAAGCTTAGGCCCAGAGAGCTTAAATCCTGAGCCCATGCACCATTGCCATCTGCAGAAACTCTTCACCCTTTTTATAACCTCCCTCTAAGAAGCAGAATGAGTTACTTCTATGAGTTACTTACTCTCATTTAGGTCTTATGAGGGGAAATATTTTGAGATTTTAAAATGAAGAGGCAGAAGACAGAGGGTTCCCAGCCCCTCTGCAAAAGTCTCTGTGTGTGGGGAAATGTATATGCATATGTCCTACCCTGTGGTGCTGCTCACTGGAAGGTTATCTTCCTTGGCTTCCTTTATTATTTTCATTTCTTTTATTTATTTTCCTTCTCCGTTTCCTCAGTCAGCTGATGGTGTTGAGTTGTCACCAGGCCAGATTTTGGTTTTGCAGCATGGTATGATGGAGAGAATGCTTGACTTGGAGTCAGGAAAGCTTGAGTTCAGACCCCAGTTCTCGCACTTACTAGCTCTGTGACCATGGGCAAGACGCTTCACTTTTCAGTTGCCTCAGTTGTAAAATTAGGGGAATATTATAGTACTTATTTTGGAAGATTGTTGTGAGGCCCAAAGCAGAGAATATGTGCAAACTGCTTTACAAACTTTAAAATCTTTATAAATGTCATCGCTGTCATCATCATCATCACCATTTATACTTTGGCAGGACACAATGAAACCATCAATCTCCTTTTTTTTGGGCGGGGGGCAAAATATGCCACCTCAAGAGCTGAAACCATCAGACACATCTCTGTTTTTGCTGGACAAAGTCGGGTAGGGAAGGCTGTAGGGAAGCCACTGATCCTTGTTTGGAAGCTCAAATGCAACCATCAAGGGACTGGAAAACTCCTGGAACACTGAGATCACCCTGGCCAGCGCCTGCAAACCTCACCCACTCTGGGCAGCTGCACCTAGTAGTCTCAGTCCTTCCAGCAGGGATAGCTTCTTCTCAGGCACAATCCTTGAAAATAAACTGAGGAGGCCAGAGAGTAAATCAGCTCCAGGGTAATTTACAGGACAGTGTGTTTGCCCAGCTAAGCTTTTGGCAAAGTTAAATGCACAGGCTATGGGGAAAAAAGAACTCTTTTCAAATAGCCGCAGGGTTCAAACGTCCTTCACTCCTCCATAAAGGATTCTCAAAATTATGTGGACTAGATTAGTATCTCTTTTACATGAAGCCATTTCAATGCCTCCTAGCTGCTTTAAAAATAAAATCCCTGGACAGCTCTTTTGTTGTTCTGTCCAGCAAGCACATGATAATTGAAGATTTCCCTTTAAAAGTGTGTCAGGTGGAGAGAGCCTCTAATTTACTAAATGGAGGAACCTTTGTTAGGGAGACTGACTCTTTGTTCCATCTGTCCCTTTTAATCTTGTTTTTGCACAATAGAATTACATAAAGCATTTCATGAGAAGTTGGTTCCAAGTAGAAAGCATGGACCCAGTCCAGCCCGAGGGGACTAAGCACACATTGGGGTGGAAATTCTTGATTCTTTTCTTCCTCCTCCTTTTCTTTCTTCCTTCCCATCTTCCTACCTTTCCTTCCTTCTTTCTTCATTGTTCATTTAGAGTTATGGTGCCAAGAAGATTGTGAGCTTTATTCTTAGTCTTACTAGGAGTTTATCTTCATTTTTATTGCCACCACCAATATCATCTTTGTTAACTGTCTCTCTGCATGGAGACACCAGAGGCCAGATTACAGAGCAGGATATGTAGTCCATCTACTTATGTGGTATCAGGATAGCCCAGGTTTTTGAACTCGATTAAGTATCAACTAATGATAGATCAGACAGTCCAGTTGGCTAGGACCTGGTATTCTGGAAGGCAAAAACAACCAGTCAGCAAGCATTTATTAAGGGCCTACTGTGTGCCAGGCATGGTGCTAAGTCAACATACTCATAATTTTTTGTTTGGGGATCTCCCTAAAATCTGACCCTTTCTGTAGACATATTCAGCTACTTAGCATCAATCATTAGGGCTTAAAGTATGGCTCTGAGACATTGAGAACTGAAAAGTTCTTGCGATGTAGGTTCGGAGGAGCTTTGCATCACAGAATTACAGAATTGAAAGCATCTTGTCAGCCATCGCCAGCCAATGGAAGTGGTCTTTGCTTCGGTGAGAAGGAACCCACTACCTTCCCAAAGGCAGCCTATTTCACCTTTGAATTTTCAGTTCAGTTAAACAAATTACATTTGAGCACCTACTATATTCACATCGCATGTACATGAATGACTGAGTGAATGCATGTAGATGTGCCAGGCACTGTGCTGAGAGCCGGGGCTACAAAGACAAAAGCAAAACACTTCCTGCCCTCTATATTCTAGAAGGAGGAAGCACATATTAGGGTGTGGTAATCAGGGAGAAATGTCTCAGTCCAGAAAGTCACCAGAATGGTGAATAGAGTAGTAGGGTAATTGATTTACACTCTCTTTTTGGGAATGGTAGTATCAATTTGATTACTATTCCTTAAACTGTTGGTCAATAGCCATAATAAAAAGGAGACTGTAATAAATACCTGAGAGGTTTAAAAAAGCATGAGAATTCAAAAGAGAGAGAAAGAATTCACTTTGGGGGGATGATAAAGGACTAATAGTGAAAGGAAGTAGTGGGAGTAAAGGCTAGAGAGATTGGTCAAAGTTGGAGAGCCTTGAATTCTAGGCTAAGGAGTTTGGACTTTCTTTGGCGAGTAATAGGAAACCATTATAGGTTTTTATGTAGGAGGTCAATATGCATTAGGAAAAGTAGTTTGACTTAGGTTAGAGGGTGTATATATCAGTAATAGGGATAGTGACTAGGAGGGCATTATAACAGTCTGGGCAAGGGATAATTTGGCCTTGGACTCAGATGATAACTGTGGAAATGGAAATGAAAGAAGCAAGAAGTGATGAGAATTGATAGTTTAGTGGAAGTTGGAGGCAAATGAGGGGAAGAACTAAACATAGACCGAGGCACACAGGTTTTAAACCTAGGTTTTGAGAGTGGTAGCCCCACTAATACCAGGGGTGGGCATCTCCCTCCAGCAGAACCCAGGTTCTCTGTTCATCATCCAGTTTGCCCGCCTTTGTGGGCAAAAAAGAGCAAAGGCAGTGATACGAGTTAAGGACAGAGTCAGTCTTAGGTATGCAGAGGGGTCATGGATGAGCTATAAAGAGCAACTTTCATCAGTTTGTACTGAGGACAGAAGAGGAAGGCTTTAATTTCAGGAGAGAATTAGAATTGAGTAATTCTTAATATATCAGGAATGAAAGGAAATGAATGAGACCCTGATTTGTATGAAGAAGACTAAAGGCAGTTTAGCCAAAAGGCAGGGGATAGAATATATGGCTTTTCTGAAGGTTGCTTCTAAGTTTAGAGTTCTAGAATTGTCCTGAGCCGGGTGATGGCAGAGTGAACAAGACTGTCTTTCACAGGCACAAATCTATGCGAGAGTGGCCAGGTTCCAAAAAAGAAACATATTTATGTAGAATGCAAAACCGCAATGAGTTTCCCATGTTTGACACAATGGAGCTTTAATATGTCTACTCCGGACATGTGTAGAAACCCATGTGTTGTGAAATGGAACATCTCAGCCAGAGTTCTTAATTACTTGCTAAGAAAAAGAGGCAAGCTTTAAGCACTTTGAGGTTGCCTGCAAACAGTGGTTTATTTCTGACACCGTTGGGGTGGGGGCTGGTGGAGAAAGAAGACTAGGAGGAGGAAGCCATATGGCCCAGTGGTGAAACATCTGTCTCTCTAGGAGGAACAACTCTGCAGCTCTCTGCCATCTGGGTGAATTACGAGACTTGCCATTTCAATGCATATGTTGCGGCAACGCACCAACATAGCAGTCAAGTGGGCTTATGATGAAAAGGGATGTAATGGCCCCTGTTCCAGGCCCTGGCCCACAAGCTGTACCATCCATCCTCGGGAAGCCTGACTCAGCAAATCCATCTTCCTGAATATTCATGCCCTGGCTGGGGTCCTGACTCTGAGGTCATATGGATCCAGACCTCTCCTGTTATACATACATGCTAGTGCTCATGTAGGTGGATCATTCAACTCCCAGGGGAAAAAGAAATTCACGCCACTCCTTTCAACTCCAGTGCAGCCGTGCTCTGTGACACTGTGTCAGTTCCAGAGAAGCCTAATGTGCCAGTACTTTTTAGTTTGGGGTTGGTTGTTGGTTTTCTTTGTTCTCTGATCCATATTGGGTAAGAAGGGCAGCTGTCATTTATTTCATCCATTGGTTCCATGTGTGGGAGAGTTAGGTGCTTCTGTTGATCAGGAAGTACACATGCTTTCTTCCAAAGTGACCTCTTCCTTTTTCTAGCTGATCTTTTTCTTGCTGCATTGGCCTGGGTAGCATTTACTGCCATGTGGGATTGTAGGCTGTATCAGTATAGGCAACTTGTCTTATTTATTTGTCTAGCACATTGGTATACTCATTATACACGATAGGTACTTAAGAAAGGAACAAATGGATGATTGATTCAATGGCACTCTGTCCCAGATAATCATACTTTCTCTTATCCTTAGCCAAGTTCCAAGATAAGCATGAATGCAGGGTGGACCCAGCACAGAAGCAGAATTATAGCTAGCATAGATATTTCAATAGACTTTAAGTATCCATGATTTTATTGGTGTGGGGACCTCTGTCATGGATGAAGATTGCAACCTTTTTGACCCTTGGTTCATGGTTTTCATGAATGGCTAGAATTTTACCTCAGTGCATTTATCAGTCATCTATGCTGCTGGCACTGTGCTTAGGGAAGGGGGGTAGAGGTGGAGAGAAAGACTATAAGACAAGCAATCGGGGTGGGAGTGCTTCTTCCCTCTGCAGCCAACATGCTGATGAGCTTCTCAGGACTTAGCTATGCTGGTTCCCTGATGAGAAACATACAGTCAACTAGGGTCACCTCCCTGCTGCGATGAGATATTAGAGTTGTACTGAAGTGGAGGAATGCTAATGATAATTAACATTTCTCTGGCACTTTTATGTTCACAAACCACTTTGCTCACAACAACCTTATGAGGTAGGTAATGTATTATCCTAATTTTACAGATAAAGAAACTAAGGGTCAGAAAGGTAACTTATGCTCAAGGGCACACAGCTAATAAGTATGGTAGCCGGGATTTGAACTCACATCTTCTGGCCCCAAGACCATCATTCTCTCCATGTTACATGTTGCTGCTTTGCTACAAACATTCCCTAGGAGGGAAGCAAATTAATAAGAGTCTTTAGCACAAATTAGTTTATCAGCAGAGCTAAAGGACATGAGATGGACAGGTGTTGTAAAGGAAAAGATGTCTGATATGTCATAGATTCTTAGCATTACAAGAGACCTCAGAAGCTATCTAATGTAACCTCTAGACCTATGCGTGAATCCTCTTTAATAACAAATAATAATAGCTTACATTTATAGAAAGTTCAGGTTTGCAAAGGCTTTACATACACATGGATGTGTGGCTCTTTTGAGCCTCACAATAGCTCTGGATACTTATTATCCTTATTTTACAGATGAGGAAACAGGCCAAAAGAGATTGAGTGCCTTGCCCAAGGTGATAAAGGTTAACCAATCAATAAATAATCCCTTATTAAGCACTTACTATGTGCCAGGCACTCTACTAAGCACTGGAGATAAAAAGAAGGAATTGAAACTGTTTTTGCTTCCTAGGAGTTTACATTCTTAAGGGTGGTGTTCTTACATCTCACATAAAAGGTTGTCTAACTCTTGCTGGAATACTTCTAGTGATTGGAAGCTTGCTACCCAGCAACATGTGGTTCATTCCATTTTCTCTAATTATTCAAAAGCCCTTCTTTATATTGAGTTGAAATCTCTATTGGGGAACAACTGGGAGAGATCCTTGAAGTGTTAAGGAGAAATGTGAGGGCACTGGATCTTTGCTGAATGTGAGAGCTGGGAGCCTAGAAAGGGGACAAGCATCAAAAGAAAGTAGGTGTAGAACCTCTAAAACAAACTTTATCCAGTTTTGATTTCAGCCTGTATATATTTACTGCCATATAACCCAAAGATATTTGGTGCATGTTGCATACTCAGGACTACCTAAATGGTAGATTGAAGTCTACCTACGACAGACAGATCTCTTAGTTGGTTACTGGTGTCACGATCAGTACCCTTTCTCCAGTGGTCAAAGGGGATTCCCAGCATGAGAGAGTTTGACCATTCGTTATTGCCCTACCACTTTTGCCCTGGCTATCAGCAGTGGGCACACAGATGGTAGCCTTCCATTAGCAATGTGTACTCTCTATGCCCCTTAACTCTATGGGTGATTGATTACACAACTCTAGAGGAATAAAAAATAGCCTTGAATTCAGAAAATATTGGAGACCCTTGCTCTAATTCTTGAGAAACCTAAGAAGCAAATTAGTTGATTTCCCTGGTCTCCAACCCACAAAGACATCTCATTTAGTGTAAGGAAGCTTGGCTTTGGCAGCTGTCAGGTGGCTGCAGGTGATGTCAAATGTGGTTATTTTGGAGCCCATCACAGCTTGGTTGGTAGTCTTGGAGCGTTAACCAGCATGGATCAATAAGGCTGAGGAGCGCACAGCGTGAGGCCAAATAGCCTGGAAATTAAAGTTTTAATCGCTTCTTTCCCATCCCTTCCTCCTCTCCCCCTTCTAGTACTTCAATTTGAATGAATTTACTTCTCTTGTTGGATGCCTGAGTATGCCTCTTGTTCAGCTTAGTGAGAAGAGAAAGAGTGAGAAGCAGACAGTCTCATCAAGATGACTTTTAGAGAGGCACTGAGAGGGAGCGGACAGCCCCAGATAGCATCTCCTTCCTTTTTACCACTATCACTTCATCCTATTGTGACCTTCTTCATGCTACTTCTTTGTCTTTTGCCAAACAATGGCTCTTTCACTGTGAGGAGGGATGATGGGGTGGGGTGGGGGATGGGGGCGGGTCAGTGCACTCGAACAGGCTTTTATGGATTGAGAAAGAGCAGTCCCAAGTCTCTGGGAATTACCTTCAGTTTTGCATGTTTGTTGGATGGGGACATCTGTGCAGTATCAGACAGCAAGGGAGACCAATCAAACATTAAGTTTGTTATATCTGCAGATCATTGTGCTCAGGATACAGAGCCTGAAACAAAAACCCCACAAGAATGTCCTTGATGAGCTTACATTCTACTAGGTGGAGGTGGGGAGGCGGGATATAGAATTTACACAGGTAATTAAATAAAAAAAAATATAAGAAAGTAATGGCGGACAGGCTAGAACATTGGATAGAGGGCCAGCCTTGGAGTCAGAAAGACCTGAGCTATCAATTAACAACCATTGATTAAGCTACTGTTGTGTTCCAGGAACTATACTAAATACTATTTACAAAAACCAAAAGTGAGATGGCTCTTTACCACAGAGCTTACCTTCTGTAGGGGAGAACCAACATGTATACCGAGAAGTATCAAGTGTATTAAAAAGTAATGGAAGTCTGGAATTGAGGGTGGAGGTGGAGTAGGAAAACCTGGGTTTAAGTCAGTCAATCAGCCAAGCATTTATTAAATACCTACTATGTGCTAAGTGGTGTGTTAGGTACTGAGAAAAACAAAAGTGAGATAATACCTGTCCTCCAGGAGCTTACACTCTGCTGGGGAGAAATAATATGTATATAGATAAGAACATACAAAGTACAGAGTCAGGTAGGTGGTGCTGTGAGTGGTTGAAGCACTAGGCCTGGAGTTAGGAGGACTTGAGTTCAAATCTGTCCTCAGACACTTACTGGTTGTGTGACCCTAAGCAAGTCACTTAACTGTTTGCCCAGTTTCCTCATCTGTAAAATGATCTTGAGAAGGAAATGGCAAATGACTTAAGTATTCTTGCTGAGAAAATAAAATCCCAAATGGGGTTGGAAGATTTGCACACAACTGAAATAACTGAACAATGGCAATATACCAAATATATGCAGAGGAAATATCTTTTATTTAATTCTTCTGACACATACAAATTATGTGACTATACACAGTAACTTAAACCTTTCAGTGTCCAAGACTTTTCTCTGAGACTCGAAGTTACAGATAAAGTTATAGTTTACTGTAACAAATAGTATTTGATCTGCCTTGGTGGAAGAAGTTTCCTTGGGGTTATAGATATTACCGCCTTAAAATAAAGAAACTACAGGGCTGTCAGCACCAGAAAATAATTTGAACCTTTTCCTCTCCCCCTCCCCCTTCAGCGGATGGTGTAGCTTTGAACTTGTTTACACTTTTCTGACCAAGAACATTCATTCATTCATTCATTCATTCATTCATTCATTCATTCATTCACCTATCTATCCATCTACCTGCTCATTTATTTATTTAAAATAATATTTTATTTTCTTCCAGTTACATGTAAAAACAAATTTTAACATTTTTTTTTTAAATTTGAGTTCCAAATTTTCTTCTTCTCTCTCTTACCTCCCCCTTCCCTGAGACAGTAAGCAATTTGATATTGGTTATATATGTACAGTCATCCAAAGCATATTTCCATATTATTCATGTTGTGAAAAAAGACACAGACCAAAAGAAAAAAATAAGGTAAAAAATAGTGTGCTTCAATCTGCATTCAAACTCCATCAGTTCTCTCTCTGGATGTGGGTAGCATTTTTCATTATGAGTCCTTTGGAATTGTCTATGACCAAGGACTTTTATGGACCAGTTGGCTAGGGCAGCAGGGGCCAGCCTGTATTCAGAGCTGTAACTAGGAGTTCTTGTATTTGAGGGGAGCTCAATTGAATAGGGATAGTTTTTTGTCCCATTCCTCTTTCCTTCCCTGCTACCTTTCCCAGTTCCTCCATTCTGATGTATTACCTAAGGTATGACCATATGACCACTCCTTTGCTTGCCTGAGGTACACTGGAGATAGAAGTCTTGAGAGTTGAAGAGCATGAAGAACTGGGAAGCTGAGGTATTTGAAGAGGACAGGAATTGGGATGGAGAAGACTTGTCAGGCAGTTACTGGAGTTATTGAGAAGGAGGAAGCGTGACCTAAAGACCTATAGATGATAATGACAAGGATCTGGATGGGGTAGAATGAACTTTAAAGCAGGAGAAGTGGCTAGTGAGGGATGATGGGAAGAGAGTCAGAAAGTGAGAGTGAGGAAGGAATATGCCAGCTGCTTCTCTTGGCCTGTAGGAGAAAGAAGGAGCAGCCAGATTCAGAGAGGGTGTCTAGAGATAGATAGCTTTGGAAGAAAGTTAGGTTCCAGTTAGAAATAGAAGGTGGAAGGAATATGAGAGGAAGAGAAATAGGGTGATGGGGGAGTTTGTTAACAGTAGGGCAGTAGTAGAAACAGTGGGCAGAGTAGAAAGAGAGGGCTAAAGAGTATTGGGACTGATCAGGGCTTCTTCTTGTTCACCCTTCATTTTCAAAGAGGACCAGTGACATCATGAGGGTGATGTCTTGACTTGCATATGAATTGGATTTAAGCGAGGCAGAGGTGTGCAAAGTTGTCAACCTCACTCTCTCTTCCAGAGTCAGTGAAACCCAACGGCGAGACAAAAGTCAAGATGACTGATGTTGGCCCAGGATGCAGTGGATGACCTTGGCATATTTAATGTCTGACTAAGCTCTAAGAGCACCCCTGGGGCTGAGCTGGGTGGGCATAAAAGTTTGGGGAGAAGTCACATGAAAAAGGGTTTTGAAGGGATGAGTGAAAGGATGGCTCCCTTAGGTAGAATGTCTTGAACGTGGGTGTAATTGTGGAGCTCGTGGGCATTCTGACCCCTTCCTCCTGACCTCTGCTACCAGCGTCCGTGCACCATTTCTTTCTTGGATCCCTACCGACCCCACTGGGGACTTGGTTGGTGCAGTAGAGCAGGGACAAGGAGCAACCTGTTTAGCTTCCCTTGCTCCCCTGATCTCTGTTATCAGCCATTCTACTCTCTTGACTTCTAGAGTTCACTCATCTTCCTGGCTGCAGGTCCAGCACTCTATCTACTGTACCACATGCTTGCCTCTTATACCATACTTTTGCTATTCTCCAATTGGTGGGCATCTGTTTTGCTTCTAGTTCCCTAGCAGTTCCACTATAAATATTCTACTACCCATTGATTCCATCCCTCTGTCCTTGACCCCTTGGGGGTACATGCCTAATAATAATAATATCACTAGGTCAAAGGGTGTATGTATAGTGTAGTGACTGATAAGGTATAATTAGAAACGGGATTTTTAAAAATAGCAGGATTTGGAAAAATAGGGGGGGTATATGTATAGAAGCATGATAGTACCTCCAAGTTGGAAGGGACTACAGGGGTCTCTTAGTGTGACCTGTACATACACAAGAATCCTCTCTATAAGACCCTCCCAAAGCGATCTTCAGCCTCCTCTGGAAGAACTTTGGTGTTGGGCAGCTCGCTATTTACCGGTATAGTTCATCTGTTTACTTGTTGGGAATCTCTAATAGTTAGGATTTTTTGAACTGAAATCTGTCCCAGCAACTTCTCCCTCTCGTCCCGTTCTTTTTCTCACCTTGCCACACATAGTTCTTTCAATTGGCAATTATATAATATAGTCTCCTCAACATCCTGGTCACTGTCTTCATTCACTCAGCAAGTGCTTATTGAGTACACGCTATGTATGTGAAAGACACGGTAACTGCTGAGGAGGGTACACGGATGAGATTTGGTTCCTGCCTTCAAGTACCTTACAGTCTGGATTAGAAGTAAAAGGCATGAATTTACAAAATATCATATAAGTGGTTAAAAGGAATATGGACAAAGCACTGTTTGTACTCACTGAAGTGAGGAATCGCTTCTGCCTTGGGGATTAAGGAAAGCTTCATGGACAAGGTGCCATCGAACTAGGCTTCAAGAGTGACTGGAAAATGAACAGCAATGAAGACTAAGGACATCCCAAGTATATGGAAAAGGGTAAACAAGGCCAAAGAGTTTGATTCTGGCCTTGGATTTGTGTTGTCACAGGGGTATGAGAACAGTCACCTAGGCCTGCCTGTCTTCTATTCTGCCGCTGTCTCCTAGATTGTTGGACTCCATGGCAACGCATGATCAGTCATATCTGGCCTGATACTGTTTCGTGTTTCTTTGCTAAATTATTTTGTTAAATAGCACATCACACACATCATCTGTCCCCTGGTACTTGAGAACAGGGAGTACTGGAAAGGACATTATTTGTTTGTTTAAAAGTTTGAGCGGCTCATCAGTTTTCATGCAACTTTTTCTATTGCTCCCCCTTTCCCTCCTGGGCAGGGGAAACTTTATTTACAGACCTTCATGCTTGTATAAATATGGATTCTGAAGCTCCAGGGGTTCATTTGAAGCTACTAGGTCACCTCTTAGTTGCTCATAAAACACAAATGTATCTGTTACTCAGTGCTAACCTAAGCTTCAGTACCATCCACTGTTGCTTGGGGTTCACGTAATTGTAGTGAGAACTACAAAAGCCCTATCCTCCCCCTGCCTGAGGCTACCAGCTCATTCCATCAGAGGTAAGACTTTTACAGCGCCCTCCATCCCTCCCTCTTCTGTCACTGGTGAATTTTGTTGCGTCAGAGGATCTGGGCTCACATCCCAGCTCCATCACTTATTGGCTATGTGATCTTGGGGAAATCATAATTTCCTTGGCATTGGTTTTTTTAATCCATTTAAAATGAAAAGCTTGGATTAGATGACCTGGTCCAAATCTATCATATTATGATCCTAGGGGATTAGAAAAGTACCTGGATCTGGAAGCCTTAGAAAAAATTATGGAACAGGTGGTACAGTGGATAGAACACCAACCCTGGTTTCAGGAAGATTCAACTTTGTGAGTCAGATATTTATTAGCTGTACCACCCTGGGCAAGTCACTTAATTCTGTTTGCCTCAGTTTCCTCATCTATAAAATGAGTTAGAGAAGGAAATGGCCAACCATTCCAGTCTCCTTGCCAAGTAAACCCCAGATGAGTTCATAAAGAGTCAGACATGACAGAAAATGACTGAACAACAGTGAAGCAGGTTACTAAAGAGAGTGGTGAAAGAACAGTTGTCTGCAGAAGTAACCAGCAGTGATTTAGGGAGCTTGATCTGCGAAAAAGAAGGGAGCCAGAATCACAGACAGGCAGTGGTGACATGGTGAGGAAGTAACATGGGAGCACTATGGCAAAGAACTGACATGGAGGAGCAAATGTTAATTTCCACCCACCCTCTTTTCCAGAGTCTCATCTAGGGCAGTAAGATATCATAGAGACTGTACAAAGGCCTGGGAGTAGAGAGTATAAAAAAGACTCACTCACCTGTGTTGGCTCAAATCTATTTTCTGACCATATTGTGTAAATGAAACTGTTTTGAAGCCATGTGAGCCCAAGTGCTTGTGTGTTGACCACCTTGGGGGAGTACCACATACTAAAATTTCCACATTCTACCTAGGTGGGGTACCAAATCAGATAGTTGAGAGCTCATAAGAGTGAAGGCTGGGGACTTGCATGTCAAAAGGACTTTCTGACACAGGCGTTACACAATTACTCAGTTAACATCTACTGAGGACTTCCAAGACCCATGCACTATGTTTAGTGCTATAAAAGACATAAAGAAACTTAAGATATGGTGTCTGTCCTCAAGAATTTTATAGTCTAGTTTAAGAGACAAGTGATACACAACTGGAAAGATAGTTAACAATACAAGGAAGCATTTGGAAAATGCCAAATAAGTACAGACATGAAATCCTTGTATAGAAGTTCAGAGGAAGAAGAAATCCCTCTAGGGTACAGTGGTCATTGATGGCTTTATTGAAGAGATTGGACTTGAGCTGGTCTTGAAGAAATGCTAAGAATTGAATAGACCTAGAGGAGGAATTTTCAGGTGGAAAGAAGACAATACAGAAAGAAGACTGTTGGTCCATGTGACCTTATCCTGAAGAAATATAGCTTCCTCTCAAACACTGGCATAGGTGTCCTCAAGATCAGCACTTTTACCTTTATATACCCAATGGAAACTAAACTCTCTCTACCGTTTCTCACCAAACCAAAGGGTATTGGGTCTGTTACTCCTGGGTCATAGCAATTGTGCTTTAATTGTGATGGCTCTAGTTGTCATACACACGGAGGGTATTGGGATCCAAAAAGTCTTGGTCATTGAGTACAGGTGAAGGGGAAAAAAGGGAAAGAAATGGAGGAAGAAGGAAGGAAAGGAGGAAAGAAGGGGAGAAGAGTGAAAGGAAGAAGGGAAAGAAAAGGAAGACAAGGGGAGGATAGAAGGAAGGAAAGAGGAAGAGATAAGATATGCAAAATTAAAGACGATATGTAAGAAGAGAAGTTGGGAGTTAAAGAGGAAAAACAATGGGAGAAAAAAGGAAAAAGCAAAGAAGGGTAGAGAAAGAGGAAGGAAAGGAGATGTGAAAGAAAGCAGGAAAAAGGGGAGAAAAGAGAGGAGACAGGAAAGGATAGAAGAAAAGAAAGAGAAGGAAGGATTTTGCTAGATTTAGATGATAAAAGCTAGAATAAGAGAGAACAAGGGTCTTGTTTGAAAAAATCAATCCTCTTCTCAATGTGATATAGGAATAAAAGTCATCTAGGGAAATCTATGTAATTATGTTTTATTAGGTCTCACAATGCAGTGCTGAGACTGGGACTGGAGAACTCTTAACAGTCTGCTTTTTCTGCTTCCACTACCTTGGTTATCTGCCAGCATGCAGAGAGGCAGGAAGACTCCTTTGGACGCTGTGATAGGATGTTTTCCGTGGGTGCAGACCCTAAGATCAACCAATCCTTGGCAAGATGGGTAGAGAAGCAGCGTGGTGTAATGGAGAGTGTTGGACTTAGTGTTCAGAAAGACTTGCCTTCAAATCGTGCTTCAGACATTTACTAGCTATGTGACTCTGGGTAGGTCGCTTAATCTTTCTAACCATAGTTTCTTTATCCATAAAATGGAGGCATTAGACCTGAAAGTCTCTTTCAGCTCAAAATCTATTATCCTAGGTGAAGTTTGTCTCTATGCCCTATTTGGTGCCTTTGCCAACCCCGTACTTCTCAGGAGTCCTGATTGAGTAAGACTTCAATAGCTCACTCAGCTTACCCTTCTGAGAACACGCAACAATCAGCACTTTTTACCCTTCTATCTTCTCTTAAGATTTACCTGTCTGATGTCCCATAGCCTTGGTGCCCTAGTCTAGAGCTGGGAAAGTGTTGTAAAGGCTGTCATTATGGTAATAATGTTGGGTTAATATGTTATCCCTACCAATGAACACATTCACAATATGACTGGGATCTCCTGGAGACAATGCCGTACTTGGAAGGCACTGAGGCCGTCTGGTGGTAGAAATATTTTGTAGGAAACAGAGCACTTTTAAATTGTATCATGTTCCTCACAACCTGCTCCTCCTCAGGTGTGAAGCACTCATCAAGCCTGAAGTGAGATGGGAGAGTTTGAGGAAAGCACATGTATAATGTGTTCAGCTGGGTCACTGGTTCGAGGTAGCAAACATAGCTGCTCCTTAGAGCCCCTGAAGCAGGCACAGAGTGTGTGTTTCTTAAACTGATCTGAGCCAGTGAGAGAATGGAATGATATCTTGAAATAACTATCCTGGGTCAAGGAGAAGATAGACTCTTATGCCTGAAAAGCTGAATTTCAGAAAGGAAAGATGGCCAGACCAGCATTTCCACACTAACTCAACCTGCCACAGGACAAACTGCTTCCCTGGGTCACTGCTTCACATGTCTAAGCTTCTGTTATCCTCCTGGTCTGGACACACAGTTACTGCACCCACCTCTTCAAAGGCTTCCCTGACTGCAGAATCTCAGATCTGGAATCTCACAGGCCATTGAGGTCAAGTTCTAGTACAAAATAGAACATTTATTAAGTACTTACTATATGCCAGGAACTGTACCAAGTGCTGAGGAAACAAATAGAAACAGAAAAAAAACAGTCTTTACCCTCAAGAAGCTTACATTCAAATAGGAGAAAATGACCTAAAAGGAGAGCTAGAGTGACGAATGAAGCCGGGGAGAGTCCTACATGGGTCTAACAAGCCTGCTGGTGAAGAGGTGGAGAAATCTGTAGAGTATAGAGGGAAGCCAGTAGTGAAGCGACTGTGGCCTGATTGCCTCATGAAATGATGATCTGGGCTAGGAACTTACAAAACAGGGCAAGGGTAGATGTATCTCCATTGGGGGAAGGTGCTACTGATGGAATGGACAATTTGAGAGAGTATTTTCCTTCCTACTACATACCCAGCAAGGGATCATCCAGCCTTTGCTTGAAGACCTCCAGTGAAGAGGAACCACCTGTCCCTTATGCTCCTCACCCCAGGCAGCCCATTCCACTCTTGGATAGCTTTCTAAGCTCGTTCCCAAATCAACCGCTCTGTAACTTCTCCCTCCTGTTCCTTTTTCTGCCCTCAGGAGCCAAGCCTAACAAAGTTAGTGTGGTTTCTATATAACAGCCTTCAGATATTTGAAGGCAGCTATTATGTCTTTCTCTAAGTCTTCTCTGCCTTGGGGGAAATCATCCTCAGTTTCTTCAAATGATCCATCAATACGCATTCACCAGACTCCTAACCAGCCAATGAACCAACCACCCAGCCAATCAGTCGGCTAATCGATTATCAAACGTTTATTAATCATCTCTATACCAGGCACCATGCTAAGTGCTGGGCACATGAAGACCACATAATGAAACAGTCCTGGCTCTGAGAAGTTATTTATGGGTTAGCCTCTTTGGGAAGATCTCTTGCTTGTTAATTTTTCTTTGCCTAGACCTTTGATTTAATTGGTGTAGGGAGCAACCAGTGAGGAAATGTCATCAACTGATGCGGATGAACGCTTGCTCTGCACTTTGGGGTTACGCTAAAATATTGTGAGATTGAGTAACTTGCTCAGTGTTACCCAGCCAGGAGCTCTCAGAGGCAGGACTTGAACCCAGGTTTTGTGTTCTGGCTAACTCCGAAGCCAGTTCTGTCCTGACTTTACCAAACCACCTCTGAGTGCCACATCCCCCAAATGTAGTTTGACTCAGAGCATAGCAGGACTGCCACTTTCTTTGTTCTAGATGCCGTGTCTCTGTTCTTAATGAAACCTAAGATCCCATTAGCTTTTTTTGGCTGCCATGTTGATTCTACTTCCACAGCACATCTTTGCATTCACCCCCTTTATTCTGCTGACACCACCATACCTGTGACTCAGGCTCTCATCATCTCTCACCTGGCCCACTGCAACAGCTTCCTAATTAACCTTCCTTCTTTGAGTCCCTCCTTTTTCCATTGCATCCTCCACACAACTACCAAAATAATTTCCTAAAGCTCAGGTATGACCAGATCATTCCCCTATTTGAAAATCTTTAATGCCTCCTATTGCTTCTAGAATAAAATACAAATTTCTCAGCTTGGTTTTCAAAGCCTTTTGCAGTCTGGCTCCAGGTTACTCTTCCAGGCTTATTTCAAATTGTTCCCTTTAAATGTACTCCTATTTATTGTTCCCTGAACTTTATATTCCATTTCTTCCTCTGTGCCTTTCTTTCAAGAAAAAAAATCATCAATGCCTTTTGTTTTAAAATCACTTACGTGGCCTTAATCATCTCCTCTCCACTCCCAAGATTCCCTTCTTATAATAAAGTAGAAATCAAGAAGAAAAAGTTCAGTAAAGATAATTAACAAATGGGAGACGAGCCTGATGTTCCGTGCAGTGTTCCACGTGCATGGTCTCCCATCTCTGCCCTGAAGCAGGCGGAGGCACTCTCTCGCACCTCTTCTTTGGGGCCAGACTTGAGCATTGCCATTTCATATTCATCTTCACTTTTGTGGTCGTGATTGTTCTTTCTGTTTACGTCGTTGCAGTCATTGTACATATTGTTTTCCTGGTTCTGCTTACTTCCATTTGCATTAATTAGTTCATGTAAGTCTTTGCCTGATACTCTTTGGGGATCGTATTCATTGTTTGTTGCAGCATAGTGATATTCTATTTCATTAATGAACCATAGTTTGTTTAGCCATTCCCTAGTTGCTGGGATCTATTTCGGTTCTAGTTCTTTGTCACCTCAGATAGTATTACTATCAATCCTTTGACATATATAAAGCCTCCTTGAGCTATTCACCCAGCTGTGGAATCTCTGGGTCAAAGGGTGTGAACATTTTGGCCACTTTGTATAATTCCAAATTGATTTCCAGGGTGGTTAGATTAATTCACAGACCTGCCAACAATGCATTAGTGTGCCTGCCTTAACACAACTTCTTTAACGTTGTCCATTCCCATTATTTGCCATTATTAGTGATTTGCAGTATTCTTTCATATGTATTTCAGTAATTTTCAAGTGTCCTTTTTCATATTTTTAGTTTTAACATTTATTATTTATTTTTTACATTAAAAAAATTCGAGTTCCAAATTCTCACTCCCTCCTGCCCCTCCCCCACCCGTTGAGAAGACAAGCAATTCAATTATACATGTGAAATCATACGAAACATATTTCCATATTAGCCATGTTGCAAAAAGAAAAACAAGAAAAATGAATTGAAAACATGATGCTTCAATCTGCACTTAGACCTTATTAGTTCTTGCTCTGGAGATAGATAGCTTTTTTTGCAAATCTTCTTTTGTGAGCTGTTTTTCATATTCATTGACAACTTATCCATCTTATCCATTGTAGAATTGCTTTTGGTTATGTGTGTGTCTGTGTGTGCGTGCACACGCGCACACGTGTGTATGTGTGCATGTGTGCATATATATGTATATATATATATCTTTGATATTAGGCCTTTATCAGAGATATTTGGTATAATTTTTTTAACCAGTTAACCGTATCGCTTCTTCTCCTTGCTCGTACAAAAGCTTTTCAATTTCAGTTTCATGTAATTCCTCTTGTAGGGTATGGAATGTACTTCCTCTTCACCTTTCTTTCTTAGAAACCCTCACTGCCTTCAAAGTTTCTCTCATGATGCCTTCCACATGTAGCCTTTTCTGATCCCCTTAGTCATTAAAGCTCTCTTCTTCTTCCTCACATCACTACATTTTATCGTTCAGTTGTTTCAGTCATGTTTGACTCTTTATGACCCCATTTGGGATTTTCTTGATAAGGATACCGGAGTGGTTTGCCATTTCTTTCTCCGGCTTATTTTACAGATGAGGAAACTGAGGCAAACAGGTTTAAGTGACTTGCCCAGGGTCACACAGCTAGTAAGGCCAGATTTGAACTTGGATCTTTCTCTCTAGGCCTGACACTCTATCTATTGTGCCCTCTAGATGCCCCCAAATTTTATATATATGTACATATATGTGTGTGTGTGTGTATATATATATACATATATAGATTTGCATACGTATCACATCACATATATAAACACACACATATACACACACACTAATTTGTTTATGAGTTACATCCTCCACTAGAATGTAAATTTCTTCCTTGAGGTAAGGAACAATTTTTAAAAATTTCATCTTTATGTTCCTAGCACCATGCCCAGTCCCTCATGCATAGTTAGCATTTATTAAATGTTTGTTGGTTTGGATTAGATATCACAGTTTTAACTCCTATGGAACTTTCAGGCCATGGAGACCCCTGGATCTTTCCACATTAACTATTATCTAGCCACATATCTCCTATCCTGTACTTTTGGAGTTGAATTTTTGAAGCCAGTTGTGATGCTTTACATTTCTCTCTAGTGAATTTTGTCCTGTTAGATCAGCCTCTCACCTTAGCGTGTCACAAACGTTTTTCCCCCTGATTCAATCACACAACTTATTAACTATTCCTCTCAATGTCCTGTCATCTGCACATTTGATAGGTATACCATATATGCCATCATCCAAATACCTAATATATCCCTGGGGCACTCCAGTAGAGACTTCATTTCATATTGACATTGGTTCGTTAATGACTACTCCTTGCGTCCAGTCAATCAAGCAGTTCTGAACTCATCTGACTATATTATAATCTAGCTTGCATCTCTATTTTGCTCATTCAATTTAGTTCAACAAAGATTTATCCACAAAGATAGGATGAAAGACTGTCAAATGCTTTGCTGAAATCCGGGTACATTGTGTGTATGGAATGTCCTTGATCTGTCTACCCATTTGGTAGGCAACTCTCTCAGAAAGGGAAATGATAAGGAAAATTATGTTAGTCTGGCATGACATGGTTTTTTAATGACCTTTTCTTGGGGATCACTTTTTAATTTCTCCAAGATTGTGCCTTTAATCATACCTTATAGAATTTTCTCAGAAATTGAATTTAAGTTATAGGGTTACAGGTTAAGGATTATCTTCCTTTTTTTTTGCAAATTTTTAAAACATTAGCCTATCTTTAGTCCTGTGACATCTCCTATTTTCCATGATTTAAAAATATTATTAATGTTGTCTTAGCAGTGATATTTACTAATTTACTTTTAGTATCTTGGGATATTATTTCCATAAGGTTGATGACTTGAACTTGTTGAGGGCAAGCAAGTAGGAGTTTTCTTACCATCTCTCATTTATTCTGGGTTTCAACTCCCTGTTTCCAATGTTTGTTTTATCGTTTTTTTGAAACCCATTCTTCTTAGCAGAGAAAACTGAAGCAGAATAAGAGTGCAGTAGTCCTCCTTTCTTTTCATCATTACCTTCCTATCCACCTTGCATGGTGACTCCATCCCTTATTTTTCTCTTGCCCCTTTTCTGCCCTTGGTAATCCTGACCAGTCTCAGCTCATTTTGAACTCCTGTGTTCTTGACACTAGTGTTATAGGACTCTTCTGCACATTGTATTCATCCTGTGTTAACTACCTTTGTTTCTGTTATTTATTCATTCCTTTTTAAAATCTAAGTTGGTTGCTGAGTTTCCCATGTAGCCACATCAATCCCTTTAGACAACATTGCCTTTTCTTCTGCATCAGAGTAGTCCGTACATGCATTATTAGAATTTCATTTTTTGAGAATTTCTCATCCCTCTTGGGGTAAATTCCCATATGGGGTTTTAGACCATAGAATTCTACCTAACCTTTCCATGAACTCTCTGAAATCCACTTGCCCCCAAACTAGGATATGCTTAAGATTATGTCTGACCACCTTTTCCTCCTCTATAACATCTTCTAAGATGGAGTACTCACTTCCTTTCAAGATTGCTCTAATTTCTTTTTTTTTTTGGATGGGGGGGCAGGGCAATTGGGGTTAAGTGACTTGCCCAAGGTCACACAGCTAGTAAGTGTGTCAAATGTCTGAGGCCAGATTTGAACTCAGGTCCTCCTGACTCCAGCGCTGGTGCTCTACTCACTGTGCCACCTAGCTGCCCCCATGATTACTCTAATTTATATTGTAGCGACCAGTGTTCTTTGTTGATCAGAACCAGGTCTTATATAATAACTCCCTTTAATACTTCGTCCACCTATGGAAGAATACAATTCTCATTAAGGCAATTTAAGGAAGGATGTATCTATCTGCTTTTTGGCAGAGATTAAGCTTCAGCAGATTTCTGGAAATTTGCCGTCCCCAATCTTCTGTATTTCTGTGCCAGGTTGATTATCTATTTCCCAATATCCTCGGCTATTTTTCCTTATGTTTAGGTGGTCTTTCTTATTTCTTCCTGACCTCATGGGAATACCAACGGCATGTACTGGCAATCCACCTGTCAGCCCTCATTCTTCTTACTTGACCAGCTTTTTTTCTTCTCCTATCATGCGGTTCCTGCTGATGTTTTTTATTCCTATTCTTCAGAGTTTCTCATTGGTTATGTGTTGCACCTGGCTCATGCACCGTGCTCCTCTATTGCCTTCAATGTGATACTTATTTTTAATTCTCTAGAGATACTTGTATTCCCAGTTTCTTTTCCATATGATAACCCCATTATAATGTTAATATTTTTTAGATGGCTGTTTGGTTTTATGGGAAACTTGGGGTCAGTAGAGAAGCCTTGCAGTTTTCTGAAGTCAAGCCAGTTCATTCTCTTATTCCTGTTCAACTTTAAGCCCAACGCATTGTCCTTCTGTACTGTCTGTCCTTCATGTCTGTTTGTGGACAAGCTCCATTGGGTTTCCATTCACATGGATATTGAAATCTGGGCAATAGAAATTCTTCATCCACTTGGTCTTTCCTGTGTGAATGGACACATCAACCTCCTTTGGGTGATTATAGATCTCTTCTAGGAAGCTCTGTAAGGTTTTGGGCCTTGATGCAGTCAGTATAGTATCATGCACAAACAAGAACATCTGGAGGACTTTGCCATCTATGAAGGAAGACTTTCTAACCTAGATTTTGCACTGGATCTCTTCTACATTGCAGTGACAAATGCCTTTGACAAGCATGCATCTCCTTGTTTTACACCTTTTCTGATATGTAGTATCAGAGGTTTTGTTTATTGAAGAGGGTTGTTTCTGTTATATCTTCCAATTAATTTTGAATAATTTTGATGTACGGATGAGAGACACCTGATTGTAGAAGAACCTGAAGATGTTCTATTAAGTCTACTTAATAGCCTTTTTTGTAATCCTCAATAAGTACAATAGGATCTTATATTTTTTTCCATCGTTTAGTAATTGTGAAATTATAAGATGTGGTCCATTGTTGAATAGCATTTGTTGGGGAAGTATATTATGAAAGTCTACTAATACTCTCATTAAACATTGATCTTGATTTGTGTAAAGATGACCTTTGTAAAGCTTTTGTATAGATGGACAAGAAGGCATAAGGGTGAATAGTTATTTATTTCTAGTTAACCATTTATTTCTCTTCCTCCCACCTTTTCCTCCTTGAATTGGAAATATATGCGTAGTCATGTAAAAGAAATCCCTATATCAGCTGTGCCCAAAAATATATGTCTTTTCCTACATGGTGAATTCATTACTTCTCAGTGAGGAGATGGGTAGCATTCTGTGCCATCAGTCCTCTGGAATCAGTTGGTCATTGCAGTGATCAGAGTTCTTCCATCTTTCAAAGCTGATTGTCTTTACAATGTTTTATTTTTGCATATATGATTCTTCTGGTTTTGCTCACTTCCCTCTGAACTAGTTCATACAAATTTCTCAAATTTCATCTCAAATTTCTCTGAAACTACCCACTTCGTCATTTTATTTGGCACAATGCTATTCCATTGTATTCAAATGCTACTCTTTTTTTAAGTCATTCCATAAATGATGAACATCTCCTTAATTTCCAGTTTTTAGTCACTACAAAATGAGCTGTTACAAGTATTTTGCATATACGGGACCTTTCCCTCTTTCTTGATCTCTTTGGGCCAGTACTAGTATCATGAGGTTAAAAAGTATATGTAATTAATAACTTTTGGGGCATTGTTCTAAATGCTTTCCAGAAAGACTGGGCCAGTTCACAGCTCAACCAATAGTGCATTAATGTGCCTGCTTCCCCATAGGTCAGTAATTACTAATGTTCTCTCACTCATGTTTTTTTCAGTGTTAATAAGATATAAAATGTTTACCAACCTCTTGTCTTCTTGTTCAGATGCCTTGTATGTCAGTCTCTGAACACCCTTCACAGTTGTGTTACTTCCTTTATGGATCTCCTTGATATATACTTTATACATATTTAGTCCAGGTCAGTTGCTTTTCCTGTTTTACTCTTTTTAATGCCATTTCTACCTCCTCTATGAGTCTATTTGGGCTTTGAAATATGGTAGTTCCACTGATGGAGAAAACTGTTTATTGTAATGGCTTTTGCAAATCTTTTCTATTTTTCTTCTATTTGTAACTCACCCTCCATTTTCATCCTTGAATACCCTTGCAATGATTTTGTTTAGTTGGATATCTTACCCAGCTTTTTTAAAACTGGTTTTTCCCTCCATTGCTTCTCTCTACTATATGAGACCACACGGCTCATAATCACCATTCTTCACAGGATTTTAAAAGCAAATTTATGTTCAAATCTGGCATAACCTTTGGTAACCACCTCTCTCCTTTTGGCAAATTAGTCAGATTTTTTCTGACTAAGGAATTTTCTGGACTCTTTTGGTCTCCTTGTTGGGACAATTAGTTTAAATTGGATAAATTTCTGGATCGAATGATTATAAATAATGTCGATATAATTTCTGTTGTCCATATCTCATTTTAATTTTTCAATTATTTGTTTAAAATAGTTCAGAATTAAATGGTTATAAGTGTAGACCAGATGTTTTTTCATTATTTATTCTTGTTTTTATTCTGACTGTAGCTTTGACAAGTTGCTGATTCTATTGTACACAGATAGCGGAGAGTAACAGACCTTTTCTTGTCTCTTAAAGCATAATCTGTTTTTTTCTTTATGCTTTTTTTTTT
>CM053624.1:116796625-116816777 GCA_028646595.1 Phalanger gymnotis | reverse complement strand
CCCAGATAATGGGGGAACTTTGTGACTATCAAGAAAATAAGAACAAAGGCTTCTATATCAGACGCTGCTTAACTGCCCCGTTATTGCCTTTGGATAAAATACACATTCCTCAGCCTGGCATTCGAGGCCCTCCAAAATCTGACTTCATTTTCCCTTTCCAACTTTATTTCATATTATTACCCTTTATTTGTTCAGTGTCCCATCCAGACTGGACTACTACGCGCTCTCCAGTCTTGCCCTGACTTCTTCCCTGTGCCCGGAATGTGATACCTTTTCATTTCTGCCTATTGGAATCAATCTTCCTCCCTCCCTCCCTTACTCCCTCCTTCCTCCCTTCCTCCCTTCCTCCCTTCCTGCTGTTTAATAGTATTTTTCTCCAGTTATATGCAAAGACAATTTTTAGCATTCATTTTTACAAAATTTTGAGTTCCATATTTTTCTCACTCCCTTCTTCCTAAAATGGTTAGCAATTTGATATTGGTTATATGTGTGCAATCGTGTAAAACATTTCCATATTAGTCACAGTTGTGGTAGAGGAAACAGATCAAGAGAAAAAAAGAACACAAAAAATAAAGTGAAAATAGTATGCTTCAATTTGCATTTAGAGTCCATCAGTTCTTTCTCTGGATCTGGACAGCATTTTCCATCGTGAATCTTGTCTCAGATCATTGTATTGCCGAGAAGAGCTAAGTTATTCATGGACGATCATCACATTGTTAACCATATAGAATGTTTTCCTGGTTCTGCTTATCTTGTTTTTCATCAGTTCATACAAATTTTTCCAGGGAACCCTTCTCTTTTTTGTAGGCCCGTTTTAGGTGCCGCCTCTTCCTTGAAATCTTCCATGATCTGTCCTCCCCACACATTTTCTTCCCCCTGCCCTAGCCATGCAGGTAGGCACCCAGTTAAATGCAATTTCTCCATTCTTAAATTTTCTTGGACTACTTTGTTGGTATCTTCTTGCTCCTATCACATTTTTTTCTCATAGAATATGGATTTGAGTATATGCTACCTCCTTTTTAGTAGAGTGTAAGTTCCTTGAGGGCAGGGGTATCCTGTGCTTCGCACTGGCAGATGCGTCATGAATGTTTGTGGAATTGAGTTATTAATACTTCCTTTGTGAGCTCCATAAAAGTTCGTCTTGCTTCCAGACTTGAGCACTGTTTATACTAACTTGTGTAACTTTGGGTGAAAATCTGTGGGGGAGTAACTTAACTTTTCTGGGCCTCAGTTTCCTCATCTGTAAATCGAGAAAGTTGGACTAGATGAGATCTCTTCTAGCTCTAAATCTATCTTCTTATGACTCTATGAACTGATATACTTGGGTTCATAGAATTTTCAGAGTTGAAAGAAACCTTCGAGATCAACCAGTCCAACTCTTATTTGGTAGGGGAGCAGCCTGAGGCTTGGCTAGGTAAATTAGTTTGCCTAAGGGTAACAAAGCCAGTAAGTGGACAAGCTGGAAATCAAGTCTACATTTCTTGACTACTAGCTCAGTGTGCTTTCTTTGGACTAGGGTGGAGGACACCATATTGGATTCAGTGTTCAAGCTATGCTCCCCAAAAGGTACATTTCTAGCTTCCAAATGAATTGGTGCTATATTTACATCCAGAGGGGTTGGCCCTGGCTCTTACAGGATCCCAGTGCTTCAAAAACCACTAGAAAATCTATGGGTAATTTCCTTTGTTCTGCTATTCTGGTGGCAGCAAGATGTAGGCTGCTTAATTCCCAGGGGGTATGAAACTGTTCTTTCTCAGAACCTTTTGTCCCATCATGTCCCCACAGGAGACCATGACAGAAAATAAGAGGAAAGGTCAAGCCTGGCTGTGCCATTCTATCAATAGCTTTCAAAAAGGTTTGACCTCTGTGGGAGGGGAAAAAAGAGAGCCAATCAATCAGCCAACAAGTATTTATTAAGTGCCTACTACGTGCTGGACATCGTGCTAGGCCCTGAGGATACAAAACCAAAAATGAAGCAGTCTCCACCCTCAAGAAATTTATATTTTGTTGAACTACAACTGGAATCCAAGGCTGCTTTCTCCCACTCCAGTAGTCTTTCCACTGTCTACATAGTATTACCTTCAGGATCAAATCAAAAGTCTCTTGTTTGGCGTTCAACCAAATTTCTTTATAACCTAGCCCCTCCTTTCCTTTTCTAGGATTCTTACATTTCAATCCCCTCTATGAATTCTATTATTCAGTTATACTGGCCTATTTGCTATCACTCCAAAATGACAGTCCATCTCCCATCTCTGGGCCTTTGCCTTGGCAGTCTCCATGCCTAGAACACCTTCTTTCCTCATTTCTTCCTCTTAGAATCCCTAGATTCCTTCAAGACTTAGCTCAAATACCACAAAGGCAAGTGGTCTTTCTTTCCTGGTCTCTCAGATGCTGGAGCCCGTTCTTCTAAGGTTCCTTTCCATCTATTCTGTATGTATCTTGCATAAACCTGTTTATTTACATTTGTTCCTCCTTTTCAATGTAAGCCCCTCTGATGCAGGGATTATTTTAGCCTTTTTTTGTATGCTAAGCACTTAAAACGATGCTTGGCACATAAGGACTTAATAAATGCTTGTGGATGGCCCGATCACATTTTTAAGTAGCGGTAAAAGGACTATATGATGAAGTGCCAAAATGTGTGTTATAGCTAATGAAAAGTCTAGGAGTTCAGAGGAGAGAAAGATCAGTGCGAAGGTGGGGGGGAGAGATCAATATATTCAGCACCTTCTGAGCTGCTTTGTAGCACTGGAGGATTAAAAGCTGGGGTGGGGGTGGGGAGGCCAGTTGGCTGGGGGATGAGGTCTCAGACTTCCCTCTTTCAGGCCCGCTGCTCTGAAATCCCGTTACTTTGGCTGAAGGATAGCCTATTGCTGAGTTCTCATAGGGGTCCTTAGACGAAGCTTCCCTCTGCTGATTCCCAGAAAGCACAAGCCTGGTGAAGTCCCCATCCCTTTCCAGTCCAGCCCTCCAGGAGAGTCATTAGCAGAATATCATAATTCTGTCCTCAGCCCTCCCCTCTTCCTGCCGTATCCCCCTTACCTCATACAAAAAGGTAAGCAAATTCTCAGAACCAAATAGGCCACTCCAAGCCTCCAGTATTTGCTATCAATATTTCATCCCTCTCACAACACTGTCTAAACAACACCTATGAAATATGAATGAATTGCAGTTTTGACAAATGCATGGCCTGGACAGACTACAAGCAGGGGTGAGGTTGGAGAGGGGAAGGCCTGTGGTGTGGAGTCTGGGGTTTGCTGAGCCATTGTCCTGGCCTTAGCAGTCAGCATGTTAAATGAGGGAATAGGACAAAGCAATGGCCCCGTGTAATCACTTTTGGTGTCCTGGACGGATTGTTAAACAGGGCACTGCTGAGCTCATGGCTGGAAGGAGGAAGGAGGCAGCCCTAGGGGCTGATGGAAGCCTCTGAAGATCCTTTCCTGCCTCTGCCTTCTAGGCCAAGTGAGAGGAGGAGACAGAAGGAATTAGGCTGGTTCAGATCTCCTAAGTCAGATGGGAGTAGTTAGAGAGGAGAGAGGGGTTGTGGCTGAGAGAGTTTGCAATTCATCTTCTCCCTCAGAACTTAGGGGAGGAAGGAGTCTTGCCCTCCCCATCCCTTGATCCTCATATTCCCCTTTCTGGGTCTCAGTTCTGTTATGGAAGTGCACATTACCCTTTAAGAGGGAACCTCTCCCCTTAGCTCATCAACACTGTTTATCAGATTAGCTAGATGGAGCTGCAGTATGAGAGAATTGGGCTAGGTGACCTCTGAGAGCCCCTCCAGATTGAAATATTTGATTCTATCTGACCCCAGGGACTGGGTAGGAATCAGATAGTCTGGTTTCGAGCACTTGTGTTTGTGTCTTGAAATGTCACATATTTCCTAAGACTCCTTCTTCCTTGTCCTTGGATGGCTAGTAGCTGACTGTCCTTTAACATCCACCAATTTTATTCCCCTATGTTCTCATTCATTCTCTATCTGTCCTCTCCTTCTCCCACCTTCCTCTTCTTGCTCTCTCTCTTTCCCTCTCCCTCTCCCCCTCCCCCCTTTATTTTCTCTTGGGCTTTACCTCATCACCTCTCATGAATTCACTTCTATTTGAATCCCCTAACTCCCAAGCCTACATATCTTGCCCTGTTCTTTTGTTTATACTTATATTTGTAATCTGTCCCTCCCACTATCCCCCCACTTGAACAACAAAAACAACAATAAAAATAAAAATCCACATCTTAAATATTTATAGTCAAGCAAAACAGATTTCCACATTGATGATGCCTAGAAATGTTTGTCTTTGCTTTTTAAGTTCATCACCTTTCTGCCAGGAGGTCACTTTGCTTTCTTTTTTTCTTCCAAACTACAACCCCAAATCACCAAATGCCTGCTGGGCATCTCCATCTAGATGCCCCATAGACATCTCAAAGTAAACATAACCAAAACAGAATTTATTATCATAACCCACTTCTCTTCCTAATATCTAGCATTGCGATTGTTATTCACTCACATGTGATTCTTCGTGACCCTATTTGGGGATTTTTTGCGAAGATACTAAATCGTTTTCCATTTGTTACTCCAGCTCATTTTACAGATGAGGAAACTGAGACAAACAGGGTTAAGTGACTTTACCAGGGTCATACAGCTAGTAAGTATCTGAGACTGGATTTGAACCTAGGTCTTCCTGACTCGAGGTCTGGCACTCTATCCACTGTGCAACCTAGCTGCCCAATGTTTGTCACAAACTGTCATAAACCTCTTCCTAATGTCTCAGTTTCTGTTGGAGACACCACTCTTCTTCAGATCATTCAGGTACACGGTCTCAGAGTGGTCCTCAAGTTTTCACCGTTCCTCCCTGTGTATATCCAGCCAGTTGACAAGTCTTGTCATTCCTCTCTCCATAATATTTTTCACATCCTCCTGCTCCTGAGTCCAGGCCCTCATTGCCTTTCTCCTGGCCTGTTGAAGTAGCCTTCTAATTGATTTCCTTGCCTCTAGTCTGTTCCCTCTTCAATCCATACTCCACACAACTATTCTTAAAACAGCTTTTACGTAATCCTTCTGCTCAAGAAATGTCAGGGATTCTCTACTGTCTCAATGAGAGAATACATAATGAGCATTTTTTCTTTTGTTATTTTTTACTTTTTTTCTTCCAGATTGTCTTTCACTTCCACATATTTGCTTACTAGTCTATTGTTCTCTCTTTTATTTCTTTGGCAAGTCTTGCCATTGCGTATTCCAGTTTTTCTATTCTGTTCATTATTTTTGCTGCACAGGCCATAAATTCCACTCTCGTAATTCTCATTTTTCTTATGAACCACTCAGGAATAGTGTGTTGTCATTCCATGTTCTCCTCAAATTCCAAAGGGTCCTCTGTCTCATCAAGTGTTGGATCATTTTCCTTTGTTTTTCAGCATTTGTTAATAGATGCCGGAACTCATTTACTTGATCATGACACCACATTTCCTTCTGTTAATGTTTTTCCTGTTGATATTCAAGGTTTTAAAGTTTTCTTCTTGAAATCTTTTGTAATTTCTGTTATTTTTTCTTCTTATTTTTCCTATTACTCACTTTCTGATTCCCTCTCCTTTGATCGTGGTTTTCTTGGGGGCTGGATTTCAGAGCATTTTAGCCTTCCCCTGCATTGAGCAATTTGTGGTTCTCCAGCCTAGATCTCTACCCCAGTTGACTTTCAGGTAGTCAGAACTGACTGTAGCTGGATGCTATGCTTCCCTCCCTCAGGTTTGATAAAGTGCTGCATAGCCCCTGCACACACAATGTCTTGTCTTGGTGTCCTGTCCCACTTTCCCTATTACTTAGTTCTTTGGCTGGGCACAAACATTTTGGAGCTTTGCAGTGCTGGTGTTACAGGGTTGTGGCTCCTGGCAGGTGTTTGTTTCTAAAGGGCTATGGTTACATGTTCTGTCATGGCCATCCTGGAGTAGGGGTCTCCATAGCACTGGAAAGAGGGAGGTGGGATTGGCATGTGGGGGTGGGATTAGTTACAAGCTTTTGTTGTGTCATTGAATCAGCTAGTGTGGCCTCACTGCCAGTAGCATGGGAGGTGGTTTTGGGGTACTGAGGGAGCTCAGGGTCAGTGAGCATCAGGTCATGTAGTTGTGGGGTTATTTGAACCTTCTTTTGGATTCTGGATATCCTAGACCATGAAAACAGTTGATGTTGCTTTATCTTTAGTGTATAATTTCTGTTTTGGGGGAGGTTTGAGAGGTCATGAGGATTGGAGAAAATGCCTAGTCCATCATCTTGTTGCCTATGTGACCCAGAAACTCTCTCTAGGATAGAATACATAATACTTGGTTTGGCATTTAAAGCTCTTAACAAACTGGCTTCGATCTGTCTTTCTGTTACTCCTCACATATTAAGTATCAGTCATTTGGTCTACGTGATTGTGCCTATACACAATAGTCTATCTACTGGGGTGTATGGAGTGTTCAGGGAGGACTAGCACCTCTGGTGTGAGGGCTTTTCAGGGCTGCTTATCCATCCTTGGTATCCACCTGCCACCCAACTCTCCCCTGGGGCTCCAAGAAGCTGTAGCATATGCAGTGGACAAGTCCTGGTAAAACCGTCTTAGCGGATGGGCTAAACCAGGTTGAAGGTAACCAATGGGCCTCATATACATTGGTGAATTTAGGGGGGATGTCTACCCCAGCAGAATGGGCAGATTAGAACAATTTGTTCCAGCGGCCACAAAAGTAGCTGAAGCAGGCTCTGTGGAGAGGTTAGAGTTTAGTTAGGCATCAAGAATGCCAGTTTACTGCATCCTGGGTCATCACCAGTCATCTTGACTCTGACTTACCACTGGACTTGTATGATTGGAAGAGAGAGTGAGGCAGAGCTCTGCCTCACTTAAATCCAATTCATGCACAAGTCAAGACAGCACCCCGTGATGTCATTGGACCTCTTTGAAGTGAAGGATAAACAATAATTCCATCTCCCACCCCTATACCTTTGCACACTTTCTCTTTTTTCTCTTTAGTACCTAGCTTAGTGCCTGGCAAACAATTAGCACTTAATAAATGCCAGTTGTATTGAATTGAATTAGTGCTTCCTTTTTACTGAAGAAACTCCCTACCTTGTTCCATGAGAGCCTTACCTCTCTATCTTGGAGATATTGTATTCCCTGTGCCATATCCCCCACTCTACCCCCTCCCTCAAGTAAATTCATTTGTTCTATATTTCACCCACTCAGACATGACCAAGCTCTCTAAGCCTTCTAAGACGTCAGCTATCTGATCAGATAAATAATATGTGCTGGTAAGCTAAATAAAAGGTGTATGTTTTTCTTGGTAATATATACTTCCACAAAAACCCTCTGTATACAATGTTCTTATCATCTAAACCATTACTGATTCTGAAGTGGATATTTTGGGTCCGGTAGGAAGGGACGACAGCTCCAAAGAAGTCGAGGGGCAGAAAGAGGGAGATATATTTGAGAGCACAAAGGGACCAAATCATTCCATGTTGTCTGGGGTGCCATTTCTATAGCCGGGAGGAGAGTCACTCAAAAAGATGGCATCTTCAACCTTTTCAGGAAAAGGAGATGAATTCAGATAGTTTGCTGAGAATTGACAGGAACTGATAGTGGCAGCCAGCTTCCTGAGAACTTAAAGGAGTTTTCAGGGTAGGGTAGGGTAGGGTAAAAAATTGAGGATGAAAATGTTTATAATCCTATACAGTATAGTTGAGATATTATAGATAGGTGAGATGGAGGGGGGAAGGGTAGTTTTAATCAAGACAGCAAAAGATGACCTTGAGAAGCCAGTGATTGTACCAAGTCAGGAATGGGATACTTTCTAGACTGTTACCAATAAGCCCTCTCAGAGCTGGAATAGTCTGAGAAGCCTTCAGTGGGCCTACCTCCCACCCTTGGGGGAGCCCAAGGTGACTGACTGCGTGATAACAAATCGTGCTGCTGTCTCTAATTATAATTATCATCATGAATGTCTCTCTTAATTACTTTCTTATAATTAGTGGGTGCCTTTTCCTCACCATTTGTGTGCTTTGTGGAGTCACTGACATTTGAGAGCCCCAAAATAGGGATGTTTAGGGAAGAGAAATAGGGTGGGGGAGGGAATGAAATCTTTTTCATTTTAGGCAGTGTGAGAACTGGGAAACTTTACCAAAAGACCAAGAGACAGATGAAATGGAAGGTGACAGGGGTGTGGGACAGTAGGCCAAGAGCACAGAAGTAAGTAGCAGGGGAGGAAGTAGAGGGTCTCTAAGTATTAAATAATTTGGAATATATATGTGTTATACATATCTGTGTGTATACATGATATACACGTATATGTATGTACATATGGGTGGATGTATTCACACATGTATGTATGTATAGTCTTGCAAAGCCACTTCCTTGTTCAGATTTGAAATTTATTGCTGCAGTTTTCATTCTAGTGCATTAATTGAATAATTCATGTCAGATATTGTGCCCTCCTCAGGCTGTCCCCCTTCTCTCCAGCCTTTGGAGTGTTTATGAGCACCAAGGTTGCCACAGAGCGGCTTAATGTTCCTTGACCAGCAGTGAGTTGGTTTTCATCATATCGCTTCTTTCCCTCTCACAGCCTTGTGCACAGAAGAGTGCATCCACGGCCGCTGTGTCTCCCCTGACACCTGTCACTGTGAGCCTGGCTGGGGAGGTACCGACTGTTCCAGTGGTGAGTACATCCATACCTCTGTGAGTATGTAGGGCCTGCCTGTAGAGGGCTCTGCTGGTGGGAGGGAAGTGGCAAAGCTTCCTCAGTGAATCTCTGAAATGTTGAGCCCAGTAAGATAGAGTCAATGGGTGATAGCTGAAAGGGCCTTTGGGGGCTATCCAGCGAAGGAGAAGGTGTCATTGGGTGTTGTGTTTTGGGATATTGCTGGGCATGTTGTCTGCAGGTTTGGGGTATGTAGTGTAAGTGTACGTGGTAGTGTTCATGTATGGGTGTGTGTGGTGTGGGTATTTAGGGGAGGTACAAAAGTGAGTGTGTACCATGAGAGATTGTGGGGATTTATGGAAGGATGGGTACTTGTGGGAGGGAATGCCCTGGATTCAGATTTACCTGCTCTCAGGAAGCTTCTCTCAGCATGGTTATAAAGAATTTTGGTTTTGGTTTTTTTCCCTCCTGGGCCTTGGTTTATTTTCGAAGTATTTGTATTTCTCCGCTGTTCTGCCAGGAGTATCTCCTTCTCCATGTGACTGTGAAGAGAAATGCCTGGTGCTCACGGGCTCTCCCCAGAACTCTTGCTGGAGTTGGCAGCTTCTTTCTAAAGCTTTGAGATCCAAAGTCCTTTCTAGTTATTAGCTGTGTAGAAATACAGAGAGGATTCAGGCTCTGCTGAATCAGGGAAAATGGGGGAGGGGGCCGGGCAGGTTCTCTGGTATATTGGCAGCTTTACCGGTTACACTGTCGTATGTTTCTTCTAGGGCCGTTCCTCATACCATGGCTTTCACATATTTCTCCACTTTGAGTCTCCCCCACTCTCCAGTCTGTTCTTCACATAGCTGCCAAATTGAAATTCCTAAAAGACATATTGACATTCCTAAAGCATGGGCCTGCGTGTGTCACTGTCCTGTTCAAAAAGCTCTGGTATTATCCCTGAGATATATTACAAATTCCTCATTTGGCATTTAAGACCCTTCAAAAGATGGCTCCAGCTTGGCTTGCTAGACTTAGTACATGTTATTCCCCTTCATGTATTCTGTATTCCAGCCAAACCAGAGTAATAGCCCATTTCCCATCTCTGTGCATTTGCACAGCCTGTTCCCTCTACCTGGAATGCCCTCCCTCTTCACTTTCACCTCTTAGAATCCCTAACTTCTTTCAAAGCTCAGCTCCAGAACAACCTCCTATATTAGTGGCTAGTGGCTAGTTTTCCCTCCGCCACCAACCCCTCTCCCCAATTACTTCATATTTATATTTCATATATTTTGATTTGTACTTAGATGTACACATTATTTCCCATAAGAGTACAAGTTCCTTGAAGACAAGGACTCTGGTTTTTGCTTTTGTTTTCCAAGTGCAAATCACATGTTGTTGAATTGTTTTAGTCTGTCTGACTCTTTGTGACTGGGGTTTTCTGGGCAAAGATAGTGGAGGGCTTTGCCATTTCCTTCTCCAGATCATTTTATAGGTGAGGAAGTGTTTCAGCAATCTGGCTAGCAGCTCCTGTGGGGGTGTAAGACCAATGACACACAGCTCACAGAACGCTGCAAGCCCAGGTTCTTTTCATCTTCTTTAATAAGGAAAGCAACATTAAGGGGTTGACAAGTTTACTTTAATCCAGCATGCAAATACCATTCACTTAGTCCGGGGGAAAAAGCCAGCACCCTGAACTTCAGAGCAAATACAAACAAATTACAAACATCAACAGACAGGCCAAATACAATTCATAGTTACCAACATCTAAGTTTAGCCTGGGAGCTCATAACAAGGGCTGGCCCAGAGTCACACACCCATGGCTGTGGGTCAGAGCTCCAGAAAAAGAGAAAGCCAACCCCTGATTTTATACCTTTTTCAGAGTCAAGGGTGAGTCACACATGCGACTCACCCACATGACCTAAAATCGGCACAAAGAGGCAACTTAAACCCACGTGGTCTAAAAGCCTCTGATGTCACAAACATGTCGCTCAAACCCATGTAAACTAGGCTTTCTCTTGAGGCAAGGAGGTTGTCAAGGACTCCTAGTTTGATCAAGGAAATAAAGGCCAAACTCTTCAAGGGCACTTGGTTGAACTAAATGCTAAGAGCCCATTTTGATTGCCAACACAGGAAGCCGAGGCAAACAAGGTTGTGTGACTTGCCCAGGGTCACACAGCTAGTAAGTGTCTGAGGCCAGATTTGAACTCATGAAGATGGGCCTCCCTGACTCCAGACTCAGCACTCCATCCAGTGTACCACCTAGCTGCTCCCTCTGGCACATAGTTGGTACTTAATGTATATTTACTGATTGTCACTGTAGCCTATTTTTCTTAAAGCATGGTCTGATTCCTGTGCCAAGAGGGAATGAGCTGGTGCTAATTTTCAGGATGAGAATAGGCAAATGAGCAAACCTTGAAAGCTTGGAGGTATTTGGGGGTTTTAGCTCATGGATTTCTAACCTGGGCGTCTGTGATGTGATCTTTAAATATATATATGTATATATATATGTATATATATATGTGTGTGTATATATATATGTGTATATATACATACACACGCATGCATACATAGCTATACATATATACATGTACATATCTATCTCTATTTAATAGGGCAGCTAGGTGGTGCCATGGATAGAGTACCAGCCCTGGAATCAGGAGGATTTTTGTTCAAATCCAGCCTCAGACACTTGACACTTAACTAGCTGTGTGACCCTGGGCAAGTCATTTAACCCTGGTTGCCTCACCCCCCCCATATATTTTTATATACATATATATATATATATATATCTGTGTGTGTGTAATAATTATTTCACTGTAATTAATTTTCTTTGTATTTTATTTTATGCATTTAGAAATGTGATTCTGAGGGGTCTATTAGCTTTACCAAGCTGTCACAGGGGCCCATGATGCAGAAAAGGTTGAGAACCCTGTGTTTTAGGCTGAGCTTATGATTTCACTGGCATAGAGAACCCAATTGAGGAAAGTTCTCTACCAAAGCAGACTGATACCTGTTCTGCATCTCAGTCTTAGAGAGTTGTCTGGGAGCACTCAGAGGTTGAAAGTTGCCCAGGGTCACATAACCAATATATATGTTAGTCAGTCAACAAACATTTACAAAGTGCCTACTATGTGCTAAGCATTGTACTAAGTGCTATGGAAGAGGTGGGACCTGAACTCAGGTCTTCCAGATTCTAAGTCTTATTCTCTAATGAATAGGCCTTTCTTGGAGATTTTGCTGGAACCAATGTGGGGATTAATGTTAGCCCTTCTGGTCATAAACTTCCAGCCCATCTGAAGATGAAGAACAGAGGACAAAATGTCAGTTTAAGCTGAATAAAGAAGATAGAGGGACCGTTATTAAATTGTACTAATCTCACAAGTGGAGATAAAAGGAAAAAAAAAGTTTTTCTCTCTATTGGAGATCTAGCTTTTTAAAATAATTAGAGATATTAAAGCATTGACAATGATTGAGATAGAAGCATTATTCATAACTTTTATTTCCGCACTGGGCAGTGATCCAGTATATTTCATTTATGAGCTTTCAGCTGTAAGGAGAACGTGAGCCAATTCCTAAATTAAATATGCCCTGTTAACTTTTATAAATGATACCCCAGGATTAGCTTAGAAGCTTAAGCTTTCGTTGTATTAAGATAATTGTCGCGTTCCCTGTGTCCCGGATCGGTTTGACTCCCATCCCAGAGTGCTTTGCAGGCTGTGCCCTGTGTCCTTAGGGCCCAGAACCATGTGCTTGCAGCAGAGTGGTATCTGAAGTGCTGGAAGGAAGGCGAGGGAGTGGTCCTTGCTCAGACTTTCCATCTGCTCCCTGCCTCCCAGGTTCCTTATCTCTAGGGAGCCAATAATAATAATGATAGTACCACTAATTGCTAGCGTTTATAGAGCACTTTAAGATTTGCAAAGCACCGTATAAATATTATCTCGTTTGGTCCTCACTGCAGCCCTTGGAGGTAGGTGCTACTGTTGTCATCATTCTACCCATGGGAAGCCGAGGCAGACTGATGTTAAATGACTTCACCAGGGTCAAGAACTCAGGTCTTTCTGACTCCCACCGTGTTGTCCACAGTAAAAGGTTTGCCCGGTGTGTCTTGCCTAGGATCCCAGAATCTCAGGGTTCATCCATACCTACCTCTGAATCCCATCTCTAGCATCTCTAGCAAGTATTTATCAAGCCTCGATTGAGAGCTGAGGGCTGGGCCTTGCCTAAAGTGGCACACGTAGGGAGCATCTGAGGCAGGTCTGAACTCCTGTCCTCTGACTGCCGAACCTGGCCTCTTTGCATTGTCCCGCGCTGTCTCCTTTAATGTCGATGTGTCTTTCCTTACCTGGAGCCCAAATCTGCCTCTGTTTGACTTCTACCCATTACTCCTACTTCTGGCTCCTGTACAGTCCTCTCCCTACTGGGAAGCCTGCTAGCTCTTTGCAAATCTGCTTTTGAGGCTCCAGGAGTAGGACTTTGCCCATCATTTGAAATTATAAAGGGAGTCTTGTTTTCTTCCCCTGTCTTGGTTTGTTTAAGTATCTGTCACTGTTCCTACGGCCTCCTTGCCTCCTGGCCTGTCTTACTAGGGTTCAGTACAGAGAGAACTGTCTCTTCTTGTATCTCTTATATCTCTGCTTCTTCCCATTCTGCTTGATGCTGCTCTGCCCCAGCTTACTATTGGAAGGAAGGATAGAAGGAGGGAGGGAGAGGAGCAAGAAAAGAAGGAAGAGGGAGAGAGGGGAGAGAAAGAAGGAAGGAAGGAGGGAGGAAAAGAAGAGAGAAAAAAGAGGGAGGAAGGGAGGGAAGGAAGAAGGAAAGATTTAATAAGTATTTTCTACATGCCAGGTGCTATGCTAAGCAATTTATATTACCTTACTTAATTCTCACAGTAATCCAGAGAAGTAGGAGCCGTTATGATCCCTTTGTACAATTGGAGAGACTGAGGCAGACAGAGGTTAAACGACTTGCCACAGGGTCACTCAGCTAGTGTCTGATGCAGGATTTGAACTCAGATGTTCCTGACTCCAGGTCCAGTGCTCCATCTGCTATGGCATCTAGCTGCCCTGACCACCCCTGTTATTCTTTAATCTTCCCCATCAGCCTGATTCCCTATAGCTCTAATCTTCAAGGAGTCCAGTCCTCAATTCCTGGTGACCTTGTCTTTCTGTTTGATTCAGGGATATGTAGTTGATAGAGTAGGCTTTGAAATTGATGTGTGGCATCTCTTGCGTTAGACACTAAATGAATTGGCTGTGTTGCTTTATAGACTTTTGTGCTAATTACTTAATTGGTGCCAACTCTTCTGGCCTCCTTAAATGCTCAGGGGCACATTCATATACTTATAAACTCATAGCATGTTAGAGCTGAAAGGAATCTGAAAGACCATCTAGTCCAAGCACCTTATGTGCTTCCAAAAACTGGCTGGGCATGTTCCCAGGAGGCTATGGGCTAAGCGTACAGGGTTTAAGTCACTATTACTTCACTGGGAAAGTGATAACAGGGTAGGATCTCCTTCCTAGATGCATTCTGGGCACAGGTCCAATTATTAGGAGTATCTAGATTTCAGATCCAAGTTAGGAATCTAGCAAACATTATTAAGCACCTTCTGTGAGTGAAGCACTCTAGTTGGTGCTTGGGAGACTGACAAAAAAATATCCCTGCCCTCATGGAGTTTATATTCTGTTGGAGATGTGCAAGTTCAGCAAACGGAGTAAACCTAGTAGATTTGGCTAAGGGAATAGAATTATGGCAGCAGTAATGGCTAGCATTAATGTAGTACTCAAGGATTTGTAAAGTATGTTATCTCATTTGATCCTCAAAACAACCCTGGAAGGCAGGTGCTATTATCATTTTGCATTTTACAGATGAAGAAACGGAGACAGACAAAGGTTGAGTGACTTGCCCAAGGTCACATAGCTAGTAAGTATCTGAGGCAGAGTTGGAACTCAGGCCTTCCTCACTCCAAGTCCAGCATTCTTTCCAGAATGCCACCTAGTTCCTGATGGTATTCTCAAGTAGGATTAGAGGTATTAGGAAGGATGAAGAAAGAATAGATAGAACCAGGAAAGAGATGGCAGTGGGCAGGGAGAGGTGGGAGAGACCTGGGGATGGGAATCAGGAATGGAGCAGGAAAGAGACGGAGAGAGAGAAACAGAGGCAGGCAGAGAGATACAGACACAGACACTAAGAAGCAGAGAGACAGATTCTTGACTCAGGGCTCTGATTAAAAATCTCCAGCGTGTCTCTATTGCCTCTGAGATAAAATGCAAATCCTGCTCTTCATCCCTGAAATCTCTGATCTGTCTCCACCCTACCTTTCCAATCTTCTTACACATCACTCCTCTTCACTCACCCTGTCCTCCAGCCAGACTGGAGTTCTTGCTGTTCCCCAGCTCTCCCCTAGAAATAACTATATATATATATGCATATATATATATATATATATTTAATTTTCCATGTACATTGTTCTCTCCCCACCCCCTAGTAGGGTATAAGCTCACTGAAGGCAGGACTGCCTCATTTGTATCTCACAGACATTTAATAAAAGCTTGCTGCCATTGTCCCAGCATTCCATTTCTCATGCTCCCTGGTGCCTGGAATGTTCTTCCTCCTCTCCCCACCCCTGCAGATCTCAAGCTCTCTGCAGAATTCGACTCAAAAGCCACCTCCTACGTGCGGCCTTTCCTGATCTCTAAGCTAATAGTGCTTCTTTGCCCTACCCACCCAAATTACTTTGTATTTACCATGTAGATGTTGAATATTTACCTCCTTGTCTATTTGTTTCCAGGGACAGAAAATAAGGGCAGGGACAACCCTTAAGGGCAGGGACAATTTCATTTTTGTGTTGTATCCCCAGTGCCTGGAACATAACAGGTGTTTAATGAATGCTTGTTGATTGATTCAGTGAAACTAGGTATGAGAATCTGGGCAAATCATTTCACTTTGGGGGGCTTCTGTTCTCTCATTTAATCTAACCCTAACAGAGGCTTTAGATTAATTGGCTGTCTACATTGCCTGCCCCGATCCTGCTTTTGGAGGGGGGGTGTTGTTGTAGGGGGTTGCCTTGGAGGTCTCTGCTTTGGATGTGACTCATGACCCGCACGCCCAAATTCTCCTGGGCTAGAGTTCCCCGGAAAGCTACAAGCTGCCCAGGTTGAGGCTTTAGCTCTGTAGGCGTTGAGGAGGCAGGAGGGGCTGAGCTGCCGGGGAAGCCCAGCAGCTCTCTGCTGTTCTGCATTCAGCGGTTGAATTGCCTGCTGTCAAGGCTAAAGCAACTCCAGATGAATCACTCTGAAGCAATTACAAAGGTTCTTCCCCTGGCCCACTCTTTCCTCTCCTCTCTCCCCTCTCCAGTCCCAGAGCCAGCTTAAGGCTGGACGCCATCCCTGGGAGTACCACCTTCTGCCAGGCATCTGTCCCTGCCCTTGGGCCTCCCAAGAATGGAGGCTCTGAAGTCTTCTCACACTGGGGTCTGTTTACCATAATGGGAAGCAGAGCAGAAACCTGAATGGGGCAGCAAATATTCTCTCTCTCTCTCTCTCTCTCTCTCTCTCTCTCTCTCTCTCTCTGTCTCTCTGTCTCTCTGTCTCTCTGTCTCTCTGTCTCTCTGTCTCTCTGTCTCTGTCTCTCTCTCCCCCTCCCTCCTTCCCTCCTTCCCTCCTTCCCTTCCCCCCTTCCTTCCTTCCTTCCTTCCTTCCTTCCTTCCTTCCCTCTCTTGCTTTCTTTCTCTTCTTTCTTTTTGAAATCTGGGCAAAATAAAATTTTTTTTTATTTCAATATATAAGAGCCACCCCCCAGTACTTCCCTTCCTTCTTGTCACTTGCTGTTACTTTGCCACTCTCCTTATCTCTCTTCTGTCTCACTCCCTCTTTACCTTTCTCTGTCAGTGTCTCTTCGCCACTTTATCTTGGTGTCACTGCCTTCCATTCTGTCCTTCTCTCTGTGTGTCACTGCCTCTCCCTCTCTGTACCTCTCACTCTGTGCCTGTCTCTTTGTTTGTGTGATTGTCTCTTTTCCACTCTGAAGGCTTCATCTTGATCTTGCTTTTGGACCCTTGTCCTTTCTTTGTCTTTGTCTCTTGTGTGGCATAGCAGAAAGAACTCTGTCTCAGAGGACCTCAACAACTGACCTCTCATGCTTACTTGGTGGGTAACCTCCAGGGCTTAACCTCCCTTTGCCTCCATTTCCTCGACTGTAAAATAAATGGGTTGAATTAAATGACCTCTGAAGTTTGTAGCTCTGATAGATAGATAATCTCAGATCTCAGGTAGCTTATGTTCTTTTTTTAAATTCCATAAATTAACCCATTTATTGTTAGACTATGGGCTACAGGTATTTGATAAGAAGATTTTACTGGTCTTTCAGTTTCGTCAGTCTTCTGATGGCAGATTTGACTGTGACAGCAGAAGTGGTATTGTAGGTCCATGCACCAGCAGCTACTGTTGTCGTACAGTATCCACAATGCCAGATATTCACAGCCCGTCTCTTCATTTTGGTCTTGCCACAGAAGGAGCAGGTATACTTGGCGTGCTGGCTAATTTCAATTTTCTTCACCATTTTTCTGAGGGATGCACCCTAACATGTTCCATATTTACCAACAATTCCGACCTTCTTGGTGCATTTAGCCATGTTGCCAGTTGCGGGGCAGGAGCTCAGAGAGAGCTTATGTTTTTTTTTTCATAGGTTTATTTACAAAGACATATACTATGGTAAATAGTTTGCTTACTCCATTCTTCAAAACTGCTTTTATAAGTGGCTGTTCTTCAAGTCTGATTCCTGTATAGGAGAATCTTATTTCTTAAGCAGCTGATGTCTTAATATAAAGAAAGGTGCAGCAAATCCAGATCCAAAAAATACAGTAATCATTGCCAACAACCGCCATTTGTTTTCCACTGAAAAAGGCAGGTTCTTCCCCGGGCCCTCCTCATAGTGGCTCCTGCGAACCAAGGAGGTGGAGAACTTGCGCAGGCTCTGCCCCAACACAGCGCTGCTGAGGCTCCGCGACGACCACAGAGGAGGCCGCAACGGAGGAGGAAGAGATGGCTCGAGAGCTTATGTTTTCATAGCAATAGGAAATAATTCATTGATAGTACTGGTGAACATTGAAGGATATTTTGGTTTGGAAAGTCTAGGGATGGTGAGTAAAGACCCAGAGGAATACATAATACATCTTTTTTTCAGTAGCAATGGATTGATTTGATGATGAAGGGGGAGGGTACCCAAGAAGCAGTGAGGATGTTGTCAAAAACATGGTGTGAGAATAAAGTGTAAAGATCCTGTGGGCCACCCATCAGTCAATACCAGAGGGGGCCCAGGTCAGCCGTTCATGGTTAAGTTTTCTAAGTAAGGGTCTCTGATCTGGGATGCAAAACATGAATGGCTGAAAAGATGGGAGGGGAATGACTCTGAGAAAGTCACTTAACCCTGTTTGCCTCAGTTTCCTCATCTGTAAAATGAGCTGGAGAAAGAAATGGCAAACCAAACCAGTATCTTTGCCAAGAAAACCCCAAATGTGGTCACAAAGAGTCGGACACAACACAAAAACAACAAATGGGCCTTCTGTTTATTCTTTATGTCTGTATTCCCTCTCTTTAACGTTTCTTGCCCTAGCTTTTCTTTAGGAAGAGACCAGTACTTCATCTTGGGGCTGGGCAGGCTAAACTCAGGAGACTAGGTCACAGACAAGAGTTTCAGGCATAGGCTGCAGCTACTTTCTCCGTAGCCAAATGAGGACCAGCAGGGGCAGATTCCTTCCCTTTGAATATGCATACTCCTTTGCTTTCAAGGTCAGTTCCACTCTGATTGGAGGCAGCTTAAGTGGTAGAGTGGATAGAGTTTTATATTTGGAGGTTCAGATCCTACCTCGGACACTTACTTAGCTGGGGGACTCTGGATAAGTCACTTAACCTCCATCTGCCTCACCTGTGGCTCCAAGAAGATATAATATAGCAGCCACACCTAGTAACCACCTTGGCAGATGGGCTGAACCAGGTTAGGGGTAACCAAAGGCCTTAACCCATAGGTGATTTAGGGGGCTGTCTACTCCCAAGCGTGTAAAGACTCCCCTGGCAGAATGGGTGGATGACAACAATTCGTTCCCATGGCCGTGTAAGTGGCTGAAGCAGGTGCTGTGGAGGGCTTAGATCTTGGTCAGGCGCTGAAGATGCCAAGGTCATCCACTGCTTCCTGGGCCAGTGCCAGTTGTCTTGACTTTTGTCCTGCCACTACACTTTTATGACTCAGGAAGAGAGAGAGCAGGGCTGAGGATTTTGTGCAACTCTGCCTCACTTAAATCCAATTTATGTGCAAGTCAAGACGTCACCTGTGATGTCATAGATCCTCTTTGAAAAATTGCCACCACCAATATAGAGATAAATCTAGCCCCTTTCTCACAAGGCTGTTGTGAGGCTCTCTAAAGCACTATGTCAGTGGTAGTCGTGACTATTATTATTATTGATTTATGGAATGGAAAGCATGAATAAGAATGACCCTTCTAGCTTTTTGGATCAGGGATGGGAGGAGTGGGGATTAGGAGGCAGATGTAGTTCCGTACTATGGATATTCTCTTTGCAAGTCTGGTGGGTGTTGGACCTGCCTGAGTCTTCTTTGTGACTGTGAAAACTAGTAACTAAGCATCCTGGTATGTGTGGCGATGGTAGCGGGTGGGAGCGGGGGAGGCGTGGGGAAGGAGTCCAGGGAGAGGGGACTTTTGTCCCACTCAACATTGGCCATCTGTTCTCCGAAGATAAAAATTAATAAATAAGTGAAATGAACACAGCATTAAAAATTGACTGTGATAAAAGCCAGCATGGAGCAAGCAGGTGCCAAGTTGGAGTCATTGTACCCAGCTGGCAGCCAGTATTGACACCTCTTCCTCTTTCATTGGCACTGGGCCCACACAGGACCCCATGCCCCTGTCAGGCAGTCAGTCTGTAGCCCACACCCCCTCCTGGGCCGCACCTTAGCAGGATGCTTTCCTTCTCTAGGAAGGAAAACAAGCTGCTTCCTGCTTTCCTTCCTTTCCACACCTACTGAGCCTTGAAGTAACAGCTTGAGTAGGTTGGGAAGGGAGGCAGCAGGTTGTGGTGATTAGAGCTGTGAACTTAGAATCAGAGGAATCTCTGTTCAAGTCCCAGTTCTGCTACTACTACTGGTGTGACTTTGGGCATGAATCCCTTTGGGTTTCTGTTCCTGATTCATAAAATGAATGGGCTTTTGTTGCTATTTTGTGACCCCTTTTGTGGTTTTCTCGGCAAAGATACTGAGTGGTTTGCCATTTCCTTCTCCAGCTCATTTATTTTTTTTTTTTTGAAACCGACTTGTTGAATTTATTATATATTTTTTAAAGGAAATAAGCTTGTCATAGAGATCTGTGATTTTTGTATAAAATCCTTTTCTAAAATGTTCGTGTTTATTGGCAATTGTCAAATTTACAATGACATATATAAGATGTTTTAAATAAATATAAATAGAATGTGTTGCTCAGAAGGTAATATGTTCCCCCTCACTGGAGCACTTT
>CM053624.1:116776365-116796125 GCA_028646595.1 Phalanger gymnotis | reverse complement strand
ACGCCAGTCACTGCTTCCCAGCCGCCATCTTGGCCTATGTTCTTCTCCAGCTCATTTCACAGATGGAGAAACAGAGGCAAATAGGGTTAAGTAACTTGCCCAGGGTCACACGACTAGTAAATGTCTGAAGTTGGATTTGAACTCAGGAAGATGCATCTCCTGACTCCAGGCCCAGCTCTCCATCTACTACATCACCTAACTGCCACCTAGACAGGGGTAGACAGCTTCTAATGTCCTTTCCAGCTCTAACTCTGTGGTTGTAGGAAATGGAATACTACCAATTTCTTGATGTCTCCTAAAATCAAGTTCTGGCAAGAAAGGGAGTGAAAGATCACAGAAATCTTTCCTCCCCTGGGGGCCTAAAGGTACTGAAGCTAGGTGAGAGGGGACCCCTTTTTCTGTCTGTGACTCCAAGATTCTCCCATTCTCCTAATCAAGGACTGAGAGGTGGCTTTGGGATCAGTAGAGACTTTACTGTCTTCTACGGCCCATTTTCTTTATTCGTCTATGGATGCTAGTCTCTCAGGTGGAGGGAAGGGGCAGGAAGAAGGAAAGGAATGGTCATTCACTGAGCATCTATTGTATACAAGTCTCCTTGTTAAGGGCTATGAGAGAGAGACAAAGGCAGTCAGCCCCTTGCCTTCTAGTTTCCACTCTTAACGAGATGGACAAGACACACACCCTGGTTCTAGGCAGCAGAATTACAAGATTGAAAGCTCAAGGGGACCTTAGAGGTCATCTAGACCAGGGCTCTTGACATTTCTAGTATCATGGATCCCTTTGGAAGTCTGGTGAAGCCTGTGGGTGCCTTCTCAGAATAATGCTTTTAAATGCGTAAAATACAACACATAGGATGACAAAGGAAACTTAGTAAAACACAGTTATCAAAACTTTTTTTAAACAAGTTTGTGACCCCAGTTAAGACTCAAAGCTAACCCCCTCATTTTCCATATGATAAAACAGAAGTGCAGAGAATTGAAGTGAGTGGGGCCAGTGGCCTATAGTAAGCGGCAGATTAGGCATTTGAACTCCGGTCTGCCAACTGCAAATTCAGTTCTCATTCCACTCTGTCCTGAAAAGAATCATGTGGATAATATCAGTGAGGATTATTCTAGGATCAGAAGAGAGAAAGATCATTTTCGGCTGTGGATACATAAGGAGCGCTTCATAGAAGTGATGGGGACCTTGAAGGTAGGTTGTATAGTAGAGATGTGAGGGAATGACATTCCAAGTGGCAGAACAGCAACTCAGAGGGAGAACTGAGGGTGGCCGAGAATTATACAATTTTTTTTAGAAGCATGAGAGAACTTCTAGGTAACCTAGTCTGACACCTTAATTAAAAGAGTGTTCTAAAGATGTCTGACAGGAGTGGAAGGCCTGGATAGAGGGATAGTACATAGAAATCTGGCAAGTGGGATTGGCCTGTATTACTATGTGCCCTTAATGTTAGGCTAAGAAATTTGCTTTTGATCCTGCAAAAGCAAGGAGCCAGTGAAGATTCATTCTGACTTTTTTCTGTTTTAATTATTTATAGAGGGGAATTCGGGCTCTTTCTGCCTCCTTACTGTTGAGTTGCTTGTGACTGTGGCTTAAGCTTTTGGGAAGAAGAATGAGGAGCTTTGGGAGGGGGCATGTTGGGCGTCTTTATTTTCCTGGGTCAAGCCAGTCCTGAACATTCAAGAATGAAGCATCATATAGCTAAATGTAGATAGGACCATAGAGGCCATGTAATTTACCCCCTTAATTTTATACATGAGGAAACTGAGGCCCAGAAAGCTTCCTGACTTGCCTGAGGACGCCCAGATACTAAGTGTCAGAGGTGGTCATGTAGCGGAAAATTTTGATTGAAGTCAGTGGAAGCTCAGAGAAGAGAAAGGGATGGATTTGTGGGGATGGAAGGATATTGCTGCTGGTGTTTGCAACTCAGAGTATTGAAGATGCCTTGGCTTGGCTGTATGTGTTACCATGGAAGCAGCGCAATTGAGCTGTGAGTCGAAAAGGCAGTAGTTGCTGCAAATAACCCTGAAGAAGGCACCAGTCTCTCCCCTGGCCTCTAAAGTTGCTTATAGCCAAGTTATAAAAGCGTAAGCCTCTTCGATTTACCATAATGAACTTTATTAAAAGCTGACTGTGCAGACAGAAGGGCGTTTCAGAGAACTCTGGCAATGCAGGTGAGAACTCTGAGAGGCACAGGGCTGAGGAGTCCGCCTGGGTGACTTGCCCTGAGTGTCTGTGTTATACACCGTATGTCTCTGGGGGGAGTCTTACGCAGTGGGCTGTGCTTTAAGCTGCTTTGGGGATTTGAAGGTACAATGTAGACCTGATGGTGCAGTGTCGATGCTCTTTCTTCTTGTCCTTTTGTCCCTGAAAATACCGTCTGAATCCTTCCTCATGGTCTTGTCATCCCTGGCCCAAAGGTCCCAGACCCAAATATCCGAAGTCATAGGACCTCTACAGTGTCTTGCCTTCCCAACTTTCTTCCTTCCCTGGTCAGACCAGCAAATGACTCACTTAATCTTTAATGGTGTAATTAGGTCAGAACAAACTGTAGGACGGTGTTGGCGTGTGCCCTTGGTAGGGGAGGTGTAGCAATTTCAGCCGTGGCACTACTGCCTCAGGGGTACATGAGCAGAAAAATGAACAGAGGAAGCCTCTTCTGTTGGCTTCCCTTGCTGAGTTGCAGACATGAGCTGCATCGTGTTCCGGACAGTTCCGGCAACACCAGGACTCAGGGCTCCCTCCCTGGATGCGAAGTTCAGTCCCTAATGAGGAAAGCCCATGGAGGTAGTAGGTTGGATAATAAGCCTCAAATTGAATAATTAATGAAGTTATAAAAGTACATCTGCTGTATGGTCAGGGTAATTCGGCCCAATTAGAAGCAATTATTTCTCAGAGTTATTATACTCTGCCCTTTTTACAAACAGCTCTGGCAACATAGGATTCCCAGGTTCTTCTTCCAGAGCAAGGAAGGTAATTTTGTAGAGACAGTACTACTGGAAGATTGCCTCTCCCCAAGAGGGATTGGAGAGAGTTCAGTTGAACCAGCCTTTATTAAGCACCTACTGTATGCCAGAGACTGGACTAGAAGCTGAACATACAAAATCCAAAGAATCCCTGCCTTCAAAGGGCTTATATTCTAAGTCTTGATCAGGGATTCTGCCGGATGCTACTTTTTTGCCATATAAATGGTAATTGCTATTACCATAACATCATCATATCATATCATATATTATATCTTCATCATCATCGCCACTTTTCTTTTACATGATTGTCTCTCCCAATTAGAATGTAAGTTCCTTTAGAACAGGGGCTGTGATTATCCCCAGTGCTTAGTACAATTCTTGGCACACGGTAATAAAAGCTTTTTCATTCAACTAATTTCATTCAGTATTTTCCTTCCTGTGAATTCTGGTATTTACTTAATAACTTAGACATCTGGGTCCTAGCCCTGACTTGGCCTCCAACTTTCTCTGTGACCTTGGACCATTATTTAACCTCTCTAGGTCTCAGTTTCCTTCTCTGGTAAAATGCAGGGATTGGGTGAGGTCCTTCCCAGTTCTAACATTCCATAAGTCGAAATACTAAAAGACGTGGTGTTTTGTTTTCTTTTACCAGTCACTCAGTCTCTATCCCTACAAGAAATGACAAATTCTGGGTGGTGGTATGTGCATAACCCACTTTATACAATGGACAGGTTTTTGAAAAATTGTTGAGTAAATAAAATTCCATATTAAATTCACTAGGGGATTCCAAGGATCTCATTTAGTAGGCTCTGCAGTGTCCTGGGAATTGAAGCAATCAGAACAATGCCATATGATTTGGGAATATGCACAAGGCTTCCAGTGTCCTCAGATTTCTTGCCAAAACAAAAGCTCATCTTTTTAACAACTAGTATTTTCGCAGTGATGCTACATGTCTGTGAACGATGAAATACCATGATCTCTGAGGAATCAAAATTACAGGTCACCAAAAGGCAACGGAGAGGCATATGGTAAGCATCCACAAATAAGCCTGTTGCCAAAGATGAATTATGAACAAAAAATGGTGTGAAAGTTATTAAAATGTGGACTACCAGAAAAAGAGGTGAGCTGGTCATGGAGCTAGAGTGAAGGACAGCAGGTGTTCAGTCTGAATGCAGCATCGGTACCCACATAATATCAAAGATATCAACAAAGTGAGGGGGCATGGATAGGTTGTGATGTGTACACCATTGGAGAGAACGTCCGCAGGAATGAGATCACGGATCTTTTGAGATGTCGGAGTAGAAGGGATCATAGAAGCATAGATTTAGAGCTATAAGTGACCTTGGAGTTTATAGAGTCTGCCATTTTTCAGCTGATGAGCTGAGGCCAAGAGATAGTAAGTGAATTGTCCAGTTAGTAAGTGTCTAAAGTAGTATTTGGATCCAGCCCTTCCTGCCTTCAGGTTTTTTAATACTCTCTGTACTATACCATGCCGTTCCATACCGCCAAGGATCCTTTTGCAAAAAAAGTTCTTTCCTTCTGCAGTAGGGTCCTCCCCTTCTGATTGACCTTTTCATGTGATTTATATTTTGCACATGAGGAATGGTTGTAAAATAGAACGGTCGTGGGCAGCTACAATAGATGTTTCAGGACTTTCATAGAACCATGGTCTCATTGGCATGCACTGTCCCTCCACTGGTACATATCACAGTCCAACCATTCTTCCTCATCCTGTGTGTTTTCATGTGCTTCAATAAATTCTCTATGAAGGATATACTTAATGTGCTAGAGCCTCCTTCTGTACCTTTTAATATAAGGGGTCCCCAAAGTCTTAGTGTATTAAGCTTGTATAGCTTTGGGGACACCCTATATTTTGTGAGTACCAATGTAACACTCAGGCTGTGCGTTTTACATCCCTCAGTCTTGTTACATGACTGGCCCACCTCCTTTTATAGTCAACAAGCATTTATTAAAGCCCTCCCATAGGCCAAGCACGATGCTGAGTGCTGTAGATACAAAGAAGGACAAAAATAGCCCCGGCCTTCATGGAGCTCACATTCTAATGGAAGAAGACAACACGTAAATAGAATGCCTGCAAGACATACACAGAAGAGATAGAAGGAACTCTTAGAGGGAAGTTATTAGCATCTGGGGGGGGGTGGTGGTGGAGGAGACTGGAAAAGATTTCCTGAAAAAGTTGAATTTGATCTGAGTCCAGCAGGAAGCTAGGGAAATTAAGAGATAGAGGTGAAGATGGAAATCATTCCAGGCATGAGAGACAGACATGGCAAAGGTGCAGAGATTGGAAATGAAATATCATTTTTGAAGGACTTATGATGCTTCTTGCTTGGAAGTTATTGTAAGTTATATGGCACTGCCTACATTTACCCCTCAGAAATCTTAACATTGACCTTTGAGTCACCTGAAATTCTTCTGAGATCATAGTGTTCCATGATTTGCTGTAAAAAAGCATCACTGGGAGAATATTAATGTTAAAGAGATAAGCTTTAGCAACAAGAGGCACCTTGAGACCAATGAAAAACTAGCATAGTTTTTTCAACTCCATCCAGTCCATTCTCATATTCAGTTCTGGGCTTGGCTCATCATATGTCCTTAGTGTCTGACAGACTGCGTGGCATGATCCAGACAAAATGTATACTTCATTTGCTTGGTTTTACCTGTATGAATGAGCAAACCATTTTCTTCTGTGCGGCCATGGATCTCTTAGATGAAGTTCTGCATCTTGATGCAATCAGTGTACCATCATCCCTAAATAGGAGTACCAGAAAGACTTCACCTTCCACAGGGAACCTGTCTCCCTTTGGGCTTTTCCATAGGACATCTTTTGTGAGAATGGTTAAAAAAAACCTTTGATAAGCATGTTATGCCTTGATTGATGTTTATAACTAAAATATCATAGAACTCAGTGGTTGCCATCGATCATGAAATCTTATGTGATCTTAACATATGTGCAGCAGCATCTTGAGACCCTTCAAGACTGTTTTTCACTAGCAATTCACATGCTTTAATAAGTTTCTCTTGCAATGATTTGGCTTAGTTCAGTCTTACAGCAAGCTTTCCAAAGGCTTCTTTTCTCCTCTACTGTTTTTGATGTTTTGTGGGACAGTACTTCTTGTAATCTGCCATCTTCCTCTGTAACATTTTATAGATGAGCTGGTATTCTAAAATGATGTTACTCTTGACAGGCTGATGTGATATCTAGGGTCTTTTGGCCTCTTCATTGTGGTGATTCTTTAACATTGGTTAAACTGATGTAAGAAAATAGATCGAGTCAGTGTCTTGTCTTCTGTTTGTTTATCATTTTTCACCCTCGGGTAAATAGGTAATTCCAAAACTGTCATAAATAGACACCATATCTTTTCACCTTTCTTTAAGCTTGATGTTAAGATGGCAGGAAAAGGCAGGGATGTGACTGAGTTCTCCCAAATTCCCCTGTAAAAATAATGTCAAAATGAATTCGGGAGTGGCAGAATCCACAAAAGGACAGGGTAAAAGTTTTCCAGCCCAAGATAACTTAGAAGGTCAGGAGGAAAAGTCTGTTGAACCATAGTGAGAGTGGAGCACAGCCCAGCATAGGTAGTGCCCCAGCAAGCCAGCAGCAGGCCTTGGGGGCAACTGAATCAACAACAGCAATGTCCAGAGCTCTCAGACCATAGATGGTAAGTGAGTAGGACAACTGGTCAGAAGGAGATTATGAGGGTTCCTTTGTTGGCACTTGGTGCAGGACTCTGTTGTATTACCTTATGTGGATCTGAGTTGCAGTCCTGAGTCGTAGTCCCAGGCTGAGGAGGAGCATTAGTACACTAGAGTTTGTGGCTGAAGGGAAGCAAAACCCTGGTCATAGTTGCAGAGCAGAAAGAGAATGCTTTTGAGCTCGCACGGGCCAGGAGAGCAGTGACCACACATCTCCTTCTGTCATACCACTTTGGAAGAACTGAACCCTTATAGAACCACCCCCCCAGACCTAGCTCTCAAAACAGCAGCACAAAAACCCCCAAAGCTTGGGATAGTATCCCCTCCACCCCAGGAGTGGAGCCCAACTTTAACATGAAGTAAAAAGTCAAGAAATAAGCTGGGAAATGATCAAACAACAACAACAAAAGAACTTGAACAAAGAAAGTTACTGTGGTGATAGGGAAAGTCAAAACACAAACTTATAAGAAGACAACAAAGTCAAAACGGCTACATCCAAAATCTGAAAGAAAAATGTGAACTGGTCTCAGGTCCAAAAAGAATTCCTGGAAGAGCTCAAAAAGGATTTAAAAAAATAAAATTACATAGGGAGAGGAAAAATTTGGAAAAGAAATTACAGTGATGCAAGAAAATAATAAAAAAAAACCCAGCCTGGTAAAGAAGGCATTAAAAATACTAAAGAAAATAATACCACAATAAAACCTTTGGGGCAGTTAGCATAGAGGATAGTGCATTGGCTAGGAGTACCTGAGATCAGATCCAGCCTCAGACAGTTACTAGCTGTATGACCCTGGGCAAGTCACTTAATCATGATTGCCTCCCCCGCCAAAAAAAAATCCCTTAAAAAACAGAATAGGCCAAATGGTAAAAGAAGCACAAAAATCTATTGAAGACAACTTCTCCTTTAAAAAAAAGCAGACTTGGCCACATGGGAAAAGATGTACAAAAATTTACTGAAGAAAAGAATTCCTTAAAAAATAGAATTGACCAAATGCAAAAAAGGAGGTACAAAAGCTCACTGAAGAAAATAATTTCTTAAAAATTAGGATTGGCAAGTGGAAGCTAAAGACTCCATGAGACATCAAGAAACAATAAAACAAAAATCAAAAGAATGAAAAAATAGAAAATGTGAAATATCTGATTGGGAAAATGACTGATTTGGAAATAGATTGAGGAATGGTAACTTAAGAATTACTGGACTAGCTAAAAGCCATGATCAAAAAAAGAGCTTAGACATCATCTTTCAGGATATTATCAAGGAAAACTGCCCTGATATTCTAGAACCAGAGAGTGAAATAGAAATTGAAAGAATCTATTGATCAACTCCTGAAGGAAATCCCAAAATGAAAACTCCCAGTAATTAATATCCAAATATTCAAATTCCAGAGATCCCAGGCCAAGGAGAAAATATTGCAAGCAGTCAGAAAGAAACAATTCAAATATCGTGGAGCCGCAATCAGGATAACACAAGATTTAGTAACTTCTACATAAAGGATTAGAGGGCTTGGAATATGATATTCTGGAGGGCAAAGGAGCTAGGATTACAACCAAGAATCACCTGCCCAGCAAAACTGATATAATCCTTTAGGAGAAAAAAAATGAACATTCAGTGAAATAGGGGGCTTTCAAGCATTCCTGATGAAAAGACAAGAGCTGAATAGAAAATTTGATTTTCAAATACAAGACTCAAAGCAGCATAAAGAGGGAAACAAGAAAGAGAAGTCATAAGGGATACAGTAAGGTTAAACTACTTAATTCCTACATGAGAAGATGATACTTGTATTAGGGCAGTTAGAAGAAGTATACATAGCAAAGGGCATAGGTGTGAGTTCAGTATGATGGGATGATATATAAAAAATAAAATTAAGGAGTGAGAAAGAGGAATGAAGTGAAGAAAGGAGAAGAGAAAGGTAAAATGGGGTAAATTATCTCCCATAAGAGAGGCATGAAAGAGCTTTTACATTTGGAGAATGGCTGAACAATTTGTGGCATATGATTGTGATGGAATACTGTTCTGCCATAAGAAATGACAAGCAGGATGCTTTTAGAAAAACCTGGAAAGACTCATATGAACTGATACAAAGTGAAATGAGCAGAACCAGGAGAACACTGAACATGGTACCAGAAGCACTATATGATGATTGGCTGTTAATGATTTAGCTATCCTTAGCAATACAATGATACAAGACAGTTCTGAAGGAATTAAGATAAAAAATGCAGTCCACCTCTAGACAGACAACTGATGGAGTCTGAATGAAGATTTAAGCATGCTTTATAAGCTTTTGTTTTTCTTGTTTTTTTTCCACAACACAACTAATATGGAAATATGTTTTCTGTGACTGCACATGCATCACCTTTGTTAAATTGCTTGCCTTCTCAATAAAGGGGGAGGGGAAAAGGGAGGGAGAGAATTTGGAACTCAAAATTTTAAAAAATGAATGTTTAAGATTTTTATATATAATTGGGAAAAAATAAATAAAAAGTTTAAGGTTAGTTTTGATTCTTGTTTTAATCACCCAGTGATCTGATAGCTCCCAGACAGCTGATTTGAAACGACTTTATTATTGGTAGTGCCGTTTCCTGCCTAAGACACAGCCAATTTCATTTTGAAAGAATTTTGTTAAGTGTTCACCTTGTCCATTGCTTTCTGACTCTCTTTTAAAAGAAAAGATTTATGATCTGCAAGTACGAGTTTCCTGAGTAATCAAGTTTGTTTTTTTTTCATTTCTTTATACCAAAATAATACTCATGCCAAAAAATGTCCAATTTGTTTTTGCCATCTTCCTCTGTTCACTTGTCCATTTTGAAGTCATCTAGGACTAATGGATATGTTACCTTCATTTAGAGGATCTGTAAATCACTTTACAAACCTTAAAGTACAATATAAATACCAGTTATGATTTTCTTGTCAGATTCTTCATAGATTTTCAGCAGCCTCACCAACAGAGGTTGGTACATAGGACGCAACTATGACGATTCTTTTCTTGCCTACCCGGATCATGAACACTTCAAGATGAGATGGTCACGTGTCCTGTGAAGTTATATTTCTTAACAATGATGTCAGTTCCTTTCTTCGCATCTTGTAGGAGAATTTTGGGGCTTGACTTAGCTGCCATCTCTTCATGTCTTCTGGTTTCATTTAAAGTGAGAACATCATTGCAGGTGTGGTTCAGTTCCCATGGTAGAGTATTAACTTGTTGGGCATTGGATGCAGATTGTACATTTAAAATACTAAACATTAAATTAATTCTTTTAGATGGTTAAATATCTGTGGTTCTTAGCACCCTCTGGCTCTTTTTCTCTTGCTCTTTCACCATCACTGTAGGTCTGGGGGGTCATTTTGTATTTTAATCTGTTTTGTGGGTTGCCATGGCCCTGTAAATGATCACCTAGTGACCAATGTGCTGGTGATAAGTCTCTGCACACCTATCTAGGCTGGGTACTTAGATACTAAACATAGCCTGTGATCAGTGCCAGCAACAATAATATAATTGAATTCATGGCGCCTGATTTTTATGAGCATCTGCTATGTGCTGTACCCAGTAGTGGAAGAAATAAAGAAGTGTAAGATATGGTTCATGTTCTTAATAAGTTTGCTAAATATAGTTGTCTGAGTGGGCTGGCCTTGGAGCCAAGAAGTTGTAGGTTCAAGTTTCACATCCTGGCTTTGTAACCTTGGGCAAGTCACTTAATTTCTCAGTGCCTTGGCCACTAAGTTGCATTCATAGAGAAAAGTAGAAGGAAGTTCAGTACCCAGAGGCCTGCAGTGATGAAATAACAGGTCTAGTTTTTTTTTAAGGATTCATCATCAATTTATCTGTGAATGACTTAGCTATTCTTAGCAACACAATGATCCAAGATAATTCCAAAGGACTCATGATGAAAAATGCTGTTCACCTTCAGGGAAAGAACTGGTGGAGTCTGAATGCAGATCAAAGAGTGCTATTTTTCACTTTTCTTATTTTTTTGTGTTTTTTCTTTTGGTCTGTGTCTTCTTTCACAACATGACTAATATGGAAATATGTTTTGCATGACTGCACATTTATAACTCATATAAAATTGCTTACCATCTCAGGGAGGGGGCAGGTGAGGGAGGGAGAAAATCTGGACTCAACATTTAAAAAAAGATTGTTAAAAATTATCTTTACATGTAATTGAAGAAAAAATAAAATATTATTTTTAAGAGTTATCGTCATTAGCAGCAAACCATTTTTGAGCACTTACTAGGTACAAAAGTATTATGAAAAGTCTCAAAAAAGTATGAGATTGAATCATTGTCCCCTAGTCAGGAGAGCTAATGCCAGTTTCTTTGGAATAGATAGATTCACTTCAGCAGTTTGAATTTTAAAGAACGGGACCGAAAGGGACCTTTGAGATGATCTATTCCAGTGGTTCTCAAAATAGTCTGAGAATCCCCAAGGGGTCCTTAAGACCTTTTCAGGGGGTCCTTGAGGTTAAAACTTTTTTTATAATCCTACTAAGATGTTATCGTAACAGCAAGCGCCCTACCATACCCAGGATGGCCTGCTAGCACAGGTTCTTTGATCTGCTTTTCTAAGAAAGACTGCTCAAAAAGGGGTTAACAATCCTTGTAATTACATTCACTAGTTCAGGGGAAGGGTCAGGTCCCTGAAAATACAAGCAGAGAAATTAGTATAAAGACTAACAGACAGGGCTCTGACTGCCTGATCAGAGTAATATTGCTCTATGCTTTACATACACCCCTGGATAGAGAGAGCCTTCACATCTGAGCAGTCAGGGGCTCTGAACATTTGGCTATTCAGAGTCTTGACTAGAGAATCAAAAGATTCTTCTCATAGGTGCACTCCCAAAGCAAAACCTCAGTTCAGAGTATAGATACACTTTTGGCTAATAGGCTCAGAGCCAGAAGGCATCACAACCCTCTTGACTCAGTGCTTAATTAGCTTACTACCAAAAAGCGTAAAAGCCTTGCTACAAGCCAGCCTTCCCTAAGCAAGCTTCCCTTAATGGGCTCCATGTGAGGCCTATTAATGGGCAGAGAAGATCTTCAGATCCCATTAATATTACACTTATTTGCTTCTCAAAACATTCCTGTCTTTCTCAACTACATGTCTGTGTGAAGCTGTGTCCCAAAAACAGTATGTCTCATTTTTGTACCCTGAGACTGTCAGTTTTATTAGCAGAAAGTAGAGAGCATGCTTCTCTGAAATCAGCATGGACAGTCCTTGCACTGATCAGAGCCCCTACAGCTCTCAAGGTTATTTGTTTTTTTTCAGCATTGTTGTCACTGTATAAACTCTCCTCCTGGTTCTACTCATTTCATTCTTCAGTAACTTAGACAAGTCTTAAAAGCTGTTCATTTTCACATTATTGATATAGTATAAATTGGTCTGTCCTGCCCATTTCATTCTGCATCATCATCATGTGACCATGGGCAAGTAACTTGTTTTCCCTGCATCTAATTTCCTCTTCTGTACAATGTGAGGATTAGATTAGGAAGAGTTTCTTAAACTTTCTCACGTCATGGATGCCTTGGGCAGCCTGGTGAAGTTTATGGACCTCTTCTCAGAATAATGTTTTTAAATGTATAAAAGAAAATGCACAGGACAAAGGAAACCAATTAAATTGATATATAGTTGTTCAAAAAACAAACAAAAAATAAGTTAACAGACCCCAGGTTAGGAATTCCTCCTCAAGAGACATTCCCCCCTTCCCCGACGTGGGGGGACGTGGAATGAGAGCAGTAGGATCCTGATAGATTTTGCTTTGATATCCTCCTACTCTTTCCCTTCCTCTTCTGCTAGTTTGGGTCCTGGATAGGAGCTCTAACTCACCTGTTCTGGGCTCATTCAACCTTCTGAATATCAACAGAATGATGATTTTAGCATTCTTGTCTTGCCCTGCCCTGGCAAGGAAGCAAAGAGCAGTAACAAAGGCTATGGGTTCAAGTCATTGGTGTAGCATGACTGACACTGAATTTGGAGTCAGAGGAGTGGACCCATCTTCCTGAGTTCAAATCTGCCTTCAGACACTTGCTAACTGTGTGACCTAGGGCAAGTTACTTAACCCCATTTGCCTCAGTTCCTCTGGAAAATGAGCTGGAGAAGGAAATGGCAAATCACACCAGTATCTTTGCCAAGAAAACCCCCAGTGGGGTCATGAAAAGTCAGACACAACTGAAAATGACTGAACAAACAATAACAACAACAACATCATTTTGGAATCAGTGGAGTCTTATGAGGACACTAAGCTGTAGTGGGAGATGTAAGCTGCTTGGAGTCAAGGTGGTTATCTGGCCATAACTCAACTTAGGGAACGACCAATTCCTTTTGGCAGGGAGACCACAGAATCATAGATTTGAACCTGGAAGGGACCTCTCGTCCACGCCCTTCATTTTACAGATGAGGAGGACACTAACTAACATCCAGGGAAGTTGAATAATTGCCCAAGGTCACCCACATAGTAAGCTCTAGATTTCTGAATCCAAATTCTGTGTTCTTTTCACTATTCCATACAGGCCAACCCCATCACTGGAGCATTTGGACTAACAGGATTTTAAATGTTCCCTAGATCACTCTGCCCAGGAGATAAGATAAATGAGGCTGAGTAGTATTTGTAATTAATGAATGGGGGCTTGATGGAGCCAGGCTGGAACCAACAAAGACACCTTATCCCTTGCTTCTAAAGGACAGATGTATTGGGGAAGAGACGACTCCAGGCAACTTTCCTCTTGCTGCCTTGTTTCTCTTGTTCAGAAGAGGAGGGAGTCCTTCTGACATGGTTATCAGATCCCGTTCCTTGGAGTGATGAAAGGTTACAGCACAAAGGGGTGGAGGCAGTGTGTTATAAAATGAAGGGGCTCTGCTCAGAGCACAGGCCTCAAATTTACTTTTACCGTCTTCCAATAAATTTCCCAGGCTGGTCTCCTCATCCATCACCTAGTGTTAGCTTCCCAGCCTGGTGGAGTTGGGCCACTCTAGAAAGAATCTGTGATAGACCAGCCTTTGACAAACTCTATTGCTTCCTCCTGCTCCAAGACAAACCCCTAAATCCAGACCCTGTGCTCTCCCATTCTAGTAAATCTAAAGAGTTTAAAATAACTCCTCCCGACCTTGAGACTAGTTCCAACTTTCTGCCATACATCAGCCTCAGGCAAATTATTATTAAGGTTTCTCAGCTCCTACTGAAAAGTCACCACCTTAAATCAAAGGGCTGGCAAAGGAAAGGAAGGATAGAAAGGAAAGAGGAACCCGGAGACATCAGTGGAGACAGCATGGGTTAGTGGAAGGTAGCTGAGGTTGGAGTCAGAACAGCTGATGCCAAGTCCCAGCTTGGCTCTGTGACCAGCTAGATGGTCACAGACCTCTCTGTTCCTCAGTTTCTTGATCTGTCAAACATTTACCCCACCTACTTCAGAAAGTGGTTGTGTATAATTCCAAAGAACTTACGATGAAACATGCTACCCAGCCCAGATAGGGAGGTGATGGCCTCAAAATGCACATTGAGGCAAAAAGAGTTTTTTTATTTTGGTTTGGGTTTTTTGGACATGAGTAATGCAGGAATTTGTTTTACTTGTCTAAACTTGTTTGTAATGGGTTTTGTTTTTCTTGCTTTCTCAGTGGGGAAAGAAGGGAGGTAGAAGGGAAAGAGCTCATAGCTGAAAAGAAAATAGAATTTTTAAAAAAGTGGTTACCACATGAGGCAATAGATATGAAAGCATGTTACTAAAAAGCTTGAAGTGTCACATGGTCTGGCGGAAGGAATAGTGGACCTGGAATCTGAAGAATTGGACCTGAAACTCAGTTTTGCTACTTACAACATGTGATTATGGGGAAATCATGACACCTCTCTTGGTCTGTTTGCTTCCCAGTCAAATGAAAGGGTTGGAGATATAGCCATGCAAATAGATAGATATGGAGAATACAGCAAGGCATGAGAAAATTTATAGGAATGGATTGAAAGCAAATTAAGCTCAACTAGGAAGTATACACGACGATTACAACAATGAACATGGAAAAGACAACAAAATCCCTGTAACAAAATATAATTACTAAGCTTGAGAGAGGGAACAATGCACCTCCTCCCTTTCTTTGCAGAGGTGGGAGACTGTGAGCGTGGAGCTCTGCACGGACTGTCATACTTGGTTGATGTGCTAGGTAGTTTTCCTGAATGGCTTTCCTTTTTCTTTTATTCTTTGTTAGAAGGGACAGCTCTCTGGGAAGGGGAGCTGGAGAAGAGGAGGAATATATTTAGAAGTGAAGGCGATCTGAAAAGATATCAATCTTTAAGGAGAGAGAGAGAGAGAAGAGGTTGGATTGGATTCAACATTCATTAGTGCTTTCTATGTGCAAAACAATGTGGTAAACTCTGAAGCTATAAAGACAAACAAAAATAAAAACTCCCTGTCCTCAAGGAGCTTATATTCTACTAGGGGATGAACACTTAAACAGAAAAGTAACTACAGTATAATTTCAGGGGGGAAAGAACTCTGACAAGTAGGGAGATCAGAAAGGGTTTCCCACAGAAGGTGGTACCAGGGTTGAGCCTGGAAGCCAAGAGTTCAGCTAGGAAGTGAGTACATCCCAGATCTTTAGCTTTGCAAAGGTATTGAAATGGGAGATGGAACACTGAGCTCAGGCAGCCAGCAAGTAGATCAGTTTAGCTGGAGCATAGAGTGCTTAAAGGGGAATAATGTGAAATAAATAAGACAGTCCTTAACCTCCAGAAACTTAGATCTAGTCAGGCAAGACAACAGTGAAAGGGATCTTTTGAAAAGCAAGGGTAAGGTGAAGAAGGATGGCTAGTCTTGGCCCTTCCTCAAAAATGGAGATTCCAGAAGGAGCTCAGTAATGGGAGAAGGGGGCCACAAGGTATTTACTTTATATATTCTTATATTAGTTGTTTTCTCCTCACTCCATTAGGAGACTCCATCCAAGACATTCATGTTTGTCTTTGTAGTCTCAGTGCCTGGCACACAGTAGATGCTTAATAAAATTTTTTTGACTGATTGACCTAGTGGGGGTACAAGACATACACACACATTACTTAATTTCTTATTAATACATTAAGTACAAACAAAATGTTATGATAATTCAAAGAAAAAAAAAGTCCTTTGGAAATCAGAGAAGGCTTCGTGGAGGAGATAGCTTATGAGAGATGGGCAGGATTTAGTAGGTCTGCCATGCAAATTGATTCACTTGTAAAATATTAAGATTTCTAAAAGGCAGCATAGCCACTGGCAATGTTCATTTATTATGCCTCAATAATGGAGAATGGTCCTGAGCCTACCTGAACGTCCAAGGCAAATGCGTGTGTATTATGTATATGAGTTAATTACCAAAGTGCCCAGTGTTCTTTGTTAGAGTCTGAGGCCTGCAAATCCTGCATAATGCTCCATCAGCAAAGAGGAACCAGCAGAGGGAGGAACGTGGGGTTGAAATCTACTTCATTTTAATAATTGACAATGGGATGAGTTGTGTGGATTTGTAGGTATTTGATTTCCTTTGACAGCCACCAGGGGAAATCGCTGAGGTTTCTGTGTACCTTTCAGCATCTTCGTGTAGATCAGACTGCGGGGCATCCCTCTTGAATAGAACCCATGAGCTCAGGTTGATAGAGATTATAGAAAAAAAAATGACAGGTCACTAAGGCAGCCTTATTCCCCTTTTGGGGAAGAAGCAAGCAATATACTTATTTCTGCTATCAAAATGAGTTGATGTCCTGTGTAACTCAATACAGTTTGCTTACTGAATGCAGATTAGTGTGTGGCGGGGTTGTATTCTGCGTTCAATCTCAGTTCTGAACCCTTCTGGACATCAATAGACCAGCATATCCAAAGCACAAAGCAACTCATCCAAAGTACGAGGCAACTCTAGCTTTTCACAGCAGCTGGCAAGAGTGGCTTCTTTCCCATGCATCTCAAGCTAAAAGCTAATTTACTAATGAGAGGCACATATTTCATAGCTTTCCTTTTAGAAGGGGGACTGTTGTACAATAACGGATTGTGACACCTCCAAGCAAAAGAATGATAAACAAGATTTATTCTTTGCTTAATGGAAATCCAAAAATGCAAGGAGCTCTTCTTTTCCCAATTGCTTACTGCCAAAGCATTTTTCCCCCTTCAGTGTCAACTGAGGCATTTGTGCCCAGTGAGAGAACATTTGGAGAGCTGAAATGTCACGATATACCCCACAGGTAAAACTCAAGTCCGACATTCATTTGAAGTTTCCAAAAGTCAGTTGAGTTTTCTAAATGTGTAGCCTTGACTCTTGTTTGAAGCAGCCGTGTCCAGCCTCAAGTGGTTGCCATGGTTTCCATCCAACAACATCGGTTCTGAAAATGCAAAGTCTCTATAGACTCCTCCCCTCCCCTCCCCTCCATATAAGCCATTCTCTTTAGGGAAGCCGAAATGTTCTGATTTCTGCCTCCTGCTTTTCACTGGGAAATTTCCCTGCATCATTAGGGTGATTCTGTCTGGGTGGGAGAAATGGAAACACCAAAGGACAGAGAGAGTGCAGACTGTGGTATGATGAGGCAGCTTCTCATCTGATGTCTAATACTACTGAACCCTTGATCATCAGTCAATCAGCAAATATTTATTAAGTGCCTAATATGTACCAGGCACTACACCATACAATGGTAATACAAAAATAAAAGTTAAACAATCCCTATCCTCAAGGAGCTTACATTCTTTTGAGGAGACATGTACACATACAGGTAGAAACAAAAGGTGATATGAGGGAGAGCATAGTAGCAACTGGGGAAGGGATTAGGAGAGGCTTCATGCAGAAGGTGGCATTTGAACTGAATCTTTAAGGAAAGTGGGAGGAGGGGATGTAGTCAAGGCATGGGGCAAAGGCTTGGAGATGGGAAATGGAATATGGTATATAAGGAATATTGGGATTGACCGGAGTCATATTGAAGTGTCAAAGGGAGTAGTATGTCATAAGTTCAGAAAGACTGGTCATCCTTATCATAACTGACATATATGAGAAAAATAAAATGTTAAGATTAAAAAAGTAAAAATAAAAAACTGACATATAGTAGAACATAGGATCATAGGTCTAGAGCTGGAAAGGACCGTAGACATTAGTACTTTAAGTTTTGAAAAATGCGTTATATACACGAGCTCATTTGTGTCTGCAGGGTAGCTTATTATCTCCACTTTACAGACGCAGAAGTCAAGATATTGAGAAGTTCAGTGATTTGCCCACGTACACCCAGCTAATAAGAGTCAGAGGCAAGATTTGAACCCAAATCTTCCTTAGACCAAGTGCATATATTTTGGGGGTGGTTTGCACCAAGCTCTTTGCCCATATTTGCCTAGTATAAGAGCCTTGCTAACTGCTCCATAGAGAATTAAAGTCATGACTTTGCTGTTTATTGAGGTATTCATAAACAGACCTGAGTTTTTCTTCCTGTCCCATCGACCCTAACATTTCCCTCTGAACATAGGCTTCCAGGATGTCACTTGTGGCCCTTTCCCATAGGCAGATGTGGAAAAGGGATCAGAGGGAATGGACATTGTGATATCAGGCTGTCCAGTCAGGTGCCTGGTTCTGCAGCCTCCAGTTGTGAGTTAAGTCAGAATTTAGATGATAGACTCCCCTGAGGTTTAGGAAAAAGGGCAAAAGGAAAGGATGAGTCTGGAGCCGCCAAGGAATAAGTAGTGCTGGACCAGAGAGCCAGGTCACGCTTACATAAGTCTGTAAAGTGCTCTACTGACATTATTATTTTTTTTTTGAGCCTCTCAACAGGTCTGTGAGACAGGTACTGTGAAAATTGTCAGCTCCATTTCCCAGGTGTGGAAACTGAGGCTTTGATTAAATGGTTCACCAATGGTCACACCACTAATTAGCATCCACTGCAGAATGTCCAAGAGATCCTGGGTCTCTGAAGACCATAGAGTCACATGCTGTAGAGGAAATCTTAATGTCATTTAGCCCAATACCCTCATTTCCTCAGATGAGGAAAGTGAATCCCAGAGAGGTGGAATAATTTACCTAACATCCCATAGACAAGTAGAAGAACTCACGTCCTCAGGTGCAGAATCTCACAGTCTTTATGTCCCCGGACCAGCTGAGACTGGTACTGGACTGTTTGTGCTACAGTCACACAGGCAGAAAAAGATAGCCTGGCCTCCTGAAACCTGGATACTTAGGCAGACCTGGGCTGGAACAGATAGCAGAACTAATGTCTCTTTATCATGCAAACAGTTTAGTGAACTGAGAAAAAGCCTCATGACTATAAACCAGCAGTAATGACCTGACAGGCGAAGGGGGCCCAGAGAAGTGTTAGCGTCACGGGGACATTAATCTGTTCCCGGCTGCTGCTGCCACTACCCCTGCTGCTGCTGCTGGAAAGAAATTTGTTAGAGTGGTTATGGAGGCAATAAAAGCCTATTTTACAGCAGTCATCAGTACCAGGACCTCATTGAGCATGAGGGAGAAGGGACCTTGCATGGAGGCCGAGCTGTCCCAGACGGGACTGAGAGAGGACTTCCTGACACAGGGGTAAAGGCTCTGCCTACAGAGTTTGTTAGGTTGTGATGACCCCAGGCCAAGGCACATCTTCTAGAGGATTATTTACGTAGCTGCTAGGCAGGCAACAACTTATGTGCCAGGTCTTCCCCATGCCAGCCCAGCCACCTCCTTTGGTTGCCTGATTGGTTGCTGTATTACCTCTCAAGGGCAAGGACTGGGTCTTATTTTATCTTTGTTTCCCCGAAATATAGTATAGGGTCTTACACAGAGTGGATACCAGAGTTGTAACTAGGGTAGGACAACTGGTGCTTTGCTTCAGGTTGATGAAATTTACCAGGGGCTGATAGAGCTTGTGCTCTTTCATCAGGTAGAAACAATTGAGCTTAGTGCACCTAGTTAGTAAGAAAAATTAGTTAAAATAGGAAGCTAACAAATGGTGGGCTTCCTTCTTCATCCCACTCCCTTACTTCAGGTGAGGTCCTCCCCACACCTTACATTGTTCTGCCCTACGGGTTCCCTAATGGTGTTGTCCCCTTCCCTGGCCCTCAGTAGTCACTTGGTTCTCTAGGATTTCCACCTCTGAAGACTAATGACCTGGGGGTGTCTTTCTCCCTGCTCC
>CM053624.1:116735207-116776265 GCA_028646595.1 Phalanger gymnotis | reverse complement strand
GGGACCGGAGGGCAGGAGTCATATTAGGAGACTGTTGCAGTTGTCTGAGTGAAAGGTGGGGAGAAAGTGAAGTAGTTCGTCTCTAGTGGTCTGGTATACTTTATCACTTCTCTCAGCATCCCTCTGGTTCCTGATCCTCAGCAAAAGGCAGTCAGGAGCTCCTTTTGGGAGCCTCTGTTCTTCTGAGCATCTGTCTGGTCTCAGGGCCTTGGCTACTCCAGAGCACGGACCTAAAGACACTGAAGAGGGGATTTGAATGATGATGACGTGGCCCGCAAATTCAGCCTAGAGTTGTGCTCCTGGTCCTCTGTTCTGTGCTCAGTAGGGGGTGTTATATCACAATAAGTCTATGGAATCATTCAGTATGGGACTGTGCCACAGAAGTACCCACCACTGGTCTCTGCCGACTCAGCATTAGCCTGAGTTCTCTTTCTTTCTCTAAGAATGGTTCTCTGTACAGCTCTTCATTACCTTGTTCATGACCTGTTACAAGCCTTGCTTTGTAGCTTTTCTCTCAGCAAAAATTCTATTCTGTAGTCTCTCAGGAGGTTCCCAAACCAGTAGAGATGTCTGAGTGTTGTCCTTGGTCTAGGATTCCCTTGAAAAGTGGGCATGATTACAAAGTAAATAAACATGAAACATCCCGAGTGGGATTATCTGGCTTAAATGCAGAGGGATGGACCAAATGGCCTCTCTAACCATTCCCCCTCCCCAATTCCATAGTTCTTGGGTGCCCCTGCAGGGGTGAAGTGAGGACTATACAGTCATTAACCCAGGCATCTGTATCTTCATCATCCTCTCCTTACCCACTGCTCCCCCAACTTCTGGAGCTACAGTGAGGTCTCCAGGCTGATTATGTCAATGCCCCATTTGGAGAAAGAGTAGGACCCTCCCCATGGCCTTCTCAACTCTATGAATTTAGCTGCAGTGAAAAGTCAGGGGGAAATCTCTGTATTTGCCAAGTAGAAAAGGCAAAAAAATCAATAGGGTAAAAAAAATCTCATTTTCAAGCTTTTAAGCAGGTATTGCAATCAATAAAGGGAAGGAGCAAAGAAAGGCGATTAAGCCTGGCTCAGCAGGACTCTCTGGTATCTGGGGAAGTATCTCCTGAGGAGAAGACCCCATTGGCTTCCTCAGACTCAGAGACTCCTTGGCTCATTGTGAGATACTTGGAGGTAGAATTGTCAAAGGAAGAGAGGAAGAGTTCTTTTATCTGAATTTATGCTGGAAGATACATCACTGATGTAAATGTCACTCGGGAAGTGACTTTGCCGCTTACTGAATGACGTTGGGCAAGTCACTGTCACTTCTTTTTGACTTCCTTTCCTCATCTGTCAAATGAGAGGCTTTGGATTAAATGACCTCTAAGATTCCTTCCAGCTCTAAATCTCTGGTTCCCTGAGTTTACTCAACATTCCGATCAATGGATCGCCCTCGTTTCTCCCAGATCTGAAATTCATCGATCCTGGGATTTTAAGAGCTTCCATTGGCAGTGTGGCCGACAAGGCTCTGGGGAGCTAGCAAGTCTTTATTTAAGACCACACCAAAGCCTCGGGGGCCTGTGTGTGCACGGCTTTGTTCTGGACACCCTGACGGAGTGACAGTGATGCTGGGGAAGGAGACACAGTTACCGCCCCCCCTTGACATACTCCCCAGTCTGTTGAGGAGCAAATAGAATGTTTCGATTAAATCATCAAGTGATTTAATGACACTAACCATTTAGCAGGTATAGGTATTGTTTCATAATCCCCAAGAGACTGTCTAGGTTCTTGGGCTTCAAGGGCATTTTGTTATGCTGAGTCCCAAGTGGACCATCCATTACAGCTTGAAAATCTTTCTCTAATATAGAGATTTTGGTTGCTCTGCGTTTTCCCTTATTGAGTCGTAATCTATATAGTGTAAGTTGAATCCGTAAGTGTTAGAGAGTATATGATAAGAAATTAGAGTCCAGTGGAATTAGTCAAGGGAGACTTCCTGGAGAAGTCTTGAGATTTTTATCACACATTATGGAATGAAATGGAAAAGTATTTGTCAAATACTTACTAAATGTGCTAGGACAGCTAGTGGTATAGTAGATAGCGTGCCAGACCTGGAGTCAGGAAGACTCATCATCCTGAGTTCAAATCCAATCTCAGATACTTATTAGCTGTGTGACCTTGGGCAAGTCGCTTAACCTTGTTTGCCTCAGTTTCCCCATCTGTAAAATAAGCTGAAGAAGGAAATGGAAAACCACTCCAGTATCTTTGCCAAGAAAACCCCAAATGGGGTCATGAAGAGGTGGATGTGACTGAAAAATGACTAAATAACAACAACCCATGTGCCTAAGCATTAGGGCTACAAATGGAAAATGGAGAGAAGCCTTACTTTCATGGAGCTCATTCTAATTTGGGTAGACAACACATAAAGGAGCGTTTATATTTATGTTTATTTCATGACATATAGGGAGGATCAGCAGAGGCAGGGAATGTAGTGGGGCAGATGTTACCATGTCAACTTGAGGATTTAATGGCAGGGCAGATGGTTGGTCCCCTACTAGGAGGGTAGTGGAATTAGATGTTGGAGTGGAGTGAGGCTCTGGGATAGCTCCAGGAAAGGTTGGGATTTGGGGGAGGGGCATTGATGGTATCAGCATCCATTTATCAATGTCACCTCCTGTCCCTTCCCTTCCCCTCCCCTTTCTCCTTCTCTCCCTCTCTCTCCTTCTCCTCTTTTCCTTCACCCTCTTTCTTCTCTCTATCTTTCCCTTTGTCTTCCCCTCCCCTTCTCCTTTGTTCTTTCCCCCTCTCCCTTTCTCTCTCTTTCCCTCTTTCTTTCTCTCTCTGTCTCTCTTTTTCTTTCTCTCTTTCTCTCTGTCTCTGTCTCTATTTCTCTGTCTCTCTGTTTCTGTCTCCTTTTGTCTCTCTTCCTCTCCCCAACCCCTTCCTCTATCTCTGTCTGTCACTTTCTCTCTTCTTAAGGCTTCCTATATGTGCACAGGCTGCCTGGTCTTCCTGAGAGCCCTGAATAGGAAATTGTGCTTGTTTTTTAAATGAGCGAGCATATCGGTTTTAGTTATCAGCTTGTTTGTTTTACCATAATTAGATAAATAAATCAGTACATTAGCTCCCTAGTTTAGAGCTGGTCTGCTTCTAGAAAGGGTTGCTTTGAAACACCCTGTGGGCTGTAGGAGAATAGCGATCCAGCACCTAAAAGGCTGGTGTCACAGTCGGTGTCTTTGGAGAAGAGGAAATTGAAGGTGTGGGAGTTTTTCTCCCTTATTTAATTTTTCAAGTAGTTAAAAATAAAAAGCAGTTCAGCCATTGTAGGTTGATTCATTAAGATGGAGTAGGCCAGGGCAGGGGCACAGGAGCCTTTCTGCTGAGCTGGACACATGGCAGCCAACAGAGCTGGGAAGCAAGGCTTGTGCTTTGCAGATAATGTCAGGTAGGCCCTCCAAGCTGCAGGTGGAGATCATTAGGCGGCTTTTCTTCTTTCCTTGCATCTCCTCTTCCCAGGCTGCCAGATACAAGCATGGCCATGCAGCAACCTCATGTCTTTGTTTGCTCTGCATCATTAAAACCTAATTAGCTAAATGGGGAAATTCTAGAGGTGCAACTTTTGTAAGTGCTGAGGACAACAGCCATGCAGGCTTCAAAAGGAAGCAGCTTGGAGGAGGGCTAGAAAGAGAGAGGTTCTGAAAAGTCTGTAGCATTCTAGAGGGTAGGGGCCCAGCAAGAGCAAAGGAGCTTAGGCTGGTTGGAGTTGTAGGAGATTGGGTTAGAATCAAGGAAGACCTTCCAGACCATGATGGTTGTGAATTACCAAAATTGTGGCTAAAGAAATCTCCTCCTCTAGAAATCTAGGCTAGATTCAAGGCTAGGAAGAAGGAAGGCATGACCTCTTGAAATCTGGCTGTTCACAGGGAGAATGTGGAGAGAGGCTTTGCTTGGGTTGGAATGAGCTTGAAGACATACTTTTCACCTTTCTCTATCTCTACTAACTGTAACTAAGGTGAGCTAAGAGTGCTTTGTCCTAGGACTCTGAAATTTAGAAGGGGTTGACGGCACTTGTGTTCCTTCTGCAGTAGAGAAACAACTGATCGCAGCAACTAGAGAGCGAGAATAATTAGTTAAAATAGAAAACTACCAGATGGCCTGCTCCCTCCCCTTCCGTAGCTTCCTGTTGCCTTAGATTTCTCGGCACTTTAGCCCCAAATGTTGCTTCCCGGTATTCTAGACATCTCAGCCAATGGAGGCTTGCGTCCTGGGGTCTCTCATGCCCCCTGACACACACACATACACACACACACACACACACACACACACACTCCCTCCCTCCCTCCCTCCACACACGCACATGTGCGCGCGTGTGGTGGTGGTAATCAGAGTCCCTCAACTGAATTATCCTCAGCACCAAAATTGCTAGTTACAATTATGTTTCTTTCTCTCTGGTTCAATATGCAGAGAAAATTAAAATCAAATGGGAAGGTTTGGATGGTTTTTTTTGCGGGGGGAATTAGTGAATGGATTGTGAAGAATACAGCTTCTACAGAGAATGTCACCTTATGCTTTGAGGTCCATCTCTTCCTCCTGACTTCTCTCTTTCTCTTAATCTCCGTGGACCCTGGATATCTCCATATATCAGTCTCTGCTATCTTGTACTTGCTCCACAAAGTTTAACCAAAGTCTGTCTTTCCCACAGCCTACTCCTAACCAGGTCCCCATTTCCCAAAATGCTGCCTCAGCTCCCAGCTTGTCTTAACCCAAGAAGGCCTTTAGGATTTATGAGCCTAGGGGTTGGGGAGGGGTGAGAAGAAAGACAGCTTCCCGAAGAAATGCATTTAGTGCCACATTTCAAACTTCCAGGTTTGATTGAAATGATAGTTAAAACATTTTAAGGCTCTTAGGTAAAGTTGAATTTGCCTTCTGCGCCGACCTATATTCTATGATATTATCAGTTTATTGCGGTGGCCCTGTTATATTGCCAAGAGACGGCACTTTATCGAGCCCTGTCAGCCCATCTAGCAGGGACGTGGCTCGAGTTTCCATCAAGAGACACGCTATTTGAGGAGAGGCAAAGAACATCTCTCAGAAGATGCTCTGGTGTGTGCATGCGCGTACACACACACGCACACAAACAGGTTGAGGGGGGCAGGGTGGAAAAAAGAATAATTGTGAATTTTAATTAAGTTTCAGTGCTCTGGCTTAGAAATAGAAATATTGGGGGAATGCTGATCTAAAAGAATTCTTGCTTTATGCAGAAGCAAAAGTATTTGTTTCCAGTGTCATTTTTATATTCCTTTGTGTGGCAATTAATACTTAACTCCTGGGAAATAAAGCTGCCACCCAACATGGTCTTTATGGCCGTGTATTAAAACACCTATTCCTGATAATAAACTATTGTAATAAAGTAATAAAGTATTGGGAAGACCCTGTTGAATGGGGCTTTAGTTCCATTATTAATTCTACTATAAGGAGATGGGCTTTAACAAGTCTATTTATCTCCATCCATTCCTTTTTTTATGTTGATGTGTCAATGAGCTGCTGGAAAAGTGGAGTTAGAGAATTATTGTGATTTGGGGATGAGGGAGGGGGAGCAATCAATCCCTCTCTTATCCTTTCCCTAAAAAGGTATTTCCAATTAGTGCATTAACTGCCATGATTATGGCGAGTTTGTAACTTGGTCATAATCTGCTTCTATCACCCCTGGCTATAGTTGTGTCCTTGATGCAAGAGGAAAGGTAAAGAGAACACATTAGCAGTCCCTTGCCGGAACCTGCCTATATCTGGGCTCTAATGGTATTTAACTCGGAGACCTCATTTGAGTTTACAAGTGATTACAAGCTATCCTGTGGGACTCGCTTCTGGATGAATTTTCAAATAAGTTGCAAAACAGTGACGAATTAACTTGTGCTGTCAAAACCAATTACTGCACAGGACAGCCCAGCTCCCTGGGCCCCTTCTCTCTCTCGGTCTCTTAGCCCAGTATTCCCAGGATCAAGATTGAGGGCAGATGAGAAGCTGGATATCTGCCTATCTCAGCCCATCGTCCATCAGTGACGCTTCCACCCCTCCACCTACCAGTGATCTGATAGAGGTTTTCATCTTGGAGGAGCATAGAGGAATTACAAGGAGGGGAGAGATCGCTAGATGCTTCTTCCCACCCCATAGAATGATGTTCTCTTCAGTGAAAACTGGGAGAGATTGATTCTTGTTGCAGCTTTAAGTAAGATAAACATCTGAAAGGCCCTGGGATCTTTATTTTGTGGCATCAGATGGGAGATGCAATTTATAAATATTCCCTTAATATTTCTGGACCAGATTGGCCAGTAATTTATAGCCTGTAACATCTGAGGACTGAATTAATTTTTTCTAGGGAAAAGGGACTCTATTTGGCTTTGATAGTGCTCCCCACCCCCACCTTCTCCAGGTACAAGAAGGTTAGAGCCAGGCCTTGTGCAGTAGCTTTTGTATGACCCTCCCCTCCCACCTACACAGGGATCTGCCATACAGGTTGCTGTGCTTCTGTCTGGAATGTGGCCCTGACAAGGCCTCGAACTCTTATCTTTTCTGGAATGATGGAAACAAATGTCTGTAGATGCACTATCTCCCTTTGCTCCGCTTTCCTTCCCACTGAGCAGCCCATATATCTTCCTTCAGCATGCCTGCTCTTTTTATTCCTTGACCACCCAACTCAGCAAAGGCTAGTGCTGCATTATGACCCTCAATTAATTATTGAGTGCCTACTATATGTCAGGCACTATGCTAGGCACCGGGGGTCACAAAATACAAAGTGGGACTTTCCCTGGATAGTACCTCTTCACAGGTAGGCTGATAGAAGATATAAGAAGAAATAAAATAAGTGTCTGGTGATGAGGGTGGGAGAGGAGGAACATTAATGCCCTTCAGATGCTCCATGATGGCTGCCAGAGAGAGGCTCAACCAAGGAAACCACCTTCCACAATTTGGTGGTGGTGGTTGGCTGTGTACAGTTACTTGATCCTGATGTGGCCATTTTCCGGAACAACATCGTATATAGTGGTTTTAAAACTTCTCTTGGCTGTTGCCTCCTGGATTGCCTTGTTTTCTACCAGGATTCCCATTCTGCTTCACCAATCCACGGGCTAAGGTAGAATGAAAACTCCTTGGAGGCAAACGCTATTTCATTTTTTGCCTTTGAATCCCCACTGCCTGGCACCGTACCTATCGAATAGTAGAGTGAGCTCAGTGAACACTTGTAGATCGACCTAGTGAAGAAGAGGCTTTGGTATTAACTCATATAGACCCCAACTAAGCATAGACTTAACTAGGGGCTTTTTAGACTATCTACTCACTGTTCCATTCCTACCTAAGGCAGTCATTTCCCACCTCTCTGTACCTCAGTCATGTGTGTGTGTGTATGTATACATACACCCCCACACAGAAAGAGACAGAAACAGAGATCTGAGATAAATAGTATATCTAAAATAGATATATGTACTTTATAGTATACTAAATATAGTATATTCTCTCAGATATACACTTCTGGGATATATATGGATAGATAGTAGATACATACTCTAATATAGCAGTAATATATATTACTATACTATATATTATAATAATATATAGTATATTGCAGTATATTATAGTATAGTAATACATAATATATTGTAGTATACCTCTATCTCAGGAATCAATAGTATATATCTATGACATAGATATATAGCACATATAGTATGGCACTATATGATATGCATCTGTATATCTCAATATATATTATATATACATATAGGATGAGATATGCACGCATATGCGCACATGCTCATATACACACATATATACATGCATACACACATGTACATATATATACATATACACATATACACACACATATGTTGTGTGTATATGTATATGTGTGTGTATATATAGATATATACATATATATATATTTATAAGATAGCTCTAAGTCTTTTCTTCCTATGACCTACATTTGTCATATCCAGTAGAATACTGTAGCCCAGTATCCTGCTGGAGACAGGAAGGACACGAACAGTCTCTGGCCTGTGTTATCTTGCTCTCCTGACTCCAGGCTTACACACTTCCTCTTCCCCTTCAGAGTGAGTTCTGATGATCTCAGCAGTGATCCTAATCCTTACTTGGATGTTCCTCCCTCCTCTTGGACATGGTGCTAGGGTTCCTGTGGAAGGTAGCTAAATCAGCAAAAGTTTGGAGACAGATCAGTAGCTGTAGGAAATCCTGGGAGAGACCATTACTCAAATCGACCTCCCCCTGTCTTTTCTTCTCGGTTTGCTTGGTTCTCCTCAGGTCTGGCCCCCTGACCTCCCTTCCTAAGGTAAGCAGGAAATGGTCCTTGTTGCCTTGAGGGTAGAATACCCATTTCTTGGCTTAGCATTCCAAGCTCTTCACAATATGACCCCAGCCTATTTTTCCATATTACCCTCTACCCTTAATTCACTGTGTTCAAGCCAAATTGGCCTACTTGCTGTTTTCTGACCTTGTTGTTTTGTCTCCTGCCTTTTCCTTAGAAATCGCTCCCTCCTCACCAATTATTTCCTGCTAGGCTAAAACTCTGGTGCTGACTCCTCCAGGAAGTCTTTCTGGATCACCTGAACTGTTAGTGCATTCTCTCTACCGCTCATTCTTGCTCTCTGTCTCTCTCCCACTCCACCCCCCTCCCTCTTATTCTCCCTGTCCCCAAATTATACTTATTTACTTACCTGTTTAAATGTATCCTTCTAATGGAATGGAAGCTCCTTGAGGTAGAGGTCTTTCTTGTTTTCATTTGGTTTTTGTATTTCCACCATCTAGCATAGTGCCATGCACACAGTAACCATTTAATAAATGCTTGTTGAATGAGTGAATGAGAAATATATTGTAGGTGGAAAGAATTTCAGGATGAACATTTACTGGACTCTCCTTATCCATTCATTATGTGAATTACATTTATTGTTTTGCCTTTGTGTCCTTAGCCCTCATCACAGGACCTTGCAGATAGAGTAAATAGTAGGCACCTAATACATGCCTGTTGAATTAGATTGGATGCTGAGAGGAGAAAGAACATTGCAGCAGGATCAGTTAGCAGGAATGTATTAAGTGCCCGCTGTGGGCCGATACCGTGCTGGGCACTGGAGATAGAAATACAGAAAAAGAAGGAGAGTCTGCTTTGGTGCAGCTTAGTACTTTACCTAGAGAGGTCGCAAGAGGAATTTTTTAACCCCAAACATCTAGATGGAGGAAATTTGAGTTTCCCCAACAGGGTGCATGGGAAATGTCCTCTACAACAAAAATTTGGTAGCTCAGCCCACTGTTGGGATTCCGTAACCAGTAATTCTGCACCACGAGGTACCTGGTGTTTTCCTTGGTCCTTGCATCCTGAAGTACCCTTTCAGGGCAAGCTATTTAGTGGGAGAATGCCGTTGAGACCTGCATGTTACCAAACATGATGAATAGCACCGAGTTTATTTTCAAAACGCCTCTTACTTTGAAACGAGAAAGGAATCCGCAGAGTGTGGAAACTCAAGAGCCCTTTTCCTTCTTCTTCCCTCATCTACTCTAATGCAAATAAAGGCAGCCAGAGCAAGTCAGCCTGCTGCAATTATTCTGTAGATCACGTCCTAAATATCTCCTTGAACATGACATTTACTAAGAAAAACACAGGCAAATTAAATGTTTGATTAACATTACATCTTTTAGAGTTTAAAATGGGCAAGTATAATTGAAAGCTGCATTGGCTTGAACTTTAGGTAAGCGGCATCGTTGGCCTGTGAATCTTTCCTATTTTATTGAATATTTTTGTCTCTATGGCGATGATGAGTATTTACGCGGCACTTTTCGTGAAATAACCCCATCGTTAGTCTAAAGATTCTTAGGGGAAGAGAAGTTGGTGCAGCGTGAGTGTTTGTTCTGTCTAAAGGTGAAGAGCTGTTTATTTTCATATTTCGTGCTTATTCTGTTGAATATGAGGTCAGCAAAATGTGTTAATCATGGTTTCTTGGACTTTAGGGGATGGAGGTTGGGCGTAGCCACACGTGATTATCCAGCAGCTCTGATCTGTTCTCTCAGAAGCCGTGTCTGCATTAACAAAGGCAGCTGTATTCTTTACCATTTTTGGAGAGCACGCGCATCTTTTTCTTTAGTTGCCAGATTTTTGCAATCTCCTAGGTGAGTAGGTAGAGGCAGTGCGATAGAGTGGATAGAGAGCTGGCCTCAGAGTGAGAAAGCTCTTTAGTCAGTCAACTAGCATTTATTAAGTGCCTGTTATACTAAGTGACCCACTGGATAGAGAGTATTTATTAAGTGCCAGTGGAAGGGGGGAGGGAACAAGCATTTATTAAGTGCCTGTTAAGTGGTCTACTGGATAGAGTGCTAAGACTGGGGTCAGGAAGACCTAGGTTCAAATGTGGCATCAGCCACTTATGAGCTGTGTAATCCCGAGCAAGTCACCTAACCCTATTTGCCTCAGTTTCGTCATCTATAAAATGAGCTGGAGAAGGAAATTGCAAGCCACTCCAGCATCTCTGTCAAGAAAGCCCCAAATGGGGATACAAAGAGTTGGGTACAACTGAAATGACTAAACAGCAACAATCACATGCCAGGTATTGTCCTAAGTGCTTTACAGATATTTCATTTGATCCTCACTCACAATAACCCTGTGAGGTAAATGCTATCATGATCCCCACATTACAGATAAAGAAATTAAGGTAGACAGAGGTTAAATGACTTGTCCGGGATCATACAACTAGAAAGTATCGGAGGCTGGATTTGAATTCACGTCTTTCTACCTCTAGCCTCATGGCTCTCTCCATTGGGTGTTGCCTGCTATAGGTCGAGCAATGAAGTAAGTGCTGGAGGTACAAAGGCAAAAAACCAGTCTCTGCTGTCAAGGATCTCACAGTTGATCGGCGGAGACAGCGTACGAACAACAAAGTACAAACAAGACATAGGTTAAGTTGCAGGTGGTCTCAGAGGGAAGGCTCGAAGGTTAAGGAGGACTGAGAAAGGCTTCTTGCAGAAGATGAGAATTTAGCTGGGACTTGAAGGAAGTCAGGGAAGCCAGAAGACAGAGATGAGGCAGGAGAGAGTTCCACCGAGTGGAATTTCATTCAGGTTTTACCTCTGACAAGTATTGGCTATGCAATTCTGGGCAATTCACTCAAGTTTGCAATGCTCTAGGCAGATCTTTATAAGTTTCAGAGAAAGTGCCAACCTATCCTGGTGAAGCCAGTTTCCTCAGCAGGGGTTCCCTAGATCAATTAATCATAAGTAGGGAGGAAAAAAGATAGCATAAAAACCACAATACTTTCTAAAGCATCATGATGATTTTAAATTTTTTTATTTTTCAAGTGCAAGTATTTTTAAAAATCAATCTCTCCCTCCTAACTACCTGCCTTCCCCATTGAGCAAATTTAAAAACAAAAATAAATTCTTCATTACATATCAACATAGTCCAGCAAAACAAATTCCCACATTAGCCACGTCCAAAAACATATGTCACTTTCTGCATTTTTAAATTGGTTTCTTCTCTGTCAGGTTTCATCTTCGTTCTCTTGATTTATCATTGCATTTTGAAGTTGTTTTTCTCTATAATGTTTTTATCATTGTATAAATTATTCTGTTTCTGCTCACTTCACTCTGTTATCAGTTCATAAAGTTTTTTCCAGTTTTCTCTGAAATTATTCTTTTCATTACTTCTTATAATAATGTTCCATTGAAGTCATATATCACAGTTTTTTTTCTAGCTACTCCTCAACAGGGCAGTCCATTAGTTTCCAACTTTTGGCTACCATGAAAAGAGCTGCTATAAATATTTTTGTACCTATAGACTTTCCCCCATTACCCCCTAAGTTTTTAGGGGCATAGACCTAGCAGTGGCATAGCTAGATAAAGAGTTTACACAGTTTGGTAAATTTATGAGAATAGTTCCAAATTGCTTTCTAGAATGGCTGGACCACTAACAGTGCTTTAGTGTACTTGTTTTCCCACAGCGACGCCAGCAATTGTGGTTTCATTCTTTGTCATCATTGTCAGTCTGATAGGCGTGAATTAGAATGTCAAAGTTGAAGCATCACGATGATGGTGGTGGTGATTTTTTGTATTCCTAGCCTGTCATCTGGTATGTGTTTAATGTTTATTGAGTGGTTGATTGATGGGTGATAATAGCTAACATTTATATAGGAATTTAAGGTTTGCAAAAACCCTATGAACACATCTTAACCTCACAAAAACCCTTTAGTGAAGATACTGTAATAATCCTATTTTATTGATGAGAAAACAGAGGCTCAGAGGTTAAGTTACTTGTCCAGGTTTTGAGGTCTTCCTGACTTCATGTCTACTGTTGCAGGTCTTTCAAGCATGGTTTGGGGTAGGTTTTGGTGGTACTGTTTTTTTTTTCAGAACCTAGGCATAATTTGCATTATATAGTTGATGTCTTCCTGAAAAGTTTTGCATAAATTGAAACTTGTGAAATCAAGTCACATGTTAAGACACGTTGATATATATTTTAAATTTGTATTGAATAATTTTTTTGTTAAAAAGAAAGGGCCCACCAAGTGGGGATGGAGGGATAGATCTAGAAATAACTGATGTAATAAATATAAAAAGTATCAAAAACTTATTTTAAAATAATAAATAAAAGTGATACAAGAGAATGTTACAGACCCAAATGGCTTGTAAATAGTAGTCATGTAAATGCTTGTTGGGCTAGAAATGCTAAGTAGATGCTTACCTGAGTTGGTGCAGACTCTAAGTACGCCAGGAGTTTGGAGAAAGTTAAAAACAATGAACAATCAGGGAAAATTTTATGGAAGAAGTGGGATGTTTAGGGAGTCTGTAGGAGTCCAGTAGGCAGAAGAGATGAGGAAATTAATTCCATAGTGGAGGAATAATACACACACACACACATGCACACACACACACGCGTGCGTGTGCATGATTGAAAGCAAGAGAAAGGATGACATTTGTGAGATGGTCACACTTTCTTTTATAAGGGCAGAGCCTTATGTTTCAAAAACCAAAAAACAACACCAAGCTGACCATTTCTCCCTCCATCCCATCCTAATTTTGCTTAGAGGCTCCTTTCCAGCTTTGACATCAAATCTGTTTTCCTGGGGAAAATAAGAAAAGAATTGCAGGTTGCTCGTCATATTAGTGCCATAATTTATTATCGACTCTCACATTCTTTTGGAGGAAAGACGGTGGACAAGAACACCAGAAAAGTTATTCAGCTCTGCTTTGAATGGAGAACGATGAAGAATTATGGGCCTGTTGCAGCGAGGAAGTTTAAACAATTACTTTGTTTTGATTAGGAAGGGTAATGTCTCTCTTTGGGAAGGCGGCCTTAACGGGAAAGTGAGGATGATGAATGCTTGCTCTGGCCTGTATAAATCTCACCTGTGGTCTTTTGTTGCCATCGCATGATGCATATATGAGATAAATTCTCCAAATCTATTTTTGTGCTATTGCCAGCAGCCCCTTGATAGACTAAATAAGAGTTATAACAGCCATAATGGCAACACTTATGAAGGAATAAAAAAAAAAGCAAACATCACCACACAGTACTTATAAATCTATTATAAACAGCAGAACCTTCAGCAGAAGGTCCACTGCACTGCTTTCTTTGGGTGCTTGGGTGTCCGAGAGCGCCCCATGCTGGAATCAATTCCTGATCAATTTCTGTCGGAAGCAAGCAGCTGCAGGAGTTTGGAGGTAGGGAAGGAAAGGAGGAAGTTGTTTCTCGGTACATTTAGAATGTTGAAGTTGTAAAAATTTCAAAGACCAAACGCTCCAGCTTTGACAGTACCGAATGCCATGCCTAATGGTCCTGAAGGCCCATGGTTTCTGGGCTAGGCTCTGAATGGAGCTGGAGCAATGATATACTTGGCTAGGCTGAGTATGTCTATGCTAGGCCTACACATTTGTGGAACACCTGTTTCAGCGGAGGAGAGAGGGAGGAATTACAGCTTCTGGGGAATAAAGAAACATTTGAGTATTCTCTATACCTGGTTGTTGCCCATTAGGAACCAGAGGGGAGGGAGGGAGGAAGGCCTTAGGAAGAGGTGGAATTCATTCAGTGTCATTCAAATATTTATTAAGTGCCTTCTGCTCATCAAGTGTTGGGGATCCAAAGATAAAAAAATAGTCCCTGCCCCAGGTAAACAATTGGCAGCCACCTATACAGTGTAATTTAAGGGGAGCTAAAAGCCCCCCCCCCCAATATCTTTCCTCGGTCTATCAAAAGTAAAGGTATTATCTTCAAAATGGCCCTGTTTAATGTGTGTATGTTACCTAACACAGGGAAATAATGTGAACCCCTCACGACTTCAGCACAGACCGTTAGTAGCCCCACATATATGGTGAGTTTTCAGGCTTACAAAGCAAAAGACTTTCTTCACATGGGTAGTGCTAGTAGTATTATCGCCATTTTACAAATGCGGAAACTGAGACTTTAACACATCAGAGGTTCTTCACTGGGGTCTATAAAATTGGATTTTGGAAAAAATATATTTTTGTTATTTGTGTTTCAGTATAATTGGTTTCCTTTGTAATTCTACATATTTTACTTTATACATTTAAAAGCATTGTTCTGAGAGGGCATTAATAAATTTCACTGGACTATGAGAAGGGTCCACTGTACAAAAAAGGTTATGAACTTCTAGTCGTGAGCTAGAATGAACCACAAAGGCCATCTGATCCAATCCCTTCATTTTACATATCAGGGAACTGAGGCCCATGGAGGTTAAAGAAGTTGCCCGAGGTCGCACAGAACCAAGGTGTGCTGACTGTGGAGTACTTGAAGGTGTGGCAGCTAGATGGTTCAGTGGTTAGAGTGCTGTGCCTGGAGTCAGGAAGATGATTCTTCCTGAGTTCAAATCCAGCCTCAGACACTTACTAGCTGTGTAACCCTGGGCAAGTCACTTGCTTTTGTTTGATTTGCCTCAGTTTCCTCATCTGTAAGATGAGCTGGAAGAAGGAAATGGCAAACCACAAAGCAAAGATATTGACTTTTGCCAAGAAATCCCCAAATTGGTGTCACAACTAAACAACAAGCATTGCTTGTAGAGTGTTAATGCCTGCTGTGCCTCAGTCACTTGTTCACAATCACGAAATGAGTGTCAGCTGGGACTTGAACCCAGACCTTTTTATTTTCCAAGTCAGGCCTTTTCCTCTTTCACTTTACAGCTTGCTGATGTATTGCATTAGTTCTGTGTCTTCTAAGAAGCCTTCCAGATTCTAAAAGTTGGAGGAAAGTATAGACATTTTAATGAGGATGGGAACGGAGAGGGCACTCCAACAAGGCTGGTGACTGGCTTTTCAGGAGAGGGCACAAGAATGCTAGGCAGGATGGGCAGGTGCAGGAAGCCAAGAGGATGGCACAGAAAGAAGAGGGGGTGGATGAAAGGCACTGATTCAAAACTTCACTCACTTATAATTTTGCCTGTGGCTAGCCCTGCCAACCACACCTGGCTGCCTGCAGGAGCCCCCTGTGGAGAGACTGTGGATGTGTTGGGCTCTCACACCACCCCTATCTCCTTTCCCTTTCAATCTGTAGTTACATATCACTCTGTGAAGAGCTGTGGCAAAGGATAGGTAATGAAACTTTGGAACTCCTGCCCTGGGGCTGAGCCATTTGGAGGGTAGTGGAATGAATGCAAACTTACCTGGACCACTGTGTCTGGGCATCCCCACACCAGACCATGCTTCATATGCCATCCAGTCATTCAGCCAGGCCATCTTTGCATCTGCCCCCCTGTATCCCCTCCCGTCACCTTGTTGTATGCATACTGATTAGTCAGCAAGTCAACAAGCATTTAATAAGTGCTTACTACGTGCCAGGCACTGTGCTAAGGGCTGAAGGCCAAATCAATAGTAATGTTGCTTTCTGGATAAGGTGCCGCAGTTAACTTCCGTTTAGATCAGCTTATCGTACTGTGATTCTGCAGACCAAGTTCCTGTCCACCGCTCCCCTATTGTCTCCTTCTATTAAAATGTAGGTTTCTTTGAGGGGAGGAACTATTTAACTTTTTGCATCTATATTTCTAGCATTTAGCACATAATGAACCTTTACAAAGTGCTTTTACATTCATTCTCATTTCAGTTCCTCTCAAGTATTTAGAATACCTAGCATCGTGGCTAACCAGAAAGGTATGTAAACTAGATGCCCCTGGTAGCTGCAAGGGTTTAGTTCTAATCTAATGAAATCTAAGATCTGTGATTCCACTATATGCTATGTTTTTACCTTCTGCATGAGACTTTACCCTCTTTCCTGGATCAGCTCTCTGTCTCCCTCGTTAGGGAGAGACTGGTGTAGTCCAAGCCTGAGACAGTAATGAGTACCTTGCACAGCGGTTTAAAATAAACGAAAGCTCTGGACTCATGTACCTAAAATGTCTGAGAAATAAGCACCAGTCAGATCATGATGACAAACCTGATATGACTGACTCACCCTCATTCCACTCCCCAGGCTGTTGTTGTGCTCTTCTGTGACTTCCCGATCTTCAAAGGATCTGGGCCTCAGCATCCTCATCTGAAAAACAGATGTTCTCCCAGGTCCCTCAGCTCGAGGCAGCATGGTGTAGTGTATAGAGTGCACTGGACTTAGAGTCAGGAGGACCACAATCAAATGTTTCCTATCTCTCTGAACCTAGGCACATCACTCAACCTCTCTCTGCTTTAATTTCCTCATCTGTAGAATGAGGGGGCTGTTCTTAATCGTCTCTAAGGCTCCTTTTAGATTTAAACCTTTGATCCTATTATACCCTTAATGTTTACTTTAACTTGATTCCACCTGTTTTCTTGAGCATGGTGAGGCACATAGTGTGATTTTTTAAACAAGGCTAGAAATTCATCAGAGACCACTCTGGTGCCTCCATCCCCTCCTTGCTCCCCTCCCTCACTTCTAGCCAAGAAAGCCCTGGTAACATATCAGGGATTCAGTCAGCCTCTCTCCAGATACCAGCTTTTCATAATAGACTCCATTCTCTGCTCTTTTCTACCTTTCGGATTAACTTTTCTCCAGGTCATAGATTGCCTCCAAGCCATTCAGTCAAGCTGTTTGAAAAAGCAAGAAGAAAGGAACGTGCTGGTGGGGAGGAAGCCAAGGGATGTAGGGAGAGTGGGCCCAGGTGAGCTCAGGGCACATCTATGAATGTGAAGAAGTGGTCCTTTAAGGACAGCAGCTGGATGCCTTCCCTTCCAGAAGGAGTCCTTTGTCACATCAGGCCAGATTGATGGACCATTGCAGCTACCTTCAGGCTAAAGCTCCACGGATGGAGGTGGAAGTTTTGCCTGATTTAGGATGTGCACTGCCTGGGGCTGATAATTCTAGCCCATCGGGGAGGTGGAGTTAATCCTTCCTGCAGACCTTGGTGGGGGAGGACTGGGAATTATTTGGTTGTCTGCTTTTATTGACCAGAGAACTGAAAGATAAGTTAACTCTCTCTCTCTCTAAAATAGCTAGCTGCTAAAGTGTGAACTTCAGTATTTCTGCCACCTTGCCAAGCACTTGGCACAACTTGGGATGGAAAATGGAATGGACATCCAACAATAACAATACCCAAAGACAAATCTCATTATTTTTAAGGCTGCAGGCCCTTGAAACCAAGGATAATTGTGGAAATTCCTCCTCTCGAGAGCAGAAAGAAGAGAAGTTCATCTGTCCTAGATTATTGCAATATAGTCCTGCTGTAGGCAGGAGGATGGGTGAAATGACTTCGTGAGGGTCATTAAACTGAATGACCCTTCTCCGGGCGCACATAGCAGCCCTTCCTCCCAAGGAACTCCATGTGCTTTCACGGATATCACCACCTCATCTTTAGGCGATGGAGTGTAATAAATAATAGGCTGGCCTTGGAGTCAGAAAGACCAAGGTCTGTCTTCTGACCCATAATAGTTGTATGATCATGGACAAGTCACTTAATCTCTCACCAACCCCCAGACAACTGTTTAAGACTCCTCAGTTCTATTGTGATCTACATTCGTGGATGGAGTTTTCACAGTGAGGGGGGTTTGCTACCTGGACAAAATCATAGACCTGGGCAAAAAAATAGCAGAAACTTAGAGTTACAAGGGAGCTTAGTGACCATCTCGTCTATCTCGTATCCCCCAAAGAATCTTTGCTACAAAACATCTGCCAAGTGATCATCAGGCCACTACCTCCTAAGGAAATCCATTCAAATTTTGTAGTGGTTGTATTCATTAAGATTTTCTTTTTCCCTTTTCAGTTTCCACCTATATCTCCTCATACTGTACTTGGGGGACAAATGGGACAGAGAGAATCATAGATTTCATTCTGTAAAGGTCCTTTGAGGGCATCAAATCATTTATACCTCGTCCTTTAACATATGAGGAAATTGAGGCAGTAATTTTCCCAGTCTTATAGCTAATAAGTGTCTGAGGTGGAATTTGAACCAACATCTTTCTAATTCCAAGCCAGTGCCCTCTGCCCTATGCTATATTGCCTTTCTAGGAGGAATAGGTTACAGGTGGGAACACTGAGGCCCAGAGAGCCTGAGTAACTTGTGCATTGCAGGAAGAACCAAGGCTAAAACCATCGGACCTAGGCTCCCTAAAAAGTGCCCCAGCATCACTGTCTCCTTGGCTCTCTGGCCATGAGACGTTTAGCCCAGCTGCCCAAAATTTCTAACGCATAAAATCAGCGACCTCGGCCAGAGAAGGGGCTTCTGCTGTGGCTTTGTCATTTTCTCTAAGTACAGCCCACACCCCTTGGCCATAGTGCGACAGGAGTGTTGGGGAGCTTACTATGCTGTGTGTGTAATCATGGAAAGGAGGTGGATTTATTTGCCTGACTTACTGGTTGGCTTCCCTCTCCAGGCAGGGGGCTCCTCCACTCTGGGAAGCTGGCACGCAGTACGAGTCGTTTGCCCTTGTGTGTTCCTTCACATGGGAGCATCCCTCCCTGTGATGCTGGCATCTATTTTGGAGATGTCTGGGTGGGTTCCCTCGAGTTCTCACTCCCCCAGCTGCCTGGGACTAACTCTTGCCCAGAGTGTGGCTCTGAGCAGTCAGGCTCACCACTCACCTCAGACCCAAGACACATTGAGTTTCCTTGTGCCCCTGCCTAGTGAGCTGGTAAAAGAGAAGATTGTCAGGCTGACCTGGGGATGCTGGGTGAAGAAGCAGAACCGGCCCATGGCCAGATTGCGAAGGAGCCTAGTGACTGGAAAGGACGCAGGTGGGCAAAGTTGAGGGAGGTTTTGGTCCTGGCTCCACGGCTGAAGAGCTGTGTGACCTCTCTGGCCTCAGTTTCCTCATCTGTCAAATAAGGGAGGTGGTCTATATGATTGCCCTAGGGGACCGTCTAAGCGTGAAGTTCAAGGATTTGGTGGTTACTAACCCACTCTAGGAAGCAGGAAATGCTGTTTTCTCAGCTTAAATGCTTCTTTGACCTAACATTATCATGAAGCATTTAGTCAGCAAGCATTTAATAAGTGTCTGCTGCATGCGCTGCTAAGCACAGGGGATCCAAAGAAAGGCAGAAAGCATCACTGCCATTCAGGAGCTTACATTAGAATGGGGAAGACAACATGTAAGTAAATAGACGCATCCCCAGTATATGCAGAGCAAAAGGAAGGCAGTCTGAGAGGGGAAGGCATTAGTGGCTGACAGCATGGGGAAAAGCCTCCTGCAGAAGCTGGGATTTCAGCTTGAGTATCGAAGGTTGCTGGAAGTGGAGGGGCAGAGTATTCTAGGAATAGGACAGACAGGGCAAAGGTGCAGAGGTGGGCCAGACTTGGAGTCTGGAAGACCTGAGTTCAAATTTGACCTCGAGTGCTTACTCACTGTGTGATGTGGGTGGGTCATTTAACCTTTCTGTTTCAATTTCCTCATCTCAAAAATGGGGATAATTAAAGCACCCTAACTTACAGCATTGTTGAGTTCATCCAAGCATGTTATGAAAGCAACAAAGGTGATTCCCTCTTACATAGCATTTCCTCTTTCTCATTTTCTCTGCTGCTTTCTTTTGCCCGTAGTCTGTCTCTGTCCCTTGTTCTTCCTACCCCTTTCTTCTGCTTCTGCCCTGTCTCCTCAGGCCCTTAGGCATTCCTTCTAACTCTGTGTCTCTCTTGCCTTTAGCACCACAAATAAATGTTTGATTAAATTCCCTGTCCTGCTCCATCTTTCTATGTTCTTATATTCTCTAAGTCCTTCTCCCTTTCATTATTCTCCCCTCTCCCTCCTGTCACTGTCCCCTCATCATCTCCTTTTAGCCCTCACACATTTCTAAATTACCCCCCACACAGATGCTGCTACACAGAAACTGACCTGTAGATAGATCCCTTCTCTGGGGCAAGCTTTTTCTCCTCCGAAGTGAGCAGGCCAGTACTTCTCTGCTTTAATTGTTGGGTTTGTTATTACTTAAAATGAAACTGCTGTCTGGTAGCTCTTTCCCAAGTGAACCCTTGGCACCTGTTCTAAACACTGTTGCTCCTACCTGCCCTTAAATCCAGTGCTCTGAGTTCTGAGGCTAGGAAGCCTTAACATCCCTCTACTTTTCTCTGTCCTGTGGCCCCTCTCCTGACATGTGAGGAGCAACTTGGAAGATGTAGCTGAACTAGACCATTGTCCAAGAGGTAGCCTGGTCCAGTGCAAGACATGCTGAATTATGGGGTCAGAGAATCTGGGTCTGAACCTGAGGTCAGAGAACCAGCTCTGCCTCTTACTATCTGTGTGACCTCGGGCAAGTCACTACACCTCTGGACCTCAACTCCTGATTTTTAACATGAGGGAGTTGGACTAGCTGGGTTCTGAGGTCATTCCCAGCTTTAGATCTAGGCACTGGGGGATCAGAGAGTCAGAGGTCACATGGGACTTTAGAGATGACTTAATCCAATCCCATTTTTCACAAGGAAACTAAGGACCAGGGAGGGGGAAATGGTGCTTTCACGTTAGTGTTCACATTAAGACAGTTACCCCTTTAACAGTCCCTCCTTCCTTCTTCCCCTCCCCACTAGTCCCTGTCCCACATTATAATCCTGCTGTTGAAATATTGACAGAGTCTCTCTCTGAGTGTGTCCTGTAGTTAGGTTGGCACTGTGGCGTCATTCCGCAGCAGAAAGATCTTTCCTATTGCCAGGGATTTCTCTCTATCACCACTAAGGCAAATGGAGATTCTTGCCCATAGTGGGTGCTCAATTAAGAATTTTTTTTTTTGCTAACTTGCTAATTAATCAGAGGCTGGTGGTACAGGATCGTGAATCTAAATTACCTAAGAGGAATGCCTTAGAGGGGGACAGCTCCTCAGTTTATGATCCTCATAAAATAATAAGAGGCAGCTAGGTGGCTCAGTAGACAGAGCCACAGCTAGACTTGTAGTCAGGAAGACAGACCTGAGTTCAAATTTGATCTCACGCACTTAGCTGTGTGACCTTGGATAAGTCACTTCATCTCTTTATGCTACAGTTTACTTATTTGTAAAAATGGTGATAATAACAGCACTTACATCCCAGGATTGTTGGGAGGATAAAAGGAGGGGATGTTTATAGATAATCTTTGGAAACTCGAAAGCTGTTTGTAAATGCTAGCTCTAAACTGGCTATTATGTAGCACTTTAAGGCTTACGAAGCGCTTATATATTATTATTTTATAACATATAATGTAGATAGATAGATTTGTTGTTGTTCAGTCATGTCTAGCTCTTCGTGATTCCGTGGACCAGTAAATACTGTCTGTGGGGTTTTCCTGGCAAGGACACTGCCGTGGTCTGCCATTTCCTTCTCCAGCTCACTTTAAGATGAGGAAACCGAGGTAAACAGGGTTAGGTGACTTGCCCAGGGTCACATGGCTACTAAGCGTGAGGCTGGATCTGCACTCAGGTCTTCTTGACTTCAGGCCCAGAGCTCTATCCACTGAACCACCTAGCTGCCTCCTAAGCTGTTGTTGTTCTTCCTTCGTTCTCAGAGAGGACCCGTGACATTATGAGGATGATGTTTTGACTTTCACGTGATTTGGATTTGTGTGAGGCAGAGTTGCACAAGGTTGTCAGTCATCAAAGTCCAGAGGCTAAGTGACTTGCCCAGGGTCACACAGTAAGTGTAGGAGGTTGCATTTGAACTTGGATCTTCCTGACTCAGGGCCTAGCACACACACACGTGCGTGCACGTGCACACACATACACATGTGTGTGTGTACATGTATCACGTATTAATATGTATTACCTCATCTCAGTCTTACTACTACCCTGTGAGGTGTAGGAGCCCTTATTTTTCCTATTTTGGAACTGCTAAGAGGAGCCTTGGACTGTGCATCTATAATAGAATCTTAAACCAAAGACTCACAAGAGAGGGCGAACGAGGTGTGTGTGTGTGTGTGTGTGTGTGTGTGTGTGTGTGTGTGTGTGTGTTTGGGGCGGAGGAGGGGGGTGAGGTGACCAGGTGGAAGAGGGTCTCAGACCTGACTCCCTTCAAGCATGGCTTTGCCTTTCGTGGGGCCGCCCTCTGCCACCATGTTGCCAATCAGCCTAGCCTGGGTAGAGAGACGAACAGATGGTGGGAGAAAATCAACAGAACACAGATGATTGTCCTCATTCCTAAAAATCCCCAGGACGCAAAGCCAGAGACAGCCAGGGAATGTGGACACAACAGGCTTGTAATAGTAGTCAGCTTTAAAGCAGGATTTGTTTGTTTTCTTTCATGGTCAGGCCCTACTGTTACTCAGAAGGGCCTAGAACAGGGGAGGGGAACCTGCAGCCTCAAGGCCACATGTGGCCCTCTAGATCCTTAAGTGCGGCCCACAGATTCCTCACTCCTGAGAACAATGAAGAAGCTTAACAAGTGTTTCTTGGATGGATGGATGTTCTAGTGTTCTAGGAGGAGCATTATTTGCCATAACTTTAGAGTTAGTAGTGATTGAGGAAACATTAGGAAACCCTCAAATCTGGGTGCAGTGCTGTGTCCCCACAGCCTGCCCTACAAGAAGAACACTGGATTTAAAGACTGAGGACCTGGGTTTGAATCCTTCTATTTAATCTTAGCATTTAGAGCTGAAAGCGACTTTAGATCCCATTTAATACAATTCCCTCCCTTTACAGAGGAGGAGATTGGGGCCCAGAGTGGAGACGCACCTTACCTAAGGGCACACGGGGAGTCAGCAGCAAGGCTGGAATTCAATGTCTCCGAATTCAGGGTTCTTTTCATTAATACTGCACTGATTCTATGACTGAACAAATCACTTTCCTTTTCTAGGTCTTGGTTTTCTCATCTATAAAATAAGAAAGATTACATTAAACGCCCTGCTTAGCAAAGGCTTACAGTGCTGTTGTGGAATGGTAGTGGAGGGGCTGGTTTGGGGAGACCGTGGAGTTTTTGTTTATTTTTTAGGGGATGGGGTGCCAGGAACTATGATTTAATTGATATAGAGAACTCTCTGGGTAGAAACGCCTTCTACCTCTGGACAGTTCCACTGTAGCTAGGTGGTGCAGTGGATAAAGCGCTGGGGTTGGAGTCAGGAAGACCAGAGTTCAAATCCAGCCAAGTGTGACCTTGGGCAAGTCACTTAGTCTCTGTTTGCTACTGAAGAAGGAAATGACAAACCACTCCAGTATCTTTGCCAAGAAAACTACATGGAAAGAGATCCAAAGGGTCGCAAAGAATTGGACACAACTGAAACGACTGATAACAATAGCATTGCCGTAGGGAGCTTCCTGGAGGCACTTAGAGATTCACTGCCTTGTCCATGGTATGGACGTACCTAGCCAAGGTATGTCAGAGGTAGAGCCCAAGTCTTTCTGACTCCAGGGCCAGCTTTCTATCCAGTACACCAGGCTCCCTGTCATGGAGATGTTACAGCTGTCCAAGCCTCAGCTGAGGCTCAGACATGTCTTCCTCATGAAGTCAGATAGACCTGTGGGCACAACTTTTTAGGTCCAGCATATTTTTTAAGGTTTTCTTTTTTTCTTACCAAGCCTGGTCTTTTATTCCTGGTCTATTATTGTAGATGGGATTGTTTTGATTTGCCTTTTTTGGTCCTCCTATCCCATTAATTCTAGCCCCAGACTGTAGGGGCTGTAGGAAGATACTTGTACCATAACAGCTTGTAGGTCCTGGGCACTTTCAGCCTCTATTATTTCTTAGCTTATATCTGCAAACCAAGGATTCTTACCAGGGGGATGGGAATTCATTTTCCTCCAATCTCCCCGTAACAGAAAGCCTGCATTTTAGGTTACGAAGCAAGGTTTTAAATTGCTGTCTTACTTGGGACTTGGGGATGCCTTGGGAGGGAAGATGGAGTGGGTGGAGAGGGGAGGGAGGATGACAAAAGAGGACCGGTGTGTTCATAACTCTAATTTACTGTTGGCAATTAGCTTCCTAAAACTGCTAACCTTTCAACCTTCTTCCCGCCGTCACTGGGGGAACTATTGACATTAAGAATCTGCAAGCCAAGTACCGCAGTCAGAGAGGGAATGTTTTTTTAATGGGGACTTGTGCCTGGGTGGCAGCAGTGGTGGATAGGGCCTGTTCTATTTGCATACTTTTCAGTTTATAGATCAGGCTGCATTTTAAGAGGCTTGTTTGAGTCCCTTTCCCGAGAAAAAAACTAGTGCTTGGGCAGAGATTTTGCCATGTGTGGTTTTTCAGCGTATTAGCTTTTCATCTTAATTTCTTCCAAGAAAGAGAGAATCGGGGGTTGGGGGACTGGTGAGGTGAGAGGCAGAAAAGGGAAGATGTTTATGTAAAGTAGGTTCTCCACATAACATAGAGAGAGAAAGCCACAGCTAGACCAAAGAATCACTTCCCACATCTTTTTATTAGCAGTAATTCCTTAAACATTGGTAGTTCCCAGAGTCCTTCCAAAGGTCATCATGTCAACCCCCTCTCACAGACACACACACATACACACACACATACACACCTGTTGTTAGAATGACCCATTTCTCTAGTCCAGACAGCTGTTAGTCTCTTCTGTCTTTAGGCAAAAAAATTCCCCAACCTCTCATCTGTGTACTCCTTCTTCCTCTCCCTCCTTTGGCAATCAAGAACTAAGAGAAAGAAGTAGAAATTTATAAGGGGGAAAGTTCCTAACAATTATATCTAGATATATAGATATGTATATACATACACACACATATATATACATACATATATATATATATGCACACACATGCATATACACACACATATATCCCAAAGCAGAATGGTCTGTCTTTGAAAGTAGTGGCTTCCCCCCAATTCTCCCTTTCTGTCCCCTGCCATTGCCAAGGAAGGTCTTTAGGCAGAGGCTGAACGACCACCTGTTAGTTATATGGCAGAACAGATTCTTGTTAAGGTATGTGTTAGATTTAATGGTTGCTCTGATCTCTTCCAGTTCTTGAGTTCTGTGATATCAATAATAAATAATTTGTGGCTGATTAGATTATAGGGTGCTGTGGTAAGAACTGTGGATAAAAAGAAGTATAAGATGTAGTCCCTTCTGAGACTTACAGGCTAGCTGGGGAGGCAGGTCACAAGCATTAGAAGAAAACAAGGCAGGGTAGAAGGAAGTCAAAGAAAGTAGCAGATTCCAAGGGCTGGGATAGGCAGAGAAGGCTTCGTGGAAATTCTAAGGCTTGACCCAGCTGTGAATAAAGATGATAGCAACTCAGACATTTGTCATTTTGCTTTGAGGGTTATAAAGTGAATTTCCCACAAGAGCCCTTGGAGGGAGGTATTATTATTCTCTACTCCATTTCACAAATGGGGATAGTGGGAATCAGAGAAGCTAATGGAGAAGCAAAGGCTAGAAGGTAACAAGCACAGCTTTTCATTACGTCATCCAGAGAATTTAGACAAGTGGAGATGGCATTCCAGGAAGGGGTAGTGATTGGGAGCAAGTATTCATTGTATTTGAATGCAACAGTCATAGAGAATTCCAGTAGGAGAAGAATGAGAGATGAGATGGAGAAGAATGAGAGATGAGATTGAAAAGGCAGTTGGGGCAGATTTTCTCTGGCCTTACTTCTCAGGCTCAGAAGTTTGGGCTTTGTCCTGCAGATAACGTGGAGCTCTTACAGGTCTTTGAGCAGGAGAGGGACTTTTCAGGAAATTACTCTGGCAGTGGTGTATAGATTAGATAGATTAGTCAGAAGAGACCAGAGGCAGGAAAATATGAGATTATCGCAAGAGTCCAGATGTAAAATTCTGAGGGCTGGGACTAGGGTTGTATCAGCGAGAATAAAAAAGAAGAGACAAATTTGAGAGACAGAAATGTAGGGGGGCAGATTAAAAAGACTTAAGAGTGAACCCTAGAAGAGACAACTGGTCTTTCCTCCTCACTATTGTTCCAAGAGACAGGCTTAGTCAGAGCAAGGACAAGGTAGAGCTGAATCTTAAACCTATTCTATCTCAAGGATGTTCTGAGCTCAGCTCAAACCCTTCTTTTCCTGTGGAATGAGCTGTTTTAATTTGGCCCAAGGGAAGGGGAGAGAAAGAAAAAGGAGAAAAAAATGGGGTTAGATCATTACGAATCAGTCTCTGTTTTTCTTGCTCAGGCCCTTGGAAGAGTGATTTAGATATTTTCCTTTCAGTCTTAAAACACAAACCTCCCCAAAGTCATTAAATTGGAAAATGATGCCAGACATTAGACAGCCACTGAGTTGAAACCTATTTGGTTGAAAGATATAGTCAAAGAAGCTTCCCTCACCATTTTATTAGGTGAGTAGCAGAGAAGTTCCAAAGGACCCTTGCTGATACATCTGTCCAAATCTGCAACCACAGATGGTTACCCCAAATACACATTCTTCAGAGCTGGGGCTTATGTGTTGGAGAAAGGGGAAGGGGGAAAGAGAAGGAAACAAGTACCAGTAAACTAGTAAACTTCTATCTTAGCACTGGAAAGGACCTTAAGATCACCTAGGCCAATCCCCTTCTCAGTTCAGGGATCTCTTCTACATCCTCCCAATAGATGGCTTCTGTCTTGTGTTTGAACTCTTTACCTCTATTTACTGATATGGTTGGTTGTGTCTGTTTGCTTCTGGACTTTACATGGATGCGTTTGTGTAGGTCCTGTTTTCTTCTCCACACTGGGAACTCCCAAGGACAAAAGATTGTGTGACTAGTCTCTTTCCTCCTTGTGGATTCCTCCAGTACACCCAGTTCAGAGCTGTACACGTGAGGAGCCCTCAGTACATGGTACTAAATGTCTATCCACTGGGAGAAAGCCCGGCCCAGTTCCTAGCCTGGCTTAGCCCATGTGAATGGGTTGAAAGTTAATTAGGTTTTCTTGATGTGTTTGTGTGTGTGGAGTGGTGGTTTGTTTTTGGTAAAAAAAAGTCTTTGAGTTTTAGTCATATGAGGTGCATTAAGCGGCTGATAAAGACCTTTCAAATTTGGTTTCCATCGTGTCAGTATCCAGTGGGCATATTTATATTAACTGTGCAAACACTGTATGTGGCCATGTGCTGAAGAGTTAAACGTCACGAGTGTATTTGTCCCCAATCTGCCCAGACACATGTCCCTCAGAAGTCCTTGCCAAAAGAGCAGATTGGGCCAACTCTGTGCCCATTGCCCAGAGGACACCCCCAGATTTCCAGCTGGCTCTGGGAGTCTTAGGCACATTTGTATCTGGGCACATGAGAAATGCTAGTCTAAGTTAGTCTCCTGGTCGCCCCTCTCTCTCCCCAGCCTGGGATTCTCGCTGGCCAAAGCTACTTTGGAGGGGGCTGTGCTTGTCTTCTCTGCCATTAAGCTCAGAGAGTCAGAGAGACATTCTCTCTACCACCTTGAGAATACTGTCACAATGGAGCGTTCATTTTTTCCGGTTGTTCCAAACTATTCTTGATCCTGTTTCCCTCTTCTTTTAAGTTTCTACTACCTTATCGGTTACATGTGTTTACGCTTTACTGGGCAAAGTGGCTCTTGAATGGATTGGTGCTAAAATTAAAGACATGGCTATGAGAGCAGAATGAGTATGGGACCAGGAGTCAGGACACTTGGATTCCAGTCCTAGAACTAAAGCCATGTGACCTTGGGAAAGTGAACTAGCCAGAGATGTCAAACTCTGGGAGTACAGCTAGAACCAGATTAAAATTTAATTTGGAAATGTTTAACAAAATAAATAAATATAAATACAATACAACATAGATAATGTTAACTTGTGGTTTTTTTGAGTCAATATGTGGCTCACAGGGATTGACTTCTATTTGAATTTGATACTACCAGACTAGACAATTTTCAAAGCTCCTTCCCAGTTTTCATGAAATGTCAGCTGTTTGATCAATATTTATTAGGCTGCTATATCTCTGGCCCTATAGTTCTCAGAGGGATACAAGAGGCAGTATAAGACGTGGTCTATACCCTCTAGGAACTTAAAATTTAGTTGGGAGAACTTGACCAGCAGAAGTGGGATAATAATGACAATTGCTGTTAGTACTGCCAAGTCTACAAAGCGCCTTACATAGGTTTTCTCATTTGAACTTCACTACAACCCTGTGAAATGTAGGCATTTCCGGTGGTTTATGTCCATTTTATGGATTACAAAACCAAGGCTCAGGATGCCTTATTTATGTTCGAGGCAGAATTAGAACCTCACTCCTTCCTAACTCCAAGTCCATCAGTGTATCCTTTACACTATGCTGCCTCTCAAGTCGCCAGAGAACACAATGTAATATAATTAAGTGCAGAATTGTGTCCTTTAGGCTTCAAGTGCAGCCTCTAACTTTCCTCAATCACTCCTTCCAGGTGCTTATGCTTCTACTCCTCATTAAGTACTTCTTCATGTCTAACTTACAATTTCTCCCTCCCTCCTACCCTTTCAGGGTATCTGAGGATAAACAAGGAACTGAATAGAAGACCTGAGTCACTTGGCTCAGAGTAGGCCAGAGTGATCGTTATCCTCAGAAACATCCTGTAAACTCACTTCTCCTGGTTCCCAAGGCTGAGTGGGAGGGAGACATTCATCTCCCTCTTCCTACTGTCTTCTTTTTCCCTTTGCCAGCCTTGGAGGATCATAGATTTGTACTTGGAAGGGAACTTAGAGATCAACCACCCTCCCCCTCCCCATTTTGCATATAGAGCAACTGAGGCCCAGAGAGGACAAGTGACTTGCTAAAGGTCACACAGGTAGTAAGGATTTGAACTCAGGTCATCTGACTAGCTGTGAATTCAGAGCATTCTCCACTCTATCATATTGCTTTCTCTTGATGTTAGAAGTCACGTGTCACAGCCTGCTGGAGGATGGATCTGACCTTATCCCGTAGAGCCTGTCACATAGTAGGAATTCAATAAATATTTTTCAGTGAATGAATTCTTTTAGTGAATGAATTCAATTTTTCGAATGAGTGAATTTCTTCAAAGTCACGTAGATATGTGTGCCTGGGCAGACCCCAAGATGTCCACCCAGCCTCCCAGCCCTACAATCTAAAAAGGCTCTCTTCCTGACCCTTTTCCTTCCCCCCTTTCCCTTCCCCTTTTTCCCCGCCCCCACCCCCACTTCTTTAGAACTGAGCACCTCAGTTGGGAGGAGGGGGAGAGCAAGGAGGGCTACCTGCAGAGCCTGGTGCACATTCATTGTGAAATTTATTTCCTGTTGTATCCAATTTGCATTAATGCAGCTCATTAAAAGATAATTATTGTGTGGGGAAGAGGCCACAGGATCCGTCAGTGAAACATCTGGAATTATCCTGGAGGTTTGATGAAGAGCCAGTCTGAAGCTCAGACCTTCCTGAAGCCATGGTCCCTGATGTCAAAATCAGGCCCTTGTTTTGGCAGTGGCACCAAAGCTTCAGGGCCCCATTGAGAGGCGGCCCTGGCCTCCTGGCTCTGGTGGTACATACCGCCCAAGGGAAGACTGAGACCCACCTGCCAGAATGATCTGAATGATCTGATGCAGTCTTGACCAAGAAGCATCCCTTCCATTGAAATGACTCCCCCCCTCCTCCCCCCCCCCCCCCCCCCCCCGCCAAAAAAAAATCAGTTCAATTCAGTAAACATTTATTAAGTACCTACTATGTGCCAGGCACTGTGGTAAGTGCTGGAGATACAAAAAAAAAGGCAAAAGACAGCCCTTGCTCTCAAGGTGCCTACAATTTAATGGAGGGAAAAAAGGGAAACAGAGAAATAGGCATATATTAAATGCCTGCTGCATACTAGGTGCTGTGCTAAGCGCTTTATAGTTACTATCTCCTTTTACGTTTCCCCTAAACCATTGATGCTATTTATCATAACAGTGATGAGGATGATAAGGTCTCAGTGCTTTTACAAATATCACCTCATTAAATATCACAACACCTCTGCGAGGTAGGGGCTATTATTATTCCTGTTTTACAGATGAGGAAACTGAGGCAGACAGAGATTAAGGAACTTGCCTGAGGATCTCAACCAGTGTCTGAAGCTGGATGGGAATGCAGGTCTTTCTGTCATAGAGCTGTCCCTCAAAAACAGGAAGGGAACACAATAAAAATTTATTCAACACCTACTGTGTGCTAGGTACTATGCCAAGTACTTGAAAAATACTGGATTTTGCTGGATCCTATGGAGAGATCAAGGCTTGTTCTCCATCTAGTCAGATAAGACACAAGTTAGAATGCTGGGATGCTCAGGAAAATGCTCAGGAAGTGCCTTCTTGCCCGCCCCTACTGCCAAGCCACCCATCCATCCTTATTTCTTTTAGTGGACGATCTCCTCAGTGTCCCCAAGCTCTCCTATTTTTAAAATTAAATGAATAGGATGATAGATTTAGAGCTGGAAGAGATCTTAGAGATCATCAGGTCCACTGCTTCTTATTTTACAGATAAGGAAACTGAGGCTGAGAGGATGAGTGATTTGCCCCAAATGCCATAGCTAGAGAAAGCTATGCTTAAACACGGAATCAGATACAGCCAGTGCATCTCTGTGACCACAGTCAGGCAAGGTAGTTTGGGTGATTAATAGAAAATTCTAAAGACAGCTCATTAGCAACGTATAGAAAATAATCCTTATTAGTCATTTGATGGCAGCTTCATCTAGAGGGCAAGAGAAGAAGAGAAGAACTCAGGCTGGAAAGAAGAGAGGGATGATTAGCAAAAAGGCTGATTAACGCCGGAAGGAGACAGCTTCTTCCTCAGTCTGACCTTTCAGAGCACGTATCTAGAAGCCCTTGGTTAGTCTTTCATCCTGGCTAAGGATGAGGCCCGGGTCAAGTACCTGGGGATAAGGATTTCTGGTTTTGGGTTTGAAGGACTCTGGGACAAATCCTGGCCAGGCTGATTACTCCCTGTGTGACCCCTTTCCTTCCCCCCTTCCCCTTCTCCCCACCCCTACTTCTTTAGAACTGAGCACTTCAGTTGGGAGGAGGGGGAGAGCAAGGAGTGCTACCTGCAGAGCCTGGTGCACATTCATTGTGAAATCTATTTCCCATTGTATCCAATTTGCATTAATGCAGCTCATTAAAATTCTTTTGGCCTCAATTTCCCCATCTGCAAGATGAAGTGACTGGATTAAGATACCTTCTTAGCCTGGATCCTAATAAATTTAAGGGTCAGGCTTAAACTTGACCTCTCTTCAGATCCCACTTCACTAACCTGTCTGGGAAGACAGAGCTGTGTGTCTTCTGAGCCAGACTCTATGGGGTGGAGAGCTCCCATGGAGACAGATGCTGGCTTTCACTGGCTCTTCTCCCATCATTCACTGAGATGCTCAGGATGATTGTAATCATAGATTACATTTATAGAGCCTTGCAATTTTTAAAGGATTTGCACATACAATATCTCATTTAATCCCCACAGCAATCCTTCACCTGTTCCCTGATGCTTGAAATTCCTTAACTGGAGGACCGACCTTTTATTCTCCTCTAATGAAAGATCAGGCTTAAAAAGCAAATTACAGTGAGTAAATGGACTTACATCCACATTAAGGTGTAAGTAATTGGTATCAGTTTTCCCAAGCAAGGTTTGGGTAAGGGAGTGGGTGAGGGTAGAGCTGTTCCTTTAAACATGGCACTCGATCTCCTACCTCCAGTTCTTTACCTAGGCTGTTCCTTTTGCCTGGAATGTAGTTCTTCTTCACTCTGGCCTCTTAGCATCTCTAGCTTCTGTCAAGGCTCAGCTCATGTTCCATCTCTTCTGAGAAGCACTATGGTGAGCTCCTTAGTTCTTAGTGCTCTTTGCTGGTTCTTCAAATGATTGTGTGTGTATATATGTATATATGTTTGTATGTATGTATGACGGGGTACAGGCCCAAGTCGAGACCTTTGCCCCTTACCCCATCATATATATATATATACACACATATATACATATATATGTAGGTGTAGGTATATATGTATGTAAACACACATATATACATATATATGTAGGTGTAGGTATATATGTATGTATATACATATCCATTTATATGTCATATCCCTCAGGAAAATAAGAGGTTCTTGGAGACAGACTGTTTTTTATTTTGTCTTTGTACACTTAGCACCTTGCCCAGCACCTTGCACATAGTAAGCATTTAATAATAGTTTTTCAGGAGGGGGCAACCAAAGACAAATTTTGGCTTCCCTGATTTGCTGAAGGCCAGTCCTAAAAGTAAGCTCTGGATTATCATCCCTCCCAGAGATGACAGTTAAGGTTACATGGGAGTGTCACCAGTTAATTGGCAAGTATCTCTTATGGGCCAGACACTGTACTCCGTTGCTGAGAACACAGACAAAGATAAAATAATCCCTGACTATGACACTGTACTAGGGAGTAAACAGTCTAGTTGGAAAGGACAACCGGAACATACAGGGTGTCCCAAAAGTCTTAGTGCAGTTTTAAATTCTCAAAGCTTCAAAATACACTAAGATTTTGGGACACTTCGTATATAAATAGATTCCCTCTCTCTTTCCCCCTCCCCCTTCCCTTCCCCTATCCCCCCATATCTCTCTCTCTCTCTCTCTCTATATATATATATATATGTGTGTGTGTGTGTGTGTGTGTGTGTGTATATATATATATATGTATATACACAGAAGCAGCTAAGAGATGCACTAGATAAACAATTGGGTCTGGAGTCAGGAAGAACTGAGTTCAAAGCTGACCTCTGACACTTACTGGCTCTGTGACCCTGGGCAAGTCACTTAACCCTGTTTGCCTCAGTTTCCTTATCTGTAAAATGAACTAGAGAAGGAAATGGCAAACTCCTCCAGTATCTTTGCCAAGAAAGCCCTATAGACAGTGTGATCCATGGGATCACAAAGGGTCAGACACGACTGAACAACAACAGGCAGGGATTGCCTCATTTTTTTTCTTTGCATTCCTAGTGCCTGGGGATAATAAATGCTTTTTTGACTCAGTAAGGACAGACTATCCATTGATTGTGCATTCTTTCCCTCTTGCTTGGGACAGCTTTGGCCAGCTCTCTCTCTCTTTGATTTTGCGTTTTGGCCTAACTTTCTTTCCTGTTGAAGAGTACGGCAAACTCAGAACATCAAAGAATTATTGTTCTTAGAGCTGGAAGGGCCATTAGAGATCATTCAGCCTGTTTTCTCTATTGAGAGAAGTGAGGTGTTGTTTTTCCTATTTTGAAGATGAAAAAAACATTTTGTGGTCAAATATGTGGTGAAAAACCATTAGCCACAGGTGGGCCAGGTGGTGGTGGTTCTACCTCCATGCTGTGTTTTCAACATGAGCCACTGCTGGGGTCTATGGGCATTGTGGGGGCTGGAAGGTTTCGAGGTTTCAAGACTTTTATTAATCCTTTAACTGTGAATTCTTCTACAAGAAGCCCTGGCCGGGGACTTGAGATCTGGCTTCTACTCCTACTTCTGCCATTTAGCTAGCTTTGTAGAAGCCACTTCATTGTGGTCCAAGGGAGAGTCAGAGTCAGCAAGACCTGGGTTCAAAGCCCACTTCTGACACCATCAGTCACTTAACCTCTCAAAGTCCCAGGCAACTCTGTAAGACTATTAGGGTTCTGATAAAGTCTGTTCTGGTACAGGAAGTACCCCACAGGGAACTCTCCATAACAAGAGTTCTTAACTGGGCGCCAAGAAGTCTGTGGATGGATTTCAGAGAGTCAGCAAACTTGGGTGGGGAAAAAAATCTTTATTTTCCATGAACCTCTCACTGAAATTTAACATTTCCTTTTATTATTTTAAAACATCATTCCGAGGAGTCCATAGGCTCCACCAGACAGTCAAAGGCTTCCATGACCCCGAAAAGGTTAAAGACCTTTGTCCTATACCAATGGAGGGGGAAATCATGATAACAAAGTCTTGTTATCTCACAGCAACTCAGGATCAAATGAGATCATGTGTGTAAAGAGTTTTTCACACTTTAAACTACTGTATCAATGCCAACTATTATCCATCCAATTAATCCATGAATAAGCATTTATCAAAGGCTTACTATGTGTAATGTATTGGCTGAGCATTGGTGACATTGCATCTTGTTTTCTTCAGTTGCGAGATGCAGAAGGCACAAGCATTTTTTCTCTGTTCATATCTGATGATTTCTTGATTCCGGGTCATTTCAAAATGCCTGTTGTGTGTCTGACTCTATGCTGGACACTAGGGGACACATACAGACCACTTCAAATGGCACTCATCTCTCTCTGGGAAAAACTCTAGCAGGGTGTACAGACACACCCCCTGTACTGCACAGGATGGCGCTTGGTCCATCTGTCACTAGCGTTCCTTTTTTGGATGCTTTTATGGGTGTTTAATGTCTTATTGGCGTAACATTTTATGTACCTTATTGCATAAAGACATTAATGGGACTTTGGGACAGGTAATGGGTTAATTATAATAATCTGAGCATGTACTGAATAAATGCTTGCTGATTAATCGAAGACATGAACTTTGACCTAGAGGCTTGCTGGTTAATTGAAGACATGGACTTTGACCTAGAGGCATGTGTCATCACATAGTGGAGGCAAGCATTTCAAAAACCTTAAAGGACCTTATAAATGCTGGCCAAGAGGCAGTGAGATGGCTCAGTGGCTAGAGAACTGAGCATAGTCAGGAAGACCGAGCTCAGATTTGGGTTCAGATACTCACTAGCTGTGTGACCCTGGGCAAGTCACCTAACTTTTGCCTGCCTCAGTTTCCTCAACTGTAAAATGGGAATCATCACAACAGCGCCTACCTCCCAGGGTTGTCTTGAGGATCCAACGAGTTATTTGTATACTGCTTTGCAAACCTTAAAACACTACATAATTGCTAACTATTATAATTATTATAGAACATCTAAAAGGCAACACAATCAGATGTGAGACTGGGTGTTGCAAATTATAGATGCTGCCAGGAGTTCTGTGAAGGGGAGGGAGTACTATAGGCTGGGCTAATCAGGGAGGGCTTCTTGGGAGAGATGAGACTTGAACTGGGTCTTGAAGGTGGGCTGGATCTGTGTGTGAATGAAAATCTCCTACATCCCAGAATCCACTGAAGAGAAACCAGCACCGTGGCAGCTGCTGATGTTCTTCCTGCCCATTAGGCCAACAGACTGTGAAATGTCATTACCAGAGCATCATTTTAAGAAATAAACTTGGACTGTTCCTGGAGATAAGTACGTCTGCAGCAGCTTTACTCAGGAGTTGGGCTTCAGCAAACTCTCCCTCCGGACTTTGCAAGAATGATAGGAAAAAGCCTCACAGAAAAAGTGGGACTCGAGCTGGACCCCGAAACAGGGACAGGATTTGTTTAGATAAAGAAGCAAGGCGGGGCATTGGAAATGAGGGAAAAGAGATGATTGAAGACTGGGACTCAGGAATAAGTGTGGGAGACTAGCCTGATTGGAGTGGAATGCTAATGTTTAGTAGTAATGGGTACAAGATTGGACAGGTGGCTATTTCTAGATATGGAAAGCCTGCTAAGCTCAAATGAGTAATGTTCCTACCTGGGTGTGAATTTCATGATGTGAAGTGGGAGTTCTTCCCATCCCCTGGCTGTTCCTCTAATCCCAAAATGACAGTGTTATATCCTACACATTATGGCTCATATGAGGAAATGAGCTTGTTTGCCAGTAGACCTTTCTACAAATGGTTCAGCCCTATCCCCCAGAACATTAAGGACTATTCAAAACCAATGAAACTGTCAGCATGCCTTGTGAATATTAGGTGCTCAATAAATATTTTTTTAAAAAAATATGACTTCTTGCAAGGGGTCTATTAGTAGTAATGTAAATGTGAAATTACCTACACCTGTGATCAGCATCAGATGCAATGAACCCACTGGAAGATGCTTATGAGGCACCCATGCTTTGAAAACTTGGCTTTGATGAGTCCAGAAAAATCAGAGAAATAAGGCAGGAGGAGTAGCAGCAGACCTGGCTTCTGGTTAGGCAGAAGTTTGTTTATCTTAAGGGGAACGCCAAAGATTCAAGTGGATTGAGTGTTTTGGAGAAGACCTGTGAGGTGTGTCTGCAAATAGGCAGTCACATAGACCCAGCCACTACCAACTGGGGCCTGGCACAAGGGACCATTAGCTATTTGGTGTATTTTCCCTGAATGGAGATCAGGCTCCAGGTCAGATTCCTCAGACAGAGCTCAGGGACTTAATTAGGCATGTAATGCTCATTAGCAGTAATGAATGTTGCCTGCTTTAGTCCTTGAGTGGCTATGCAGGAAAGGTGGCCTCTGTGGTGAGGATTGGGGGTCTGGGGTTAGGTGGTCATTTTTCCTGGAACCTAGCCTTTGAAATATCACAGAGCCAAAAGCCTCTGTGTGTGCATGCATGCATGCGTGTGTGTGTGCGCGCGCGCGTAAGAGAGACTGAGAGAGGGAGAGAGCGAGCACACTTGGATAACCAGAGGTGGAGGACTCTACTTGTCAAAAGCAATGGATTGCTAAGAATTCCCATGATTCTTGGCAGAATTATGATCTTGCTTAGCAATGAGATAACATTGAACAGCAGAGAGAATACAAGTGAAAAAGTGTCACCAGGAGTAGAGAGGGGAATTCTGTTGGCTCCACAGTGGAAATAGCTGGAGCTAGGGAGATAGTGAAGAATATTTGATTAAAGAATAAAGCCCTCTAAACAGGAAAAAGTCCACAAAAGTAAAAGCTACAGCTAAAATGAAAAGAAGGGGGAAGGAAATAGTTTAATTAGACACTAGAAAACCAAGGAGAATTAAAGTTGGGGGAAATGATGCAGAAAGGGGAAAGGCTTTGCTATGTGATACCCCAAGAATTGCTTGATATCTCTGTGCTTTTTTAGAAACTCTATTAAGAAGATCAGCTGTGCCAATGCTTGTTCCCTACCTTTCTCCTGGCTGGGTGTGCCTGACCATGGGACAAAGGGAAAGAAAAATAGGAGTGGAGGGAAGGAGGTGTTCATTTGCTTATTCATTCTGTTCATCAGCCAGTGTTTATGCAGTACCCACTATTTCCCACACTATGCTAGAAACACAAAGACAAAATGTCACATACCCTGCCCACAAGGGCTTACATTCTATTAGGAGAAATAATGTCTATATATATATATATATATATACATATATATATATATATATAAAATATATATAGACAGGACCTAAGATGCCACTGGTATGGGGAACCCCCTCTAGCAATGCAGGGTTGTACCTTCTCTGTACTTCTGTACCTTCTGTACTCTATACCTCTGAACTTCTCTGTACTTTTTCTGCTACTTCTAGTCTTAGAGAGTTATCTAGAGTCCTGAGAAGTTGAGTGACTTGCCCGGAGTCATACACAAAATGTGTTGAACATAACTAATCTGGAAATGTTTTGCATGACTGCACATGCTTAACCTATATGGAATTGCTTGCCTTCTCAATGGGAAGAGGAAGGGAGAGAATTTGGAGTTCGAATTTATTTATTTATTTATTCTCAGTTTTCAAAATTTACTTCCATAAGTTTTAAATTTTCTCCCCCTCCCTCCCTCCTCCTTCACCAAGACAGCATTCAATCCAATGTGGGCTCTACACATGCATTCCTATTAAACAGATTTTCACGTTAGTCATGTTGCATACAAGAACTGTAACGAATGGGAGAAAGAAAACAAAACAAAAGAGAAAAAGAGTTTGCTTCACTCTGCATTTTGATACCATAGTTCTTTCTCTGGAAATAGATGGCATTTTTCATCATGAGTCCTTTGGAAACGTTTTAGGTCCTTGCATTGCTGAGAAGGGCTAAGTCTACCAAAATCAGCCGTTGCACACTGTGGCTGTTACTGTGTACAATGTTCTCCTGGTTCTGCCCACTTCACTCAGCATCAGTTCATGTAGGTCTTTCCAGGTTTTCCCAAAGTCTACCTGCTCATCATTTCTTGTAGCACAATAGTATTCTATTATATTCATATACCACAACTTGTTCAGACACTCCCCAGTTGATGGGCATCCCCTCGATTTCCAGTTCTTGGCCACCACAAAAAGAGCCGCTATAAATATTTTTGTACATGTAGATCCTTTTCCCACTTTTATGATCTCTTTGGGATACAGCCTTAGAAGTGATAGTTGCTGGGTCAAAGGGTATGCACATTTTATAGCCCTTTGGGCATAGTTTCAAATTACTCTCCAGAATGGTTGGACCAGGAGTTTGAATTTTTTCAAACAAATGTAAAAAATTGTTTTTCCATTTAATAGGGGGGCAGAGAGAAAATACTAAATAAAATTTAAAAAAAAGAAAACATGTTTTAAGAGATGGGTGTTGAACCTAGATTCTTCTGGTTCCAAAACTGGCTCTCTGTCCACTGAGTTCCGCTGCTTCTCAGAGGCAGAATATATATTCACCAAAATAATTCACCAAATAGTTATTGAGTTCCCCCATGAGCTATTTGTTCTGTAAGTACTTCGAGAATCCATGATTTTGTCAATGGGGGTCATTCTTCTTCTGATATATATTGAAACCTCTCTATACTTTAGTCTGACAGTCTTCATGAGTTGCTGTGGTCAAAAACACTCCTTCCCTGGTGGCCTGCCTCCTGGTTCAGAGTCTCTCTGTACCTAAGCTGGTCCTAAGACAAATGATCTACAGTACATCACCAGGGCCAGCTTGGTAGCACCTTCCAGAGCTTATACTCTGTTGGCATTGACTTCAAGAGCCCAGGGTCACCTCTAATGATAAATCTTCCTGATAGAATTTTGGGTAGAGATAGAGTATGGTAGAAATTAAGATAATATTTGTGGAGGGGGGGAGTTCTGTAAACTAGAAAGCATTAAATCAATCAACAAGCATGTATTAAACACCTACTATGTTTCAAGCACCAACCTGGAGACTGGGAATGCAGAAACAAAAACACAATAGTCCCTGCCCTCAAAGAGCTAACATTCTATATTAGTGCAAGGTACTATTATTACTATCACTGTGTGCAAATGTCCTTTATTTGAGCAAGAACTGCATAGGATGAGAAGACATGGATGAATTGAGATGTGCACCAGGGAAGGAATGATCATATTGACCAGATCATGGAATCATTGAAGGGTTGAAGTATTTTGCACCACTCCATTAGCTGCTGATTTCATGAATTTTATCCTTTCCTTCAGCCCCATCCAAATTTCTCTACTTCTGGGAATCCCGGGACTTTTAAGACATTGATGGGGAAATCAAACCCATCTTATCTGTAGGAATCATCTAGGAGAGGCCAAAGGTATAGAATAGGTGGAAATACTCAAGTACGTAGGACCCTCTTCTTTCCATGCTCGCTTTGCTTTCCATTTACTTTGTACGTATCTCTTTCTATATGTCTCCCCCATTAAAATGGAAGATTCTTGAGGACAGGGTCTATGTTTGCTTTTTTCTCAACATTCTTTTTCTTTGTATTTCTTTGCCAGTGCAAAATCAAGTCATTTTTTCTGAAGGACTCTTCCTCCCCTTGGATAGAGGAGGCAGAGAAAGACCAGAGATTTCCAGGCATAGAACTAGGGTTGTAAAGCAGTGTTTTGAATCCATTCCCAACCCTCAGTGCTTTACCCAAGAGATGCTGATGCCAGGGCCATTGAAGGGGAAAGAAAAGATGAGAAAGCAGGGCAAAGACAAGATGGTGGCTTGAAAACAAGGACTTGCTTAAGCTGTCCCCAAAAATCTCTCCAAATGCCTGTAAAAATGATTCTACACAAATTCTAGAGCTGCAGAACCCACAAAATAACAGAAGGAAACAAGTCACCAGCCCAAGACAGCCTGGGTGGTGGTTGGGAAGGGTTTGTCGCACTGTGCTGGGAATGAAGCACAGCCCAGTGAGGGCCACGCCAGGACAGACCAGGCCTGAGTAGACTGGGTGGAGCAGGCCTTAGGGCCCTGAATCACTGAACCAGTTACCGGACTTCTCAACCCACGAACGCCAAAGAAAACTGAGCAGGTCAGTGGGAAAACTGCTAGACCTGGATGAGGGAACTGCATGGTCCAGCCACAGCCTCGTGGTGGTGGAGGTAGCTGAAGCAGTGGTGACTGCTTCTGGCCCCAGGCCCACACAGTGGAGGGAATCAAGCAGTAGATCAGAGCAGGAGAGGAGATATTGGTTGCTGGTGCTGAGGCAAGGTTCTCTTGCTTTGCCCTGCTTGGACCTGGGTCATAGTCCTGGTTGGCAGTTCTTGCGGGAGGAGGGCTGTTGTGGCAGAGCTTTGTAGTAGCTGTGGAGAGGGAGTCCTCCTGGTGGTTACACAGCAGAAAGGAGTGCCTGTACTCATAGACTAGAGCACAGGCCAGGAGAGGAGCATCATACCACCTCAGAATAGAAGTAGCTCAGAAAACAGCAGCACAAAACCCCTGAAGCTTGAGACAAAGCATTCTCCTGATGCTCTGAAAGCAGTCATTCCCTGACAGAAAGCTTGAAAGTTAAGTAATTGGCTGGGAAAATGAGCAAGCCGTATAAAAGGACTGAGACTATAGAATCTTTCTTTGGTGACAAAGAAGATCAAAACATACAGCCAGAAGAAGTCAACAAAGTCAAAGATCCTACATCAAAAGCTTCCAAGAAAAATATAAATTGGTCTCAGGCCATGGGAGAGCTCAAAAAAGATTTGGAAAATCAAGTAAGAGAAGTAGAGGAAAAATCAGGAAGAGAAATGAGAGTGATGCAAGAAAATCATGAAAAACAAGCCAACAGCTTGCTAAAGGAGACCCAAAAAATACTGAAGAAAATAATACCTTAAAAAATAGACTAACTCAAATGGCAAAAGAGCTCCAAAAAGCCAATGAGGAGAAGAATGCCTGAAAAGGCAGAATTAGTCAAATAGAAAAGGAGGTCCAAA